>JAZGQO010000002.1:24077500-24689166 GCA_036850965.1 Patella caerulea | reverse complement strand
ATTCTGGTTATACCCAGAATCAGCTATGTTTGTTTAATTAAGACATATTTTATTATATGCCTACGTCAGACCCATATCCCTATTTACAATAAGAATTATATACTAATAATAAAAAGCAGTATATACAACCCCTTACCTAGTTGAATACACCTAAAGTATTAAAGTATGAAATGGTAATAATAACAACAACAATAATAATATAAAATCGTTTAGTTAAATTAAAATATGATTGAACTGTTTTAAAGATAATTTCGTTGATGGAATCATGCAAACCGTAAAGTAGAGTTTTACTGTTCTTATACTCATCGGGTAATGTAGAAATGGTTTGTTTTCGAAAAGTATTGAAGTTAGGACAGTGTAAAAGGTAGTGTTCTCTATCCTCGAAAGGGTGACCACAATTGCAAGCTGGATTTTCAGAGATGTGTCTAAAAACATGCGACCATTTAAGTCACTGCATGAGAGTCGTAGTTTGCTACGGACAATTTCAATATTCCTGGAACCAATTAAGAAATGTTTTGGGGGTTTAGAGTCATGTTCGGAGAGCTTTTGTTTAAAGGAGGAGACACTTGTTGCACGTTTAGTTGACTGGTCTAACCGGTTCCATTCCTTTATTGCTGATGGTACAAATGAGTTGGAAAATAATTTCGTTCTGCACCGATATTCAGTAAAATCATTTATATTTCTAAAATTGTACGAAGATTTTCTAGAGGTTGGAAAAAGTGTAAAAAGATAATTGGGTGTAGTATTATTGAAAATTTTATATAGACAAGAATAAGTTTACATGTATGTCTTCGTCGACGTTCTTAGAGAAATGAAACCAGTCTCTTTGTAAAGAGAATCGTGGCTCGTACCTCTAACCGCACCGCAGATTGTGCGTTGTGCGTCCAGTTGCAAGTGCTCAAGTTGATTTGTTAGTAGTTCCGAACACCCATCCCAAACGATATCCGCGTAGTCGAAGTGAGGCAAAATATAAGCCTCGTAGATAATCAGTAAGGATCTATGTTTCAAGCGATATTTCCGAGACCTCAAGCAGTTTACTATTTTTTTTATACTTTTTGGACATCCCACTTGCCGTTATTTTGAAACATAAGGCCTTAATGTTTGTGGAAAGAAACTTCATTTATTCTTACAGAATTGAACATAAGTGGTGGCTTAGTAATTTTTGTTCTAGTGATGATTAAGGGGATTAAAGGTAACCAGCCAGGTTTTGATAGTTTCGATATCAGTATTAAGAGTATTGGCGCTTGTAATCGGGTCATGGATTTTGAGGAAGAGTGAGGTATCATCGGCAAATAATCTGACATTTGATTTAATATTCTCAACAATGTCGTTGATGTAAATGAGGAAAAGCAAAGGACCGAGGACGGAGCCTTGGGGGACACCAGCAGGGATTACTTTGGCTTCAGAGGCAACCCCATTTAGTACAACTTTCTGCTGTCTATTTGAAAGATAATCCAAACCAATCTAGCAAGTCCACCCTGATTCCAACTCCACCCAGCTCCCAACATAGTCCAGCGTGCCAGACACGGTCAAAGGCCTAACTGATGTCACAGAAGACAATTCTGATGTGTGAACTTTTATCAATGGCTTGACAAAACGTGTGTTAATTCTATTAGTTGGTATATAGGACTGTTACCTTGAACAAATCCGCTTTGGAACGTTGTTAATATTTGACAATCCCGCAAAAAGTTAAAGACATGCTTATAGATGTATTTTTCAAATACTTTAATTATAATGCTTAACAATGAGACAGGTCTGTATTTTTCACGTTCATTGGGAGATCCTTTCTTAAATATGGCCGTGCCGTTGGCAAATTTCAAAATTTGGGGAACCTTTTTGGTTTCAAGAGAGAGTTTGAATAAAGTACAAAGTGGAGCGGAAATTTCAGTTGAAATGGTTTTAAGTAATTTTGCACTGATGTCATCGGGACCAGATGCTTTTGATATATTCAAACTGTTGATGATATCTTTAGCTTCTTGCTGGGTTGGTACGATCTGCGTTAGTGAGTTCGGGTTTTGTATAATAGAGAGAAGAGAGGTGTTAGTGTCGTTTAAATTGGATTGTTCAATAAAGATATTATTGAGTGCATTAGCTTTATCTTCTGATGTAAAAAGGGTGTCTTTGTTCACAACTAAAGGTGGCGTATCTGACTTGGTTGTCCCTTAGCCTTTCACAAATGAGTTAATAATTTTCCAAAAGGTGTTATTTTCAAAATTTCCTGAATCATTAATTTTGTTGTTTATCATAGTATTTAACCACAGCCGCAAGCCAGAGGTGACCGGCCAGCTAGAGGTCGAAGCGCAGCACCCTAGGCCTAGACCACTAGGCCATCCCAACCCCCCAATCATTCATTTGAGTGCGTGCGATATGCTTTCTCTACAATACCCGTATGTGAGCCCAATAATACGTTCAAGATGTAATATAGTGCCATTTTTAATTTAAAGAGCAAAAATTCTGCAATAGTCTTAGACAACCCGACTTGGCAGCAGTAGTTGTTAGTCAGTCGGTACGGTAAGTGTATGCAGATAATTATTGCAAGTTTCCAGTATTTAATATTTGAAGAACCATTCTGTAATATCTTTTACCCTAGTATTCTGTATTGCTATCGGCTATAATATTAGATTTTGTGTTATTTACTAATGCACACATATTATAAGTTATGAATCGTAATTAAAGGGTAAAACAATAGAAACATACCAATTACAGACTGACGAAGCATGGACGCTACATATCGTTAAGATGTTCTGTGCAGGGATGGATCAATAATAATGTTAATTAAGTTACACAGATAAACGGGAAACTAGATAAATATCAATTAAAAATGCCAATAACATTGCAAAATATCCTTTACATTCCCGCTAAAACCCCTTCCTACAGTAATTTATTTTATAGTAATTTCAGATGTAACGGCTTCATTAATATATCACTGACATGGTCATTGCTCAGCTGATCGTTATTGTAAATGGTTACTATGTCATCATATTCGGAATAGGATTTTTAGTGTATATACTACTGTAATTATCAACCCCATTATACCATTCCATTGGATCAGATTCCTTCCCAATCCAGTGGCGGATCAAGGACTTTTTGCAGGAGGGAGTTTGCCAGGTACCTGTTAAGGAAATTTGACAGTTGACAATGCATCATGATACCATCGTTGCCTCCAAATAACGAATGTGCCCATTCCAGGCCTTTGTGCTTACTCCGGATTTTGCATGCCGTAGAGACTATATTCTTGTTGGACAAAACTTGAACCAAACATTAGGTTTTATAAAGTGACTCATCCATGCCAACCTTCTGCTTCTGTAATGGGCGTTCTAATTAATTAGTTTAATCTGTTAGTAATATTTTTATGGCAACAATTTTTATTTGGATGACAAAATGAATTACAATTAGTCAAAAAATATAACCTCTTCCTATTGTGCTCGAATAATCTAAAAACCCGTATCTTTTTTTTTAATCACGAACTCTTGCGTCAGATGCTAATATGTGAGAGTTAGCGCGTGTTAATAAAATTACCATATAAATTTTAGCCTGACTTTGAAGCCTGTTTGGCGCTCTGAATCCCGTCTTGAAACTAATATGTTTGATGCTCACAGGCCGCCTGAAATTCAAATGTCCTTTGAAAATATTCAGCTAGCTTTCGTTTCATGAAATACATTTTTCAAGCCAATTTTAATGCCGACGCGAGAAATGAAAAAAATGTGTGAGAAATGAAAAAAATGGCGAGCGTAGGCTGGCCCGAGTTCGGCTTTAAACAAATTGTCAAACGCTTTGTGGAAATATCTTCTCGGTTGTAGTTTGACGTTTGCTAATCACAAATTCTTAAGACATTTTGCCATTTAAAGATTGTGAATACAAAACAGGACACAGTTCTTGTTACAATACTAAAATATTTGGTGGTTTTTTTTCAGAATATCAGAAATTTTTCATTGTAAACCCGGGAATTGGTTCTTAAATACGCAGCCCAAGTTTGAGTGAATAAATTATTAATTCAGTTAAGATAACTTTTATCTTTGCCTTATACAAATCTGCAGCTTTGTAATATTTTTTCGAATAAACACATTATTTCTGTTTCCGCGTGGGGTTGGTTGTAAGTTTGGATAAATGTCTTCAATTTTCCATTTCAACATTGTCCTCAGCTGTTCATAGTATACAATTCTCATCAGAAATATTATATAATCTACTCCCAATAAGATAATGGTGCAAATTGATCGCAGTGATGCAAGACGGGGGCCCCGAAGGACGGCCATCTAGTCGTTCAGGTTGGACGAAAAATCGAGGTCCCGTGTACAAATTGGCCTGCGTGTAAAAGATCCTTTGGCAGTTAGAATTCGATATAAGAGTAGGCCGTAGCGCCGCTGTCCGGGTAAAATTTCCCTCATAGCACACTGTATGGCGTATGCCCGTCTTCATAATGCTAGTTCAGGAGCAAAACAGCTCGACACTAAACCCCATTTCATTTCACAAAGTACTGGAACATAAATGTTTTGGACTAGTTTTCATGACAATTGCAAATATAATAAACGCATGAATAGTACATAAAATAATGCATCAGATCACTAACATCTCTGGTGTGAGCGTATGTGGCACGGAGATAGGGACGCCTTCTCAACCTCGTTGGTTTCCTCCAGGCACTCCGGTTTCCTCCCACTGCTGAAGACCCCTACGCGCAAGCGAATTATTGAAATAAAATTAAACCATATGTTAGTCCCGAAATTACCTAGTTTGTGTCGAGTGGACGTTAAATCCCAGAGACTTAGTATATTTCAACACACCAAATTATGGCACCACTTGGAAAATCAGTGGAGTCTAAGTTGCCGACTCCAACGATTTCTGCCATAAACTGACAATAGTCCCCCTAGCCGGTACCATTCTTACCTGCGAGGTAGCACACTAATCAGCCGTAAGTGAATATTCCCTAGACCGCTAAAGTCGACATGACTTAATGAGTTCCCAATATTATTTTTTTTTCCTCCGACAAATTAAATTCTAAAACATTTTTTTTTTCATGTATTAGAACAATAAATAAGTATTTGTAGTTAAAAAATATTTCCTATTTGATGTAAATGGGTATTAAAATGGGTAAAAGTATTTAAGACCAGTTTTGAAACAGATAGCTTACAGATATTCCCAATCAAACGTCTTATGAAATACATTTTTCAAGCCAATTTTAATGCCGACGCGAGAAATGAAAAAAATGTGTGAGAAATGAAAAAAATGGCGAGCGTAGGCTGGCCCGAGTTCGGCTTTAAACAAATTGTCAAACGCTTTGTGGAAATATCTTCTCGGTTGTAGTTTGACGTTTGCTAATCACAAATTCTTAAGACATTTTGCCATTTAAAGATTGTGAATACAAAACAGGACACAGTTCTTGTTACAATACTAAAATATTTGGTGTTTTTTTTTCAGAATATCAGAAATTTTTCATTGTAAACCCGGGAATTGGTTCTTAAATACGCAGCCCAAGTTTGAGTGAATAAATTATTAATTCAGTTAAGATAACTGTTATCTTTGCCTTATACAAATCTGCAGCTTTGTAATAGCGAATTATTGAAATAAAATTAAACCATATGTTAGTCCCGAAATTACCTAGTTTGTGTCGAGTGGACGTTAAATCCCAGAGACTTAGTATATTTCAACACACCAAATTATGGCACCACTTGGAAAATCAGTGGAGTCTAAGTTGCCGACTCCAACGATTTCTGCCATAAACTGACAATAGTCCCCCTAGCCGGTACCATTCTTACCTGCGAGGTAGCACACTAATCAGCCGTAAGTGAATATTCCCTAGACCGCTAAAGTCGACATGACTTAATGAGTCCCCAATATTATTTTTTTTTCCTCCGACAAATTAAATTCTAAAACATTTTTTTTTTCATTTATTAGAACAATAAATAAGTATTTGTAGTTAAAAAATATTTCCTATTTGATGTAAATGGGTATTAAAATGGGTAAAAGTATTTAAGACCAGTTTTGAAACAGATAGCTTACAGATATTCCCAATCAAACGTCTTATCTGTTACAGGAAAGTTGATGATATATTTTGTGATTTTCAACCAAAACGACAACCCAGAAACACTTCTCCAACATCTAAGCAGTCGACAAACCAGGATAAACTTCACAATGGAAACCGAAACGGATGGCTATACCGGAATATTTGATTCAAAATTCTAAATTTGTAAATGTTGCGTAAGCGTCTAATTTCTAACCATTATTCATGTAATTTCTATATTGAGACAATGTGTAATACAATTTCTTTATTAGTTCAGTGGAAGTTCTATTCAATCTTATTTCTATTATTAAGACGAAAAAACGTCTTCTTCATTGCCGCTTTGCATGTTTAGCATAAACAAATGATAAATGTAACATTTCTCTACTCGACAACCAACGTTATCTAATGGGGTTAAATCAACACTTCACACACTTTGTCATTTCGGGACTAACACGTGGTTCAATGTTATTTCAGTAATTTGCTTGCGCGTAGGGATCTTTGACCGTGGGAGGAAACCGAATGACCCCGAGAGAACACTTGAGGTTGGACATGCAACCCTTTGCATCAAATTAAGAAATATATTACTATATGCATAAATCTGTGTTGTTATTTTATTTTTGAACATCTGTATTACACTGATATAATTTGGGGTGTGTTCAACAAATATTTAGCAAAAATCTCACTCCATCATAATATCACTGTGAATTATCTTCCACTACTCCAAATGTTTACCCTCTTAGTAACAAATATTTATTTAAGAGGACAGACGTAGAAAATGTTTCTCTGTGGCTTTCATTCCTTCCTCGAACTGGAAAAAGGGAACCAGCTCCACTTATCAGTAAGAAACTCATGAATTCTTAGACAACATGCTGTATGATGGGGATCCCATCGTCTCACCTTATTACTACTCAAGTGATGGAATCAATTTGACACCAACCGGGATACTATTTAAAACAAATTACTAATATTAATAACACACAGCAAGATAATCTTTATCTGAGCAACGAGGTCATGCCTTCACCAGGCACGTCGAGATTACTGCCTTGCTCGAATAGTCTTTATACTCAGACGCAAAGCAACAGCCAATCCAAAACTTGCATTATAAATTCGTTGTCGGCCATATATCATGAACTAGCATCGTCGATCATCCTAGTTAGCTTCTTCCATCTAGATTTGGGCGAGTTAAAGATATTCGATGATTGTAGGTTGTGCAATACCACAGCAATTAATATAGCATGTTTCCGTCATCGCTTCATTTCCAATTGATCTCATAATTGCCGACTTCTCCACCGGAAAAAAAGTATTATAGCATCAAATATACAACGCTTATTTGGCTCTTTATTATTGTATATGTTTAATGTATGATATATTCTATGTTTATGTAATTATGTAGTTGATGTATATATACTGTAAATATTTCATATCTTGTACATGTATGGAAGTATAGAATAACCGAATAACAATGGCTCCAATAAATAAAGAAATAATAAAAATAAAAACACTTATATGGATATACTACTTTTGAATTTATTAACATAAAATAAAACCAAGTACGAACAATCCAAACCATTACACCTAAAATAAAACGTTATAGGCAAAATAGTGTAATCAGCAAATGAACTGCTTCCCGTTTACAAAATACACGACAAACAGTGGTAACAGGTGTCCGGAAGAGTAAGCTTACCCTGCCTGGCGCGCCACACCCGCCATAGCTGCATCGAAACTATCAGGCAAAAATGTCGGTAAAATAGCGTGATTGGCCAATGAACTATCGGTATGCAACATGCTACGTTCCGATACATTGGTACTTAGCGGGAAACATCTAGCATCTAAAAATCTCAAGTTATTTTCGGTTATTATTATTATTATTAAGAACATTTATATAGCGCACAATTCACATAGTGCTCAAATGCGCTTTACAAAGTAAGTAGTAAAAAACAATATAAAACAAACAAAATACTATAAAATAATTCAGGAATAAAATAAACTAACATAAAATTTGATAAACTTATACATAAAACTGTAAATAATATAAGGAAACTATTGAATAAGAAAAAAAGACTATTTAAATATCACGACCTAGATTAAAATATACATTCTTCAAAAAAGATACTTTAGTTATAAATTAAAAGCTTCTTTAAATAAATGAGTTTTAATATGTTTCTTAAAAATTGTAATTGTTGTAGAATTTCTAATGTTAAAAGATAATGAATTCCAAACTTTTGGTGCATGGATACTGAATGCTCTATCACCTATTGTTTTTAATCGTGATCGCTGTTGACATAACAGTAAACAATCAGATGAGGACCTCAGAGTTCTAGAAGGTGTGTATAGTTGAATTAAATCGCTTAAGTATGAAGGCGCAGATCCATTGAGGCATTTAAAAACTAAAAGAAGCAATTTATATGCGATTCTAAAACGAATGGGTAGCCAGTGTAATTTAATTAATATAGGGGTAATATGATCTATATGTTTAGATTTAGTGATAAGCCTAGCAGCTGAGTTCTGAACCATTTGAAGTTTGTGAATTAGGTTATCAGGGATACCAGCTAAGAGAGAGTTACAGCTATCCAGTCTAGAAGTTACAAGTGAATTTACAATGGTTTTTATAACATCTGGGGCTAAATTTGAACGAATTTTACTTATGTTTCTGAGATGAAAATAACATACTTTACAAATATTATTGATTTGCGTGCTCATGGCCATATGACTGTCGAAAAAACACCAATGTTTCTGGCGGACTCAACAGGTTTGATAATGTGAGACCCTAATAATATGTTAACATCATTGTTCACACTTTTCAATTTTAACACAGACGACTTGGATCCAAAAAGGATGTACTCTGATTTATCGTCGTTTAATTTTAAAAAGTTAACAGACATCCAGGATTTAATTTCTGATATACACATTTCAATTTGTTGCTTTGAATAATTAGACGATGCAGGATTAAACGCGATATAGAGTTGGGTATCGTCCGCGTAAAAGTGAAAGTCTACTCCATATTTCTGAGCAATGTCCCCGAGGGGAGTTGTGTAAACTGTAAAAAGAATAGGCCCTAAAATAGAACCTTGGGGCACTCCATAATGGAGGTCCTTTGGCTCGGAGAGTTTGTTGCCTGGCTTCTTAATTGAAGATAAGACCGAAAAAGTGCTAGAGAAAGGCCGGACACTCCAAATTCAGAATATAGCCTGGAGACTAACATTTCGTGGTCCACTGTATCAAACGCGGCGGACAAATCTAATAGTACCAGCATCACGCATTTGTTGTTGTCCATGGACATCAAAATATCATTTTGAACTTTTAGTAGAGCTGTCTCGGTTGAGTGAAATCTTCTATACGCACTTTGGTACTTATCTAACAAATTACTTTGACACAAATGGGATTTAAACTGATCGGCAATACACTTTTCAAGGATTTTCGAAAGAAAACTTAAATTTGATACAGGTCTGTAATTTTTGTTGATATTTGGGTCGAGTGACGTCTTCTTTTTCGGTCAATCATATAATCACACCAAAATATAAACAGTGTCTATAAGGAATGGTTCTCCACGTAATATATATTAATTTCATCAATCTATTTCTCAATTAACTTGCAAAATTTCCATCGTCATTAAATTTTCCTTGTCCTCATAATACTGTTTTGCCAACTATTCTGGGCCAAAATACCATTGGATATCTCAAAGTACTTCGTTATTCATTAAGACGAAATTCGTTTTCTTACTTCTTCTCATCTCAAGAGACAACTAAGTTATTGGCGTATATCTCTTTTTATTGGCCGTAGAGTAAATGACTATAACGTTGGGACTTTCTAATGGTAGCAATAATGGCATCCATTATTGGAAAAACCTATAATAATTGAAGAACTAATGCCCCGTGTCTAATTGTTCGTTAGTAAATAATAGATAGATGAATAGCGTCACTCAAACTTGAAGCGATTTGGTATGGATTCAATCATAAAAGCAAATTCAATTTTGTATACTTCGTTTGCGATTATATTTTAAAGGGACCAATAACGAAACTGAATTATGACGCGATTTTCCCTTTTTATAAATACGCCAATATTGATAAACTTCACATGCTCTGACTGCAAGGTTTTTACAGAGTACCAGAGGAAATTACTGTTGACATAGTGTAGCAGAATAGTGAGATGTTTTCTCGACGTCTGCTGAACAGATTTACTCCATACCAATTTTAAAATTTATCAGAAATTAGGTATACAATAACAGACAGTACTGTGAACTAAAATAGATGTTTCTTCTGGACTATCTGCATTTTTAATTACCGAGTTAACCGTGCTTAGATAATAAATTTCTTAAAAATGTTTTTAAGTTTATATGTCGTATCCATTGTGTCAATATTGCTTACAAATGTCAGTTTAATATCTAATCTGTAGATACATTATAACCAGTGGTTATTTTTAAGAAACCGGTTGTCGATTGAACAGGATATGAAATTGATCTCACAATTGTCGTTTCCCCAACAATTCGGCATTCCATCCTGGCGGTTAACCGGAAAAGAAGTATTATGGCATGATCTTCCAGGAAATAAATATCAGTAATATTATGACTCATATCGGTAGATATGACAACTGAAAGATGCTTTATGCAAAAGCTAAATCTGCTTGTAATATACGAATTATTATTTTGACATTTATTCACATGACAAGTCTTGAATCATTTCCATGGCTTAAATATTGACTGGATTAGTAGAACGCCTAATGGTTAATCATGATTTTGTTTATTATCGAATAGTAATTGAAGATCGAGACTATCTTGTGAAAACTTCACTGAGAATAAACTTCATTTTTCATTGGGGGCTTGGATGGCCGAATGGTTAGCGTGTGCGCTGTATCATACGGCGTGTGATTATGTCAACTGGCGTGGTTTCGAATCTCTGATTGTACGTGGCAAGGAGTAAGGTCGCCTGTCCAATCTCGTGGGTTTCCTTCCACCGCTAAAGACCCCTACAAGCGTATTATTGAAATAAAATTAAACCACATGTTAGTCCCGAAATTACCTAGTTTGTGTCGAGTTGGCGTTAAACACACTCTCTCTCTCTCACTCTCTCATTTTTCATTATCTATTTTTGAATTATTATAGCAAGAACGACCAGCCCTTAATCTAATCCTTACATAATGCATGTTTAAGCTACTCAAGTTTCAAAGGGAGCGTTTACTACATTTGGCTTTAAGTGTGCCATATTTCGTTTAAAAGAATCATCTGATTTGGCCCAATGCAACCTACCGATAGTCAATACATTTTGTTGTGTTTCTTTAAAACTTGAAGTATCGCCAATTGACTTAGTACGGAAGCGTATCGTGGCCAAATAATTCTCAATTAGAAGTGTAGTGTCTATGGCGTTTGAAAAGGAGGATAACTCCGGAATAAAAGGCTGAATATCGGTATGATCTGTCCTTCCATCAATGCTTCACACATAACTTTAAAAAAAATCAGTTATTAACTGCAGTTTCTAGAGGGAGTGTAACTATGTGAGGGAGGGTTGTGGAATGCTGAATAACGATCGGGTTTGTCAAAAACTCAATGATTCAAACTAATTTGGAACAGATCATTAAAACTGAGGCTTCTATCGTGTTCATAATGTCTTCGCAAAAAATTGGGGTGTAAATCCGGAACTCAAGATCGTGTAATCCCAAACGGAAATTAGCGGAATGTTATAGATGTCGATAGGCTCTCCCTCTCGCCATCCAAATGCTTAAATTAAAAGCAAAACCACCAAAAATCAGTAACATTTAACGCGTTCACAAACTTTTAGGCGTGAGGGTAGGGTGAGGGTCATCGATAGATATTGTCCATCACCATCCTTACGCTCACATCAAATTTTAAAAAACAAAATCGCTGCCACAAGCACATAGTTAACGGAAGGATTGTTGGACCACGACACAATACGCCCAGGAAATACTAAGTCCTAATTAGCAGATACTATGTCCTAACTAGTCGTGCCTACACCCTTATTAGGGGATACTGTGGCCTAATTAGGATATACTTTTTGGAAGATTCTACGTCCTAATAAGGAGATAACTAGTCCCAATTAGGATTCACTAACAAAGGTTTTAAAAGGTATTCCATCCTAACGTTAAGTCCGAAGAAGGAAATGATAAGTCCTAGTCAGGAAACTTACTGTGTTAATTAGGAGTTACTGTCTTCTAGTAAGAACTTGCCGTCTTCTATATAGTTAGGACTTCATTTTCTTTTCTTTTTTATTTGGCCCTAATACGTTTCCGTAGCTTACTAACACTGAACGTTGCGATATTGCCATTATATACTAGTCTATATACCTTTACGTTGCCTCTGTTTTTGTTCAAACATATTTTAATTGTGTCTGGTTTTGCTTTTTTTTTTTTTTACTCAATGTTAGTGTACCTCAGTAGGAAACTATTATTGTCTAAACTGCAATAGTACATACATGTTTCTATAAATAGGATTATCACCCGTGACTCACATGTACAATTTTATTCTGTATGTCTTGAAAGTAGGCCAGGTCAACTCAGCTACAACGATTATATAGGCAATACAAACATGAAATAAAGTTAGGAAGAGAATTTTGCACATAACTCCCATGGTTAATGCTAATTATAAAAAATTAGGTAAATTGATGATTATGTCACTGTCAAATTCACTGAACTATTATAATATGCACGTATTTATACCTTGAAAAGGTAGGTTATTAAAAGGAATGCTTCTTTCTAATTTTGTTTCAAAACACCAGATTTTATCGATGTGTAACCTTTAAAGTGGCGATATTACTAAGACCAAAGTTACATGTATGGTCTAGTAAACACAAGTAGGCCTATTATTACTAAAACGCATGTTATTGTTCAAATTGAGATCAGTCAGTTTTAGTTTAATTTATGGTCATTTGAAGCTTGCATCAGCCGTTTTCATTTTATTTCGTCCTTTTTTCTAATCTTATGAGCCACGATGACTTAGTGATCAAGACGTGTCCTGTCCTGTGTTCGGTCGATGATGCGTTTATTGAGAAATTTAATAGGGATGCGCTTATCTAGAAAGTTCATGGAGATTTCCAGGCGTTGTTCCTCGTTGTAAGAGGTGCAGGACAAAGAGTCTGCAATATACAACGTATAGTCATTCGGATGGAACGACAGGGCAATGTCTAGTGCAAACACTGGCGTGCGCTTTCAAGAACCCTTGACATTCGGAATTCGATATAAGTGTAGGCCTTAGCTCTGCCATGGGGTCCTTTACGTGCGCACATCTTCTTATAATCCCATAATATAAACTCAAATCATATGGATACGGATCTGTGTTCTGTGGAATTCATTACCGCTGAACATTAAACTGTCATCCAGCCTAGAAACATTCCAAACTGACTTAAAGCCACAATAACACTCTTGTTGTAACTGAATAATATGTCCTAATCTTCATTCTGGTCAACAAATCGTATTATTTTAGAATATTCCAATTAAATGATGATATAAATTTCATCTTAACACACCTATTTTGAAAAATTGGAAAAATTCAACCAATTGATTTGAAAAGTCTAACGTAAACCTTTTCAAGTCTGACTAAGATTTTAAAATATTTTCGAACCCTCTGGACAAGTAAAATAGGTTGTAATGGATTATTTACACAACAGGTAGGACACTTAAACATCTAGTACTTAGAATAAGGGTGTTATTTATTTTCTGGAGCTACCAAGCCAGCAAGAATGTTATTCTCCCTTTAAAACCTCATCTATATACGGCCTGTTATGGCACCTAGTCTGAGCATGCATGCTAGCATAGAACTGCGCGCGATATAAATATACATTTTATTATTATTAATGTGTACACGTGACCAAACAACTGTCCTTATCAGGTCCTCCGTCCTTTATCACTGACAGGGGGGAACCACACCGGCAAATTTAGATGCACGTTCTCGGACAATGCAGGGATGGAACACCCTATACTTCCGGCTAGTGAGCCAGCGTCTCACCCACTTACCCAGCGTGACTCCCCACCCAGCCAAGAAATGAAATGATAACAGTAGAAATAAAAGACATAGTAGTTCTGATTATAATCTGTATTATAAAAGTTGGATTTGGTGTGTAAGTGAAAATAAAATGAAATGGCGTTTAACATCCAACGTTTTGTTGGGGCGGGGGCTGTAGGCAATAAAAGGTGTCGATTAATATCTATATCACATGAATCTACATTTTATGGCATCCTGATGATATCAATTTATATTGGTTAAAAGTGTTATTTAGAGACTTTTTTCTAGGGATGGGGGTGGGGGTAATGGAGCCTCTACTCTTTTTATTCTCCCCCCCCCCCCTGTTAAATATTATCCATTTGAATATTGTTGCCAGCATGTATCTGTAGATGACGTAGTCACGAGTCAGTGTAACGTATGTCATTAATAAAATGGCGGATGTTTGGAAAATAGCAAAACTTTGAAGTTAGTTTACATGCACTGCATATCTCAGATAGTGCAGTCACGATTTTCCCCAAAAGTGATGTTTAAGAGCACGGTTGGGTTATCCTACTGGGGCATCGGGATATAGATTCCATTTAGTGCTTCCTGGTGTATATTCCATGCGAGTAATACAAGTTAAAGGAGCTAAATCCTCATCATTTGGGACCCAGAAATTGACACAAGTGGGTTGCAACACATATAATACTGTAGTACGAATGTATACTGAGCACCATAGAAAACGCATCTCTTAAAGGGACAATCCCGATAAGAACTGAGTCTCAAAAATTAAAGTCCGAGAGTTTATGAAATTTATGGACTAAAATATAGAGGGATGGTGTATTTATCTTGTCTCAAAATTTCAGCTCAAAATATTGAGTCGTTTGGACGTGAACGTCAACACTGCTTATCCGGACACGTAACCCTTTTAAGATTTCGGGTCAATTTTTTCAATGGGTGACCTGATAATCGATTCACATTTCTTGAGAGGTCTATACAGTGAATGGCCCATGTACTGTACTTGAAAACAAAAGGTGAATTTCACATACATATTATTCTTACAGAAAAAAGTCTGGTTTTATCCAGATACTGTATAATACAACGGTCTCCATTTCCAGATGAAGACTGTCAGATTTAAGTTATTTACAAGCGTATCACAAATATCGTGTTAGCTGGTCGACCTTAGGTAATGGGTTTTAAGGGGTTTTAACACAAAATTAAGCAGTTTTATTTCTCAGAAAGTTATCAGGATTGGCAGTGGAGGACACACGCGCTACTGACAGTTAACCATCTTTGTCGTACTTTTGGTTTTGACCCCTCTTACTTTGTACCGTTGATTACAGATTAAACATCCATAAGTGTACAAGTGTGTTACTGATGTGTTCCCATTTGAATATTGTTCACAATAAGAAGCAAAATAAATAAGATATGTTTACAGGATCATTTTGTTATACGAAAAACTAAGGCGCTCAGTATATATATACTGATTTACATTCAATGGTTTCAGTTTTTACTCTTAATTTCAAATCAGTTATGTTTGACGAAGTAAGTTAGCAGTTTCAATCCAATACAAATTTCTAGCGGCTGGTTATTCCAGTCTACATATGCCGTTTGATTTGGTGCAATGTTTCTAGCCTCGTTCCTCGAGTCTCTTGCTAGAACTTGGGCTGAAACGCACTATGATACAGGGTTTGTGTACCAATGGTAAAATGTTTATTTTGTTTTAGTTATTGGATATCAGAAGCCCATCTTTTTTCCGTAAATCCGTTACCCAGAGAAAACCTACGCGGCTGAACAGGCGACATCCTTGTCACGTACAATCGGAGGATAGGCACCACACCAACTGACTTTACGGTACAGTGCGCTAACCATTTTAATGCATTAAATGATCTGCATTAAATCCCACCTTCCCTACAAATAAAGGATAGGGGGATGAAGAGTGGATACAGGGGATTCAGTTCTTGGCATGTTCAAGCCATCCTCAGTGAAAACAATTTTCAAAAAACCTATGCAACGTCGGACATTGGGCATTGACGTAATTTATTCAACAATTAAAATTAAGAAGTTATGAAGGAACATTATGCGTTGTTCAAAATCAAGGCAAACCATCTAATCAATTGATAAACTATTTATGCACAATTGTCTAGTGACTATCACGACATCAGAAACTGGTAGATAATATCAACTGTATTTTGTATTACAATGATAACACCGCCACCCCCATCCCCACCCCCGCTCAGCTTTACATCAATGAAATTACATCACAAAGTGATCCTACATCAGTATAAGAATTATTTCTCTGTTTCAAAAGCTCAATTTGTATGTATGCCTATGTAATTTAGAGACGATGATGGCAGATTTCCGTAACAGAAACCTAGCAAACCCCCCTCCTGCAAAAATTCCTGGATCCGCCCCTGGATAAGACGCTTTAACTGGTGGTGAAAATGAAACTAATATATAATTTGTAGGTTTTTCTTCCTTAGATAGTACTATTGGCATTTCGATTTAAGTTAGGCAAATTTTTCACATATTGTTTCAAATAATTACACGGAACGAGGATAAACAAAATTCAAAACAGACAATTTGAAATGTCATGTTCACTGGCGATGTATATAATTGGCAAAATGCCAATTGAAAAAAAGTATTCGTTGACCTCATTTTAATCTTTCTGGAAGATCTAAGATGCTTTTGCTAACGATAGTCTTAAAACGGCACAAAAAGGTGAGATATGTCATTGGTGTTTATTTAAGTGGTTTGGATATCTGGGGGTTGTAACAAGAACCGGTTTTACAATGGGGTTATTCGTCGTTTGTTTATTTCACCTAGATTTTTATTTTATATTCCGCTCCGATAGGTCAAGGTAAACACGACAGAGCTAGCTCGTTTTCTTTTTATTTAGATGAATACCGACCTATTCATTTATAATGAAAAGCTTGCACTGTGTTTATATGTACAATAGGCTTCAGTGGAAGGTATTCGGGTCATGAATAACATTAAAATGTAATACTTGATATGTAGACGGGCATACGCATTGCGCCATGCCATGAGAGAAATGAGCAAGGTTTTGTCCTGGTAGCTGCGCTTCTCTTATGTACATTTGAGGGAACATTTAATGTGTAGTGTATGGTGTCCATGAGAGAGAAATGAGCAAGGTTTTGTCCTGGTAGCGGCGCTTCTCTTATGTAAATGTGAGGGAGCCTTTAATGTGTAGTCAATGGTGTCCATCATGCTTTTCCTTGCCAACAAAGCCCAGTTGAAAGTTACTTTCCCAGGAAAGTATTTATCGGGTGGCTATTTGCAATAAAAGTATGACAAATTTGGTATATCTGGAAAGTATAGACCCCCCAATCTTACTAGAAAAATACTGGATTACCCAAAAAACACCCATGGGACAAGCACTGGGCTAAATTGTCAGGGTAGTATCACTAACTGACAACCCGACGGCTTACTGTTTGCCAGCTTGATTTTGGGGACGTTTGTTATTTCTTGATCAAAGGGGTTAGCAGTTTTGTTAAACGTGGGAAAAATAAGTTGACGAAAATAGTTAACAATTTACTTAGGCTTCAATATGTATGGTAAATGTCCGGTAAGTAATGATAAATACATTCTGAAAAATGGACCCTCCCACGTGAATTGAACCAAATTTTGATAGATTGGTTACTTTGAATATGTTTTCCATCCAAATATGACATCAAATCAGCGGAGTCCTATGCCTGGCTTGAATTGCGAGGCCACCAACGGAACGAGAAGATTATTTCTATATCCACAAGACACATCTATCATTATGCAAACAGTTGTTTTATTGATAGCTCGACGATGAACTCAACTACTGAAAATCGGAAGAATGAGGGGGATGCCGCGATTGCATTTATTTTCCTTGCTGGTGCTCATCTCGGAAGACAACATGTCTTCAGACAACTCCCACGGTACTGAGTCCGGCAATGAACTGGGTGAATTTCACACAAGTTCCCAGACCTTGAAATACAATATCGTACTCATAATTGCGTGTTCCCACTTATGCAGTTGCAAAAGAATGGGCAAGTTCATTGTCTGTGTTCCCGGTCACAAGATCACATGTCCCGTACCCCAGGGTACAACCTATGGGAACAGGCACATTAAAAAACAAAAGTTCATTGTCCTTGTAGCGCGTCACAAGGTCACATGGGAACACGCCACGGGGAAACACGCCTCAAAGGAATAGCCTATGGATACAGGGCCTATAACCAGCGCTCACGCTGTTGATCGCCATTTCCGCCAATTGCGATAAAAATATAATTTTGGCGATAAAATATTCAATCTGGCGAAATTTTTGGCGATATTTTTTTCCTGTATGGCGATTCATTTTTAACCCTGGCTATAAAATTATTCTTGCCAAAAAGCTTTGATTTGATTTGAACCCGTGCAGACTGACACACGTTACGGTCTATCGCGCTTGGCTGAGTCAGTCATCAATCAATTAGGCACCAATCGCTTGTCTCATGATCAATCCTGGATTAGTGTTGATTAGTATTGACAGTAAGAGTAGTAATAAACTAATTAAGAGATAAAAGATTTAATTATTTGTCTCCAAATACGAATCTGTGGCTTTTTTGACGGCAGACTGTTAATCCTTGGATTGATCTTAAAACTATAGTCTGTTTAAAAGTAGTCACTCAAGAACTGTTCACTAGTGTTCAGCGTTAATGAGCTCTTAATCCGTCTTAATAAAATTCATTAACCAACTAATTAATGACATTTTGAACACAGTTCATGCCGGCGTTATGATTTCAAACATGAATTCAATTCACTATATTAATATAAATAGATGGTCGATCTGTGTCGAAATTATATTTATTTTAAAATGGTAAACGTTCAGGTTAATATTCGCTTTATCTCCAATAATCGAGGTGGCCGATATTTAATACACAATGGTTACCATTTCACAGATATTATTTGGTGGTATCAAAAGGCCTGAGTTAGGAAAAATAGACAACTTGACACAAAAATTGAACAATTGAAAACACAGTTATTAAATGGTTCTTTAAGTGTAAATCGGTATGGAAGAAATATTTCCTATTTAGTGGGGCTGTAAAATGATTGTTATGTTGTAAGGCATTTATTTATAAATTATATAATGTTATTTAATAAAAGTTAAATGTGTAAATTGTAATGCCTTTTTATATGTGTAAATCATTTAATGTTATTTAATAAATATTAAATTTGTTAACATCAATATATTTTATATGTGTAAGCTATTTAATGTTATTTAATAAAAGTTAAATTTGTTAAAATCAATGCAGTTTTAGTCTTTAAAAAAGATATGGACTATAGTTTATAACGCCATTGTTCTAGGATTAACTCTGAATTAGCGGCAAAATTTGACATCAAAGCCTGCAGGCTAAGTGGGAACACCCCATTCAAAATGGCGGACACTAGAATAATACTCGCGCGATTTGTTTGGGATTATTGGATTATGACATCTGGTTTATCTTTTTCTTACTTCTGTTGCCCGTATCGTTATAAATGAAGTCAGACTTGAGTTCGTTGTTACAGTTTATGTGGAAGTTAACCTTAAACTCAAGAAACGAACGAAAGTCAGTTATGATCAAATTGCATGCCAAGGGTAGTCAGCGAAAGATCTATCGTCCGATAGAAGAATGCCAGATTATTTTAGTATGTCACCACCAAATATGTTCCACGTCTACAGATGATACTAACATGATCGGCTACCTCAAAAGTTCGTAACGGAGAAAATTTAAAAAAAAACCCATAAAATCTTAAAGGGGCATTAGGCTTATGGAAGGCTTGATAAAGAGCTGACTATAATAGTTTTAAAAAAAAATATAACGTAAATTTCAGCCAAGTTGCTCCACTCTGAACCGAGATATTATCTTTTAAATTTTAGGACTCACAATTCCCGTGACAACTACAGACTACAGTGTTTAGTTGACAAAATATTAATTATAAACCCAAATAAAGATTATTATTAAGTCATCTTTATTTAGTATATCAGGTCATTGACCCATAATACAGTGACATTTATTATGACAATTGTATAATTGCAATACGAAGAACATAATATATACATTAACAACCACTTATAGTAACATTAAATTACACAGTGTATTTGTTTTTAATGAATATTTGGGTTTATAATTAATATTTTGTCAACTAAACACTGTAGTCTGTAGTTATGCCCAATGTATAAAATGGTTGACGAAGATGCTTACCATTTTTTATTTGATTGTTCAGCTTATGAGACATTAAGGAATCAGTATACGCCGGTTAAATTTGCTAAGGGATATTATGGTCAAAATCGATTTTACAAGTTATGCACAACTAAGAATATAGACTTCATTGTTGCCATTGTTTCGTATACAGAAAAGGCTCTATTGTTAAGAGAAGTGAAAGTAACTCCGTCATTGAAAAACAACTTGAAAATTATTAATGTATATATTATGTTCCTCGTATTGCAAATATACAATTGTCATAATAAATGTCACTGTATTATGGGTCAATGACATAAGCGTGGTATCATCCCTATTAGTAAGTGCAGGGGGACTGCACCACACACAATTCTACACAAAAACAAATATACAGATGAGACATAATGCTAAGAGACCATAAACAACAACAAATCAAAAAGAGTGAATGGATCCGAGGGCTAGCTGTACAGTCCCGGGCCTGTGGTGACACAGACTTCACTCATATTTGAAAACAAGTTGGGAGTAAAACCCAAGGAAACAGTTATATAATGTCAGCATGAGTCATGATCTGTCATGTGTTGCAAGAATTACGAATGCAAGCATATTGTTGTATAAATTCCGATATACAAGTAACCACACCGTTAAATGTATCAAAAAAGTAGGCCTAGTTCTAAAAAAACTAGATGCATTAAATCAATAAAGAAGAGGATTGAAGTACATTCAATGCAGTAGAACGTAGTACACACGCAGTACACACATGGCAAAGACCCTACGAAAATTGTAACATTTGCAACAAGGCCTTCATGGCGTCTTCACAACAACCCTTACGTGTCGGTCGCGACCCCATCAAGAGTTCTGAGTCCTTATGGCGATGTTACGATGATTCCACCACTGTTGCGCGATTGCATCACGACCTCTAAGCATATGGCGATGTTACGAGGTTCCCAATACGTGTGTGGAGTTCTTAATACGACTATGGCGCGGTTACCAAGCTTGCATTACTCGCCTATGGCGACCATGCTTTTCATGTACGACTTGCTATGAAAACGGGCGATTCAAGGTCATCTTGAAATTTCGAAAAAAAAATCTAACCAGCTTATATAGTCGCCGTTATCACGTGGTGGAAACGCACGTGTAGTCCAGATAAGACGTGTGGTTGAGCGACTCGGGTTCGCGATGACCGCCGTTGCCAAGCTTATAGATCTCGATAGAAACGCCATAAGCGCGAAGAGATCGTGACGAGCCCGCCCCGAGAATGCTGTATAAACGCACAGGTCAGAGTAAGGTCGCGACTTTTTTAAGTTTGCAATTTTGGGACATTTTTCCGCGTTGTGTTCACGCTTGCCGACGACCTTGTGTATTTCCAGACCACTGTTCGGTCACCACTCTGGTCTGACGGGGGCATTAGCAGTAGGGGTCATGTGGCTAGGTGGGTAAGGCACTTTCTCGCTAGCCTGGGGATCGGGTGTTCGATCCCTGCATTGGCCGAGAAAGTTCATCTCGACTTTCCGGCTTGGTTTCCCCTTGTCAGTGATGCAGAACGGAGGGCCTAGCAAAGACAGCTGTCTAGTCGTTCGGATGGGATGAAAAACCTAAGTCCAGTGTACACATTGGCGTGCACGTAAAAGATCCCTTAGCAGTTGAAATTTGGTATAAGAGTAGGCCGGAAGTCTCGATCGAATGGCAATCTCTAGTGTCTGGTTAATCCAGTCTACACCGACAGTATTTACTGTGCATGCCCTATTACACGAACTGGGAGAGCTTCCGCTTGATCTCAGGCGCGAGGAACTGTCACTCAAGTATTGGGCATGCTGCAAATCCTAAAAGAAAAATTCCCGACATAAAAGATTAAAGTGCCTCAAACAATTTCAACGGATAGGCTCTGGGAAAATCACCCGGCCGGTCACATTTTGGTAAAATGTCTGACGACATCCTAATCAAGCACAATTTGAAAGGAACGATTATTGAGCCGAAAGCCCCCCCCCCCCGACACACCTTGGCAATTAAGCAACCCAAATCCAATCACCTAAAAAGTGAGGTCACAAATAAACCCCAGTGAGGCTAGAACACATTGAAATAAGAGTCTTAATTAAACAGTATCAAAATGTATACGGGTGGATCGAAAGCAAAGCTGAATATCAGGAAATTGCTACCAGAACATTGTTCTGTGTACACAGCAGAACTGATGACCATTAAAACTGCAATGGAATGGCTGGCTATGCAAACACACAAAAGAGCCGTAATCCTGTCTGACTCACTGAGTAGCATCAAATCGATAGAATCAAACTCCTCCGAAAGCCGACAGTTAGGGTCTTCTTCTCAGCTTAGGGTGAGGGTTGGGATAGGGTTCATTAGTCCACCAATATCTATTATTATGGTGGCCAAGTGGTTAGCGCGTGCGCGTTGAATCATAAGGTCTGTCATTGGGTCAACTGGCGTGGTTTGGAGTTTCCCGTTGTACTTGACTAAGAGTATGGTCGCCTGTCAAGCCTCGTGGGTTTCCTACCACTGCTCAACACTTGTACGCGCAAGCGAATTATTGAAATAAAATAGAACCATATATTATTATTGTTAGTATCGAAATGGCCTAATTGGCCTAGTTTGGTAATTATTAGAATTGAGGTTATAACTCATATGGTAATTAATACCTATCGGGTATTATCTCTAATAACTGCTACCATTGAAATAAATATTAAATAGTGTGATAGTAACCCCTAGTATATTAACTATAGGGATAATAACTGGTATTGTAATAAATGTTAAATTATGTGATAGTAACATCTATTGTAATAAATATTAAATAGTGTGATAGTAACCCATAATGTAATGAATATTATAGAGAGGTAGTAACCGCTTTTGTAATAAATATTAACTACATAATAAAAAATAGGTTGCCAGGCAACGAAACATACGCCCACACAGCAGCTAAATCGTCCGGGCAGTCAACAAGAGTTATCGCATATTAAGTAATTATCAGAAAATCATTAGAATTTGTTTGGTTTTTATAAAGTTCTGCTCCATGCTAATGTAAAGTATACGAATCATTTAATATTATGGAATAAGCTGTCACCTCCACTGGATACGAAACATTTAATATTATAGCGACTTTTCGTACAATCAGGGGCCATAATTCAGGAAGTTACGATCAGATATGTCCAAATATCGAAAGGAGCCAAGATCTTTATGTTATAAACATGTATTTCAAGTGTCATCAAAATCAGTTCAAAATTGTGACCTCTATAGGGTCCACAACCTTGATATAACATATTTTCACACTATTCGTGTACAAACAGCGGCCATTTTGTCCGTCAATTTTGGTCCAATTTTCACGAAATTTCACATCATCTTTTATAACAATGTAACGGTGATATAATCAAACGTTTTTTAAATCGGATAATAATTTTGCCCTACAGAAGGGCCACAAGCTAAAAAAGGCAATTTTTCGGTCAATCACGGGACATATTTCAGGAAGTTACGATCAGATGGGCGCAAATATAGAAAGGACCCAAGATCTTTGGGTTATAAACATACATGTAAAGTTTCATCAAAATCGGTTCAAAATTGTGACCTCTATAGCTTGATATAACATTTTTTCACACTATTCGCGTACAAACGGCGGCCATTTTGTCTGTCAATTTTGGTCCGATTTTCACGAAATTCGATCTCGACCTCCATTATCATGTAACGGTGGTATAATCAAACGTTTTTTTAAATCGGATAACAATTTTGACCTCCAGAGGGACCACAAGCTAAAAAGGGTGATATTTTGGACAATCAGGGGCCATAATTCAGGAAGTTACGATCCGATGGGCGCAAATATTGAAAGAAACCAAGATCTTTGGGTTATAAACATGCATTTCAAGTTTCATGAAAATCGGTTCAAAATTGTGACCTCTATAGGGTCCAGAACCTTGATATAACATATTTTCACACTATTCGCGTACAAACGGCGGCCATTTTGTCTGTCAATTTTGGTCCGATTTTCACGAAATTCGAACTCAACCCCCAAAACTATGTAACGGTGATATAATCAAACGTATTTTTGAATCAGATAACAATTTTGACCTCCACAGGGAACACAAGCTAAAAAGTGTGACTTTTCGTACAACCAGGGGCCATAATTCAGGAAGTTGCGATCAGATATGTCCAAATATCGAAAGGAACCAAGATCTTTATGTTATAAACATATATTTCAAGTTTCATCAAAATCAGTTCAAAATTGTGACCTCTATAGAGTCCACAACCTTGATATAACATTTTTTCACACTATTCGCGTACAAACGGCGGCCCTTTTGTCTGTCAATTTTGGTCCGATTTTCACGAAATTCGAACTCAACCCCCATAACTATGTAACGGTGATATAATCAAACGTTTTTTTTTAATCGGATAGCAATTTTGACCTCCACAGGGAACACAAGCTAAAAAGGGTGATTTTTCTGACAATCAGGGGCCATAATTCAGGAAGTTACGATCCGATATGCGCAAATATCGAAAGGAACCAAGATCTTTCGGTTATAAACATGCATTTCAAGTTTCATGAAAATCGGTTCAAAATTGTGACCTCTATAGGACCCAGAACCTTGATATAACATATTTTCACACTATTCGCGTACAAACGGCGGCCATTTTGTCCGTCAATTTTGGTCCGATTTTCACGAAATTTGAACTCAACCCCCATAACTATGTAACGGTGATATAATCAAACGGTTTTTTGAATCGGATAACAATTTTGACCTCCACAGGGAACACAAGCTAAAAAGGGTGATTTTTCGGACAATCAGGGGCCATAATTCAGGAAGTTACGATCCGATATGCGCAAATATCGAAAGGAACCAAGATCTTTTGGTTATAAACATGCATTTCAAATTTCATCGAAATCGGATCAAAATTGTGACCTCTACACTGTTCACAAGCTAAAAACGTGATTTTTCGTACAATCAGGGGCCATAACCCATGAAGTTACAGTCCGAGACATGCCAATATCGAACATACTCCGCGCAATGTTGCGTCTGATTAGAGGTAATCCAACTACACACTGCTATTATGAGTGGAGATTGTTGTGTTAAATTTTGATTGATCAGTAGTCCGTCTACCAACCAATCACGAGCTGCCAATACTGGACCAAATATGTTTACATAACGTATACGTCATGACTCACGATTTTATTATGCCTAATTAACCCGTGCATAGCAGAATACTGCAGTAAAACTAATTGCGTGACAAACGAGGCTATCAAGTCGAATGAAATGTAAACAATACTGTTTGGAAACGAACATACTTTCACGGTTTTAATACCTTAAATCACTGTCCAAAGTTTTAGGGAAGACCCAGATGAAACGAAGGACTGTCATGTTGCTGTACTTAAGTGATAGATTTCATTGAACGGAAAGAATAGACACACTCCCGCATAAGTTCAAGAAACAGACGCCATTCCAGCAATGGTCAGAGAGGGATTTCTTGGGCCATTGCTTCAGGAATATGATATCGAAAGGAACCGAGATCTTAGGGTGATAAACCTATATTTTAAGTTTCATTGAAATCGGATAAAAATTGTGACCTGTAGACTGTTCACAAACAATTGTGGACGGACGGACGGACGGACAGGGGCGACGACAATATACGTCCACATAATAATGTGGGCGTATAAAAACTGCCATTGTAATAAACATTAAATAGATAGATGATACCCCTACTATAATAAATATTAAGCAGAAAAATAATAACTGCTATTGCAATAAATATTAAATATTATATAATGTGAGAGTATCACTGATTGAATTTCATAAAGTATTTATTAAATATCAAAGTATTCTATGAAATCGTCGTCGTCATCATTTAGTGCCCGCTTCTGGGTTAATATTACTATTGTAGCATCACGAGTCTTTTGTCAGACGTGGAAAGCGGGCCCTCAATTCCGGTCACCACATCCTACGTAATATGACCCATGCATCTGTTCTTACTACATATCATAGTAGCATTGTGATCGTGTAGTATTTTCACGTTGTGTATTCTCTTCTTCTTATCTAAATAGCCAGACGTGGAAAGCAGGCTCTCTATTCCAGTCACCGCACCCTATGTATGACCCATGCATCTTTTCTCACTACATATCTTAAGTAGCCCTGTGATCGTCTAGTATTTTCAATTGGTTTCCTCATCACGTTGTGTATTCTCTTCTTCTTATCTAAATAAAAGATCTTTGTCTTCTCCGTAGTTAAGACGTTTGTCTTACAGGAATAACAATGTAACAGTTCGTTTATACATTTTATACATCATGGCTGGATACATAGATACAAGCATAACATATTACATGAAAGTCATTCTCTCAAACCCCATCCAGTCAGACTCTCCCGGACAAGTCTGCTATATTGATTGCTGCATGTTCTTCTTCTAGCATCAAGCTGCTGTCTGACGAAAGCCCAAAGATATGGTGGTGGTGTAGCTTAGGGTTTTGGACCTTCAATTATCTAATTGGTCAAATATGACGTAATTAATTATAGTGATAGGGTGGTAAGCAAATTGTTGCAATAGGAAGTTTTCCAATCACGTGCTAAACACGACATTCTGATTCCCACGAAAACCAGATATGTTTACCAAATTATAACTCTTTTTATATGTCAACTATTCACTGGTTTTGATTTAAGTGCAATGTGTGAATTTAGCCAAAGATATCAAATTAATACAATATAATAATGCTATCATTAATTTAAAGAGCAAAATATTCTAGCAATCGTGCTACACTATGGGTTAGACATTAAATACCGAATTGCAAGTTAATCTTTATTTATAAATTCTTTAAAGGTCAATGTAGTTGGCATGCAATAAGATTGACTTCCAAAAACAACCTTTGATAATTATATTTGTCGCCATTTATATTTGCATATAATGTGATTATTATGGTTTTGCATAAGAATACCATTTGAAAATAGCTGGAATGGAAATCGTATAAATGATTCCAATAAGGGAATAAAGGTTATATCGTACGACGCCTAATAGTATGTGAACTGGCGGCAGATCAAAACCCCCTAGAGGTAGACTGTAGTTTTGAACGCCAAGTTTATTTTTTATTCTTCAGTAAATAGGCCAACACTATTCTCCCAGGACAAAAAATAACAGTTAATACAACAGGTGTTAATGTTACAATATGATTTAAAATAAGCTGCATTACGATTATTACAATAAATTTTATGAATGGATCATTGCATCGAATTTTAATTTCTTTGTAGTATGTACTGTTATCATTTTTTAAAAGCCCGTCTTGTAAGGATTAAGTTCACATTTTAACCGAGGAGTCGGTCTGAATTATTCCAAAAATATAAGTGCGTAGAATTATAACAAATAATAATATGGGAAAGAAAAAGAGAGAGGGCAGGGCGTACACTATACACAAACTAGGAGGCAACTGTGTAGCAAGCATAACAAATATTATTATACGACAAAGGACTGAGCCATTTAAACGACTTTATTTTCTCTCTTCAACATTTTAAATAGCTAAAATAAGGGTCAATATGTTAGATTCACACGTGCTAAATATTGTTAAATAGAGCGAGTCCAGATTTAACATAAAAATAGGCTATATTTAACATAGTGACAATACAGTCATAAGCTGGTTTTCTTGGACCTTAATATTGTGTTGTTTTTGTATCACGTAATATTTTTACCAAACCATTATGCGTTTGTCCTGAATAAAAAGGTGACCTCCACCGGTGGTTGTCCAATGATTACAGCTTCTTGATTCAACAAGCCTTAATATTGCTGGTGGAAGTTCTTTGGGACTTAAATGAACAAAAGGCACACATTACTGGGGCATGACTGTTTATAACGCTTATTTACATACATTTTTAAAATCTGTTATTGTAATTTCCAATCTGTTTTGTTCGTCGAAATTCATGAGCATTTCACTTACGCTCTCACGTTAAGCCTCGTTCATCAAGGCGCCCATTACAAATTGCGCTCGTGTGCACATAGGCGTGTATCGATTTTTAAAATTGTTCTGTGTGTTAATATTGAAAATCAGGAACCCATATTTTCAAGGCATGATCACAACACCAATAGTGATTGGAATAGATAATTAAATGGTGGATAATATGGACCTAATGTCTGTTCCAGATTAAATTCGAAAATTGCTTGTCATGCCTACCATGTTTAATTAAAATGGTTAAAACTTAGTGGAATACATGGGATTATCGTCATTTCAAAACAATCTATATTACCCTTGTTTACATCGCGGTTCTGGCGATCAGCGATACTGTTTGACCTGGTTATCTGGAACAGCCCAGGAGTACTAGTGGTGTTAGTTTATCTTTGAGTCGTTTTGGACTATTTGGATGTTGAGATAGATGTTTCGGTCCAGTAAAATATAAGAGGTAATTACGGCATCCGAAGCACAGCTGTTTTTCCACAGACTTGAATAATTAATCTGACAATTCAAAGTAGTAATTGGAACGAGAAAAATAGAAATAGTTCGTACATTCACATGTTTTTATTCATTCATTTCTTAATATAAACATGGTAATGAATGGATTTTTTCTTATTTTTTCGTTTTCTCTTTTCTAGTGGCAGTCATTTTCTTTTTTGAATTGTCAGATATCCTTTCACAGTTTTGTATAATAACTTTTGGTCTTCGATGGAATTATTATGAGCAGAAATTCGCCCGTGTATCTGTTTGTTATCGCTCAGTCAGTTGTATAGAAGTATAACTCGTGTTTCACTTGCAGGCTAGTCACATCAGTTTGTTGAACCTTGATAATGCATCTATCGTGGCAATGATCCCCGTTTTCAAAAAAAAATAATGACCGCCATTGTTTGAAACACCATTGAGAAAATAATTTGGAACTCAGCATACTCGAAAACATTAAAAGATATAATGGAATATATATCTTGCCCATTTGAGGACCCAATGCCCGAAAAATACATTTTCGGTCATCATTTTACCCGCCATTTTGAAAAATGCCAATTACCTGAGCAAAAAAAAAAATCTTTATTTGAATCAATTTAGCCTTCGAAACACCCCTGCAGAATATTTTTGTTATTTTGTCCCATCCTAATACGAGTAACCCTATCGGTGAAATATATATAAAGCTGGGTAGCCTACAACTAAATGATCTATTTAAAAGTAAAATAAACAACATAAGCGTTCGAGAGAATTGAGATGTACAGACTACAAAGTTAGATGTCCTAATTATCACAAGAAAATGCAGAGGAAAAAACATTATTATACACAAAGAAGCAGAGAAAGTGTCTAGAAGTTTAAACTAATTCTTTGTTTTGAAGAGAGAAAACCGTCCTTAGTGTTGAAGACATGTTGATATCATTATCAGATGGCATTTTTGACCAGCCACTGTAAAGCATGAAAGGACAACAAAAACAAAAAAAGTGCACAAAATATGAAATAATATCGCAATGAATATAACTGAATGCACAATTTTGAAGGTCACAACATGTTGCGGTTAAAATTACTACCCGTAAACCTTCCTTTGAATGCAAAAAAATTAATGATCCAATAATCGTCAAGTATTAGAGCGGGCAAGCATCAGGGGCGTGGTGAGAATGAGTTCATGAGTAGCCATACTCATGCGCCAAAAAGTTTTTGCGCCAAAATCACAATCAAATTACTCAAAAAATGAAAAACATTTGTAAGTGGAAAAATTGTTTCATCTGACCCAATTAAAAAAATTTTGAAAGAGTCAAGTTGGAAAATTTAATCATATTTTATTACCGTATTTCTTGTCTCGGATTGCTGGAGATTGCGTTTCTGGGCTTCTAATTTTCGAAATTTTCACGGGGGAGGGCCCCCCGGACCCCCCGCCGCGGGCTCCGCGGTCAGTAAAAGGGTTTTTGTGCCAAAATCTTTTTTGTTACTCATAATTTCTTCTCAATAATTGCCCTCACCACGCCCCTGGCAAGCATTTAATATTTGCCAAATCCGAACTCTGTCAAATCCGACATCATACAGGATTGTGACAATATGTCGGAAGTCACAGAGTGTCGGAATACCCAGTTTTTTCAAAACCGGAAATATTGTAACTTCGAAAACAGGAAGTATTATTACAATGTTGCTTCGAATCACCCGAGCGTTATTCCCTTTAAAAATGATAAACTTTTCTCTACATTCAAAATAATTTTTATTTCATTCAACATGCGTAGGCATTTTGAATAGATCAGGTATGAAGTTAATTTATCCTCTTCGTCATCATCAGATGATCGCACGCTTGTGTTTGCTATCACGTGTTCATTGATTATCTGTCGTCCTATGTCAAGGTCGTCGTCACACGGTTCGGTGAAATCCGTAGTAACAAACATTGAGCTGAAGTGAGCGAACGTTACGTTCTCAGCGGCCGTTTTATGACCTACACCGACACTCATCGGGGAAAACTGCGGTCAATCGTTAAAATACTACGGGACGTTTGTTATACATTTCTGTGTTTAGTTAACCGCAGCCATTAACGATGATGTTCAAGGTCATAAACCGTAACGTCCTCTCATTCCAGTTCAACATGGACAAACTTAGGCTACGTTATTCGGGTTCAATCGGCATGCGCAACGAATGTTTGTAACAGGTGCTAGGAATAATTTGTACGACCGAATTCGTGGGAAAATTCGTAGATATTCTTGAGTATTTGTCACAATTACTGTCTTACAAGAGATTATAAAATTATCAAGTTAATCAACAAAGAACTACACGATAGCAAGTTTTAATCTTACCGATAATTGATTGGTGATTGCTTGTTAATCTTTTATGGCTTCACACCCATCAAGTTTAATCTAACGGACAATTGATTGGTAATTGCCGGACACCTACCGATTTACGGCCGGAGTATGCGTTGACGATTCAATGGAAATCATGTGTAATCCGGAACTGACATAATCCGGACTTATCAGATTTTTTTTGGCTGAAGTAATAAGGAAATAAATCGGGACATGAAAATCATGTCGGATGTGACAGAAATCCGGAGTGATCAGACATCGGATGTGAGAGAGTTTGCTTTCTTTATTTTAAATAACTGAGCAAATGGAAATTGTTTTTTTTAAACCGTTATTGATTTACAAATTCCATTTCAGATTATAGATGTGTATGTTTCATGCATATATATAGAACGTACATAATATAATATCTAAATTAATAAACCACATAAATAATAGAAAAGTTGAAAGAGATATCGAGTGATAAATAATTTTGAAAAATATTAATTTCCTATTCTAAACGATGTAAAGGCCTTGGGTTTACCTAGTTTCTGTATGCATGAATGAATACCTCTCAACCAAGCTGCTTCAAATTGATACTTGTAGCCTACATAAATGATATAATGTCATATATAATCTTTATTTTTACAAACGTTTTATCTAATTGCATTTTGTGTAGATATGGTCTCTGTGCAGGCGCGGATCCAGAGGAGTGGTCCAGGGGGTCCGGACCCCCCACACCCACCCCCCTGCTCAGACTTGAAAATTTTTTATGCGATTTTATTGGCGATTTTTAGACCTGTAATTTTGGAATTACCTTCCGGAAATACGTCAGAATGCACCAAATTGAATCTAATTTACCAAATTTTTCTGGGGGAGGGCCCAAACCCCCCGTTAATCGCTTGAGCGCAATTATTTAAGCAATTATCAAACCTAGACCCCCCCCCCCTGCAAAAATTCCTGGATCCGCACCTGCTGTGCATGGATAAATCTGAAAGAAACCCAGACTGCTTTAAATAAATTGATACATATAATATAATATACATGCAATATCATACCCACTAACTGATACTTGATATGTAATGTATTCATCTTCTTGTTTTCAACAATATAATTTTACAACAAACTGTTAGCGATCTGAAACCCTCGAGTGGTATTAGGTATTATAGAAAGAGTAAACGTAGGTGCTATCGTACGCGACACCAGGCCCTTAGCCAGCTGTGGACAGGGGCTGGAGGGGGTGCAATGACCCCCCTGGAAAAATGTTTTGTTCCCCTCCCCCACCACGAAAGAAAATTTGCCGACCATAACTCTAAAATACCTACTATAGACTGTGTCGGGTGTGCTCCCCTAAAACCTTGATCGCCCTTTGCAGCCAGGGACCTGCACGACACCAGTCCTTAACAATACAGGGCAGTTTCAACCTGGATTTCAGAATCCCAAGCTATTTATTCTAATTACCTTGATTTGTATATTTGCTTGTATTTGTGGTGGATCATGCAAATTGTGTCATTGCTATATTTGTTAATATTTCAATACAATAAAATATGTATAGGGCCTATTATATCTATGCACCAAAAGATATAATATGTTCCTTCAAGCAATATTATGTCGTCTATTTCACACAAACAATTTTATTTAACGACGCTTGCTATTCGTACTCCTGTGCAACTTACTTATTGTTGGGACTCCGTCTAGTTGTTCGGATGGTAACAGACCGAGGCCCTTGTACAAGTTGTCGTGCGTGTACAAGAAACTTTGACTAAGAGTGCAAAGGCCCTAGCGCCACTGTCGGTGTAAAATTCCCCCCACCCCTCCTTGCACTGAATGGCGCATGACCGTCTTCGATGCAGAAACAATTTTATTGGACGTTAAACCCCATTTCACGTCATTGTGAATCGGTATAAGCGGACGTTTCATTTATTTTTTGTGAAAGAGGCAGTCGACCCTTGTCGGACATTAATAGGCCTATCGGAGCGAGACTAATACGCTCACGTTGCATGGCAACCGTAACACGTTTACAAGTATTCTGTATAATGGATGAAATTGGAGATTGTAAAATGAGATTCCTTTGAAGATATCCTATGTTTTTATCACCAAATGTATTTTGCCTAGTAGTTGGGATACGCCAGATAAGGACATGTTTTTCAAAACAATAAATTATTTAGGCTATACATTTTTGGATATAAACTGAACTGAGAGAAGACATCTAAGCAATTCTCCAGAATGCAAAACTTTGTGGATACCAATGACGCTATGTCCTGCTTCCTGGAATAATTGACACAAACAGGAAACGACTTCAGATCAAAGCGATTGCATCAAAAATCAGAGGCGTTCCTCCCATCTAAAGGTATTATAATTTTTTAAGCGCTTGGCGAGAGAGAGAGAAATGGGGTTTAACGTCCACTCAACACAAACTAGGTCATTTTGGGACTAACATATGGTTTAATTTTATTTCAATAATTCGCTTGCGCGTAGGGGGCTTTAGCAGTGGGAGGAAACCGAAGTGCCCGGAGGAAACCCATGAGGTTGAGAAGGCGCCCCTATCTCCATGCCACATACGCTCACACCAGGGCTCGAAACCACAGTCGCAAGCCAGAGGTGACCGGCCAGCTAGAGGTCGAAGCGCGGCACCCTAGTCCACTAGGCCATCCCAACTTGGTAAGGTTTACAATATTCTCATGGCGTTGATATAGCAAATACATAAGGGATTACAATTCCATTCCATGTGAAACTACAAAACAAAAAAATACAACACAAACTGTTTTATTCAATCTGTAACGAAAGTGAAATACTCTCTGGCTGTTTTACTAGTCTTGTTCAAGGCAAAGAAAATTCCCCTAAACAATGACAAAAAAACCAATTCATTTAGTTTCTAGTCATTAGATGTGGCGCAGTGTCTGAGAATCTTGCACGCTAACCAGGGGGTATTGGGTTCGCTCACGGTGTGGCCGAGAAAGTTTATCGGGATTTTCTGGCATGGTATCTGAGCCTGACAAACAACAGTGTCTCGTGGTTCCGATGGGACGAAAAACCGAAGTACTTTGTACATATGGGCGATCACATAAAAGAACCCTTGAATTGGAAAAAAGAATAGGCCGCAGTACCGTTGTCCCGCCACAATGCCCCCCCCCCCAGCACACTGTATGACGTATTTCCGTCTTAAGTAGCCTAGTCGGTGCAGAAAAGTAGGCCGTTAAAGGAAGATTCTCTCATTATTTATTCGCTTTTTTTACTCTCGCCTGTGTCATGATCTTAAATCCACAATTTACAAAAATATTAAATCTAACATTTCACCCACAAATTTGTGATTAATTGGTTTTAGTGTGGTAATCTCTTGGGATCTAAAAATGTCCTTGTAAATGATGTCATTTTATCGACTCATTTTAACAGGCATAGTACTTTCTCACTTTGACTCTTCAACCGATGTTGACCATGACCGTTTATAACGGAAGTATTTGGTAAGGAAGTATGTGGCCCAGACGATTGCAGGCGTAAAATTATACTGTGAAATAATTGTATTCAGAATGACTCATCAACCGATATTAGATATTTCCGCCTGTACAGGATGTTATGCGCCATTGACATATAAGTACACACAATGTTTAATCGTTGTCTGTTTCGTATGCAATATTTTATACAAAATAGAGTAGGTTATCAACAACAGATTTTCGTACAGACTTCCGGTGATTAATAAATTCATGATTACGTATAAGGAGATGAATTTATCAACCAAACCTTTCCATCCTTTTAATTTACCAATCAAAATCATGCAAAGCGATATCTCCTTGGAGATACCGCTTAGAATGAAAGTTATCACACAAGCGGTATCTACTGTAGAATGTGTAATATGGTGATAAATTATTACATTATTTGGTGTTTGTTAGTGTTACGCCAGCTATTGAATATTACAATATATAGCATGTATACCTACGTATCTTACAGAATATATATCAAAATATATCGATGTTTTAATGAATATTCACTAGGATATATCATGTATTTTTATATCTCATGAGAAGATAGGGAAGCTTTATAAGCTTTATCTACACCCAGTCACAAGGGCAAACTGGTCACCAGGCGAAACTATGTCAATTGTTCAGCTATCATTTGAAAGTAAACGAGACAGTTTAGAAGTTAAAACTGCCAGTTTTCTGAAAATAAATAGTTTTGCAAATAATTCAGGCTTTTGTTCATCAGATTTAACCCGCTTTTGGTCGGACATTTTGACTTATATTGTCATTTTGCTAGACAACATCGTGCATTTAACGAAATTATGTCAAAAAGGTTATTCACTAAGCTGACGCAATTTGTCCCATTTTGTCGGTTTAACCATGATGATAAAAAACAGACGCTTGACTGATAATCGATTAATTGCAGATTTAATAGCCAGTTCTGAATATAAAATATCGCCGGTGCATATTATATACGGATATATCAAAATAAGGAGTAGGCAACAAATTAAATATAACACGTTTATCATCGTAGTATATTTGATATATTACAGCAACATCATTTGAAGGATCTTATAATTACTAATCAGTGACAAGAAGCGACAAGGGTGATTTTTTTTTTTGGGGGGGGGGGGCAATATAGCCCAACCTTCTGTAAAATTCAACCGTCAGGGAAGGTTGTGTAAACACCATAATAAATAACAGATCAAAATTTACAAAATTATAGATTTTTAAATAGCGACCCAATACTGATAAGGATGAACTATATAGCTTACACTGTATAGGGTATTTATTTATAAAATCCATAGACAAGAATCAATGTGTGATTGTCATGTAATTTATAAAAAAAAAATCAAAAAAAATCTGTTCAGTTGAAGGGGAATTAAGGAATACATGTTGGTTGTGACAGCCCACGCATATTTCAACGAAATAATCTCTATTTGATAAAATCGTAAATAACGATACGAAACAATCCTGACTGACTTATTGAGATGAAATGTGCTCTGCTTAAAACTGGGCTAATGAAGACGGGCATACGCCGCCATACAGTGTGCTACGAGTGAAATTTTGCCCGGACAGCAGCACTACGGTCTACACATATTCCACCTGTTAAGGGATCTTTTACGTGTCCGCCAATATGCACGCGGGACCTCGGCTTTTCGTTCCAACCGAATGACTAGACATCTGTTCTTGTGAGACCCTCCGTCTTACATCACTGATAACGGGTAACTACGCCGGAAAATCTGGATGAACACCCGACCTCCAGGCTAGCGAGCCCGCGTCTTACCCAATCTGTTTCACAGAGAATTACGAAAGTCTTCTAATATCTCTGTTAAAGATGACTGCCTTCGACACGCAATGTCACAGCGCGTGACGTTAGTCATTGGCTCAATGACACGTACATTGTTTACTTAAGACGTTACCAGTTCGGGCAGTGTCTTGTACTCGTTTTAACACCCATTTACACTAAATACTTCAAACGTTTTTATTTATTTTTCTAATACATAAAAAAAAAATGTTTTAGAACTGATCTGTCGGTGCAAAAAAGTTAATATTTGTGACTCATTAAAGTTGCATCGATGTCCGCCTCATCTGAAATTGTAGCGGTCTAGCGAATATTTACAGGTGATATATAATATATTATGCTACTTATTATACAAAATATATGGTTACGTTTAGATACATATTAAAGATGCATCATGTAAGAATTAATGGAGATGTTTCAAACGACAACTTGCTTGCACTATGAAATGTTTGCGACCATGTTGTATCAATACGACTCATCCAGTATATATCCCACTATCTACATCATCATTAATTAAATAAATTAATTTCAACTGCTAAATCAATTTCATTAATCGTGACAATAATCAACAACGTTTCCTCCTTCTTGATTAATTTCCATTCACAATCTAAAGATATTTCCAATAACAGAACATAAATGGACGATTCTAGTCGGAAGTAATAAGTATACATAGGAAAGTATTTATTCTGTTTCCGTTTAATAAAATCTATTTAATCGTTGTGTGTTTGAAAAATGTACAACCGATTAGAAACGAATTACAAATAGAATACTAATTTTTAAATATGGCGATCACCCATGGCACAGATCGCTTATCTAAGCAAATAGTTTTATTTTTACAGAACAGTGATTAGTAATACTCGACAAGTCGCCGAACTGTATATTGTGCTTCTCCTCAACAGGCGTGGTCACACCATGTTGTGGTGGATCTGTTAAGCACAACATTGCTGCAACAAAATGTATCTTAAGTTCGTTCCAGAAAATGATGGTAACGATTGTTTTAATATTTAATGTTGTTGCCATTGTGGGGCTTTAGTAGGCTATATAAAGAACACTAAGATTCCGCACACTCTATTTAGGCTTAGGATAAACAATGTATCGGTCATCAATTATTGACCGTTGACCGTTTTGTTTTTCAATGAAGATATGTTGTATTTTGCATAAACAAGTCCGGATTAAATCACGTGTAAAGTAACTTCTATGGCCCGAGCTGACTTTGGCCGTTAAATGTGCATGAGCCACCAATTAACTAATAGAAATTAATTACCCAGCATATCAGCAACGACCGTGTCTATAATGTGCTGACTGTTGATGTCATATTCTTGAACAGCAGTCGGCTATGCCACGCTAGCAGATTTAATCATTTGAGTAACATATCGTCCCATTCGATCTTTGAACATCATTAATTCCCTAATTATTTTTACGACAACTTTCTAATTACAGGATTGATTAACCATACGTATATTCTGTCCACAACGAAACCAGACTGAATTGTTCCCATTTGTTGTTATATGCAACACCCGATACAACGGAATCTGCTAATAATTATAACAATTTCAAAACCTAATACATCAGTGTATTCCCGAAAGGCATATTCTGTTCCACTATCTAAGAACTGGATTTCCAATTTTCATATATTTAGATTTCAAATAAAAGCGTTTTATCTGGAAGCAATCAGTAATGTTTATGTTATTGAGTATTTTCCATTATATAACTGTTTCTAATATCTTTTATCTGCAAATAAACATTATTACTGAAACGGTTTGAAAACGAGGCATTTTTTAATGAAGAGAACATTTTAGAGATATTCTTTAATTTGCTCATAAGGTAGGGAATGATATTAGTTCACCCCTTTAAAACGTCTGCGTATTGGGAAAAGTAAGTAAAAAGATAAACCTTTGACTAGAAAGTAGAGTAACGCGGATAAAGTGGGTTCGGATGCACATTACTATCCACGTTTATCGTAACTGAATTTAAGTTGCACTCCGCTCCGCATTTTACACGACCGATCCCATTGCTGGAGCCACCGGTACTCACGATACATTAAAATTTGATTGTATTTGTGGAAGTGATCATCGAAGTTTGATCTAGTTATCTTAGTTATAGGCGGGGAAGCTGGGCAAGATTTTAATGACTTTTTGTCCCACCCATCAGTGTTGTGGCTAAACATATTTTTATAACTTTACAAAAGTATCCAAGTTGTCGAAACGAGGTCCCACGCGTGTGACAAAGTCATCTCTACATCAAATTGAAATATACAGATAGAACTTTCTGACCTCTGTGATCATTAATGATATTGACGTGTTCAACCATACACAACTTCTTCTAAGGCACGGACTTACTAAAACAACTAATGTATTCAATATGTCTTACGGACTACACCTCGTTTTGATAAAAGGCACGATCTCATTAAACATCTTATTTATTCAAATGAATATGCAGTGCAGTTACAGATACTATAATCTCATAAATAAACAATGCCAAATATGTACATCGCATGTGTATCACTTTTCTGAATTGATTGTATGCTTTATAAGTCAGAGTTGACTGTTAGTTTCAGAAGACTTGGAATGGCGCTCCTCTCGGAGTATGCCTATTTCATGCTCTCAATAAAGGTCTATCAACTATGCTGATATTCTGTTATCTGTATGTAGTGTTACACGCGTGAAAAACCTGCTAACAGATATCCAAATTAATTTTTTTGATTTAGGATTTCATTTTGTCGCAGTTTCTGCGATGTCAGCTAGCAAAAAAACTGCTGACCGACTGATCAGCCAATGAAATCGCTGCAATTTCCATAGTGGTGTCCTTTACGGAGAACCGAAGAAATTAAGAGTTTAGTGTATTTAAAAAAACAAACAAAAAAAAGTACACGGAGGTTTTAAGTTCAACCGACAATACCTGGGATAAAGTTAAGTTGTGATCTTTTGATTGTTGATGTGGGGTTTATTTCCTCCTAAAGCAGTGCTTCTCAACCTTTATGATACAATTCCCCACTATTCACCCCTAGCACTATAAAACATCAAATTACTAAAAACTAAAAACTGAAACATGCTAATTAGATATCGTTTCAAACACATACTTAATAAACAGATGCCATGGATTTACACATTAAATACACAACGGAGATGTCATGACCCTTGCTTAGTGAGCACCTTGTGCTTGGTGTTTTTGAACAAGGGTTTTCAACTAAGCGATCGACGACCTACCTCACCTAGCTGCCTATAGTTTATTTCCCATTGTGGTGAGACTAGGTTACCCACTTCCCGGACAATCAACAGTATAGCAAGATAGCATAAGCCCCATTATACTCAGCGTCGAAATTAATTATGCTTGTGCTAGTCAGTCATTTAGTTTCCGACCATTGGCTACGTGGGTTTGTGGTCGGTAATATTCTGACTGATGGCCCCCGGTCAGGAGTCTGAAAACTCAATTCATGCAAATTCCCCCTATGCACAAAATTCACCCCTTTGTGTATAATTCATCCCTAATTCCCCCTTTTTCCTAATTTCAACCCGGGCATTTCGAATTCACCCCTATGGTACACATGGACCCCGGTTGAGAAGCACTGACCTAAAGTTACCCAAGAGAGTGTTACACTTTTGGGTTCTTTGAATCGGTCTGGATGACAACATAATACTCTTATTCTAGTCGTAGAAAGTACCCCAAAAAATCCTTAAAATAAAATGACTCCTTAAAGCTAACTTGTGATGAGAAACATTGATTATAGCTCGGCTAGACTTCGCCAGGTCTGAGTCTGCTGATCTTGGGTGTTCTGGCCTGTATTCGAGACCGGCGCGATCCCCCTTCCAACCAACTTACATGACCCCTGTTCTAGCCGTAACCCAAGGCAACCATGGCCTCTCTTACTCTCCCCTTTTCATTTCTGTTTCTAGAAATTGGATGATACAAGACATTGCTTTCATGTGTCAGGATGGCACGATAACTATCAATAACATCTACCATTATGTAACAAAAGTCTGGATAATGTTTAATTACGCATTGGCAGTTAAATAGATGTATAAAAGTATTTTGAATTAATTTCTTTACATGTAAATAAGTTGTTCCAGGTTTTCTTTTGTCATATCGAAGTTAAACATACCGAAAGGTCTGAAATGTTGTCGTTCTTGTCTTTTGAAATATGGTTTATGTAAAATAAAAAATGGCTTACTTACTAGTGCACCATATATCAGTTGACAGCAGCTAAAACATTGGATTAATTATTACCAAGGTATGGTTTTTCAACTATCATACAATATTAGTTGTGTTTTTCAGCTAAATTATTACTATAACAGTAAGTTAATCTGTGTTGCAGTGCAAGTAGTTACCAGGAGTTAAATAGTTAAAATACTATACATTTAAAAGGATTTGTCAACTATATCGATACTATTACATACTCATATGCAGTCATGCAGAATGACCTTAATATACTATTCAAAAAAAGTAGGGGATATTTGATTTTGGGGGCATAATACTAATATATGAAAATGTCTACGAAAAAAGTCACTATAGAACCTAACAGAAGAAACATTTCCAGTTACATGTGACGCCCAAACGCACCAATAGCTACCGCATGGAATGGAATGCAGGTGATGCTTGGGATCATCATGGGGGTCCAACCCAAGATTTGCACGACTCTGACTTTGAATGTTACAATCATTGTGGCATTGAATTCCAGGGTGGAAACATCAGTTTAATTGTTTTAGTGACCAGAAAACAAATTTTGATATGCGTCGGCTTACCCAAAATGAAAGGTTACGTGCCCTTGGCATGCTACAGATCGGCACAACACAGGCGGTTGTGGCGCGGACGATGGATGTTTCTCAGTCTGTCATAAGCAGGCTATACACAATCTGTACAGGACAGACCACGCTCAGGTCGACCAAGGGCGACAACTCAAGCCCAGGATCGATTTATCCGTACCTTGGCCTTGAGAAATCGTGTCATCACAGCAAATCAGATCAGCGCTCGTCTTCAAACAGACACTGGTGTGAGAGTGAGTGGCCAGACGATTCGGAATCGACTGTATAGGGGTCACCTTCGCACCCGACGTCCTCGCGTGATCCCTTGTTTGAGAGATCATCACATTCAGGCAAGACGTCGTTGGTGTAGGGATCGTCAACACTGGGATAATCGACGCTGGAGCAATGTGATGTTTTCAGATGAGTCAAGGTTCATTGTTGATTTTTTGGACAGACGTAGGAGGGTGTGGCGTCGTCGAAACGTGCGCTTCCAAGACGTTAACGTCATCAGAGATGATCGATTTGGGGGTGGTTCTGTTATGGTGTGGGGAGGCATCACTGTTGCTGGAAAAACGGCTTTACATGTTGTTGCAGAGCGTGTTACAGGCCAGTACTACCGGGGCAACATCTTGGCAGTCCATGTTGTGCCGTTCGCACGACGTCATGGCCTCCGCCTCCTCCACGATGACAACGCAAGATGTCACAGGGTCAGGATCGTTACAGGTTACCTCCAACAACAGAACATCACCTCATTACCTTGGCCAGCACTGAGTCCCGACCTCTCCCCCATCGAGCATGTCTGGGACATGCTTGGACAGAATTTACGTTAACGTCAACAACGTCCTGCCAATGTCCAAGAACTTGCTGCTGCGTTGCAACAGGAATGGGACGATCTGGACCAAAATGACCTTAGACGTCTTATTAGGAGCATGCCACGCCGGATCAATGCTTGTTTGGCAAACAGAGGAGGATTTACCGGTTACTGACTTTGTTGTGATGCTGTGGTAACTTTGCTGTTTGACCCCGGGTATCATTTTACCCTTATAATGGTCAGTCTGTGCCTTACTTAGTCTAACGATCATTTGGAATAAATCGATGAATGTGAACTTCATTTCATTTTGTCATTTGTTTCTTCGTCAGTTTCATTAGGTGACTTTAATAACACTTAAAAATCAAATATCCCCTACTTTTTTTGAATAGTTATATATTCATATCAAGTTTTCCAACAAAATATAAATTAACATCGATCTATCGTTGTTGTTGTTTATGGCAGATTTAACATCCAATATACTAAATATGATATTATGTACCGGTTAATTTAATTTAATTATTTACATTTAAAGTAGCTAAGTTGTGACAAAGTGATCTCTACATCATATTGAAATATAAATATACAGATAGAACTTTCTGACCTCTGCTGATTTTTGATCATTAATGATATTGACGCGTTCAACTCGACACAACTTCTTCAAGGCACGGACTTAATAAAACAGCTAATGTGTTCAATATGTTATTTACGGACTACACACGAATGGCCTCTGCTCGTTTTGACAATAGGCACGATCTCATTCACGATCTTATTAAATATGCAGTGCAGTTACAGATACTATAATCTCATAAATAAACAATGCCAAATATGTACATCGCTTGTGTATCACTTTTCTTAATTAATTGTATGCTTTATAAGCCAGAGTTTACTGTTAGTTACAGAAGACTTGGAATGGCGCTCCACCTGGAGTATGCCTATTTCATGCTCTCAATAAAGGTCTATCAACTATGCTGATATTCTGTTATCTGTATATAGTGTTACAGATATCAGATTTGGATGCCGTGACCGTCCTGGGTCGTATCAGATTTGGCGCCGTGAATCAGTGAACCAGACAGAACGGGACCCAGTCCCATGAAGCCGCAGGCAATCTTGTTAGACAGAATTCTCAAAGATATCAGATTTGGTTGCTGTGACCGTCCTGGGTGGTATCAGATTAGGATGCCGTGACTATATGAACCTGGGAGTGAATCGCCATACCAGCGGGAAGTCCTTAACGGTGATCATGGGCCAATAATTACAGCCACAGCCAGCAGTCATGGAATCACTGACGTCCGGGTTCGATCCCGGGAGGAAACCCTTGGAAGAAGAAGTTTCCAGTCGTTTTAAGGTAGGTGCATATTTCCTTGTAACTGACAATGGAACGCCAAAAATGACCAAGGGATAATTTGAAATTTTTTTTTAAAGATTAGAGATTTGATCAATATAAAGTTTTCAAAAAAATGGCAAACTAGTAAATAATTAAGTTATGGAAATAAGAGTTAGTTTTACACATGGGTAAATAATTTCTATAAACGTCGGTGTAGATAAGAATTCTAAAACTGAAACAGTATAACCAAGCTAAAAGAAATAAAATGAAGTCTCCGTTCTATAAAGTTATAGATCGTAATAATGTAATGTAGTGTTATGTCCAAGTAATGTATATGTGTTTAACCGGGTATGGTTAAGGTATGAATATGTGTAAAATCGCGTTTAGCTTTTAGGGTTATAAAGGAAAATGCCCAAGAAAAATTAAAAACTTAATGGCCCTTTGTGTGGGTTGGTATTAGGTTTTAAAAAATGTTTTAAATTGAAACAGGGTGCATTGCAATATATAGCGAGTTGCTTATGCAATGTAACTGTTTCTGGATTATTCATGTCGTTTTGTTAAAGAAATATAAAGGAGAATAAGTTTAAAGGATGTGTTCAAACCAAAAAAAAAAAGTATAACGTGGTAAAATGGATAATTTAAAGTTTGATTTGAATGTGCGATTAGCTGTCGAATAAATTTTAAATTCCCTGTTATGTCATGAGTAATGTTACGTAAAACCATACTAATGTATTGTACACGTCAAGAACTTATATTTGTAATTTTTTATTTTTCGTTACATGTAAACGTCAGGAATATAATAACTTATGGGTTGTAATTATTTTATTTTTACAACCAGGAGTATCATACAATCAGGTCTTGTAATAAATACTGATCCCTTGTATCAAGATGCTGTTTCTCGTTTGAATTCAGAACGAAATGTTAATAGGGAGTATCTATATGGACATCTCACACAGGCACATGTCTGTCTTTTCTGTTCTCAGCGTGTAAGATAGCACCCCTTGGCTACAAGCTTGTGATATATACACGAAGCTCTATATAGCACCAATGTTAAGACGGGTTATAATCTTAACCTGTCAATGTCAATTAGTAAAGCAGACTACTAATGAATTTCAATGTTATTAATGACTTTAGGTGATAAGTACTAATTAATACTGCTTATTTTTACTTAGGGGCAGATTAAATTCTATTGTTAATAGTTGATTCACTTAAAAGTAAATACAATTTTGATTTTAAATAAACTTAAGTGTAAGAATATGATTAAGTATTATGACATCCAATTGAAATCAATGTTGTAAATTAAGGGTAATGTAATTGTAATTGGTCTAATTTAGCAAGTACATTGATCATTTATGGGATTTATTGTACCTTATCTTAACGTACCCCAACGTTGAACCAGACCAGGGCATTCCAGTATGTCAAAAGCTATGACCCTCAAGCCCAGTTTGCAGAAGTGCCTACGTGCATCAAATTAGCTGTGCAAGAAAAAGAACAATTCTAACATGACCTGAACTTATTCAGTGGTGGCAACAGTGAAATTATTGACATTGAAAAAGTGTTTTTTGATTTTTTTTTTCGGTTGGAACGTATAACCGAGTCTTTATATTGAACTTATATTATTGTAGCGAGTATTTATGTTGAACTTATATTATTGTAGCATGTTTATCAATGTAATTGTTTTTATAGAATTAGGACTTGAATTTGTGATGTCCATATTAATTCTTTTCAAGTGTTGATATTGATATTGTATTGTATTTAATGTATGTTACATAACGATAATTTAGGGGATGGTGTCGGGTAAGACCGAGGACGAGAATACGCTCCATGGAACAGATGTTTCCACACCAGCACCAAGAAATAAACAAGTGTCATTCACTTTGTCATAATTAATCAAGAGGAATGCCAGAATTTAATGGTATAATGGTATCGTCCTACAAAAGTCTAGGACCTAGTGTTCCGAAAATATCATATAACTATATAATCGCGTGTGTTTTCATTACTATTATTATATCGTGTGTGCTCTTCTTAATTCGTGTGTGATTTAACTTAATTGTTGTGTACCTTCAATTGATATGAAGACAGTGTCCCACCTGTGAGAATGGTATTAGTTATTTATTTTTAATAAATAACTTAAATGGGTGGGGATGGAATGTGACAAAGTGATCTCTACATCATATTGAAATATAAATATACAGATAGAACTTTCTGACCTCTGCTGATTTTTGATCATTAATGATATTGACGTGTTCAACTCGACACAACTTCTTCAAGGCACGGACTTAATAAAACAGCTAATGTGTTCAATATGTTATTTACGGACTACACACGAATGGCCTCTGCTCGTTTTGACAATAGGCACGATCTCATTCACGATCTTATTAAATATGCAGTGCAGTTACAGATACTATAATCTCATAAATAAACAATGCCAAATATGTACATCGCTTGTGTATCACTTTTCTTAATTAATTGTATGCTTTATAAGCCAGAGTTTACTGTTAGTTTAAGAAGACTTGGAATGGCGCTCCTCCCGGAGTATGCCTATTTCATGCTCTCAATAAAGGTCTATCAACTATGCTGATATTCTGTTATCTGTATGTAGTGTTACAAAGTCTCTAACTTAATATCATCAAAAATCTTTCACATTGAAAACTCGAATTATTTGTGATTTAAATCAACATTGATGTTGTGATCTTGCCGGAAAAAGATGGGCTTCTGATATCCAATATTTAAGACAAAGTAAACATTTTACCATTGGTACACGAATCGTGTACCATAATGCGTTTCAGTCCCAGTTTTATCAAGAGACTCGAGGGACGACGCTATACACATTGCACCAAATCAAACGTAGGTAGACTGGAATAACCAGACGCTATAAATTTGCACTTGATTTAGTCTGCTGGCTTATTTCGCCGAACATAATTGATTTGAAATTAGAGTTAAAAGGAAAATCATTGAATGTAAATCTGTTGATATAAATTCATATTACAGTAATATATGCGTTGCGACCCACTTGTGTCAATTTCTAGGTCCCAAATGTTAGCGATTTAACTCCTTTAAATCCATCTGTTCTATGCCCCTTATGTTCTACGTATTAGCATCGTGAATTTGGCATGCTATTCGGGATTAGACAGTTGCGCGGTGAGTGCAGGTGATGATTACCCCCCCCCCCCGTACTCGTTTGACAAACGGTCGTTTCCTTGCTTGCCGACTACCTTTCGTTTGCTTATCATTACCATCGGAGATAGCGAGGAAATCATCGGATATAAATAACACAGAGACGACTGTTTGTCAAGCGAGTAGGATGTAGCGTGGTAAAGTAGTCCGAATCCAGAAAAACATTCTGGCTTGTTATTTGTCATTCGCGAATCCCGAAGAATGAGCCTGTACATTATTATTCGATATTCGGCAATAATGCAGGTGATTGTGAGAAAGGATTGGCCCGTGCACGCCAACAAACCAGTCAGCACCCTACTGGCTTGACACACGGTCGTATCCTTGCTTGTCGGCCACCCCACGTTCATTTACCCATATGGTCGTAGGTAGCCAGGAAATGGACGGGTGCAAGGCGACTGAACTTTCACTTACCCAAACCCCCCAGTGGAGGTAGCGCCACCATGTACTTGCTCGGTATTGGTCATTCGCGAATCCCGAATAACGAGCCCCATGCACGCCAAAATACAGTCGACGCCCTACTCGCTTGCCAAACGGTCGCCTCCTTGCTAGTCGGCCACCCGACGTTCACTTAACCCTCCCTGCGACCGGAGGTAGTGAGGAAATGGTTAGAATGCAATGAGGGGTCGTCGAATCCCACATAATGTGTTGATTAGTTATTCGAATCCCGATCTTCATATGCTGTGGTATTTAAATACTGCTCTTGTGGTCGTGTATTGTCGCCATTCTACATATTTCAGTTGTATGGATTGTCTAAGATAACTATAAATATTGATTCTACAAACCTTGTTCGTGTCTAGCTTCGACAATGATGATCAAATCTTTTGAACATTTGTATGGGTTGATTAGCTTATTGAGAGAAGGGCGTGTTTATTTCGGTTGATATGACATTCAGATTTTTGTTACTTCCACATTATCATTGGTGCAACCGTCGCGGGGCAACGGGTAGATAAGTGGGCGGTTTTGACATTGACGTCCGTTTAATACATATTCTTTGTCTAATTTTGAGATAATAAAAAATGCAGTTCCTGGACATCCTTTTCCCCTCATGTCTCCCGGCTAAATTTTACTGGAACCAAAAGTATTAATTTATCAATTCTGATAACATTGATTTAAGTGTTTTCCAAGATTCTATCCGGGTTATCGCCATTCAGAAGGCGATCACCGTCAAGACTGGTTACATTATGTCTTTCTTTTTTTACTTTTTGAGGCAAATCTGTATTATTACAGGCCCGAATCCATTCACTTGAATTGATATAATTTGTTGTTTATTTATTACCATGTCTGTGGTTGGGCTTGTCCGCAGGTTTGTCTTGTTGGTTTTATTTTATCTCCGCACTTACTATTACCCAACGCATCACATGTCTTGGTAGTGTTAATCCTCCTTTGTCTAGTTGTCTGGAAACAGCAATATTATTCGACTTGAACCACCCACCGCCAATGCCTTTCCCACCACTGTCTAGCAAAGCAGTCTTCTCTTGGTAATTTGAAATATTGTCTGGAAGGAAGCAGTGGATCGATTTTCTGCGAGACTGTTATCTCTTTGTAACGTAATCACAGACTTATGGTAATTGAAGCAGTAAAATCCTGACAGAATGTGAAAACTCACTCACGAAAAGCTGCGAATGGTATATTATTTCGTTTCCTGCCCACCTATGTTATTTCATTATTATTGAGTAAAATATTTCCCCGTTTTAAGAAGATTATAACATGAATATGCCGTCCCCTTTGACATAACTTGTGGAATATGACTTTCCTCGCCCTTCTTATTTCTCGTTACAAATGGCGCTGAAACGCATTATAGTACACGATTCGTTTACCAATGGTACACTATTTTGTCTTAAATATTGGATATCAGAAGCCTATCTTATTCCGGCAAGATCACAACATCAATGTTGATTTAAATTGACAAATAATTCGTGTTTTCAACTTGAAAAATTTTGGATGGTATTGAGTAAGTGACTTCGCTACTTTAAATTAATCATTATTCAAAGTACTAAGCCTATCATTGCAAAATGTTATGGGTATATCGCATTCGATGTGGTAATGCGTGTGTATTATTACACAACATTAGATTAAAGGAGTGGGTCAAGTGGTCTTCATATTAGATTACGACATATACTAATATTTTCTTTTTAAGTGTCAGTGTTTGAGAACGAGGGTCTGTTTCCCGAAATTTTAACTAAGATAGAAATTCAAATTTTAGTAATTTGATCGAATAATATTAGATTGACTTGAGTACTTAGCTAATCAAAAATATCCACTAAAGTTGGGATTTTATCTTTAGTTTGTTAAATACCCATTTGGTGGTAACAGTTTTCTGCGTAAAAATAATACCATATTTTAACTTTTTGTCCGTGCAATTTTATTATAGTCCATGATAACAAGCCCATTACACGTTTTGAAGTCATGATATGGCCAGTGATGCAAAACCAAAAATAATATGAATTTCAACAGGGAATTCTTAACTGGTGAAAATAAATCAAAAGCCTTGTTACAGATCATAAATCCCTGTCGTTATCCATAAAATAAAAGCGGTGCAATTGCTTTCATTTAGCTTAATGCTATTGACAGAAATGGGTGTGACGCCTTCAAATATTCAGAGAATGTTTCTCACATTTTTGTGAGTCTACCATCTATTTTAAGAGTTAAGGGCGTGTTCGGGAAATTTTAGCAGTGTTAAGACCAAGGTGGAGACTAGGTTAAGTTTGGTATACCGTCAGAGGGCTTACCCATTTTCTTTTTAAAAGATCCGAAACTCTGAGACAGCATTTCTGCTCATTAGGTACATGCATGGGGATGAGGCCAAAACACACCGGCAATTCGTCTCCCGTTTATTTGTCTGACGTTATTTCTATGAATACAGGAGAGAAAACGACCCGTCACATACACACATTTCTGGAGTGAATTGTATGCAGTGTGGAATGTTTTACTTTTTTGAGAAAAGGTATGTACGGTCGCGATCGGTGAGACTTAGGGTCGCTAGCCTGGAGGTTGCGGATTCACTTCCGGTGTTGGTCGAGAGAAATCATCGAGATTGTACGGCATAATTCCGCTTGTTTTTGGTGCATGGCGGGGCGACTTCCTAGTCTTTCAAATGAGACGAAAACCTGAGTTCCCGTGTATATATTGGAGTTGGAATTCGGTATAAGAGTTGGCCATAGCCCCGCTGTCCGGGCAAAATGTCTCTCATAGCACACTGCATGGCGTATGCCTGTCTTCATTGCCCAGTCTTTACAGGACACTTAGACTTTAATCCACGCTTCATTTCTTTACCCCGTATTACGTTTAAGGTCAGTGTTTTCTTTTTGGTCCATTTAAATTTGAAGCAAATCAGAGAAATCTGAATGATGTAATTGACAACATATAAATTACAGACCCAGTCAATATAAAAAGGACCAAACGTTTTAAATATATATATATAGATAGATAAAAGTACGTAAATTAAATAATAGCCATGTCACGTCACGTTCCCCGTGACTGGACGATGGCAAAAAGTTACCTTAATCGCTTGGCATAGTAAAGCTTTTCATTATAATCGAGGCAAAACGGATATTACTGTCAACATGCAACGCTTCAATGTCATTCGCTTAATCATGGCAATATTCTAACATATTGCTTTCAAACCATATATTATGTTCCGTACTCTGTAATTTGATACGTATGCAACCTAATTACATTTAAGTAATAATCAATGAATTTTAAAGTCGCTTTTATTCAACAAACATACAGTTTCAACTAACGGGTTTTTTTAGCTAGCTCCACACAACAGCACAGTGTTGCTAACACTTCAGACCTTTCCAAGGGAAATCTATGTTTGACAGTTCTGAACAAATAGAGACCGGCAGTAATATTTTAAATGGTAGAACTTGGCTTGTCATAAAGACAACCGAGTCGTTAAGGGACTAGCGCATCTGTGAATATAACTGGATATGTGCGACAAAGTGCTCCGTAACATGTAACATATTCAGACTATATTTTATATACATGTAAAATCTTTATTAGATGCATCGAACTAACAACACATGTGCGAACCCACTGAACCCCATGTTTTTCATCAACGATATAAGCTAGTCTGTCCATTACATATATACACGTCCATTACATATGCACGTATTTAATTACCGACTTAATAATTTCCACATGTTGTGACAAACTGACAATGGTCTTTGTTAAATAGAATTTAAAGTCAGCTATACAAAGGTATAATACCCTGAGACGAGAGAATTAGGAAGAGGAGCACAGACTGGTGTATGAAGCCAGCCAAGTTCAGCAACTGTCGTGGCAGAAGGGCGGAAAAGTTGTATTTATGCCGCCCGTGTATTCTGGTTCCTGTTTGATATGTTCCTGTTGTATTTATGTAACTGTTTCATAGTCTGTTCCCGACGTAAATAAATCCTACTTTATATATGTTATGGAACACTTCGTATACCGACAAATGAACTCTGGTTTCACCAATAGTTTTACAAATGGTAACGTCTTTTGCTCCTTTAATTGAATAATAAATTGCATGTACTTTCTACCTCGCAAGCAAGAAAATAAATTTACAAAAGTTAGTACCCGGTGTTAACAAGACGTTCAACTTCATTTCGTTTAACTGCCATGTCAATGCTTTGTCTGAGGTATATAAAGAGAAATCTTGAAGTGTGATTCCTGACAACTATTAAAGTGGAAATATGATCATAATTAATTCATTATAGAAACATTTTGAAATACCCCTAAACCATTAACTTAGACCTTTGAAGATAAAAACAACTGTGACATCATGGCTTCTTTCTACATGATAGATTTTGTAATATCAACTATAAAACACCAATGTAAGATGACGTCGATTATTAGAACATAGTTTTTATTGACATATATATATATATACGCGCTTATGTTTTAAACTTACATAATTATATGTTAAACAGGTGATTTTCCTTTTGAAATTATTGAAGACAAAGGTACAATGTGAACCCCTCCATCAGTCACACATCCATAAGCAATATTCATGATAAAATATTATTCTAAAAATGAATGTGTTTGTTAATTCAACTAGTGAAATTATTATTAATACAAGTTATTGTTTACTTTGAATGACAAATCTTAGTAAAAATGAACCCAATCATTCTTCTTGAATCAAAATCTGCCAGGCCTGTTGATTCAAGCATTGTGAATAATGACCTCGCGAGGACCAGTTGATCCCCAGGTAATTTCCGTCTAGATAATAAAAGTCTGGTATTTTAAAATTGTTGTTGGGGAGTAGAGCACCGGAAGGGAGCAACTGATAGCAGAGTATTCTAAAGGGTTAGAAAACCATTGTCGCTCTAGCATTTTCGCCAGAAGAAGCCATTTCTATATCTGCCTGTAATGATTGTGTCAGATCTATGCTCCCAACAATCAATACCATTAGAGAGACACAAGAGAATAACTAAACCAACTCATTGCAAAACACAATCCAATAACGAACACTTCACTGATATAATGGAACTGGGAGTGGAAATGCTCTGCTTTGCAACTGTCAATCAATTTAATCTTGTTTTTGTAGTGGAAACTGTCGACGTGATCAAGTTTCATTGAAGAATATCCATGAGTTGATAACCTACACATTTTCTCGATCCATCATTAGTCGTCGATCTAAACAAAGTCTGAAGACGCATCATTATAGTAAACCCAACGCCGATTACGACAAGTCAGCAAGTCAAATGAAACAGCTTTAATTAAAACAGAAATAAATACGGTTCTTGTACATGTATAATGTTAGGATTTTGTCAGACATTTTGTTTTAAAACAACACCAGAATAATATCATTTCGTATTTCTCGAAGCTTAATGCTACATTTGTTATTAGCCACCATTTATGTCTTCCTTGTCAAAGTAACATTTAGGAAACATTCTCCGTTGCCAGACAGTGGAAATTCTGAAAGAGTTATCGTCGACGACCTTCCGCTTTTTTTATTTATTAAGTTGTTGATTCAAATGAGCGTAAATGTCTTAACGCGCCCATATCCTTAGTTACCTAGCAACCAAGACCAGTTTAGTGAAACGAACTATAATATTGGATTATTTTAGGCCACTGCTGATAACATATACGGTTAGATCATTAAAAATATCGTGATAGCGGATTACGATTTCTACAGGCCATTGATTAACACCAATCAGTGTAATGGCTCCCAATACTTTAATTCCAACATAAATTGTATAACTCTTGCAGCCACATTGCTGGTAAAATTGTAAAAGATTTATTAGCGGTTGAGGAGTCCCAGGGTAGATTACATACAAACCCATAAAGATTGAATGGTTAAGAAGATGCTTTAACGTTTTGTGAGATCCTTGTAAATCACTCAAGGCTGTGAGGATACTTAAAACCTTAGATGAATCAGGTGTAATGCGAAGCGTATTTCCCAAAACAGAATACAGCCTACACAAATATTCCAAAAGTCGACCCCACCCCCTCCTCCGACGACCATGCTTTAATACTAAAACGCTACTAACCTTTCAATGCCCCCAGAAACCCATACACAACGTATCTATTTTCTTGGAAAGCTTCATAATTATTTTCATCTTTAATTCTCGTTTATATATTTTTAAGTAAATTCGTCTTTCATTTATGGGGTGTCATTTTACGTTTCGTGTCCTGTTTATGTCACGTTTATTGTAGTATTATCAACGGATATAGAGATACATAAAAATGTCAAGGACAGATTGTTATTATTTTTTTCATGTTAAGTTTTGTAAAAAAAAAGAAAAAAAAAATCAACAGAGAATCTTTAAATCCGCGTTTTATCTGAATTTTTGAATTAGGAATAAATACTGCATGTGTATAGTAAGTGCCGGGGACCGCACCACACAGAAACAATTACACAAGATACTGAACCGAGATATTAGCGATTCCATTTTAGATCGTCATTACTAATGTTGGAAGGATAATAAACAAAATTCTCAAATATCCATTTTTACGTTAAAATATCCGTCAAAAAATGTATTCAAATCCGCTAAATATCGCAATCTAACGATGGCATCAAGAGTTGATTATGGTCTGGATATATTAATCAATGTCTAATAAATAATTAAGATAACATTTCAGACCTGCAATACGCAGATTTGCCTTGGAATAATGCCTGTTTTATCTAGAAATATAAAGCCGGGAGAAGTAATTTTCAGGAACTGCGTTTTTTTTATTATTTAAAATATCAACGATAGGAATCGGGGTCAACACCGCCCACATATCTACCCGTTGCCCGGCGACGGTCGCACCCATGATAATGTGGAAATAACAAAAATCTGAACGCCATATCAACCGAAATAAACACGCCTCTTCTCTCAATAAGCTAATCAACCCATACAAATGTTCAAAAGATTTGATCATCATTGTCGAAGCTAGACACGAACAATGTTTGTAGAATCAATATTTATAGTCATCTTAGACAATCCATACAATGGTTAAATGTTTAACAATGGCGACAATACACGACCACAAGAACGGTATTTAACATGAGAATTTGGCGCGTTATTCAGGATTCAGGATTAGAACAATAACGAGTCAGTACGTTATTCGGGATTCGCGAATGACGAATAACGAGCCAATACGTTATTCAAAATTCGGCAATAAAACAAACCTGTCTACTTAGTATTCGACCGTTTCCTCGGAACGGTTTGGTCGGCTATCAATGATATTACGGGGTGCACGAGGCAGTGCTCACCGCGGTCACCTGCGTTATTGTCGAATCCCGATTATCACGTTATTCGGGATTTGCAAATAACCAACACAGGCGGCTCAACCTTGCATCTGATCATTTCCTGCCTATCTCCGACGTGAACGTGAGGTGTACGACTAGTCAGGAGACTAGCTTTGGCTAGTTTGTTGCCGTACACAGGGCAGTCTCCACCCGAATATCATTTCCAAAATGTAGGACGTACGTGGCATCGAATATTAAATAAAGTGTACGAATCTTAAATCGATGCTAATTTATATTATATTGGAAAACGTGATACGAATACATTAGGATCATTCTACATGACTGCATATGAGCATGTAGTTATATTGATATAGTCGACAAATCCTTGTAACTTTAACTAAAACATTTACCTGAAAAATACAATTTACAGGAGCTTAATATCTAATATTTGGAACATAAAAATTGACACACGTTGGCCGCAACGCATAATATAATAATGTAATATGAATGTATATAAACTACTTTACATTCAATGGTTTCCGTTATTTCAAATCAGTTATGTTCGGCGAAATTCGACAAAAGTTTCAATCGATGACAATCTCTAGAAATCTGGTAATTCCAGTCTAGGCCGATGACATTAATTGCGCATGCTGTTAAGATAAGAATACGGTTTCACCGTTTGACGTAACTTGCGGAATATGTCTTGAATCGTTCTTCGAGTCCCTTGTTACAAATGGCGTTGAAACGTATTATGGTACACGATTTGTGTACCAATGGTAAAATGTTTATTTCGTCCTAAATATCTGACGTCAGAAGCCCATCTTTTCCCGTTAAGATCAAAGCATCAGTGTTGATTTAAATTGACAAATAACTCGTGTTTTAAATGTCGAAGACTGTGTGATATCGAGCTACTTAAACAACTACATATGTTTCTGTTAGCGGAAAGACGACACATATTCATTTAATATATCGTGGTAATAATTAATCTAATATTTTAGCTGATGTAAATTAATATATAGTAATTACTTAACATTGAATTAGGAAGCACAAGTAACGTGGAAGAGGAAACAACATAATATAATGTAATATTTTGCACGTTAATCGGGATTTTGGCCTGTTTTGACACTGGAATGAAATTGCTGACTACAGTAAGCTGATCCTATACGTATACTACTCATAAATTTGTACCAAAATAATGCTCATAACATTTGTAATCTTCCCAATTAGTTCAACTGCTGTGCTTATCTGAATCAGAATAAAAGAATTCTACATAAAATATATCTGACAGAAACAAACTGGCACAGATATATTATGAAATATGTCGGCCATTATTAAATGGAAAAGATTACAAACCAGATGGGCCATAAATATTTTAATAATATTATATTGTCACGTGTTGTATGCAGAGAGAGATAATTGATCACACATTGCAACCAACATGTGGTTATTTATTCATTGCATACGTTGTGTAGAAAAAGGGAAACCGAGAGAGAAATCGACACAAACTAGGTCACATCGGGACTAACACATGGTTCAATTTTTTCTTTAAAAAATCGCTTGGGCGAAGGAGTCTTTAGCAATGGACGTAAACCGTAGGATCCCGAGAAAACCCACGAGGTTGGACAGGCGACCCTACTCCTTGTCACGTACAATTCCTCGACAGACCTTGTGATGACACTAGTGAATCCGGGATTTCCCAATAAGGGAGGTCACAATGCTACTTATTTGGGCCGATTTAGATTAGATTGGTTACAAAGGTTATTCCCCAAAAGCTTCAATGTGCTACTAGGAGATAAGATATAATGTAGATACTGTTGTTGTTGCTACTGACAATGATAGCTAGTTTATTTTTTAAGAAGACTAGAAGGCTACTTTATGTATAAGCTTTAGATAAAGAGCTGACCATTCTTGCTATAATCGCTCAGAAATAGATAATGTAAAATCAAAATAATTATCACTGTTTGTAGTTTTGATAAGATGTGTTCATTGTGTTATCCAGGACACTGTTATATTAAAGACTTAACCTCGCTTTCGCATTGTTAAATTGAATATTCAAATGGCGAACCGTTAGTATCCGGTGCCATCGAGAGCAAGGTCGGATTGGGACCGGGAACTGGCCCGGGCCCCGTTTCGGAGCAGTTCCTTTACTGACCGCAGTGCCCTGTTTGGGTCCCGGGGACTCTCCCCCTGGAAAATTTTGATAAATGAACCCCAAATATGCGATTTTTGGAGGCCATTTCTCGCAATTTGAGACAATTCCCGACATCCCAATTCTGTTCTTTCATCTCTGAAAATAAAGAGTTAATAAAAATGCCAAGGAATGTTTCACACCAGCGTCAGGAAATCGTCTCGCACCCATATTCAGCGATCATCAAATTTTGCTGAGGCCTTGAAATTGAACATTTTTTGTGGAGTTATGAATCATCGGCAGATATTTCTGGCGTACCCCCCCCCCTCCCAAAAAAAAACAAAACAAAACAAAACAAAACAGGGGGTGATTTAATAATTAGTAAATTTGCGGGCGACATTTTGTGTTCAATCCAATGAATTTGTCTGATGTAATACTCCATTCCCATTGCAGGATTCCGAATTCCGGCCCACACCCAGCACACCCGGCCCATTCCAGAATCCAGTGATGGCGTGCGGCCCGTTAAAGCCTCCGGCCACATACAACATGATTACCTCCGCTCAATGACCGGTCCTATACCCCCCCCCCCACACCCATGTTCAGCAGAATTTTTTGGGGGACGAATTGGACAAAATCATTTTTATTTTTCATTTTTTGTTCGACGGCCTAATCCGCCCCTGATCGACAGTTGATTATGGTCTTGTTTTGTTAATAAATGTCTTATAAACAGTTTATATAACATTTCGGGCCTAAGGAAAGACTTGCAATAGTCAGCCTGGTTTAGCGCTTGCATAATGTATGTTCAACTTCTCTGCTATTGAGGTTGAGATGCTTCTGGGTCTGGGTAAAACACGCTTTGTTATTTTATGACAATCAATATGGTATTCCAACTATTCCATAGTATACTATTCAAAAAAAGTAGGGGATATTTGATTTTGGGGGCATAATACTAAAATATGCAAATGACTACGAAAAAAGTCACTATAGAACCTAACATAAGAAACATTTCCAGTTACAAATGACACCCAAACGCACCAATAGCTACCGCATGGAATACAGGTGATGCTTGGGATCATCATGGGGGTCCAACCCAAGATTTGCACGACTCTGACTTTGAATGTTACAGTCATTTTGGCATTGAATTCCAGGGCGGAAACATCAGTTTAATTGTTTTAGGGACCAGAAAACAAATTTTGATATGCGTCGGCTTACCCAAAATGAAAGGTTACGTGCCCTTGGCATGCTACAGATCAGCACAACACAGGCGGTTGTGGCGCGGACGATGAATGTTTCTCAGTCTGTCATAAGCAGGCTATAGTCCAGATACCGTGATACACAATCTGTACAGGACAGACCACGCTCAGGTCGACCAAGGGCGACAACTCAAACCCAGGATCGATTTATCCGTACCTTGACCTTGAGAAATCGTGTCATCACAGCAAATCAGATCAGCGCTCGTCTTCAAACAGACACTGGTGTGAGAGTGATTGGCCAGACGATTCGGAATCGACTGCATAGGGGTCACCTTCGCGCCCGACGTCCTCGCGTGATCCCTTGTTTGAGAGATCATCACATTCAGGCAAGACGTCGTTGGTGTAGGGATCGTCAAAACTGGGATAATCGACGCTGGAGCAATTTGATGTTTTCAGATGAGTCAAGGTTCACTGTTGATTTTTTTCGTCGAAACGAGCGCTTCCAAGACGTTAACGTCATCAGACATGATCGATTTGGGGGTGGTTCTGTTATGGTGTGGGGAGGCATCACTGTTGCTGGAAGAACGGCTTTACATGATGTTGCAGGGCGTGTTACAGGCCAGTACTACCGGGACAACATCTTGGCAGTCCATGTTGTGCCGTTCGCACGACGTCATGACCGCCGTTTCATCTCCCAGGATGACAACGCAAGATGTCACAAGGCCGGGATTGTTACAGGTTACCTCCAACAACAGAACATCACCACATTACCTTGGCCAGCACTGAGTCCCGACCTCTCCCCCATCGAGCATGTCTGGGACATGCTTGGACAGAGGTTACGTCAACGTCAACAACGTCCTGCTAATGTCCAAGAACTTGCTGCTGCGTTGCAACAGGAATGGGACAATCTGGACCAAAATGACCTTAGACGTCTCATTAGGAGTATGCTACGTCGGATCAATGCTTGTTTGGCAAACAGAGGAGGATTTACCCGTTACTGACTTTGTTGTGATGCTGTGGTAACTTTGCTGTTTGACCCCGGGTATCATTTTACCCTTATAATGGTCAGTCTGTGCCTTACTTAGTCTAACGATCATTTGGAATAAATCGATGAATGTGAACTTCATTTCATTTTGTCATTTGTGTCAAGGATTCTTTTGCGCATTCCAATGTGTACACGGGCACGGGTTTTCGTAACATATGAAAGAATATACGCTGTCCCGTGCGAACCCCTCCGCCCTGTACTACTGATAAGGGAGAACCACGCCAGAAGATTCGGTAAACTTTCTCGACCAACATCGGGGTCGAACACGGGCCCTACACGTAAGTCTTACTTACTGAACTTTTATGTTATATAAATGTAGTAATACAATATCAATAACAGCAATTAACGCAGTAGTTGGTCCTTAAGGGCAACCACGGTACATCAATTTAAAACAAATACAATATACATCACATATATACTAGTGCTGATTATCGATAGAGCTGTCCTCTCCTGGTCCCAATGCTTCCCACCAAATTTGGCACAACCTTGAACGAAAAGCCGTAGAAAGCTAGGTATCGATAAGGTTCTCTCATACCATAATGCGTCATCTCAAATTTGAAAAAAGATCCGTTATAACCACAGTTTGCGTTCACGGACAAAAGGTTGGTAGTGGATGCCCCCCTACCCCAAATCTAAAAAGATCAATTAAGACCTATGACCACAATGGTGTTCACAAGGTTTCCGGAAAAGGGGGCATTACTCTATATCGGAAAGTCATGGATAGAGTTCGTCCTCTTATGACCACAATGCTTCACACCAAATTTGAAAAAAATAAATCATTCGTCTCAATTGTACCCGCTATTACGGTCACAAGCCAATTATTGCAGTTACGTTATATAACACTGTTGTATAATATAACATACCTACTTAACGTAACACTGTTACATTACAAAACACAGTCGTTGTACAAACATTTGAGAATGGGTGAATGACTACGCACACAGGCCTACAATTGGTGTGCCACAGGATTCCTCTTTATGTGCAATTGTTAGCGCGAGCATCCGAGGTGGGTCTAGGGGGGTGGGGGTCTCCCCGAGCAAAAATTTAGAAAATTCAAACCCATTTTCCAAGCATTTTAGACCAAAGCAGGTAGTGGCAGGGTGGCAGCCAAGTCAAGAATTAGAAGAAGCCAGCCAAATTCTCGTCACCACTAAAATTGGTCGATTTTAGGCAGATCCCGCCAAAATCCGCAACTGCTCGAAAGTGAAAACTATAATCAATGGAATTCTTCATTTCATCATAATGTTTTGACGCATTTTTGATCAGCGAGAGATCAAATAAATCAGGTTTTCTTGGCCAAAAAGTAAACATTTCATAAAACGCCCACCATGACACTATTTTGCCAGGTAGAAATCGAAAGTGAAACTGAAAGTCAAATCCAAACCCGGAATTGATTATTTTTTCGCAGAAAAACTAAAATAAAGGCAAGTTTTTGGCGATTATTTCGGCGAAAATGACTTATGGAGAACTAAGTAGAGGTTAAAAGACGAATTACACGGTTCTCGGTATAATGAGGTCAAACTCGTAGAGTTCTTTCTTTGCAGTACACTTCTTTTTGTGTGTTGTTTGTCAGTCATTTTTTCCTATCTTTTCTTTCACCTGTCCTCTCCATCCTTCTTTCTTTTCTCCCCCTCTCCTTTCTTTTTTTCTTTTTTCCCTTTCTTTTTTTCTTTATTTGACAATGTTCAATTCTTTAACTCACAAAGACAGCCACCGAATCTGAAACATCTCTTTGGTGTAAATGTTGCGACCATATAACGCCAAATAACAAATATAATTTTCATAACTCTATAATATGGATTGTGACAAAAAAAATCATATATGTCTTGACTTGCAATAGTGGTAAAAATGTTTATATCGGGGACACACATCTACGGGATAGAGTACACAGCCATCGACGGGATTGTAATATTGAATGTCGGCTCTTATTTGTAAATAGGTTTATCGACTTAATAGACAATAAGTAACAACTGCCCATTAATCTCATTAATTAATTATTTTTCTTAATCTATCCCTTTATTATCTTCTTTTCATTGTTCCTAAATTGTATTGTCCCCATATATAACAGATTAGTACACGTGTATACATGTTTTCTGTTAGTTACCCATGTTCTATGTAACCATAGACAACGGTAACTATAGCCAATTAAAACTACCGTGTTAATGTTACTATGTAAATATGTATAAATATTCAATTGAGTCCATCTATATGCAATGACATTATTTATGACTTGTCCCAAGACTAAAAAAAAATGTTATTAAACCAATGTTGAAATCAATTTGTCTCGGCATACCTTTAATCTTTTAGATAGATATTATAAATATTGTTAGAAACTATGAATATTGTCAGATTTTATAAATTTTTATAAATTTAGTTATATACCATGAATATAATTAGATACTATAAATATAGATAGATAGATATTATAATTATTGTTACATATTACAAATATAGTTAGATATTACAAATATAGTTAGATATTACAAATATAGTTAGCTATTACAAATGTAGTTAGATACTTATCAATATAATTAGATATTATAAATACATTTTGATATTATAAATACATTTAGATATTATAAATTTAGTTAGATAGTATAAATATAGTTAGGTTAGATATCAAGAATATAGTTACTATAAATATAGTTAGATACTGTAACTATAAATATAGTTAGATACTATATTGTAAATATAGTTATATAGTATAAATACAGTTAAATTCTATAAATATAGTTATATACTATAAATATAGTTATATACTATAAATATAGTTATATACTATAAATATAGTTATATACTATAAATATAGTTAGATAAAATCATACATTATAAATATAATCATATATTATAAACATAGTTATATTGAAATACTATAATCATAGATACTATAAACATAGTTAAATATTATGCATATAGATATACACTATATAGTTAGATACTATAATCATAGATACTATACACATAGTTAAATACTATGTATACACTATATAGTTAGATACCATAAACATAGTTAGATACTATCAATATAGTTCTAGTTAGCTACCATAAATATAGTTACAGTTAGATACTATCAATATAAAGATAGTTAAATGCCATAAATATAATTAGATACTATAAATATACATGTAGTTGGACACCATAAGTATAGTTAAATACCATAGATATAATTAGATAAAACAAATTGAGTTAGATACTATAAATATAGTTAAATACTATAAATATAGTTAAATACTATAAATATTGTTAGATACTATAAATATAGTTAAATATTATAAATATAGTTAAATATAATAAATATAGCGAGATATTACAAAAATAGTTAAATATTATAAAATAATTAAATATTATAAAATAGTTAAATATTATAAATATAGTTAAATATTATGAATATAAATAGAGTTAAATATTATAAATATAAATAGAGTTATATATCATAAATGTAGTTATAGTGAGATAATATAAACATAATTAGATAGCTAGATACTATAAACATAGCAAGGTGCTATAAACATAGCAAGATGCTATAAACATAAGCTAGATTCTATAAACATAGCAAGACGCTATAAATATAGTGAGATACTATAAAAATAGATACAATACAGTTATAGTTAGAGACTATAAATATAACTAGAGTTAGATACTATTAATATAGTGAGATATTATACATACTATACACATATTGAAATACTATAAATATAATTAGATAATATAAATATAGATACTATAAACATAGATACTCCAAATTTAGTTATAGTTTGATACTATGAAGTTGTTGTTAAATACTATAAATATGGTTATAGTTAGATAGCATAAATATTGTTTTAGTTAGATACTATGGATATAAATATAGTTAAATGCCATAAACATAATTATAGTTATTAAATACTATAAATATAGTTAGATAGTATAAATATAGTTAGATAGTATAAATGTAGTAAGACACTATAAATATAGTTAGATACTATAAATATAGTTAAATATTATAGTTAGATACTGTAAATAAATTAATATATTTTAATAGAGTTAAATATTGTAAATAGAGTTAAATTCTATAAATAGGGTTAGATATTATAAATAGAGTTATAAATAGTATTAGATCTACATATAGTTAGATACTATAACCATAGGTAGGTGCTATAAACATAGCTAGATGTCATAACCATAATTGGATGTTACAGCTAGGTGCTGTAAACATAGCTAGATGCTTTAAACATACTGAGATACTATAAACATAGTGAGATACAACATAGCTATAGTTAGACACTATAAATATAGTGAGATTCTGTAAACATGGTTACATATATTGTACAACATAGCTATAGTTAGACACTATAAATATAGTTTTAGTTATAGACAATAAATAAAGTTATAGTTGGATACAAAATAGTCATAGTTAGATACTATAAATATAATGAGATAATATAAACAAAGTGGGCTAATATAAAAATACAGTTAGAAACTACAAAGATAGATACTATAACAAATTTAATGGTTCTGGAGTCATGCCTGCCTTTAATATGCCCCCTTAACCTGTAAATTAAATCTCAAAGTACATATTTACTGTTTCATGAATTCATCTCCAAAAAGTATAAATCTGTCATCATTCACTTCCTGGTTCAGCCTGATTAAAAGTATAAATTTGCCACTCAGTTCCAGGATCAGCGGCTACACAACTGAAGAAGATAAACTGCATCTGATGATGGAAATGAATTAGCACCACACATATATTTGCAGTACAATCGTATTCCGGATACTCTGTTTCTACCTGAGGCACTAGTTATGACAAGTGCATAATCTATAAAGTAGAGTCCATCTTACAATAAATAGGCTAAACAGTCAAAAGGTGTTTTTCTTTAAATTACATCCAGAGAAATGTAAAAAGAAAAAAGGATAAAAAATGGAACAAACATATTGTTTTGGCTATCGTTTTCGGTTCCCGTGAACCACATTTGGGCATATTAATATTATATTAAACATTGACGTTGCGTCATAACATAGTTACCAAAACATGTATATATTTGGTGATATTGACGTGCTAATAAATAATAAATTTTTTGAGTTTACTTATCTATAGTGCGAATGCACACTAACTCGGTTTGAATGGTAGTCTGTGTCTCTAATTTGTGACACAAAATATCCTGAAACAGAATGATGACAAGACCGAAGTGATAGTCATTGGACCACAGACTCGTGTCAACAACTTGATTTTAACTACATAGTAGTAGAGGAATCTACCCGTGTACACGTGTTCGCTCTTTAAGCCTATTGTAATAGGCTTCTTGGTGGTGTGTCCAAAAATTCCATCAATAAGTTACAAAAGATACATTCCGTGATCCATAAACAGCTTATGTATCACCAATAATAAACTCTTTACACCAGCTGAAAAGGGTTGATTTCAAGATAAAATCACTGACCTATCAATGTGTTAATAACCGGTACACTCGGTTGGGGTGGCCTAGTGGTCTAGAGTACTGCGCTGGCCGGTCACCACTGGTTTCGAGCCTGGTGTGAGCGTATGTGGCATGGAGATAGGGGCGCCTTCTCAACCTCGTGGGTTTCCTCCGGGCACTCCGGTTTCCTCCCACTGCTAAAGACCCCTATACGCCGAAGCGAATTATTGAAATAAAATTAAACCATGTGTTAGTCCCGAAATTGCCTAGATTGTATTGAGTGGACGTTAAACCCCATTTCTCTCTCTCTCTCTCTCTCTCTCTCTTACTTAACTGAACTAATTAAATGTTATGAACATCCCGTAGTTTACGCTCATGTGATCATATTCCCCGAGGAGGAGAATGAAAGATTTTAGTTCATCAAAAGTGCTCCTTTTAATGAGTTTTTTTTTAATTCTAGGCTTTAAACACACCTATTTAGAGTATACTTTCAGTTTGGAATTTGGGGTTATAAAAATGTTCATATTTATTATTCATTATTAATATTAAAGGCCCATTAGGTAAGAATAATATTATGTTAAAGAGATAATGGATCTCGCTATAATAGTTAAAAAAAGATAATGAAACTAGAATCTTGTAAAATTTCAGTCAAATTGTTTCAATCTGAACCGAGATAATATCGATTCAGCTATGGGCTATCCTCGATCGTCATTACGATCGTTGCAACGATAACTAACAAAATCACGATTATCCATTTTTACGTTAAATTATTCATCGCGAAACGTGTTCAAATTCATTAATATTGCAAGCTTTCGATGGTACGAGACTTGATTATGGTCTTGATAAGTTAATTACTGTCTAATTAATAATTTAGATGCCTAAAGAAAGACCACCAATAGGACGATTTAGCTATTACATAATGCATATTTAATGATGAAAATTCATTCTGATGTTAAGTTGACCCACAGTTACAGTATATTTTGTTTTCGGTACATCTATTGTGCCCTGACGCACTTAAGTAAAATGGGGTCCTTGCTTGGGAAAGGAGTGTGATAAAATCTTATATAACATTAGGAGGGGGTTGGCTGGGGAATTACTCACAAAGATAGATAAGAAAATCTTGTCTGGAAGATTCAAGGATTGGATATACCAACACGGGGTCTTGTCGCCAATTTTTATGAATTTACAATTTGCAACGCATCTATGTATGCAACACCTGGACGAAGGTTTGCATGCAAGGATTGTGTATAACAATGAAGCCAAGATGGGGCAAGACCGAACGAGTAGAAGTAAAACGGGACAATAATTATGAAGCTAAGAAAATTTATTGAATTTGCAATTGGCAAGCATGAACATTGTACTTGTATACATATACTTGTCTTAAACTAAATAATGCTGAAAATTTCAGTAAAATTGCTTCACTCTTAACCCAGGAATTAGCAGTTGAATTTAAGGCCCAGCCCCGGTCATCATTACTAAAGTCGGTATACGATAAAAAAAAAAACAAAAAAAAACCCAACATATTCCCGATTATCCTTTTTTGGATGTCAAATACAGTTAACATCCAACACATGACAACGAGAGTTGATTATGGCCTTTTCATGTTAATAAATGTCTAGTAAATAGTTTATATTTACTAATGAAGGGCCTGCAATAGGCAGATATAGCTCTTGCATAATGTATTATGTTTAAGCTCGATGTGCACTTAGCAACCACGGAACACTTGCTGTCCTCATGAAAAGCACCATTGCAAGACGACAGGTACGCCATGATTCTGAGAGCGATAACAGCGAGGCTATATTTGCCATCCGTAGAACGAATAGAAAGATCAAGGAAGCATTCACATGTTCAACTTTGTGTGCGCTGGTGGAGAGGGGATGGGCATAACTGGCGGAATTGGTGGTTTGGCAACTCCAACAGATTGGCAGTGGATGTCTAGAACCGCAAGAAATAGCAACATCCCCTAAGAACTAATGTTGTACTTTGTCAAAGGAAACAGAGCAGCCTCACATGTTATATCTGAGGTCGCAGTCCTGTGGGAAGGGAGATTATAAGAGCACGTGGGGGGGGGGGGGAATTGGCGAATTAGTATCAGCAGCTAGTGATAAAATGTCAGCAAAGAGGGTTTACGGGACAGCCAATATTGCGCACCCTTAGAAAAGAGTAGTCGGGTGAGAGAGGAGGAAGTTCGTCTTGGAAGTGAAGGCTCTGAGATGTCATAACAGCACGTTCGTCACGATCTCTCCGCGCTTATGGCGTTTCGATTGAGATCTATAAGCTTGGCAACGGCGGTCATCGCGAACCCGCGTCGCTCAACCACACGTCTTATCTGGACTACACGTGCGTTTCCACCACGTGATCACGGCGACTATGCAAGCTGGTTTGATTTTTTTCGAAATTTCAAGATGACCTTTGAATCGTCCGTTTTCAAAGCAAGTCGTGCATGAAATGCATGGTCGCTATAAGCGAATAATGCAAGCTTGGTAACCGCGCCATGGTCGTATTAAGAACTCCATACACGTTGTGGGAACCTCATAAAATCGACAGATGCTTTATGTCAGTGGTTGAATCATCGTAACATCGCTATGACAACGCCATAAGGACTCAGAGCGCTTGGTGGGGTCCCAGTCAACGCGTGAGGGTTGTGGTGAAGACGCCATGAAGGCACCGTTGCAAATACTGCGCGTGTGCTACGTTCATAGAGATGTTACCACGCTTATCGCGCGACCCTCGCGACCCACCACGTTCTCTCGGTTTTCAATGTCATATGGCAGGACCTTGGCGTTTTCTTTGAACATACTCAAAACAAACGCCGTGACTCAGCGATCATTGGCGACCATGGAGACCACAGAACGATATCTCGCGTTTCCACAGCGCTCAGGGTGATCTTGGCACGCTCTGAAAACATTTTTTGTCGCCGTAGCAGCGCAATAAGGACTTTTGCGACCACATCACGTTCTCGCAGCTTTCCAGATCATATGCGCATGTTCAAAACAAACGTCGTGGCTCGGCGATCATTGGCGACCATGGAGACCACAGCACGAGTGTTTCCACCGCGCTGTTGCCACGCTTATGGCGTTCTTAACTTGCTCTGGGACCACTTTTTGTCGCAGTGGAAGCGCAGTAAGGACGCAACTCCGGTCTGACGGGGGTATAAGTGATATCTAGCCTACCTACGCCCATACATTTGCGATGCGGCTACCGGTTTACTTTAACAGGAAAACATGACGCTATTACAAACAAACAAACACCATGGGCGCAGCCATGTTTCATCCAGGACCTTTAAAGTAGTTCCAAGACACCATGGTCGCAGCCATGTTTCATCCGGGACCTTTAAAATAGTTCCAAAATGGCGGAATTCGTCATACAGCCGGGGATTGCCGAGTGGTCGTAACAGTTGATTTGGAGACAGCAACAAGAGATATAATTATATTGATAATTCGTAAATTACTGAAATTATTTGTGTGACTAACGAAAGTGATGGATCACAGGGGCGGATCTAGGAATTTTGAAAAGGGGGGCGCCGTAAAATGAGGACACTGACCGCGGAGACAGGGCACGCCGCTGAGAGCGGGTGGGGGCCCCAAGAAAATTATCCGTCATTTCCTTGCATCTGTAGCCAATTCAAGGGCTATTTGGTTGATATTTTCGTCTAAACGTTCGGAAATCGTAGAAAAAGAACCTCAAAATCGAGCAAAATGGGGCCCATTGAATCCCCCTCTGGATCATATCGGACATTCAGTTCCTGGTCCAGCATTGTGGCATGAGCGGCGTACCTCTGTAGTTAAAAAGTAACATGAATTAACCAGATACTTGGCCTAATTAGCACATCAACAAAATCTGAATAAAGAAGAAGTACGTACAGATATCTACGCCAACCTCTGTCTCCGTGGTAAATTACATCGCTAGACAGAAATGTAATGCGATAAGCATAATAACATACATTTAAATCTGGCAGTATATAAATTTAGATAAACAGTACATGAGTATAACATAAATGTGTATAATATGCATAAATAATTAAACATTTATTGTCCGACATATACTATATACATAGTCTGGCAATATGTAATTTATAAGTGTTTATTCGAGCATTATTGCATAGCAAAGTATCCTAACGGAAATAAGCAAGAGAACTGTGCAGTCTACATTCTGAATGCTTGGGAAGCGCTTCGGGGGAAACAAAATCGCGCAGGGGCACTCACTATTTGACGCTGTGCCAGAGGTCGTGAGCGAGGTCGAGCTGCGAACTGTATGCGCGGATGCCAGCTAGATTCAAATTCCTGCATGACCAGCCATATACAACTACGGGATATTCTTGTCTAAATATTATGACAGCAAGCATCTTGCTAAAAATGTATTTTGTGTATAAAATACCCACATTGGGTACTTGGCACCAGATGAAACGTCGCAATTCCTTCCGTTAATGTCTAACTGGGAGATTCAAACAGTATGGCTGATGTTCCTTGTGCAACGCAATCTTCACACATAAACAAAATCACAAGCATATTGCATTCAAACTGATTTTCGAATTAGCACGCGATTTGCATAACATCTGAAAGAAAAATGGACACTCCAATAATATATATTTCAAGTTTCTGTGTGGCATTTGCATTTTTCAAAAAGTCCACGGCTTAGTCCATGCTGAAATATAATATTCAATTTGATATAACTGAGATATCCCCAGGGCTTGCAATCGATCGGATTAAAAGGAGGTTCACCAAAAGATTTCAGCAAAGATTATATATTATGTAGGCAGTGCTGCGCTTTATTCATATTGTCTATCAAAGGATGTCTAGTGTTGACTTATTTACGGTTCGTCACATCTTTGTAGAAGCTGAAGGGATTTTTGACGGCACTATCGATATTCAAGTTTCATTAAATTGTAGTTTGAAAGAGACCGCCCCCACCCCCGAATCCCTGACATGGTGTTCAGGGTCACTTAATAATTTATGAAAAGCGTTTATAATTTTACAGTCTCGCTGTGATATTTTTAGTTCCAAATTTACAACAGTGCCAAATATATAAGCTACATATATTTTGTCATGACAACCCAAACAACCATAGCAATGTCTGATTAATAGATTTCGAGCCGAGATGCATGCATGGGCGTCACACATGGGGGGGTCCGGGGGGGTCGGACCCCCCAATTGTTTTACTGGGGGGGGGGGGGGGTCTGAATATATTTGGACCCCCCAAAAATTTGGCAAAGTAAAGTGCCCGAAATCTCATAAAACACTAATTTTAGGACTGGAATAGCAGTAAAACGCGTTTGCGGCCATCAAATATTCCAAACCATTGGATACTTTTGGACTTGCTCACACAGGCTAGAATAGCAGAAAACCCATTTGCGGTGGTTAAATTTTCAAAATTTTCTCCGGGAGGGTGAGGCTCCGATTGATTGGTTGTTTGGAATTCTGGGCAGCCAGGTAGGCTATATTGGACCAAATTGAAGTTGCTGTGGGTGTAAACGATTGATTGGAATTCGAGTCAGCAAGCCACCTTAATTAGGCTATATTAGACAACTTTGAAATTGCTTTGTTCATGGGCCAAAATAGCAGGAAAAATTGTTTATAGCCGTTCAATATTCCAAAATTTTCTTAGGTGGGGGTAAGCCAGCTTCTTCGCCTCTCGGGGAAGACCGGTGCCGCTGTCTGTAAACATGTTAAATGTTGTATTGGTGTGATATTTTAGTTTAACCCCGTAAATTATGCCAAACAATGTTTACAGAAGACTGAGACTTATGGGTACTACCCCCCTCCCCCACCGCGCCGAAGTTGCGGACCCCCCAATATATATTTCACGGCTACGCCCCTGGATGCATGCGACCGTTTTAATAATGATTGTGTTTCAAAATTTATAGAAAATTGCAAGGCTACATTTTATGTGATTTTTTTAGAAACATGGGATAGGCCTAATGGATAAGTTTAAATTTCTGTGTAGCAGAACAACGTCAAACTTAAACATGCGCAATTGGAGCGATTTTTTTTTTTAGGAATCTCCAGTAATAACATCGGCCTAAATCTATCTTATTGTTATAAAAAGCTAATTTCTTTGTAGAATATGGCAACAGATTTAGAGTAAATGAAATGGGGTTTAACGTCCTACTCTTCTGCACCGAACCTGGGCTAATGGGAGACGGGAACGGATTTAGATTGAGACATGGTTGTTTAAGTCAAACAGGCGGGGAATTTATTTTGTCCATACCCCCGTGATTTTTATTATAGATGTCATAAATATATTGAGGCAACATGACGAGCCATTAAAAGATTTGTTGTCCCTTTGAATAATAATAACTAGCCATAAATATGTGTTCAATTTGTATTAATAAGATATTAAAGAATTAGTCCTACTGTCGGCATAAAGGTTGGCTGCTGTTTTGTCAAACAATAGGCCTACTGTCCAAACGCTGTCGACAAAATTTAGACCATTGCGGGTTACCGTAATTATTTAAATAAATATTATAAAACTACAATAGTATATATTTCAACAAGGACGCAACGTTATTCAATACAACAATGCCCGCAAAAGAATGCTACATAGGCCTACCCGTTGATCTTAGCACGCTTCGCTGCACATGGAAGCCTGCAGTGGTTCTGATATTAACCAGCCATGGCAAAATCAAATTATTTGATGTCGATTATTAATAAATATATATATTATATTTATATATATAAATAGCCGACAAGCCCGCAAAAGGATGCTACATACCCGTTGATCTCAGCACGCTTCGCTGCACATGGAAGCCTGCCGTGGTTCTGATATTAACCAGCCATGGCAAAATCAAATTATTTGATGTCGATTATTAATAAATATATATATTAAATGTATATATATAAATAGCCTACAAGCCTAGTTATTAAGTACCTGTATTTAGCGACCTACATAATATTATAGCCTAGCCCATTATTATCAGTGACTCATACGCAAATGAGATAAATATGAAAAATAACACGTAGCGGATCCTGCCGAATAACCTAAATCACTATAAGCGAGTGAAAGAGTTTTGGTCAAAATAGCAATAGGCTGTCGAATAGCCAAATATCTTGTTTCATTTGTATAAACAACACAAACGCCCTATGTGTGTGCAGTCAACTGTGGCGTAATATGTAAATTTACGAAGAGTTTTGAAAGACGTCTTTGGAAGTGCCAATGGGTTGATGATTAGACCCCAACGTCATATCCGGTTGTTAGGTTAGAGAGACTGTCAATAATTTAGCTAGCTCTATGCCCATGCAAGAGCACAACAAACAGACGATAACATGGCGGATACAGAAAACCGATAACTAACGAAACTAGAAATACACAAGACCTTCAAAATGCCCGAAAAAGTAAGTACAAGTGTTTGTTACATGATCGAAATTTATATATTGACCGGGCAATAGTCTATTTTTAGTAGTGAAGTGTCGAAACAAACTCTATCGAGTGTCCCCTTTCTAAACTCCATACTTTATCGTAGTACGTACTTTGTACATAGCGGTCGACATGCCGCTCACAGTCACTTCGCTCAGTGTTAACGATTGCAGTAGGCTGGCGCTCTACAGCCATTATATTAACGGTGAAGATAACGGTATATCATTGCGTTCTTGAAATAAACTCTGCAACTTTTAGCTTGTCACAAAAATATTCAACCTTAATAGGGATGGGATAAATATGTTTTTACTTGTCATTGATTGTACAAAGTCAAGCAAACCAGACTGGTGTAATATGTTGTTATGTCATGTGGCCATGGATCAACTCTTTTAGGCCAGGTAAGAAGACTTGGTTATTGGATAAATGAATGGATCTATAATCACACTCTTAATATAACCTTTCAAATGATGAAAGACTATTTTTGATCATACATGTGTATTTGTTGATGATTCAAAGTTTGTTTGTTAAAAAATGATAAACTGAATTTTGAAATCAAAATAGATTTATTCCATTATTAATTTTGTCTTCCAGCATTGTACAAATATTTTTGTTTTCTTCGTGTTAGTGTTCGTACATATAATTTATAATGCGATGATGTGTGCTAGAAGAATTATTATTAACTTCATTTATCTTATTCTTAGATTCTTAGAGATACCAGTACACAAAGATGTCAGAGTAAAATCAATAGAAAAAGATTGTAAACTTGACAATGTCATAACTTAAATTAGAATTGATTGAATTGAATTCTTTTGGACCAGATTGGTTTTAATATTTCATTTCTATTTGTGTGTGATGAATAAGCTACAACAGCTTCGAATAATTACTGCTAGAGTTACTGTCCTTCAATATTAAGGAATCTTGTCAGTGTTCGATTTTTCTCCAATTAAATTTTACAATATTATTAATTCTTTTTTTGCCTTAGTAATCAAAATGTTATCACTGTTATGAACTATTTTAGATTTATGCCCTTAGGTTCAAATTTTGTGTGATGAATAAGCCTTAGGCCTACTGTACTAACCTTCCGGTACAACAATCTCTGACCATTACTACTAGAGTTAGTGTCCTTGATTATAATATCAAGTAATCTTATTAATGTAAGGGTTAGGGGAGACCAGGTCTAGTTTGACTCTTGGGGGAAGTCCAACCGGCATTGACAATACATGTATCTTGTAAATGGGAAACGGTTGCAGGTAATCGGCTATTCTGAGTGGTCCTGACATTGCTATATTCGTGTTACGTTAAAATGGTGTCTGCCTGCTACTTTTGTTTCGTGTTGAAAACCTGGAGTTTTTTTGCTGTCATAAATAAAGTATAAGCTTTTACACACCTTTGTTGCTTTTTTATCTTTGTCGCTTAGCCTACAATTGAATGAGACTGGTTCTTCTTAATTAATATGATGCAATTATTAAGCTTTTTTGGGGTGTAGGTGCTATAGTATGATTTGATTCCTGTAAATTGGTGGAATGTGCAGGTTTGAATCTGCTGGCAGTGCAAATTTGACCCTAAAGTTAAAAGAGTAAATCCGACCAGAAGTGGATTCACTGTAAGTTGTTAATTGGGACCTCACAAATAATGCAATTACACGCTTGCCATGCTATCAACTGTTGTGGAACACTAGAATACCTGCATTGGAGTGTTTGTATCTGAGCAGATAACATATTATTATCATTTTCATATTTATACAGTTCCTACCAAATTTTTGAGACCGGAATCGCGCCGACGCGGCAAAAAAAACCACTCCGAATTCTCTTAGATTTCACAGTGAAATTTCGCTTAATTCCGCGGCGATTTTTCTCTAAGATTTGCCGTGTTTCTCTAGGAATTCACCGTGTTTCTCTAGGAATTCACTGTGTTTCTCTAGGAATTCACCGTGTTTCGATAAAAGTACATCGTGTTTTGCCGTGCTTCCCGCAAGGAATTTGCGAGCCTACCTTAAGCTAGGGTCGAACTAATATTGTGTATAATACATTTGTAAATTGAAGGAGTTATAATATAGTAATGCTCCCGGGAAAACGTGTACGTATATACATGTATACATGTATTACACATAATCTGATTAAAACACAGATCCTATTTCGTTTTTTGGTTTATAGTTTAAAATCTTGTTTCACTTGTGTGGGGGTGTGGGGGGGTGGATGGCCGAATGGTTAGCATGCAAGCGCTGTATCATACGGCCTGCTATTGAGTCAACTGGCGTGGTTTCGAATCCCCTTTTGTACGTGGCAAGGAGTAGGACCGCCTGTCCAACCTCGTGGGTTTTCTCCAGGTATCCGGTTTGCTAAAGACCCCTACGCGCAAGTGAATTATTGAAATAAAATTAAACCATATGTTAGTTCCGAAATGACTTAGTTTGTGTCGAGTAGATGGCCGAATGGTTAGCGTGCGAACGCTGTATCATACGGCCTGCCATTGAGTCAACTGGCATGGTTTCGAATTTGTAAGTGGCAAGGAGTAGGACTGCCTGTCCAACTTCGTGGGTTTTCTCCGGGTACTCCGGTTTGCTAAAGACCCCTACGCACAAGCGAATTATAGAAATAAAATTAAACCATATTAAATGTTTCTCCAGAAATGACCTAGTTTGTGTCGAGTGGACATTAAACCCCATTTCTCTCTCTCTCTCTGTTTCACTTGTCTTCTCCATACTAGGTGAGGCCCAATGGCTAAGTGGTTAAGACACTGGCTCGCTAGCCTGGCGATCATGTGTTGAATTCCTGCATTGGACGAGAAAGTTCATTGAGATTTTCCGACATGGTTTTTCCCGTGTCAGTGGTGCAGGATTAAGGGCCTGACAGGGACAGCTGTCTAGTCATTTGGATGAGACAAAAAAAACATAAAAGATCCCTTAGCAGGTGGATTTTGATAATTAAGAGTAGGCCATAGAGCCACTCTCCGGTCAAAATTTTCCCTCATAGCACACTGTATGGCATAGGCCCGTCTTCATTAGCTCAGTCGCACCAGAACCGTAGGATGTTACTCCCCATTTCATTTCATGGAAGAGTTGTTATGTAACCCACGTTCTGGTTGATATGAGGAATGAGCCAATAAAACATTCAGTTAGAAGCATCACTTGTATAACGCATGATGCAAGTATAAAAAAATGATACCGGTACGAAATATAGATCTATATTTTAGTCAGATGGTATTCTTTTATTAAATTTAAATAAAAAAGTGTAATCTAAAGCTAAGCCACTACTTCCACTCGGGGGTGGATTTGGGGGGTGTCATAGAACATGCCCTAAACTTTGGAATTTTCAATTCTTTCAATAAACATTTTTCTTATGTAATCGGACGAAACCAGAGGAAGTTATCTTTCATGATTTTAATCAGTGCTGATTTTTAAACATGGTTCAACTAGACCGAGTCTCCCCTATATAAACTCTTTCTTACCTAAATAATCAAAGTGCAACCTCTGTTATGAACTTCATATACTTGTTAAACTGTTACAGACCAGTTATTGAAGTAAAATTGAACCATGTGATGTTAGTCCCATATTAGGCATATGTTGATTGTCTTTTTAGATTGTTTACAACTGAGAATGAGATATAGAGTTTTATTTAATTTGCTTGAGTGTCAAGAGTTGTTATTTAAAGTTACATTATGGGAGATAAGATAAAGAGATGGCAGTTCTCACGATAATAATTAAAAACTAGATAGTGTAAAGATAATTTGCTGAAAATTTCAGTCAAATTGATCCACTATTAGCCGAGAAAAAAGCGTTTGAAATATTCACATAGCCTCGGTCATCATTACTCAAATCATTAATATAAACAGCATAGTCTCGATTATCCACTTGATGGATTTAATTATCAACGGCCATTAAGCGGCATATACGAATTTAATCCGCCAACATCGAAGGCTAGTCTTAACATCAAGAGTTTATTATGATCTGGATATGTTAATTAATGTCTAATTGATTATTTAGATAACATCTCAGACCTAAAGAAAGACCTGTAATAAGCAGATTTTGCTCTTGCATAATGCTATTTTAATCAAATTGAAATTGACTATGCTTTGCTTTTTAGATTGTTTACAACTGAGATATAAAATCCTATTTAATTTGCTTGAGTTTCAAGAGTTGTTATTTAATCAAATTGAAATTGACTATGCTTTGCTTTTTAGACTGTTTACAACTGAGATATGGAATTCTATTTAATTTGCTTGAGTGTCAAGATTTGTTATTTAATCAAATTGAAATTGACTATGCTTTGCTTTGATTAATGAGATGAAGGGACCTATCAATTTTCATTATTTTCCAATAATTACTGTTTGAATTATGGTCCAGTCCAGATTTCGATCACTGCAGTGAATTCTGCGCCTGAAAGTTGATTGATGCCTTGTTCAAATATCTGAAGTGTTGAAGTTTTTAAACGAATTCAAGCGTTAAGTTTCATTTTGATTGGCAAGAAGTTTCCAAGCTGAAATTTGCTTTAAGGTCTAGATAACTAATTCTTGGCCTTGCCCTTCCTCTCTCAGTTCTCCAACTTCGTGGGATTTCTTTGGGTAGGCAGCTTATGTGACAAGGAGTAGGGTTGTCCGTCCAACCTCGTGGGGGTTCTCCTGTTTCCTCCCACTGCTAAAGACCCCTATGCGCAAGTGAATTATTGAAAAAAATTAAACAATATGTTAGTCCCGAAATGACCTAATTTGTGTCGAGTTGAATTAAACCCCATTTCTCTTTCTCTCTTTTCTCTGTCAATTCCACTAGCTTTGGCCCAGGTTATTGACTTCAGGCTATTATTGTAATATTGGAGTCTTGTCAAAACTGCAGGAGATTGAAATTCAGTCCAGTCTTTATTATACCAGTCGGAACAAAACAGTAGGAAGTTCTACCTCATTTCTTTTCAATCAAGACAAATACCACAGAACCAAATTTTTGAAAAGGATATTGAAATTTCAAATGTATTCTGCTGGAGTTTCGACCCATTATTTACTTTAGATTTATTTATTTACCTTGGTATAGTTCTCATCTCACCATTTAAAGCATATGTTTATATTAAACTAAAAATGAATTTGTAGTTAATAAAAATCTTCAGTTTTCAATCACTGAAGTTGTTTGCTCCTCGCAGTTAACAAAACCATAGTTCAAATGTAAATTAGTTGGGGATACAGGACAGATTGGGTTTTGTCATAATAAAAAAAAAGTTAAATGTACTGTAGTGTTCAGAAAAATAGTTATAGATGGCATCATGGCACTGAAATCCAAGGTTCTATTCCCAGCATGGTTCAAGCAAAATCGTTGGTTTTTTAAAGGTTGGATGCATGCAGGGCTGACAAATAATGTGTGCCTAGTCGTTTAGAAGGAATGGAAAGCTAACCTGGACAAAAATCTGCCCATAAAGCAGAACCTAATGTAAAAGTTAAAACTGTATATCCTTGCTTTGATAGAAGTAGGGTCACCTGTCTTAAAATGTCAGCAAAAAAAAATAGTCGGTCACAAAACCAGTGCAGTCGGTCGCAAAATAGAGTAGTCGGTATCGAAATACGTACTCACTGTTTACGTCACGCTAATCACGCAAAACTTTAGTATAAAATAGTCAGTCGCAAAATCAGTGCAGTCGGTCGCAAAATAGGAGCAGTCGGTATCAAAATAAGTGCTCACTGTATACGTCACGCAACTCACACAAAACTTGAGTATAAAATAATCTTGTCAACTTATCATGTTTGAAAAGATGTTGTGTTTCACTCTCATTCTGTTGTGTGTATGTTGGTCTAACAACAAAATTTCACCCACCAAGGAGCAAAATAAGTGCAGTCACTGCAGTCGGTCTCAAAAACAAAGCCAGAATAGATCCCAAATACATGTACTTTGTATTTGCGTGAATCCGTGTACCTAAATTGCATACGTCACACAAAACTATAGTATAAAATAACCATGTCTGCTTGTCACTCTTATTCTGTTGTATGTTGTTATATGAAATGTTTTCTACCATGGAAAAAAATAGTCGGTCTCAAAAAAAGTACTCACCGCAGTCGGTCTCCGACTAAATGAATTGATGTGATAAACAAACAATCACAAAACAGGCGAAATTGATAGTTAGACCTCAAGATTCTGTCCCATTTCTTATCCTCTCGTTAACAAGAATTTGGTTCCATTTGCCATGACATTGATTCAAATTTTCAAGCCCAGTCAAAAAAATTTAAAATCTCTCTTACATATCTACGGCATGTTTCCATTATATCATCATTCTTCTACTCGCTTACATATCTGAAATTTTTTTCGCGCCACATTCTTCTACTCGTCAATTGTCTTTTACTGTCTCAGCACTATCATATTCACGATTATAGTGAACTGCCCAGTTTGTAGTACCACAGGTGTGTGGGGCTTCTGATTGTACAGATATTATGTCAACTATAGAAAACTCACATGTGGTGGTCGGCTCCGGATTGCATCACTCGCACTAGGAGGTGGGGGGTATGTGCATCAGTCGGTCACATTTTGGCTAAACACCCCCTCAAATGAAATCGTTACATGTATGTACGCCCCTGCCTTTGCTCACAAGCTTTGTCAAGTGGCGTGGTTTCGATTCCCAGCTTCAGTGTGACATGGGTATGGTTATCTGTACAACCTTTGAACTGTTGCCAGAGCTAAAGACATCCTGTAATAGTTAAAAGCTAGAAAATGTTACAGGGAATTTTCCGAAAAATTTAAGTCAAATTGATCTGCTCTTAACCAAGAATCTAGCTATTGAATTTGAGGCCTAGCCACGATCATAATTACTAAAGTCAGTACAGTAAAGAACATAGTCTTGATTATCCAATTTTTGATTTAATCATCAGTGAGCGTTATCGTTGAGCAGGCTAGTGATGAGACTTGATTATGGTCTGGATATGTTGATTGATGTCTAATTAATAGTATAGATAACATTTCAGACCTGAGGAAACACCTGCAATAGGCAGATTTACATGTAGCTCTTAAAGCCCCAATAACACTCTTGTTGTAACTGAATAATATGTCCCAATCTTCATTCTGGTCAACAAATCTTATTATTCTAGAATATTCCAATTAAATGATGATATAAATTTCATCTTAACACACCTATTTTCAAAAATTGGAAAAATTCAACCAATTGATTTGAAAAGTCTAACGTCAACCTTTTCAAATGTGACTTGGATTTTAAAATATTTTCGAACCCTCTGGACAAGTAAAATAGGTTGTAATGGATAATTTACACAACAGGTAGGACACTTAAACATCTAGTACTTAGAATAAGGGTATTATTTATTTTCTGGAGCTACCAAGCCAGCGAGAATGTTATTGTCCCTTTAAGTAATGTATGTTTAAAGACTTCATATAAATTTCCACAATAAAAGAAGGTTTTATTGATTTTTTTTTTATTGCTACTTATTGCATCTTAATATCCATTACATTTTATTATTCTATTAATCATGTTATATCATTCGAAAAAGCCAGTCGTGTAAAAGTGGTACAAGTATGTGCACTAAGTTAATTTTTTTTAAAATGAAATGCGGTTTAACGTCCGGAGTCATACTCGTCTGCACCTATCCTGGGCTAATGGAAGATGGGCCATACAGTATGCATTGAGGGAAATTTTCCCCTGGGAGCGGTGCTGAGGCCTACTCTTATGTCAAATATCAAGAGATCTTTTACGTGCACGCCAATGTATACACGGGACCTAGGGGTCTTTTGTCCCATCCGAAAGATTAGACAACTGTCTCAGTTCTGTATCACCGACAAGGAGAAACCACGCCAGAAGATCAAGATGATCTTTCTCGGCCAATGCAGGGATGGAACACCCGACCTCCAGGCTAGCAAGCCAGCACCTTACCCACTTATCCGTGTGATCCCCGCAGCTAGTTTTTTATTATTCCATCCGATACATTATACATGGTACAATACATGAATGGTTTAATTAACATTATAACTCATAGACTGTGTTATTATATGTGGTCCAGACCTAATGTACCAAATATAGACTAATATAGAATATTTTCAAATGTGTATTCAAATTTCTTTTATCAGTCAGATAAACCTTATAACTCAATTGTGTGAAGAGGTTCCTAGAAATTTATAAAAGAGTGGATTGTGAATATGATACGACCTCATTGAATGCCAACCAATGATTACAACTCAAAGTGGAAATTATCAAACTATGCAAACATGGAAAAGAAAGCTTTTCGACAATGTTATTCGGATAAGATCTTTACAGCCATTATAATAAAACTAAAAGTATGGGAATTAGAGCTTAATCTGTTTCAAAATGAACATTAAGTCTATTATGTTCATGTTCGTTAGCGTGATTATAAAATTGTATGGCCAAATAATTTGTATGAAACAACTTAGTAGATATAATATACTAAGGTGAGAACTCACTAAGAAATCACTGACGTTTTCAACAGCCGTCAGGGACTCTGTTGTTTAACTAGTGAGAATTGGTGAGTATTACGGCTAGTTGATGGAATGTAGGGTAATAGACTTAATCTGAGCTTTAATATGTTTCTCACCTTTGTATGTTGTATCTACTCAGAGAATCGATTTCAGACGAATATCAACCTATGATAATAGACTTTAGACATATACATAGTCGCAGCAGTATGTTATTTTTGAAAGAGATCCCCGGTTGTATGTGGCAAGGAGTAGGGTCGCATGTCAAACCTCGTGGGTTTTCTCCGGGTACTTGAATTATAGTGAAATTTGTGTCTTCAGACTAACATTACACATTCTAATAGATATTTGGTGGGCGTGATGTCATATTGCATTGTAAAATTTAGGGTGATTTAAGTAAAATCATATTCTAGGGTGGATTATAAAATGGATTTGTTTATGGTGTATCAAACCACAAGAACTTCAGGTCATACAATATATTTGTGTTTACTTGATGTGATCAATAAGTCTATTTTCATCAATGAATATAATATGTACCTTGTGAAAGCAGTGATTGTTCCTTTGATTTAAAGAAGCCATGGTGGCTAAGACACTGGATCACAAGCCAGGAGGTGCTGTGTTCGATGGCTGAGAAAATTCTTCGTGATTTTCGAACGTTATTTCCCCTTGTCAGTTGTCACGACAAAGGGCCTGACAAGGACAGCTGTCTAATCATTCGGATGGGACTGAAAAGCCGAATTCCTGTGTATACATGGGCATATATGTTAAAAAACCCTTGGCAGTTGGAATTTGATAAGAATAGGTCATAGAGTCAGTGTCTGGATAAAATTTCCTTCATAGCACACTGTGTAGCACATGCCTGTGTTCATTAGCTCATTTGGAGCAGAATAGTAGGACGTTAAATCCCATCTCATTTCCTTTGATATAAAATTTTTCCTATGGCCATTTTGATTTCTTTGCTTTTGTTTTTGTTGTAATTATTATTGTATTACACATGACTGAAGGAAAGATTATTCTAATTTTTACAATATTATTACTAATTAACATTATTTATGAAAGAATTTATTGTCCTTGCGTCATATACAATGTATCACCCGCATAGAAGACATCATTTATCCGTTTTGAATAAAATGGTTGGCACAGATTTATTATGTTTGCTTTAAGTTTTAGGGTTGCATACATTGTAGATGAAAAATATGTATTTTATCATTCTGTACATTTGTATAAACTTTTAATAATGTTGGTATTTTCTTGGTATATTTCAGAGGGAATTGAAGAGATTGGAGGAACTGGAGAAGAGAAAGAAGAGAATAATTTTAATGCAACAAAGGCTGATAACAGATGCAACATTACCTTCCATGGGACCAGCCTCTTCTAGAAGAAAAAGTTTACAAAGAGTAGAGAAAGACGAAACTAGTAAAACTTCAAGAAATTTAAGAACACCTACTCAAAGAGACTCAACACCAATTGTTTCAAGAAATAACAGAAATGGAGAAGACATAAAGGGGGCATCATCTTCAAGAAGTAAAAAGGGTATCAATGCTTCCACATCCTCCTCACAGGCATCTAGTAATAGAGGAATTAAGTCTTCTAAGAATATAACAGTTGGCCAATCTAGAGATTCTAGTCCTGTAACAGGTAAATCACGAACATCAAAATCTAGGGATGCTAGTCCCAGTGCGAATAAATTGCTTCACTTAAAATCAAGTGACACATTTTCAAATCGATGTAGGCTGCAATCAGCGAAATCCAGAGATGCAAGTCCAAACCTGAGAAGATCCAAAAGTTTAAAGTCAAGGGATCCAAGTCCAAATCTGTCTGAGAACCAGAACCTTGTGTCCGTAGATCATAGTTCCATGTCAAAGATTCAAGATGCATTAATGCCACCTAAAACAACTAGAAGTAGAGATAACAGTCCAAATGTGAAAGGATCTAAAGAATCCGAAGTGTCGAAGCTTCAAGAAGTTAGACAAAAATTGAAAGATGAGAATATAGCATTTGAGTTTTCAGATGAAGTTTTCAATGTTATTCCTTCAAAGGTATTACCTTCAGTATCTAGTAGTAGTACATCTAGCTTGATGAAAGAATCCACAAGTGACACGAAAACTGAATGTGACACTTTGCAGTTGGTGAAACCAGTTATTCCCCAAAGCTTATCAGACTCGAAGTTAGTAAATATAAAGTTAGATGATAAAGTATGCAAGAAGAGAAGGAGAAGAAAAAGAACAGCAGGAGTACAAAGACCAAAACTAAAGCGTTTAGTACATCCGGTAAAAACACATGAGAACCAGGAAAGCTGTACAAGAAAGAAGGGTGGACGACCTAAAGGAAGTAAAAATAAGACATGGACCCAGTTAGCTGCAGATAAAGTAAAACTCCGCAGTGCAAAACTGTCTGCTTCAAGAAATATAACGAAAGACTCTCTTCCAGAATCTAGACACAAACCTGTTCGAAAACGGACTCTCAGTGCTGAATATGATCTGATTGATGAACGTGAATTGAAAAAGAAAATTCGAAAAAAATCAGAAAACACTGAAATTAAAGCTATTAACGAGCATCTCGAAGTTGACGTAAGTGACGATTCTGATGCCTTGGAATTATCAATGACTGATAGTGAAAAATTAGGATTATATGGATCAAATGTGTCTACTTCAGAGCTCCAAGATTTAGATGAATTGGATGAAGATTTAAAAAGACTTTTTCCTGGTGATGAAGCAGATTTATTACCAAGTGGAACAGAAAAGGATCATACAGATGAAATTGGTCATACAGAAGAAATGGGTCAAACAGAAGCAATGGGTCATACCGACGAAAAGGGTCATACAGAAGAAAAGGGTCACACAGAAGAAAATAGTCATACAGAAGAAAATAGTCTTACAGAAGAAAAGGGTCATACAGAAGAAGATAGTCATACAGAAGAAAATAGTCTTACAGAAGAAAAGGGTCATACAGAAGAAATGGGCAGTACAGAAGAAATGGGTAGTACAAAGGAAACTACTAAATTTCTGCCAGAAACTGTTTTGCCCGAAATTGTCAGTAGAAAAATAAAAAAGAAAATACAAAAACAGGTCACGCCTACCTTGACATCAATCATTGTGAAACCGAATGGTGAAACAATGGAATTCCTATCATTACCAGAAACAATGGGACCAGAAGAAATTAATACATCTCCTAAGGTTTCTAAAACATTTGCACCAACTATTCAAGAATTTCTTGTGAAGCCTAATGGAGAAACAATTCCGATGCAGACAGTAACTAGGGACAAGCATCTGCAGACAGATTCTTCCCAGTCCTTGAAACAAACCATAAACAAATGCACAAAGCCTATTGTTCAAACAGTTACTGAAATTGTAGTGAAACCAACAGGCGAAGCTACACCTCTTCGTATCTTTACATCAACTAAAGATGATCTTTCAATAACAGCTGATCGTAAAGTGGTGTGTGGTGAAGAGGATGCTAGCAAGGATACTAAAGCATGTCATCTGAGAAAACCTGTTAAGAAAAAGAAAAAGAAGGAAGTATTTTCTTATAGATTTAAAAGATTCAATAAAAAGAAGCAAAAGCAAAAGAAATCACAACTTGTTCTCCCATTACAATTAGATGTGGCCTCTGCATCAGGTTCAAACATAGTTGAGGAGAATTATGATATTCCTGTGTTAAGTCCAACAGATACTAGTGACACAAACCAAGTAATTGATGAATTACCTAGCCCTGTTCTCAATATGCCTGTGTTAATAAAAGAGCAGCTGATAGACCATGTGCCACAAATTTCTCAATGTGCTCAACCTGGCAGACCTAGGGGTAGACCAAGAATACATCCGGTGAAAGTACGATCAGGTAGATCTCGTGGAAGGCCAAGGATGTTTCTAACCCCATCAGAAGATATAACCATACCTGTATTAAGCGCGGCTAATGATTCGGAACCAAATATGCCTTTATTTCAAAGCGATAGCTCACTTGATTCCAAAGATATAATTCCAGAAACAATTGGTGAACAGATTTATGGAAATATTGATGTTGAAAATGTAGATGTTCCAGAAAAAAATGAAGAAGTGGTGGTAGATCAGACGCCTCTTAGTGATACCCAAGTTACCCCTCTTTCAACCACTGAAAAGAGTGATGACGAACATGTAAATGAAACGGTTAAAAATCTTGTTGATAAAGTGTGTGAAGATGAATTGTCTACAGATATAAAGCATGTTAAAAAGAAGAAAAAACGGAAAAGGGGGAGACAATTCATTTCAATGTATAAAAGAGGAAGAAAGCCTGTTTCAAAACCGAGTAAACCCAAGAGCCTGAGTAAGAAAGCCCTCTCACCTTTGCATCTAACAGTCGACACTGAGAATAAGTGGAAAATAGACCATTCAACAATGTCTGGTTCACAAGAAGGTTCCACCAAAATGGTATTTAAAAGACGAAGAAAGGTTTATAAGTCAATGAGTGAAAGAGAAAATAGCTTATTCCTGGCAGGGGTTGAGGAATTAATGAAATCTGAAGGGCAGTGTGGGTCAAACAAAACACCTAGTCAAGTGAGACAATTCATGTTCAGAAATAAAATTTCACGCTCCCCTATTCAAATGCTAGCATTAAAGGAAAGATTAGAAACTGAAGAGTATGAAAAGTCCCAAATGTCTAAGCGTAGATACACACGTCCCCTTCAGAAGGAAACTACTCTCGCTAAAGAGGAACCACAAAATATAACAACAACCACAACACAATATAGTGGATCTGTTGAGGAAATGCTGACATATTGCAACCCATGTTCAGTAAAATTAAAAGACTTTGTGAAATCTTTAAAACTGGACTCCAATGTCTGTGGTGACAGATCTCTAGAGATTGATGATACGCAGGACAGTGATACGTCTTATGTGCCATCCGATGAAGAGGAAAACAATATGGAGGAAAACAAAATGGAAGAAAACACGGATTTAGTGATGAAGCCAATGACTAAAGCGTTTGATACAAAACCGGACATTAAGTCACTAGTTGAGCATCCAAACGTAAATAACATCGACGAGTTAAAAGGGGAGGGCTTTGCGGGTAGTTTTGTTGACTTTCTTAAGAGGGGACAGGTGGAAACAAAGAAAAAAACAAAGATACAAAGAGTAGCCAAAGTCGCTCCAATCCAAGTGATACGACCTGCTCCGCCACCTGAAAATTCTGAGAATGCTGTTCAGTCTAAGAATGGAGTGGACGAAGATAAGAATTCAGTTTCCTCAACTGTGGAACAAGAGATCGAGGTTCCATCAAGCACTTGCTTAAAAACGGATGAAAATATGTCGTCAGGCCAAACTACCAGTCAAAATTCCCCTAGATGTACTGCAACTTCACCCTCATATCAAGCCTTCTTTCCGGAAACTACCATTTCAGATTCATCTAAATCACCTCTTCAGAATAATAAAGGTGCAAATAATATGACTAAATATTTCTGTAAATCTTGTGAATTTTCATCCCCAGTTAAACAGACAATGGAAACACATGTGTATTTACATATATCCGGGGTAACATTCCAATGTGGTATATGTCAGTCTAAATTCCCATATTTTGTTGCTGCTCAAAATCACCAGCACACTTCTCACAAAGGTTCAGAACATAATATTATTAAAGAGCCAGATGTTAACGAGGAAGACTATTACAATTGTGTAGACGAACCATGTTCCAGTCAACCACTAATTATATCACTTATTGTGCAGGGAAACCTTTCTCTTAACTCTTCAAGCATACATAATCCCACCACTCGCTTCGTGTGTACCCACTGTCAGTATTCAACAAATCTGAAAGATGACATCAAACAACATGTCTTGGATCTTCACAAGGAAAAGAAACTCTTTGTCTGTACCTTATGTGATAAATCGATTTATCATTCGAATGAAGAAATCACAAGTCACTGCAGATCCATACATCCAAGTAGACTAGATTCCTATAGAAAACTTCCCGACTTCTATGATTGTGAACAGCTATCTGAGGGGTATGAGAGAGGAAGGCTAGATGGTAGAGGGAACATATTTGAGCGGATGACAAACCTGTTTAATCCAAGTCCACCACATGATACTGAGTCAGACGGCACCACACGCTATAAGCGCGCTAGAGAATATTTGAATATCCAAGAAGCTTGGAAGAACAAAACGAGTGCAGAAGCTGACAGTACAACTGCTGAAGATAACCCCTCCGAAGAAGCAACATTTAAGGATACAGATAACACTGATGATGATGTTTGCGAAAGTGCATCCTCCACCCAAAAGCATGATGAAGAGAAAATACCAGACAGTAACATACAAAACAATATGTTTGATTCATCTGAGGGAAATATAGCATGTGTTCGTGGTCAGGAAGCTGAAGTACCAAAATCCAAAGAATCTGAAGATCAATTTCCTGTACAAAGATGTGAAAATATCGAAGCACAGGATACAGCTAACGACACAATAGTAAACTCTGCACTTTACGAAGTTTCACAGCTTGAAATGAAAGAAAAAGAAATTACTAATTTGAAAGAACATATTGTGGACGTAAACAGTGCAGCTGAGAGCTTAACACCAATTGTAATATCGGCATCAAAGCTAGTTAATATGGAGTCTTTACCTAATAAGACGACCGGGGAAAATGAGAGTGACGGAAGTTCAGTAATAGCTGTAGAATCAAACGAAGGTGTTCAAACGGTAGAAGAACCCACATCTGTTGTCATCAATGACAGCGTGCGTAATTCATCAGAGCTTTCTGTTCCCGTTAATGCTACCGATTCACACACAACTGCACGTTCTAATATTAGTATAGATGACCATGATGATTCTTCAAATGTAAAAGATGGAGATAGCATTGAAGATTTGACAGATTCGGAACAAGTTATTATTGATTTAAATGACGATATTGATGAAGATTTTTCTCGACCAAATTTACAGAGCAGTAAATTAGAAAAACAAACAGAGGATCATAACCAAAATCAAGTCGTTCACAAACAAGAAATGAGATTAACAGATGATGTAAATATAACCAAGATTTCAGATGACAACACGTCAAAACAGAAGGAAATAGAGGAACCAATTTCAAACTCGTCAAGGTGAGTAACGTTTAGATTTCCCCATTCTGTTTAATTTCAAGGGAGTGGGTGGCCGAATGGTTGAACGGGTAACGCTTTGGATAATAAGGCCTGTTATTGAGTCAAATAGCATACTGTCGTTCCAGCGAGTACTCTTATAAGATAATAAAGTTATGAGATAATAAATTTGTTTATTCAAGTTAAAAAAAAAGTGTAGACAGCTATCATACTGTAGAGATTTGATGGTCCTTGATCTAAAAACCATCGTTAACAAATCGTGATTTGTACTGTTCAAGTTTAAAATTGTGTACACATCACAGTCCATGTACTAGTAAGTGAAGTTGATAAGGTTAGTGCCTTTACAGTATGTGGCCTAAATGAACATAAAATGTTTACGAACCACTTGTAGAGCTTCCACATATGTATCAGGTAAAGTCAGTGCATGGGATAGTCTCACGTTGGAAATCCCCATTATATAGTTGTGCACTAATTGGTTTTCATTTTAGCTTTTCCTGACTGCAGTTATACCGGACTTACGCATTATATTCCTTGTCATGCCGTACAGAATTGGCGATCTATATCTCAACCGATTCATTACCAAAGTCCAAACTATTTGTAGTTCCCGGAGTAGACTGAAAAAGTTCCTCGGGATTTTCTAGTCTAATATTCCTTATTCACGGTGCAGAACGGGGGATGGGCGCTGACAAGGAACAGCACCTGGTCGCACAGGTGGGATAAAATAAAGTAGGTCCCATTGACGTCTTGCACGAAAAAGGGCCGATTGACAGTTTACCCCCCCCCCCCCTTTAATTGTTTACATGTATGAAATGGGTATTAGCCGAATATACTATTGATTGCGACTGTCTTTATCGGGAAGAAGTTAAAACCAAGAATCCCCCTTAAATAAGAACAACAGATCCTCATTTCATTTATCCAATATGTTATCAATGGTATAGTTGCTGCGCATTCAAAATCGTACACAATCTGAATGAACTCCTGCGATGCTAATGCGATGTGTAAATACGATTTTCTTATATTATTTATTTTAGCGAACAGCAATGCGAAGTGACCAAACCTTCTGTAGCAGAATCTGCAGAAAAGATCCAGATATCAAATGAACATTCTCCCGATCAGAAGTCTGAAAACCAAGAGATAGAAGGATCTAGTAAGTTTGATGATGATTCGTCAGTTGACCAGTTGAAAATAATAAATGTTGTAAGCTTAAAAGGTCAAGAGCAAAACCCAGAGAGAGCTTCTCCTAATACAAAGATTGCACATAAGGGCACTGTTGATGTGGCAGATATTGTTTTAAGGAATGAGAGATTAACCTGTACATATAAATGTAAAATGTGTAATGTACATGCGCCATACTTATCTGTAATCATAGAACATTTAGTCCAGCACCACAAATCCATATGCGTGTTTACCTGTCCATACTGTAAAATATCCCAGGGAAGACGACCGGATTTTAAAGCTGAACCCGAGGTTAGACAGCACATAGCAAAATATCACCCAAGCCATTTTGCTAAGAAAGATACTTCTCTTTCCGATAGTGCTAAAGAGATTGTACAAGTTATTGCTATTCCATCGAGTTGTGAACCTCAAAGAGTTAATAAGAATTTGGGTGTGGAAAGGGATATTTACATGTGTCAGAAATGTAACTCTCATTTGCCAACTTTAGAGTTTATGTACGCTCATATCGAAAGTGAACATAGTGACGTTTTCCTACACGTATGTCCCGAATGCAAAACATTTAAACACAAATCAGAGAAAGTGGTTTGTGAACATATACAAAATATTCACCATAAAGATCCAACCAATGTTGAATTACCATTAGCTATGGAAGATAATATTCTATCTCGTGTTTATTCTATATCTAAAAATGGTGCTTTTAATGAAAAAATTCAAAACCCTGGTACTGTTAAATCGGCTACTGTTAAACCAGCTTCTATTAGTGCACCCGCCCAAGGTATTTCTTCGAGTGAATATTCAGATTCTAAGATATCTAGAGATACGGTATTAAAGACACTGAGTTGTATAACTCCTAACATTGTTAAACATAAACCAACGGCCAGAAAATCTATGAAACAATCACACCCCTTCCCGCGCCCTGTACCGAAAAGGATTGTTAGTTGTGAAAAGCAAAAATCATCTCCATTCACTTCTCAAGAATGCCCCCCTATTGTGGGTTCTCAGTTGTTCACATCTGGTAACAGTTCGTTAACATCACCAGATGCGTTAAACAGCACCCCTTCCCCGATCTCCTATTCAACGAAATCACACAGCAAAAACCTTACTTCTCTTCTTGAGAAACCAGTAAACTCAGTTCCACTGCAACCAAGGAAGAGCCCAAAGACAGTTGCACAACAATTACGGGAAAGACAAGCTATGGTTGACTCAGCAAGGGATCATATTCCGCCTGAAGTTAATCACCAAAGGATTGCAAGCCAGACAATTGTCTCTACTGATCAGCTGACTGTTGCCCAACAAATACGAGAAAAAATGGCATTAGTTCAACCATTGACGGATACGTCGTTGAATGAACCGAGTAGCCAGAAATCAGCAGCCCAGTTAAATGACACAATGTGGTACAGTCACAAACGTCCTCGAGTAAGATCACGAAAATTTGCTATGACAGATAAACTTCATCGCTTGGATAGACCTAGTTCTGCTCCGGCTGCTGCATCAAAACCTGTATTGAACGTTCCAACCATTGATAAAGTGCGAAATTTAGCTCGACCAAGACCAGGAGATAGTCCAGGTTTATCGGCAGCGGATTTTCCAGGGCCACAAGACATGTCTCGCTATCCTGGCATTCTTCAACCCCCACAATCTCGCTCAGAAGCTACGAGTACAAGCAGCCCGGTACCATCTAATACAAGATCAACTCCTCAACCAAGCCTTCTATTTCCAAGAGGACTGAGTCCAAAATTAACATCAGCACCAACTCAAATTAAGCCTAAGCCCAAGTCAGGAGAAGATGATCTTCCACCAGATGCATTTAAAATCTTCAATCTAAAACCATCTAAATCACCAGCACCGCCTCCCGCACAGACTTCGTCTGCGCCACCAACACCAACAGTGATTAGCCCATTTCCACAGATGATAAATATTCAACAGGGATTTCAAATGCCTCCTATCCAGCTTACCCATTTTCAGCAAGGACTGGCTGCACCACTACAAGGCCTAACGTTTGCTCAAGGCTTTCCCGGGATTGTCCTCGTCCAGCCACAATCGCAAAATATAAACATGACTTCACTAAATTCGAATAATTTAGCAGAATCTCAAGGCGTTCAAAATGCCACCACAACGCAAATGAACTTTCTGTGTCAGTTTTGTTCTGAACCTCGGCCAATGTCGCAAAATGAACTGTTTTATCATATTAAACAAGTACACAGTGGTTCAATGAATACTGTTAGTCGTTAACGTGAATTATTTATGATAAGTAAGGTGGGCTTTGTCTGATCTATACATGCCATTGTTATAATAACTAAAATTCTGTCGGAAATGTGAGGTTGTAAGAATATTTTTAGAAATAGATTTCCAAACACATTTGTTAATAATTTCATCGTATACTTTAATTGCACATTTACCACCTTAAGCGGTAAGACGCGTAATATTGTGAACGAACTGTGAACATTAAGTGCCACCAAATTTATCATGAATTGTGTCGCTGCCTTTTTTTAGTTCTTTTGCTGCAGTGAATGGACCTGACCGCAATGAATTTTTTAGAATTTATAAGGATATTATATATACTAACTGAAGATAGTTTAACTACAGATTTTTAATATTCAACTAAGCGGTGATAAATGAATTTAAATCGAAGATCTTTTGTATATACATGTAAATAGTTCATCGTATGGCAGATTAAGCTGAATTTATGATAAAAATAAATCCACTAATGCTTTAGAATGCGAATTAATGTATATACATATAGAATCACTAGAGCATTAATTGGTGTGAGATTGTGAACGTCAAAAAGGATTGGTTGACTTACTTGCGGTTAGTTACATTGGTATTTTTCTCGTGTTTCCGTTTTTTTTTAATTCTTTACTTTTCTTAGATCACTAATTATACTTTTCAGCAATTAATCATGTTTTAGAGTAAAATTGTTACTGGTATTCTCGCAATATTTATATATGTTTTTTTCTGATAAAAGTTGTCCGTTAAACAACGATCATATTTTAGATTTCAATGCATCTGATCAAGCCAGTATCTTATCATTAAGTATGGGATGTTAGAATGAAACTATCGCCTGCAAGTAAATGATTTGTCTCGATCATGACGCGGGACATACTCCAGGACTTTTAGTACAGAGAAGAGCATCATATTACAGAATGTGTAGTTCATTTGTTTAGTTAAAATTGTAGTTCACAAGATGTTACATCCTAGGATCTGTTACCTACAAATTCGCCTTTATATATATCTTATTTGTAGAATATATTTAAATTCAAAGACTACTAATATACAGAAGACTAAAGAAATGACTACAAAATCAAATCTGAAGAAAATAGCAAAGATGAAAAACCTGCCGCACAAATAGGCCTATGTATATATTTGATAAATTTTTATGTCAGCCTTGACTAAATCCATCTTGGCTTTGCCATTATCCTTAATTACAACACGTGTACGAAAAGAACTCGAACTACATTTCTTTGGCCTCACAATGTCAACAAATCGAGCCTTTGTCGTGAAATAGCATAAGGTCATATACAATCAATGCAATCATCCAGCTACCCAACGACACGGAACTGTGTAAGCAATATTAATAAGTCTATTGATAGCTCAATTTCCAGTTTAATATCCGTGATATTCTTCATTTGTCGAAAAAAAAACACCCTGTGAATACTTGTATTTTGAATACATAATGGTTCGATGAAAATGAATTTAAAATTGATCTGATCGTTTTCGACTCTCCTAATATAAATCAACTGTGAATTGCCGCCATTGGGTAAACTATTATATGGTATTATGGTATAACTATTATACGTCAATCCGTACAAGTAAAACCGGTACGAACTCTCCATTTGTTAGCGATACTTATATCGGATAAGTAAATTTTCTTCTACTGGTCGTGGGCCTTCAAGGAAATGCCAAGATGGGGTAAATAGTCAGATCCTTTAAATGGTAATCCATAAATCTTTGCGCTTTTTATATCCTATTTTCACGATATCATGTTTTACCACTTGTATAATAACAGAAATACCTATTTTTGATACATGTTTGTGAATAATTATGAATAGCCGATTTGTTATGATATATAATGTGTTTGTTTGCTATATAGTTTTGCTTCCTGTAAATACACACCCGGTAACTGCCTTAATCCAATGTGATGAGAACAAACGCCGTTTCAGAGCTTTGAAGAATAATTGGTGATGGACGCTTTTAATTACATGTAATTTGAATAAAACATTGATGCATGTTCTTCTTCATATTGGGGTATCTTTATAAAATAGATTATGTTTCCCGAATTATTGAATAACCATTTATAATGGTCACTTCACAGCGATAGTTATTTTTAAAAAAAAAAAATAAATTGTAATAAAGATATTTTCCGAAACTGTTGTGGGGCTATATTTATTAGCATGATTAGTATTATTTATTGTTTATATGTTTTATGTTTTTTATTTACCCACACTACTCCTGGTTATTTCTTATCTTAAATGTTTAAATTTTTCTGAATCTGTATTAAATATCCCACATGAAATTTTTGATTTGTTAAGATTTTAGAAGAGTGACTGTTTAAGTGATGAACCACAACTAAATTGAGCTGTGTACATCTGTTAATATTCGTCTTGACCATAGACTGAGACACAATGGCCATACTAAATTTACTAAGTGAAAAGTAGACACTAGAGATAAAAAGCAAATGTCAGTGCCGTCGCATCATGAAAGAGATACACATAGGAAAGACCGGTTGTGGGGTGCTTCTCCACACTCTTGCAAGGCTATTTCCAGGGCCGATTGTCCTGAAATTATTGTGGTAGATTTGAAACTAAGTCATTCTGTTGGCAATAATAGAAATAGATCCGGTCTGTTCACCATTATACAAATATGGGTGGAGGACTTGAAAGGCTAGTTAATAGCATGGGAATCAAATTAAGTAGTACCGAACAAACCTGTGTTATGTAAATTCTCTCAGCCAAGCATCACTAAACACTTATTTTTCCATCATTTGATTCTTAGTTATAGTCCAACTTATGAAATGATAATACGATTTTGTGGAGTCTGGTTAAATACGGCGGTATATTCTGTCTCGTACTAAATTGAATATGCATATACTTTTAAAATGTTTATAAATTAATCTGAATTAAATTTGAGTTAAGATATATATTTAGCACTTGTTAAGCAATATATGTAATTGAATAAGTTAGTAATGATCATAACATCATTTTTATTAATAAACTGAAATAAAATCTGACAAGTGTTTATACTTTGTTTTTGTCTAACATACAGTTCACCGGGCAGCACTAACTGGCCAACAGCATAGCCATTGCAATAAGTCGTAACAGAATAATTGCGTCAAAAGCCAGCCCTCTGCTCGGCGGCTGGACGTATGTCACCTTAATTATTGGTACTTATGATGTCCACAGCAAGACTTGAGATTGGATCTATTACCTAATACTTTATTATAGTCAGTGGTCAAGCCCTGCTTGCATTTTAGAAATATTAAAATCCCCAAATGGGCACAGTGGTATTTGTAAATAGCAAACTATCAATAAAAAAGGTTACCCATCAGATACTAGATTTATTACAATTAAAGATTTTTTACAATAAACATGAGATATATAAAGTTTGATCGCACAACAGAGTAGGTATACAGGCGAAATATTAAACAATCATTTTGGACAGAGCTGCCTGCCTGTAAGCGTGCTGGTTATTTTTTAATATATACAAACAAATTTTATGCAAAATTAGTACAATTATAAAAGTGCAGCATAAGTATACTAAATATAAGTACAGTATATTTAATACAATTGCAATATATCTGATAATTCCAGTATTTTTCATGAAAGTATTCCCACGAAAATATTTATAGAGTAGTTGTTTCCAATAATAGTACGGGAAATAGGAACACACAATTTTACTAATGGATACTGGGTTCAGTGGAAAAACACCCACACGTGCCAGATATAAGAAAATCACTAACTTATAGCCCTGGTTTTGTTGGTCGATTGACTGGCGGTTGTGAGAACAGCCATAGACATAAAGGGACAATGACACTCTTGCTGGCATTCACAGCTCCAGAAAATAAATAATAGCCTTATTCTAAGTACTAGATGTTTGAGTGTCCTACCGGTTGTGTAAATTAGCCATTATATCCTATTTTACTTGTCCAGAGGGCAGAGGCAGAGTTACATTAAATCCAAGTTACATTTGAAAAGGTTTACGTTAGTCTTTTCAAACTATATGGTTGAATTTTTCCAATTTTTTAAATTAGATGTGTTAAGATGAAATTTGTATCACCAATTAATTGGAATATTGTATAATAGTTCAATTTGTTGACCAGAATAAAGATTGGAACATATTATTCAGTTACAACTAGAGTGGCATGGAGTCTTAAAGTCGTGGAAATAGAAGTTATTAGAGGATAATCCAAAAATTTACTTCAATATTCATGATAAATGTACCGTTGGCGAGTAACGACAAATACAAGGGATTCTCCTATCAATAAAGCCAAATGGAAATAAATGGGGTTTAACTTCTTACTGTTCTGAACAAATAACAGCAAGGCTGCTTAAATAGACTGTAACGATTTGGGACAGGTTTGTGTGTGTGTGTGGGTGGGGGGGGGGGGCTTGGAGCAAACTATTGATAGATAAATTAGTTTGAATAGGTTTTTACTTCAATACTTTATATATCCACAAATCAAACAGCTGGTACGTGGGAAGGCTGTTACCTAGGTAATACACTATTTAGTATAAGCACAATACATTTAATAATGTGTGTAAAAGTTTTAAGATATAAATTTAAGATATTCAGGACAAATTAAATATAATACAAGTACAAGATAGTTAATACACATACGAGATGTTTAGTACAAATATGATAAATAGTGCACATATAAGATAGTTTTAACTATTTGGTCATCTGACGCCGGGTTTACTACGTTTAAAAAATATCAACGCCTTATAAATGTATAAAATCTGAAAGGACAATAGAACTGGCTAAACATGTTTCAGAGATCATTGCTACAAAGATTTGAAGAAGCGGAAGCGACGAAAGTAAAATAAAACACGAGTTATCCTTCTATATTACTGACCGAAGTAACGAGCGATAACAGATACAAGAGCGAATTTCTGTCACGATAATTCCTTTGAAGACCAAATGTTATATGTGGTCAAGAAGAGCTCCCCGACACCGATTATATGCATCGTCTGGTGATATTTTTTGGTGCGAATCGTGCTCATATCACAATGATCACCACATCGCTACAGTGTGACTTACTGATGGATAGGCTATGGTCACCCCAGGGAGGACCACCATCTTCCACTTTCTACAGCCTTTTAAATTTTTAAAAAGATAACGTCACCAGTTTCAATCTCGGTTCAACATACTACTTTTCACGATACACCCAGTACGTTATAAGGGTTTCATAACGCAACCGGGGGTTGAATCGCCGAATGGTAAGCACGTGCGCGCTGCATCATAAAGCCTGTCGTTGAGTCAACCGGTTTCGAATCCCCGGTTGTAGGCAGCCTACGTGACAAGGAGTAGGGTTGTCTGTCCAACCTCGTGGGTTTTCTCCGGGTCCTCCGGTTTCCTCTCACTTCTAAAGGGAGAACGCTAGATCGGAGACGGTCCTACTTTATGACCCCATATATGTGATTGTGGGTTAGGGTAAGGGCTTAGCCAAGGGTTAGAGTTAGGGCTAGCCCTATTTACATTTCGAGACTTTGGCGAAATTTACAGGTTCTAGCCCTTACCCTAACCCTAACCCACAATCTATATATGACGTCATATTTTCTAAAATGCGTAGGACCGTCTTCGATCTAGCGTTCTCCCTGCTAAAGACCCCTACGCGCAAGGGAATTATTGAAATAAGAATTTTAAAAAACGAAATGACCTAGTTTGTGTCGAGTTCACTGGCAGTGACCCAGGACAACCAACCTGTCTTAGGCATGCCGTTGTCCGTAGTACACCAACGGAACAAAAAATGTTTGTGATGAAAAATAAGACATCATACCATTAATTTCACGTATGTTTTTTTCTTTCTTGATTTGGTTTGTTTTGGGTTTTTTGTCCAGTTTAACAAATGAAAATATTATTTTATGGTATTGTTGAATCAAAGTATAGTAAATCTATAAGCTGATATCAGAAGTAATAATGATTCCCAGTTTTGTAGACATCAAAGCCACCTGCCGACCTTGGTCTTTACTTTGCTAAACACCTGCTTGAAAATAGGCGTGTAATCCAAGACTTACTTCATGTTTCCCACAAGGCAAGAAGGTTATATTATTTCACGTGGGCTATGACTAATTTGAAAACGAAGAAAGGAAGAAGGGAAGAAAAGGTCAACAGATCTTGAAAAGGAAAAAAGGAAAGAATATTTATCGATTGGTTGATTTGTGATGTCCTATTTTTGATTAAAAGTCGTAATACAAATCTAAATGAGCGCATTATTATAGTCTAAAGAGGCAATCTGATTAAAATACAGATGTATATTTCGTTTAGTTTGTTTTTATACTTTCGATGGCCTTCACCACTTGAAGATCTGAGCAGTTGTAGTGGGAGGCCGCGTCGGGGGTCATACGAGAGAATTTCGATCCAATGACATCCATATTCTTGAAGCAATGGCACGAGAAATCCCTCTCTGGCCATTGCTGGGATAGCGTATGTCTATTCTTTCCGTTCAATGAAAGCTATCACTTAAGTACAACAACATGACAGCCCTTCGTTTAATCTGGGTCTTTCCTAAAACTTTGGACAGTGATTTAAGGTATTAAAAACGGTGAAAGTATGTTCGTTTCCAAACAGTATTGTTTACATTTCATTCGACTTGATAGCCTCGTTTGTCACGCAATTAGTTTTACTGCAGTATTCTGCTATGCACGGGTTAATTAGGCATAATAAAATCGTGAGCCATTACGCGACGTTATGTAAACATATTTGGTCCAATGTTGGCACTCGTTTTAAATGTAAAGCTTTTGTAGGGCAGCTTTGGATTGGTTGGTAGACGGACTACTGACCAATCAAAATTCAAAACAACAATATCCACTCATAATAGCAGTGTGTAGTAGGATTACCTCTAATCAAACGCAACATTTCGCGGAGTATGATGACATCGGACATTTGATTAATCAGCATTGATGTTTGTAGCGGGATACCCACAGTCCCGTGCACCACACACTAAGAAGTCGCCGCAACAGACCGCTTCATTGGCTAAGCACTCACATCAACTAGAACGCGGGTTAAATAACAACTCTTCCAGATCCTAGTGTACTGAGGCTAAATCTATTTGATAAGGCCAACTTCAAGTTGTCCAAAGGTCACGATATGTAAACAGGGCTAGTGCTAATCCCAAACCTAACCACAGCCCTGGATCTAACCCAAATGCTAACCCTAACCTACGTTCTAGTACACTTCTCTATAATTTTCATAGTCGATAGTCATTGAAGTATCGCGCATCACACATCCGAAGTCAGTCGCATGAACGACAGTATTTCTGAATGAGTTAGGTCTGGAGTAGAAAAGCAGAACCACCAAGATAAAACGAAACAAATATTACTTTTGATTAAATTGGTCTCAGCAAAAATAAAAAATAAATGTAAAGTGGTTAAATAATTGAAGAAAGATGTAATAAAGGCCAGTCGCCATAATTAGTTCTGCCGGAAGTTATTCGTCACTGCTAATAGTAATTATAGTGTAATTCAGGATTGCACTACTACATGGTTACGAAAATAACTTCGCTGTAGACACTTCGCTGTAGTAATATTGTGAAATTGTTGACATCTATCATTTAAAGAATATACTACAGCCTGAGTTGGACAAAAGTGACCACCAGTGTCGGGCAGTTTGATCATCAACTTGTGCCGCCATATTTTTCTTACATTCAAACCTTGAAATATTACATGTATAGCAGAAATAATCATGATTTGATTGAAAATATTCTTATCGGTTATTAAAATCCTATCAGAAATAATCATGATTTGATTGAAAATATTCTTATCGGTTATTAAAATCCTATCACTAATGGGTTTGGATTGATTGTCATTAACACTGAGTGAATATCGTTCTTAACAATATTATAAACTAATTACCAGATTGGATGGAATCTGTTCCCCATGCTCAGTCCAATCTCTATAAACAAAATAATCTTACAATTTAAAATTTAACAGGTAGTCCAGCATGAAGTGCCCAACAACAACACATAACCACACAAGCAACGCGTTTCCTCAGGTGTTCTCCATATTTTCAATGTCACTCTTATTGCTATAGAGATAATGTCTGGCATGATACCAGACGCAGACAAATAAATCTTGATGTTTAGTTAAAACTGTTTCGATGTACGGTAATGAATCATTTAGTTTTTAATTGAGAAAGATAAGCTCATAAAATAGTAATATTACTGGAGTTTTTTCTTATGAAATTTTGCTAAAACTCGATAATATATATTACACAATTATAATGCTTACCTGAATAGTAACTTATCCATGGGCTATTATTAAATCAAAAGACAAATATTGACAGACAAATATTGATTCAAGTGAATGGACCCGGGCATATATCTGTCTATTCCAGATCTTATTTCTAGATTTGAATATACAAATTATTATTTAGACATTTATTCACATGGCAACGCCACAATCTACGTTATAGAGCATCAGAATTATGAGATATTGAATGGATTAGAACATCCGCGCCATATAATAATTTAACGGTTATAGGGAAACCCGAGACTTTGTTAACTATCGTAGCAATTGTACTTGACAGCCTGGCCTATTTACTCTATTTCTTTAAAACTCGCATAACATCGTTGGGAATAATTTGACTGGAAATATCAATATATTCATTTTACATTATTCATTGTTGAATTTTTATGCTCTGTATCCCAATATTAAAAAAAATGAAATCTTTAATAAAGTATGTATAATATGATGTAAATAAGTCCAGAACTTCCAAGTTATGATTATATCATATAATTATATATAATTTGATAAATCGTATTAAAGTAAAACTAATTCGTAGGACTGTCATCAGGTTATGTTGTCGTGCCTGTTTCAGCTGTGTCTAACTAAACTAAATTTAATTCTTTCCATGACGAATTAAATTTCTTTCCTTTTTCGCTATCCTTGACGCGAATACCCTAGGAACTGATCAAGAAGAGCTGACAGAATGATGGACGACGCGGTTGATGCTAATTTTGCATTTCATCAACTAACAAGTCTAACGTTACTGACAGCCTGGAGCGAGGTTAACCTGATCATATGTGTGCTTGACAGGAAATAAAGAACAATACCAGTAGCAATAAAGAAACCACATCTTATTTTATGATGGAACTGATAGAAGCTGGGTTTTACAGAATTTATTCTGCCCAATGTATATAATTCAGCACAATGGTATGTAGATCGACAATAACATAGTTTAATGACACTACTGTACTCATTGTGCCATCTTGAATACAAAATAATACTGGTACACGTAACAAGACAATTTTCCGAGCCTTAACATGTTGTCATATTATACAGATTTTTACTTTACAGATTTTTAGCAAAGACTAATCTGCGACTTCTATTATGCAGGAGCAATAAAAATTCTATCCTTTCAGTTAAATGATGCCATAGGCGTTATCAGAGGGGCGTCTTAAAGGTAATTAGAAAAATGATAGGTAACCAGTGTGCTTTTATTGAAAATGAGAGATGAGTTCAATTATTTCACTGTTTTTGCAAATTATATATTATGCAAGTAGGAAATTACAATTGCATTTGCAAGTGGCTTTGTGTCATCAATACTAAATTATTTCTGACTTTACTTAAGATTAAAATAGCGCAGTTTGCTTACGCAAACTAAATGGTTTTTCACACGTAAAATAATTGTCTAAAATTACAGTTATATTGCTAGTGGGCTTTACACTGGAAACAGAATGCGAATCATTGCATACAGCATATATTTAAATTAATATCAATAAATGAAGACAAATATATTGACCTTTTTTTGTCTACATTTAACTTTATACACGATTCCAACTGAAATTGTGATATTTTAAAACTAGTTCCTGTTGGGTTAAAAGCATCTGTCATCGGCATAATAATAGTATGTATTTCATATTTATATATATATCGGACCCAAGACAATACTGTTATTAATGTTATTTTGTATAGTGACATACCAATCCGAAAGTTTCACGTCTGCAGATAGAGCCTGTATTGAGATACAGCGGATTTTGTGTTCCACCGTTTTACGCAAAAAATCAAAATAACAAAGTCGACTCGATCAGAGGTTTAGCCTCTTTATTAACAATTTGTGTTTATTTTGCCTCCTTTAATATAACTGTTTCCTGCAAATTTCCTGATAAATGCATTGGATGCAGATTTTTATTTATTTTATCATCATCCAATTTGTTCAGCTTTGGTTACCCGATCTTGGGAATCCATACATTTTTGAACAATATAGTTTGATCGAAAGATGTACTGATTAATTTGATGATGATAAAATAAAATAAAATCTGCATCCAATGCATTTATCAAGCTGTTGCGGGAAACAATTATATTAAAGTCTCTAACTCAATATCATCCACAGTATTCAAAGTTGCAAATAAAACTTATTGGTCAATTTAAATCAACATTGATCATGTTATCTTACCACGAAAAGATGGGATTCTGAAATCAAATATTTAAGACAAAATAAAAATTCAAAGATTGGCACACGAATCGCGTGCCATCATGCCCCCGGCTGCCATTTGTAAAGCGACCCTATGCACGAGGTTAAACATATCGCACAGTAGAATACTGTGTAGACTGGAAAAACCAATCGCCAAAGACTGACATTCAATTTGGACTCTTCGCGTATTTCTCCGAATATAACGGATCAGATGATACAGTAAAAAACAGTAACATACATTCATATTACATCATTATATGCGTTGCAACGCATTTCTACTTGCCAAAGAAAATTAATTTAGCTCCTTAATATATTAAACATGGATCATGAATTAGATATTTGCTCCAATGTTACTGGTATCATCAGTTTACTATCTTCATGGTTAAATAAACCAATTGAATGGCTGGTTATAAAGACTTGAAATTGCTTTTATAGCTTTCAGCGAACTGTACTGATGATAGCATTATGTAGTGTTGTATTGGTAATTCATGCCAGAGGGAATATAGATTGTTCGATATGTCTAAACGAAATAGAAATTCTGTCTTTTTTTCCACAAACACTATAGATACAGCCTTTCAGAAATGGCCCGTTTTATGTCGCCAAATCCTTAATACGTTTTTGCTTAATCCAGGCATGCAATAACGGTAGTATAAAAAAAAGGGTCAACCATATTGTCTTTGTTAACAATCTCTAAAACAAAAGGTAAATGTGAAACTATCATAACTGTTAAGATCAAAATGTCTGAAACATGCTTATTTACTAAACTACTGGTGTCGCCATTTTACAGGTTTTATTGTCCATATTGCAATGGTTGATCACTACAACAGTCTGTATCTCGTATCTATTTGGCCTAACACAACTTTATAGTCAATTTCTCATCTAACACTGAGATGCAGGGCATGCTTTCACTTTCATGTCGGATGTTTCTCATGTGCTAAATTACTTAGATTATATTTCTATCTCAATATAACAATTCAAAAACAGCGAGCTATTTTTGTCATCATATATTCATGAAACTAATACCCAGAATGCAATGTTCTTATTTTGTGCTTTAAAGGCAATGTTATTATTACGATATATTTTTAAAATCATTTATGCAAGGCATGCTTTCACAAAATCTGTTCATATGAGCTGTAGTCATTGAAAAACCAGTACGACCAACGAGATATCACAATAGCGTTATTGTGGTGATCGATGCTATAGCAACAAATTGTATTTACAATAATCAAATACAAAGTAGGGCCCATATCAAAATTGAATATTATATTAGTGCTAGTAAATTGCTTTCAATCTCCCCAAAAATCAGTGTCGACGTGTCAGGCCTACCCTTGAACTGGAACATGCCTTCTTCAGAATGAGACCAAAACAATAACACAAGCCCCTTAAACAAATGATCACTTATGCAATTAAACAAACTTTGAAATGTGTAACAATCAGCATCCGCATTAATGCATTCTAAATACAATAAACTACATGATTAACAACATATGACATTGTAACTGAAAGTAACTGAAGTTTAGGACAAATCTCTAAGTTCCTACGATTGCGTGGAAAAACATATTATGTCCCCAGCCTTCAATCATGCCAAAACTCTCAGCTGAATATGTATCGCCAGCACTTTCTTTCAAATCATTATATATTTTTTATTGAGTATGACTTTACCTATTCACTGTGACTCAGCAAAGTATAGGACAATACCTTTTGCCGCAGAGGCCATATTGAACAGGCATTATGTAAGGATAAATCTGCCTATGTTGTCGGTTTTTCTTTGGGCCTTAAATGCTATATAAATTATTAATTTATTTACACGGAAAAAACCCATAATTAACACTCGATGATGCTGACTTTAAGTAGATTACAACGGTTTGGCCATTTAATGATTTAATTCAAATATTGGTCAAGCGAGGCTAAGACTCTAATGAGCATCTTGTCAAAATTACAAAATGCCAACTCAACAATTTCATTATTTTAAAAACAGTTTGGAATATGTATAATTAAAAAGAAATTGAATGATACCTTTTGTATTCTATTAATCACCCACCATGTGGCGAATTGTTCACTATAGATGCTGGTTATTTTAGCCGGGGAGCCACATTGGCCCAATGGGTATGACGTTGGCTCGCTAACCAGGAGGTCCCGTTGTCGACCCCTTCGCTTACGTAAGCCGAGAAAGTTCATTGGAATTTTACGGCATGGTTCTTCCTTGCCAGTGTATCTGGACAGAGAACCGAAGGCCTGGATTGGAGGAAAAACGATGTCCCGTGTACACATTGGAACGCACGTTGAATATCCCTTGACAGTTGGAATTCGATATAAGAGTAGGTCGTAGTGCTACTGCCTGGTAAAATTTCATTCATAGTATGTATCATGTATGCCCGTCTTAATTAGACCAGTTCAAGTAGATTGCTAAACCCCTTTCATTTCATTTTTTTTTGCCAGTCTTCAAAGGCCCGGATGGTGTAGAAAAGAAGGCCGTTAACCCCCATTTCGTTTTCATTTCGTTGTCTGGAGAAGTTAAGACACCTGCTCTAAACATTTGGTTTTTGGGGCATAATAATCCACTTGCCAACCAAGTACTAAGTTACTGGAACAGATAAGGGGCCGGTTGCTCAAAACCCTGTTAACTTTTAACGATCCGTTAACATGGAGTAAACGGATCGTTAACTTTAACGGAGAGAAAAGTTGTTGCTGGAAGCCCAGTTAACTTTAACAGATAATGAAATTGACTTTCCAGCAACAGAAATTTAACGGACCGTTAACAAACGACACATGAAAGATAACGATCCGTTAGTTTAACGGATCGTTAAAATAACTTAGTTTTGAGCAACCGGTGCATGGTCTATTATGATAAATCTCTTGTTGCTATAGCTTCCTGGAGCATAAACATATTTATACAACGTAACCATTGGGCACTTGCTGCACAAAACAAAACATTTTAACTTATTTAAACAATAGCCCAGTGATGCTTGACTCTAAAGCAAACCCTCCAATTTTTGTTAAATAATTCACGAGCTATGATGATGTTATTTTGACCTACATAGATCACAATTCCAGGGGCGGATCCAGGAATTTTTGCAGGAGGGGGTTTGCCAGGTTTCTGTTACGGAAATCTTCCATCATCGCCTCTAAATTACATAGGCATACATACAAATTGAGCTTTTTAAACGAAGAAATCATTTTTATACTGATCTAGGATCACTTTGTGATGTAATTTCATTGATGCAAGGCATTACTTTTTTTATGTAGCTGAGCAGGGGGGGGGGGTTGGACCCCCCAAACCCCCCCCTCTGGATCCGCGCCTGAATTCATAAGCTATATATCGTATGTCACATGTTTGCGTCTTTTTTCTGATTAGGCTTCTTTATTGCCTCTAACACACAATACTAGTGCTTACGTTACTGAATTCATTTATCAATGCGCGTATCCATGGCTATTGCTTACCTAAAATATCCCAAATCAGGCCAAATCTAGTCGATTTATCAAATGCTTTCTAAACTGAGGTCAACGCATAAATACTGGTTCAGTGATTAACGAAGCAGGCCTATATATAGGCCACGTCGAATCAAGTACATATTTGGTTCAGACTATACTTTTAGACTATATTACATCGCATTAGTAAATCTGTTATGTGTAGTTTTAGGTCATAACTAAAGTCTGCCGAATAACTCATTATATTAGTTTGCAAGTACAACCCTACACCTTTTGCTAATCGTATTGTCTACATTATTTTGGATGTCCCTGACCTGAGCAAATGAACTTATATTTAGATAAATCTAAGCTGTATACGAGATTATCAAAACATTCTGCTACACGAAATGGTATTGCAAATTGGGATAACAGGGCGTACGAAAGAAAGGCGGGTTCCCAATAAATAAATGGATATTCCAGCTTTGTATCGTGAATGACTATTTATCACGCGCACAGTGAGCTATATATAGAAGGTTTACAAGGAATGAGTAAATATCACGTGACCTGTATTATTCAGATAGGTATATATAAATACGACCTAACCCAAATAGCGTGATCGGATCTACCAACAAGCGTTAAATACGCCTAGGTTATAATCGTTTCAAGGAGGAGTTTGCTACAAAGTTCTCGAATGATTATATATTTCGTGTATGATGATAAGATTAATGATAATATAATGACACCAACCGCCGTCGAATTTAATTTAGTTTGAGAACATGCTAGAATTTGGGATGCACTCGTTAAGAATTAAATTCCAAAAACATTCTATCATATTTGACACGGTTATTTCTCTCATTAAATAAGCAATCCCTGGTTTGACAGGGTGCATATTGATAGAAATGGTCCCAAGTAAGCAAATTGGCAAGAAATCTTATCTGAAAATTTCTGGCACGATCGTTAGATTTGCTTAACGAGTTTACGTAATTGATTAAAGATACATTAAGGGAGATAAGATAAAGAGCTGGAAATTCTCACTATAATTCATACGGGTAATAGTTAAAAACCAGATAATGTAATGGGAATAATTTGCTGAAAATTTCAGTCAAACTGATCCACTAAGAACTCTTACTCCTCGCAATGTCCCGTTTGATTAGAGGTAATCCTACTACTCGCTGCTGTAATAAGTGGATATTGTTGTTTTAAATTTTGATTGGTCAGTAGTCCGACTAACAACCAATGAATAGCTGCTCTACAAAAGCTTTACATTTAAAACGAGTGCCAATATGGGACCAAATATGTTTACATAACGTTACGTCATGGCTCACGACTTTATTGTGCCCAATTAACCCGTGCATAGCAGAATACTGCAGTAAAACTAACTGCGTGACAAGTCGAATGCAATGTAAACAATACTGTTTGGAAACGAACATACTTTCCTCGTTTTTAATATCTTAAATCACTGTCCAAAGTTTTAGGGAAGATCCAGATTAAAAGTAGAACTGTCATGTTGATTTAACGAGAAGAATAGACACACTCCCTCAAAAGTTCAAGTATCTGAAGTCAATTCAGCAATGGGCAGAGAGGGATTTCTCAGGCCATTGCTTCAGGAATATGCTAAGAACCGAGATTTTAGCTATTGAATATTAGGGCTAGCCTCGATCACCATAACAAAAGTCGATAGAGTACAAAACAGTCTCGATTATCCATTTTGTGATTTAATTATGAATGTAAGTCGAACAGCAAATCGGAAAGTAATCCAATAAACATCGAAGGCTAGCGATGCCATCAAATGTCGATTGTGGTCTTTATAAGTTAATGAAAGTTTAATTAATAATTTATATAACATTTCAGGCCTAATGAAAGACCTACAATAGGCAGATTTAGCTCTTGCATAATGTATGTATATCGTAACTGTATTGTGCAATATACATATACAAGTGACCAAACAATCGTTTATTGGTTAGTGTTTCTGGTACTTTTACCCTCGGTCCACAAAAAGAATGGCACCACGGACAATGACTATCTTTGACTAACATTATCACAAATATATCGTCACTCACCCTGTTGTTTAGTTGTAGAGTGTCTAATTAGCTACCTGTGTTTGCAATTTTATGTAATATTGCATGGCTGTTATAGTACTGGAATAATCAGTACTTAGGAACATGGGTAGATAAATATGGTTAGCGGGTTAAAGAGGTCTCTTGGTAATGATGAATTATAAACATCCATCATTTAGGAGATAAACACTTCCTGTTTCGCATTTAGAGGGGTGTTATTGTCCAATGGACATGTCCTGAGATCTTTAGGACCCGACATTGTAACATGCTTTTTTAGGATTTTAAAAGACATTACTAAAACAGAAGGGTGTTATTGTCCAATAGACAGTGTCTAATTGACCAATCAAAACGCAGTGTTTACCCTGAAGCATGTTACAGTTGTAGATCTACCACTTTATTTAATATGAATATATTTCTTTGAAGATAATCACACAGCTTCCTGTTAGATAAAATGTACATGGACTAAGACTAGTAATTGTTTCCCCTGATCTCAAGAATATATGGTGCGTCTATTTATAGCAATTCCCTCTTTCTCCTTCCATGGCGCCCCTTTTGTCTAAAAGCGAAGAAAGGTGTTTGAATTTACATTTTTTGCCAGGTTTTAATGTATATTCAGGATCAGAAAGTAAACAGACATAAAATGACGCCTCTGTTTATAGATTTCTATGACCAGGCCTAGTTAAAAGTCTAAAACGTCACCCCACCTTTAATATTTGTATTCAGATGAATGTGACATGTTTGGACTCTTTGCGGTTATAAAGATTAAGCTCATCGGAATTTTAAAACAATGCCATGGAATTAACATTGAAGATACTTTCCAAGAAAGTTATTTATGGGGTGGTTATTCCCAGTAAAAGTATGCGAAATTTGGTATTTATGGAATGTATAAACACCCAATCTTACTAGAAAAATACTGGATTGCACGAAAAACGCCCACGAGACAAGCACTCGGCAAAAATGTCAGGGTATCACTAACTGTCAACACGACTATTATCTGCCAGCTTATTGAGTGCAATGTTAAGTGAGGAAGCGGTTGTTATTTCTTGATCAAATGGTTAAGCGTTTTTTATAGGAAAATTGATGGGTGTCAACGTACAAAGACTCCGCGGAAATTTTTTTTTATTTAGGACTCAATATGTATAGTAATTATACAGTAAGTAATAATAAATACATTCTGAAAAATGAACCGTCCCACAATGCAGCTAAGGTGACAGACATTGCGTCTAACAACAGCTTATTTATAGCTTTAGGTATCTCCAGCGAATACAAAGTTTTGAGAGGGAATTGAAGACAATTTTTGATAGATTGGTTACTTTGAATATGTTTTCAGTCAAAATAATCATCAAATTTTGTACCCAGGAATGTATCTTTAAAGTCAATGGGGAGATGATTACTGGTCTGAGTCGATCTTACCGCTTGCTAACACTCATATAACCCCAAAGTTACAGATGACGTAAATCAGTTTCCGTTATTATTTAACTCAACTGTTGCTTTTATCTGGGATTATCCTTGCTCAAAAATGTATACTCATTTAATTTTGGGTACAAAAGAGACCGAACGACAGCCGGTTCAGCAGACATGCATCATTCAGAAAGACCCGGTGTAGAAAGCGGATTCCGCTGCACGTCGACCCGGTCCGGGCTGGAAACTGGGAACAGTTAGTAGTAGTTTTTTTTTCTTATGTGCTGCCAATAATGTTACGACTAATGTATAGTTTCTAGATGTGAGACATCCTTTCAGACGTTTACGTTCTTTCTCTGTGTAAGTTAAAGGAGCTAGATCACTATTCTTGGGCAACTAGAAATGTTTTCCCCCAGTCTACTCAGGTATTATTCTTCTGTGGAATATGTATAGCCTCGTCCATAGAGGCAAATGGCACTCGAAATCATTCTGGCACGCGATTCGTGTGTCAGTTTTAAAATGTTCATTTTATAAACATTGGATATCAGAAGCCCGTCTTTTCACGGTAAGAAAATTGACCAATGTGGTTGATATTAAGATTGTCACTTGCCCCCTCCTCCTTTGAGTTAACACTGCTATAACAGCTGTTGTACTGTAATACTTAATATTTATTTGTGATATATTATTAGCACAGATTATATACAACGGTAGTGGTTTTTAGAGTTTTATTATAGAGATACAACCTGAAAAGAATGTTAGCTAATTTAAACAATGTCACAAATATTGATCTGGGAAGTTTGATGTAAAGCCACCATGTTACAGTTAATATATAACCGTGTGTTTACCTTGTCAAGACGGGGCAACATTCGTTGGGCATACACTAAGAGTCGCCCAGACAAGATGGTTATTGATCACTCAGACGGGGCTAACATTTGATGTACTAATTTGAATTTCGAGACGAAAAGTAATTTTATTAAACACAAAATCTTTACAACGATTATGTCATGAATGACGTCATAAAACATAAAAAAATATTAAATAAAAATGTCCAGCATTTTGTAACAATCATCATGGTTACTACACTGTCCTGTCATTTTGTACTTAAAGATATTAAAGCTACGTTATGGGAGATTATATAAAAAGCTGCCAGTTATCACTATAATATTTAAAAACTAGATAATGTAAAGGGAATTAGCTCTCGCATGCATGTTCAATATTGTACTTTAGCATCGGTAGCACCATAGATATTTTATTGCAATAACTAGGCGTTTTCCAGTCTCTCCCACAATAGATAAATTTATATTTGTATCCAGTTCCATCTACCCCCCGTCCCGAACAATGTTTTTGAAAATAATTACTAGTGGATAGTATTAAAGCAGATTGATATTACTTACAGTATGGGTGACGTATATTGAGTTATCGGTGTTCGTAGCAACCGATAACAGGAATTATGATAATGGGAAAAATAACCGTCAGCGGGTAGTTTTTAAAAAGATTATTTTTGTTTTAAGTACAGATGCCGAATATTGTGTTCTCCCATTTAATTTTATTGCCAGGAAAGAGTGCGATCCTCTATCACGAACCCCGCTTATATATTTCATTTGGAAACCTTGATTTTTGTTTTAATATATTATTTTTCCTCTGCCATTTGTTCCAAGGTCTAAAATACATAGTAACATGACATATATAATTTACAGAAAGAATCGTCCAAAGGCTATAATTCCTTTCAAATATGCCAACTTTATGTTTATAGTAGACCATAACCGGCTAATATTATATGTATTTATTACTACTAAGCTTATATGTAACGATTTTATGTGTACGCATTTATATCCACTAAAACATATATTATATATAGATTCTGGGTAATAAATTCTGTAAGAGCTTAACGTATCCATGGTAACCGCTCATATATTGCTAATTAATCTAGGTGTTGTTTTGTTTATGTGTTACATCTAATTAGTCGGTAAGTCACGTACCATGTATAGGCCATAACATGTTTATACTCACGTATGCAAATTTTTTACCAGCAGAATGGAGGTTAGCTATGACGCATTCAACTTAGTGATTTGACCTATTGAAACCTGACACAAGCCGTTGAAACCTCTTGGAAACATTGAATAAACTCCTGTAATGTAATGTAAATCATCTAGCTGGTGTCATAAAGATTATGAAATAATTTGCACAAAAATATATCCATAAAAACATAAATATTTCTATACTATTATCTCGACAAACAGAAAGGACTATGGCCTTTATTATGATTTTAATTTCTTTACAGCAATTTGTATCAAATGAATAATGTATTAAACAGGGTTATCATAAAACATCTAAGTTTAAATACTTTCCATGCATAACATTACAGATTGGCCTACTTATAAGTTATGATTGTAGTCAGTGTTCTGGGGATCCAACAATATGATGCTCAGTGGAGCTAATATTTTATGTAACACGCATAAACAGTCATACAAACAGAAGGTCACGCTACGATAACATTCACATGGAAATATAGTAATTTCGTTGATATGCTAGTTTGTAAGTGAACGACCAGCTTGACAAAGATTTTATTCGGTGGGCCGATACAATTCACAACCACACAGCGTAGTATATTTCTTTTATTCAGGTCTCTTCAGGGGTTTGTTTTTGCCAGGATGGGGGGGGGGCTTTAATTTAGTATAGTAACGGGCCTCGTATTTAGTTTTTATATATCCTTGCTATTTTTAGAATATCACATCACATGCCATTCCACATAAAATATTGTTCTAATATCGCGTTAGTGTCAATCTGGCTTCATTAGGAGATTACACGTTTGTGTTTCGCGGATTTAATCCGTTTTTGCACACAAAATTGTCATATGAAACATTGTACTTGGAGAGTGCTGATTACTATAAGGGAACTACTGGATTTTTCGAAATAGATATATACTGTCATGTATCATGATACCATATAATATATTGACATCGTAATGCATCATATAACAAAAACACCGCAGATGTCTGCAAAACATTCTGCAAAGAATTCGAGATTGTTTTGTGTGTTGCTGGAAATGGTCTGTAACCAGGAGGACCGGGTTACTACCCTGGTATTTTTCGGCGTGGTTAACCCTTGACAAGGGTCCAGAACGTAACGTCGGACAGTCGATTGGGACGAAATACATGGCCTTCGCTCGATATTCCGACTTGCAAATTTGTAAATAAATCTTTAATTGTTTACTTAGGCAAAGTATTCCTTTTAGTCAATTTCTAGATCTAAAGTAATGGAAGCTTCACAATTATGGTCTAGAATTAAGATTTCTTAAATGATTATTAGGCTATACCTGAAAGGAAGTTCAGCGTCTCATTATTTCAACAAATTGTCCACTTTTTCTGATTAGAAACGTCGATGGACCCGTGCAGAGATTTATAGCGATTGAATGATAATATTTATTATTTGCGAATTATCTGAGTTAGTTATAATATGTATTTTTTTCATGATGCCACAAAATAATTTTTAAATAAAACGTATATAATTAATAACCATCTTTAAAATACAGATGTGACGCCATACTTTGATGTTGTACCATTATTTCAAATATTGGAACGGGAAATGTTCTAAGCGAAACATTGCGTAATATACAGATATTGTCCCCGTGCTATCGCACTCTTGCAATATATTACTTAATGTCTCACACTCGACCACCAAAGTACACATAACATACATGTACCTGAAGACTCCATGTCTGTCTATTTAGATATATTACATATATCACAATTTAATCTAGAGGAATTTAAATTCAGAGTGTCTATAGTAAGGCAATTAAATATAAATCTTAAGACTATTGTTTTGAGTACAGTAAGCCACGACGAAAATACTAAGCACCTATCTACATTTTTTGAGCACCAAAAACCACGCCCCCCCCCCCCCCCCGCCCCCAGTCAAAAATTTCCGCGTATTAGTCACCTAACTTGATTGAGGTAGGGTCCATGTTTCAGGATGTATTTGTCATAAAGATAATTCTTGAAATATATTCTCCCATTTAATTGCAGATTCTGTTATCCGTTACACTCCTCACTGGTCCCAACACCGCCTAACCATCCGACCAAGAAATAGCAATTGATCGTCGGGTTGTCATTTGCACCATGTTTGGCCCATGAGTGCCTTGGATGTTTTTCGGGTATTCCGGTATCGTTGTTGTACGACTGGGCGTCTATACTTTCCACATATATCAAATCTACCATACCTTTATTGAAAATAACCACCCGATAAATACTTTAGTGAGAATGTATTTTAATATACCCTTTTACTCGCATCTTTGCCAGCAGAGGTACTTGGGAACGCAGATTCAAAAAAAACTTGTTCTAATATAAGAAATGAAATGAAATTGGGTCCTACTGTACGGATGTAAGAGGTATGTATTTATTTTCATTTTTTCCCATATAGATCAATGTTTGTTTTTAAAATGTTTTCCTCCTTTTCTCCTATACTGTTGAAATTGTATACAATGGTTTAACAATTAACAAATGTCCACGGAGATATATTTTGACAGTTTTAACGGTAAATTTGAAAGAATTCTAATATTTTTGTTCTCCATTTAGATGGATATCTATCAATACCCACATGTATGACGAGTACTTGGAATGTAGTTGTTGAGAATTATTTGAATACAGACGATACATTGTCATCGGTAACTGTATTTCCGCTGCCGGAACAACATTCTAAGCAAACATTAACAGCAGTTTCAGGATAACAGTGCCAATCGTGAACTTATTATATTTCGGAAAGTTAAAAATATGTGGCCATAATAATAATCTGCAGAAAATGTATATTTGACTTGTACTCTTATATGTTATTGGTTTCTTTTTTCAATCTCTGTTCCCATTCTGCTGTCCAGATTGCAAGTAATGGGGTGTGAGTAATGGAAGGGACAATTTGTTTCTGCTTCTATTGCATTTTCGATGTCACAATGTTTTCGATAGTATAAATCTATAACAATATCATGTTTGTCTTTCGAAAATACAATCGTTGACGGAAAAGCACGAAGGCAATTTTAAAATTATTACAAAGCCAGTTAATTTTTTTCCAGGTCTACTGCTGGTTCATAAAATTTAGAATAAAAACCGTTTGGGTATGGTTTTATAATACCTTGTATAAGGTATTCAAAACGTGTCGAATTGTAATGTAAAGTCAAACCCGCTAAACGGTCTCGATATAGTACTTTCGCGCTGTGTATAAAATTTCAACTCTGAAACACTTTACTATTCAAACTATGTTTATATACCTTTATAACATCCATAATGCAACGGTTATATATAACAAACTACAAACACGGCCAAGATAAGCTAAATATGTATGTTCCCTGTCAGAGTGGGTAAGGCACTGGCTCGCTAGGCTGCAGGACGGGTGTTCGATCCCTGCATTGGCCGAGAAAGTTCATCTCGATTTTCCGGCGTGGTTTCTCCTTGTCAGTGATGCAGAACGGGGAGGGCCTGACAAGGACAGCCGTCTAGTCTTTCGGACGAGACGAAAAATCGAGGTCCCGTTTACACATTGGCGTGCAAGTAACAGATCCTTTGACAGTTGGAATACGATATAAGAGTGGATCGTATCGCCACAGCCCGGGCAAAATTCCCCCCATTAAACATTATATGGCGTATGTTTAGGTACAGAACAGTAGGACGTTATTCCCATTTCATTTTATTTCATTTCTTTATCTCTTCTGACTTTATGTCCCTTTAATTAGACCAATCGGTGCACGAGATGGATGGATACCAGTTACCTACATCCAGAAACTGATGATGGTGGGAACTACTGTATTGCCAATATAGCCCCGCCCTTCTTTCCGAATATCTTGAGAGCGCTATAGTTTGTAACATATATTTTTCAATTTGATGTGAAGCATTTGGGTCATAAGAGTATCGGTACCGAACAACACACCCACCCGCTTTCTGAAAACCACAGGAAGACAACAGAGGCTACAGTAGGCCAAATCCTACCGAATTTCAACATTCGGCGACATTATGTTCCGGAGTTACTCGCCCGTTCCTGAAAACATGTCTATCTATTTTGAAGATTCCATTTTTGCCCCCTTCTCTGAAAACTGACTTTACCAATTTGGTGCAAAGTCTAAGAACCGTGAGATGGTGACTACTATTGAGTTTTAGGTGTGGGGGGGGGTCACCCTATTTTCAGCATTCTTGGACTTTCTGTTCCTGAGATATATATTGTATCCTAAAAATGGTGAGAACACGGTTGAGATCTGGTAGCTTGAAAGGATAAAGTTTAAGCAATCTTATCAAACTACGTGGGCCTATCTCCACGCTCTGGATTATATTTCATAATTTTTTTTTTAAAATAAAACATCCTATACAATATAATTATTTGTTCTTTATATCATTTATTTAACAGTGGGTATATTTATAGATAACACCGTGTGTTGATGAACTGTTAGTATCCATGGTATTTATGTGAGCGCGCATAATATTCATTTTCACTACAATGCGAATGATATTTATCTATACAGTGTATGATATATATCGTTTATTTCCAGGATTTTTTTTTATTAATGAAACTTGTTTCTGTTCATAATATCTATCTCCACAGCAGTTAGAGTTTTTCATGAGATTTATCTTTACCACATTTGTTTTTGTCCACTATCTATATGATTACCACCAGACTAAGGGAGGGCGGCACTATGAAGCGACCTTGTTCCTAATGCAAAATTAGCCTGCACAAAAACCCCCGTTTACGATAATTGGTTATGGGACCGTCACACAATAGAGACTTTTGGCAAGCGGAATTTTCCTATCCGTATCACGTGTTCGTATCGTATACGTGATACGTTGCGTCAATGTAGTTTTAGAGTTTTGGCAGATTTTCGCGTCGCCTCCGTATGCTCCGCTTATCTGAGCGTGTTCTATAACAGCATGATAACAGAATGTATCTATCAACATAACCATCGGTACTAGTCAAATGCCAAGCCTACTATTTCACGGAAGAGTGAAGTCACTCGACCGTCGCTGAACTGTTAAAAAAAATGTCGACTCGACTGCAATTGTTGGCCTCACTAATGTATCATTTTAGAGAGCTTATACCCCTTTACCATAGAATCATTTACAAATTTAAAGGGTTCCACCTCGATAATTTATCCTAAATAATGATCAAATTCCAGTGTTTATCATTTTTAAAGCCACATTAAATATACACCTTCGTGTTCTAGGATACAGATAGATTCATAAAAACGCTATGGTGTAACACTTCAGCGTCTAAAAGTAGCAAAAAAGACGATAAAAAGACGACAATATTATACGGAACTTTTCCGTATGAAAGCTGTTCGATACGTCCTGTCGTATACGTGTGCCGTATCACGTATGAGAAATACACACATATTGATGACGTCACAGGCAAAATTCATACGGATACGTAATACGGACCAAGAATTTACGCTTGCCAAAAGTCTCCATTGTCTTATAGCATCATCGTATGTTGACGTATGAAATTTAGCAAACACGCTGTTACGTGTACGTTTTGAGCACGCTGAAAAAAGATGGTACAAGTTTTACGCCTAACGCGGCTCAAAATTTTGTGCATGCATAAAACTTTCAGGGTATGCCGACGTATTGCTTACACGTTAGCCGTTAGTTAGAAATAGGCGACAGGTAAGTAGATGGAATAAATTTTATTCCGCTCCGGTTAATCAGGACGTACATTTCTAAATTTTAACGAGCCTTTAAACTGGATCAAAATCACGTATTTTTGGCAATTGGACAAAATGAACCCATCGTGTATTATACCAAAAGCTTTTCTAGACAAAGTCATAAAATTATTATCGGTAAAATTTATCCAGCACAATGAATCTAAGAATCGTGTGATATTCAACAGTACGAATCTAAAGCAGATATATCAACACAATTAATAATTGTTTATTACAGTTGAGTTACGTACAGAATTAGGTCTACAAGAGTTGCCACTATAATTTAGATTGTCATATGCAATGGCATAAGTTTAAACAAGTGTCCTTGGTGAAGGTTCTTGGCACAGTCGTGTGGAATTTTAATTCATGAAGCAATCTCAATTCTGACTGTCATGGGAACTAGCAGTGTCGAATTAGATAAATCGTAATGTCAAAACCGTAAGTCAAGATTGGTAGATCGTTTTATTTATTTGTCATAGCTTAGATGGTTCAACTATGAAAACTGTTGGACACTCGGCAAATCTCGACAGATTCCGGAACCTACATCTAGTCTCGGCTGTATGACAGTAAGTAATATGTACCTACGCCCATACATTTGCGATGCGGCTACCGGTTTACTTTAACAGGAAAACATGACGCTATTACAAGCAAAAAGACACTAAACAGCCATGTTTCATCCGCGACCTTTAAAGTAGTTCCAAGACATCATGGGCGCAGCCATGATTCATCCGGGACCTTTAAAGTAGTTCCAATATGGCGGAATTCGTCAGACAGCCGAGACTAGATATAGGGCCGAAATGTGTCGAGGATTGCCGAGTGAATCTTTTTTTTTTGTCTGAGAACGAAAGCACTATTCATTTAAAGATGCATGTAGGACAGTATCGTGTCTATATACAGTATGTTTATCTTTACTGCAGTTGTCACAGATGTGTGGGCGTATGCTAATGGCCATGTCGTATGTCGTTATTTAAACCGTTATATCCACGGTGCATTTGAATTTAAAGCACAGAAATCGATTTTAACTTACATCAAAGACCGTACACATCTTTTTGTTATAAATTTACATTTTTATGAAAGTTTCTCGTGGAATTTTATGGTTTTTATGATTTTTTTTTTATCACATTTCATGACTTTTTATGTTTTTATCATTATCAAATATTATTAATTTTTTTATTTAATAACTGCTCTGACAATAAATAGCTTATCTTCAACCAATAAAGTAGTGTTCAGCCAGTAATATGCGGATAAGTACGTCCCATCAGTAGCACTGGTGATATCAATGATCAAAGTTAACTTCTATGTTAATATACCAACGCTGCCTAAATGGGTAAGACGCTGGCTCGGTAGCCTGGATGTCGCGGGTTTGCTCCTAGCGTTGACCGCGAAAGTTCATCGGGGTCTCCCGGCTTCGATTCCCCTTGTTAGTGGTGCAGGACGCAGCACCTGACAAGGACAGCTGCTTAGTTGCTCAGATGATATGAAAGACGGAACCCTCCCCCATTGTACACATTGGCGTGCACGTAAAAGAGCCTTGGCGTGTTGAATTCGATATAACGGCCAAATTTCCTCATAGCACACTATATGGCGTATACCTGTCTTCATTCGTCCAGTGGGAGCTTTTGCATATACATATACCATCGTAACATTAACTGAACAGAAAGTAAAGGAGTGCAGCAAGCTGGAGGTCATAAAATGCCTGGATGATTTTGTTATTCAAAACAGCATACATTAGTATAGAACTGTATTAGTGGGGGTAGAGATTTATGGTTAATTTATATTTTGAAAAAAAAAATCGTCTCATTTTATTAAAAAATATTTTTTCCATTTGATGATGATTTTATGAGAAATGACGCTATTTTATGGACATATAAATGTATTTACGTATATAGTACGGTCCCTGATTAACATTCATTACAACTTAGGATAGTTCCGGTTTAATATATGACATTCTTTATTTCAGTGATTCATTTCCTCATTTCCCCCTTCACTGAAGTTGGCGACCATTGACACGCAATACAAGAGAAGTTAGCAATCACTATCAGTCTACCCGAACCCTTTAAAGCTTTGATGGCAACTTTACACAGTCCTAAATCATTAAATAATAATCCTAGAGAAACTGGCAAATTTATGATTTTTAAGTTGAACTGGCGACTGTGTTTTGAATGTTATTAGGGATGATAGAAAACAGAAGATATAATTTTGTGATGAGAACAATGCCTGGCTTGGAATAGCTTTTAAAGTCTCATTAAACCATAAGTATAATTAGTATATCGTAAAACGAGTTGTCGTCGGGGTAGAATGTGTAAATAGTGTATATAATACGATCCTAGTTCGTCCTCGATGGGTCCATGTCGACTGTACTCGTCCACATTAGGTTCATATCGAATTGAGATCGGGTCAACTTGTTATTTACAAGCCACACAGGTCCGTCTGTAGTCAGTTTAAACCCAGTCTAGTTCTACTCCCAATACCTCCACAACTGGGTCAAACTGGGTTTTAGCAGTGCATTAAAACGCGCTCCTATTGTGTGTGCAATCCCGTCCTGACTCGAGGGCTATAAAGGCCGATTTGTTCTCCACATTCCACTTTAACGCTTCAAGGTGTCCAGATCAAGATATTCAAATAAAGCTTCCATCCCCTCCTTACCGTTGGAAAGCAGCCACTAATACTACCCAAAGGTCCCCATGCCCCGTATCCCTCATTCTGGGCCTGGGGCCTATTTCACGAAATTTTAACTAAAGATAAAATCCAAATTTTAGTAGATTCTTCAATTTTGATTGGATATGCACTAAAATCAATCAAATATTATCCAATCAAATTACTAAAATTTGGATTGTATCTTAGTTAAAATTTCGTGAAATAGGCCCCTGGACATCTCCACACTCTGCCTAAGTAGATAATTGAAAGCATCAATAAAACTACGAAAGCACGGTGGAGTGGTTCAAGGCCAACGAAGTCTTCTGAAACAAAAAGCTTGAGGCCTATAAGGACACGAAGAAAAATAACTTCCTGGGGTGGAACAACCAGACCCAGTGGAGCTAATTGATGTTCGACCACGTCACGTTGTGACACGTTCCCAGTTCGGTCAATCCGTTTGTAGTAAGCCCGTCTTGTTTTATGTACGTTGTTACTCAAAAGTTTTAGGGCACCCTTCCCATCCAAGCCAGCGCTAGCGCTTCCACGAAGTTCTGAAACAGATCGTAAACAGATGCAACTACGTTATCGCCGTCCGCACACAGATTGAGAAATTTTGGCATTATTTTCCAGATAGTAATGTGATGTTGGCATTAGGAACGAATGAAATAGTTTGTGTATGCATCTATCATAACATGTATGGAAACCAAATGCAGGCCAGAGGGCCTGACAAGGACAACTGTCTAGCCGCTTGTGTGGGACGAAGAATTTCGCTCATAGCACACTGTATGGTGTATGTCCTTTTTCATTAGCCCAGGTCCATTTTACTTCATTTTATTTATTATCAGTGTAACACCAAATGTCATACATTGGGGAAGGTACGTTGCACGATGCGCTGTTACAAACCCTATTGTAATAAATGTGATAATTGTAGTAAAATTTCAATTAACCCCTATTGTAATAATTGTTAATCTATATTGCCATACAATAAATTCGACATCAAAATTCAAAAGTCTATGTATTTTGATAACCATATTATGATTACCAATATATAGGAGTAATGGTATGCATTTATACTGCATGGTTATCAAAATCCATAGACGTTTAAATTTAGATGTCGAATTTATTTTTTGGTAATATATATTAAATACAATTATTACAATAGGAGTTGTAACAATGCGCAGTAAGCGCACGTTTTAAGTAACCTACAACGACCACCCTTATAAAATACAATTTATTTGAACATGTGATGTATTGCTGCTTTAGTAAGGCCCAGTTTGAAAGAGAGCACATATTTGTGATTAGTTGACGTCAGAAGCTCGTCCAAGCAGTATCCGACCAATAATATTAATGGAAGGACCAAAGATATAGACCGAAATATAATAAATAATACAGCTTGACGGCAATCAGTCTAGCAGAAAAATATTCAATTTCCGTCATTCATTCCAGGAGAACACTAATTATTGAGTAAAACATCGAGTAACAACAAACCACATAAAAATCAAAATATATTAATGAAACTGAAAACACAAGAAAACAACACCGTACAAAAATGATTAAAACAATTAAAAAGGAAAATGAGAATTTTATATGCAGAGCCCAATTGAAGTTTTTTTTTAATATAACTGTATCCGGCTTGTTTGTGATATGTGATGTTAATATTGTTATTCTGGAGTAAATGTATATACATATATTTATATTGTGTGATATTTTAAAAGGGCCTATTTTTCACTCTAATGTTCAGCAATAAAATGTGTTCATTTCTTTATTTAAGTCATTTATAATTGACATGAATATTGTGTTAACGCAGTTCCGCTAGGCATCATTATACATATAATCATTGATCCACGGAGACACATTTCTATATTTGTTTATGTGAATTGAAGCATTGCTAACCTTTTTTAGTAAACATTCATTCCATTCAAACCAGACGGTGTCATAGAAAGTAGTAAAACCAGTTTTGTATGATTACAGTGGTCCACGCCCCAGTAAAGTACCACAACTCAACTAGGACGTGTAACAATATACAGTAATATAATCGACAAAATTGAATTGATTAATTTTTGATTTAACTTAATCATGTACTCTAGGAATAAATAGTTCCGGTGTTTTTTTTGTTTTGTTTTTTTTTTTACCTTCTTTCAATTTTTAAATTGTGTTGGTTTGCAGCCAGAATGTTTACATTGTCCCAATTTATTTTGTGTCTTCGGTGGTAATTTAAATATCCCACCAAAGTTGGTGCTCTTGACTTCAGTTCTTTAATTCGTTTACCTACTTTTGGCTATTGAATGAACAGTTTCCATTCATTGACTCTCCCCTTCCACCCCACCCCTCTCTTTCTCTCTCTCAAATATTGGTAATTAAGGACAGAATGGAAACATAGTTCGTTTCATTTAGATCTGCAGTTGTATGTAGATAAATATGAAAAAAAATCTTATTCCCACGTAGGTTGTTCATTAAAAATGGACATGGTTTTCGTTTATTACTATGTAGGCTTTCTTTTAGCGCAGAACAATGTTAACCACACAACTGTGTGTAAGTAGGCCATTTGGATCACATCAGCTGGTTCAGAAATATGTAAACAATAACTGTTGAGTTTTTAAAATTTATATCACGCACTGGGCTTTTCATATTTAAACAGCCTCTGGTGCCCCCGATATTTGAATCTTCAACCCAGTAGCGTTTGTTTGTGACAGTCAGTAAATGCATCTTTGCATTGAGTTATAAATGTGAAGGGTATGTCAACTCATTTCTATAGACAGCAAACTAATAATCTATAAATTGGTTTCCAACGACACTAAATGACGCCCGATTTTCGTATTTGTAAGCAAACGCCGGCTATTATCTTGTATAAACTGACTACGTGATTTATACAGTTTTTATTCTTATGTCACGTATCTGTATCCGCTGTTAGTTTTAAGTCAGTAGCGGATTTCCCTATGGGCTTGGTAGACTGAAGCTCAGGGTGCGTATTCAAAGGTTTTCTAAAAGTTAAGTAAAAATACTTAATTTTTCCACTTAACCAAGTGTTTTACCTTAAATCGGTATTCAAAGGTTGTATTTTACACATACTTGGCTTACTTGGCTATGTGAAAACTTAACTGCACACTTAAGTTATGGAATACGCACATTCGCCAAAAAGCATGAATTTTTTTTTATTTATGGAATACCCTCCACTGCCAAAAATCACAAATTTCTGACATTGCCAGCTAGTTATGCCCCTTAAGAGCATCGCTATATTCTATTAAATTCTTAGTTTACATCACAATGAAAATGTTTGTCGAAATATTATATTGTAACCCATGAAAATAGTATGATTATAATTTACGATAAATTATGATAGTGTGCATCCTTTGCCGGAACAGCTGTTTTCATAGACTTTTAGACCCCCCACCCCACATTCAAATAGATTACAATAAATAGTGGGAGTATAATGATGGATATTGTAAGCTTTAATTTTTTAACAATATAACGCGAATAGAAGACAACATATTATTAGCAATACACAATGACCCTTGTCTTCTAAGTTAGACGGGACAAATTATACAGTGTTGTTTGTAAATCATTTGAGAAATTCATAGATATTGTGTAAGTACCTACACTTTAGATTTTGACAGGTCTGGCATTGACGGCACATTGTGTGTACGAAAAATATTCATGCTTCATTATATTTTCCCTAAATAAATACTACCGATTATGTATATATGGGAATGAGTTGTAAAAAATAGATCATGCCTTGCTTCTAGCAGTAGTGTAAATAATTTCCGAAATCTATAAAGCCATGTCTCCACAAATGAATTTAACTTTATTATATGACAGCCATGGAAACATACAAACATAACATGATAAATGATCGGGGAAAATACCCTTAACTACTGATCGGTGGTAATAACCTTATACACTATTATGGCACTACAGCATCAAAGTTGACAACGAAAAAATAAATTTGAGGTCAGCTACGGTCGGCGACAGTGTCTTTGTTTTAATCTGAATTCCCTATATTTTAAAATCTCCATTACGGGACTGCTTTTACAGCATTAAAAGAAGTCATTATAATCTCACTTAACTTTAAGGTACCCCCCCCCCCCCCCCTATAGGTCACTTAAAGTTAAGTAGATATTTCTCACTTAAACTGGCCTTTGAATACCACTTAAAGACTAACACTTAAAAGTTAAGGCAGCTTAACTTTAAGCGAAAATTTGATACTTAACAGTGCCTTTGAATACCACTTGCCCTCAACTTACAGGAAGTTACGTATATTATTATTTAAATGAAAGCTAGTAGTTAATTGACTATCGTAGACTTAAGATATCCTTTGAATACGGACTTAGGGCCTCAAGTTATAGGAGGCCTCCAGTCCAGTTTTTCTTACACATTTTGTGGTCTTAACCATTCGTCCTCATCCCTGGTTGAGCTCAATTGTGTTTAAAACACAATTTAATCTTCGTTTAGTACCGAGGGTTGGGGATGAGTAGGGCTTTATACGTGATACGGTAGGGGCCTACTGCCGCAAAGACGGCTTTGAAACTCAACAGTGTTGTTATATCAAGATGTTACGGTATAGTCGATGATTTAGCACCCCACATCGCAGAGTTTTGTTTGATTTCAGCTAATCCCGCTTAACACTGCTGTAAAGGAAGCAAATTTCTGTACCAAATTATGACGGGTTAATAGTCCGATTAACAACCAATAGCTGACTGCGTAACAATATCATTACGCTTTAAACATAGCTCCAAATCGGACCAAATTTTGTTTACATAAAGTTGCGATTTTATTATGCCCAATTAACATACTGCAAAAATAATAATTGCGTGACAAACGAGGCTATTAACCCGGACTCAATGTAAACAATACTGCATCGATTTTTAATATCTAAAATCACTGTCCGAAGTTTTAGGGAAGATATCAGACTGAACGAAGAACTGTCATGTTGCTGTTGCTGCGATTGCTTCAGGAATATGATGATTTAGCTACTTCGAAAGTATTTCGTGTAAGTTTCTATATTCATTTACAGGACATACACATCACTTAAAAAATAAAATATATATTTGATTCAAGCATACATCTGTTTCAAAACAAAAGGGGATTTCGACCTAAACATAACTTGACCCTCGTAACCCGATCTCCATAGTTTAAGCCAACATTTCAAATATGATACCACACTGTTCTCTGATATTGCAATACCTCTGATATTGAAATACTAAGAGATCCATAGAATTAATGGACTCATGCATATAACTGTTTTACTGCCTAAACTATCTAATGTCAAAATCCCCAACAATACGCTTGGCAAATAAATCTCCCTAATGTTCTACAAGTCATGTATAGCTATGTGACAAGGAATTTACATTCTGGATTCAAATTAACAGAACCCGTTTCTGACGTGAGTACCGAAATTATCCCTTTGCAAGTGCACAATGACATTGTTACTATTGATTTTTTCCTTCAACATCGTACTTTGGTTCTATTGATCCTTTAAAATTGACTAAAGCTTTGTGTTGACAAGGCTTTAGATAACATTGTGCCCCCCTCTGAATTGTTTGGCACTGGAGACCACACACGCATAATATTCTTGTAATAGAAGAGTCAGTCCGAGATGAAAAAGTGATCATGTGCCGTGTCAAGATCAATATTGTTTAGCATTTAAACTATTAAAATGACAGTCCTGGATTCAGGCTCTTACCAGATCTTCTTTCTTTAAACAAGGGAAGTATTAGATCTAACAATAAGTATCATTACACAGAGGTCTCTTGGTTAGAGAAAGTTTATTCTCGATTCTGGTTTGAAGGACGTTTGAAAGAATACGTTACCTACGTTAATAATAGTTGGTTCCCTTTTTCAATTTATAACATTATCAAATGACAAACTTTTGAGTAGTGGGGATCTGTGATGACTCCGTTGGTAAGGCGCCTGGCCACTAACGAGAGAGTCTGGGGTTCAATCCCGATGCTGGTCGACAAAATTCCTCCGGATTTTCCGGCGTGGTTTCTCCTTGCCAACGCTACGGGACCAGGGACCCGGCACGGCCAGCCGTCGGATGTTACGCAATCCCAGGGTCCCGTACACAGAACCTTTGAGCGTAATAGAGCCATTGACAACTGGAATTCGAAATATGAGTTGGCCGTAAGGTCGATGTCGGGGAAAGTACGATGATTCCGTCTTCATTAACTCAGTCGATGCAGAGAAGTAAGATGTTAAATCCAGTTTCATTCCACTCTCATCGTAAACCGGTAAAAAGGAACGTTAACTGACACAGACGAACTAATTAGTGTGAGTTTGATCAGATTTGCGGTATGTTAGGGTAGAATCATTTTTCAAAACTAAATATCCTCTAAAATTACAGTATTGGAAACACATGTTATCACCCCAAAACACATTTGACAGCAGATATCGCTTGTGTGATAAATTGCATAATCTACTGCGATATCTCCTAAGGAGATATCGCTTAACATGAATTTGATTGGTCAATTATAAAGGAACTACTTTCTTTTATTTTAAAGAAACCACTTATTTTAAATAAAACGTAACTTCTCTTTTTGTTAAAATGAAACTGTTTTAATTTAATTAACCTTAGAGGAAATACTAGGTCAATATATAGGACTTTGCAATAGGTAAACTGCTGTCAAAAAATGATGTATCACTACGCTGTAATGTAATCAGATTCAGTAAAAGTGAAAACTATACAAAAGAATTATATATTGTGCATGTAAGAAAGGATTGGGTGATAAATAAAATCTCGTCTTTTTTATCCTCGTTTTTTTTTACTTTATCAACCTGTGTTGATATTTTTTGATTTCAAAAAATACTCGTAGCAGATTATCTCTATACAATACAGTAGTGGAGGTTATATGTATAGTGCCGTATGTAATTTCAATCTACTGTGGTTATGAATATCAACGTTACACGTTAACCTATATCTTTAAGAAATATGAAATAAGAACCCTTTATAACACGTTGTCTTTGTCATATCATCAATTATATTTTCTTTATGTATAGAATTAAACAACATACGTTATAATGTACCAGAACTCAAACATAAAAGCCGACATTACAATAGAAATATTATTATGATGCGTGGTTATATTATGATATTTGTTATACTAACTATGTCTTATGTTAACTATACCTAAATATTAATTTTAAACATAATAACACCTTCAGTAATAAGTATATAAAGCGTGTTCAGAGAAACACTTCGTCTCGGTCATATCATTTATTTTAGGATTTTGATCTTGGCATTTTTTTTTCAGATAAAGAGTTGCTGTTTTAAATTACTTAAAAAAAACCCCAAGAAATAGATTAGTAGCCCATGCATTTAAATTGTATACTGTAAAAAGTAACAATAACTGGCACCAATAAGTTAACTGTTCTAGACCACTTTAAAATACAGCAAAATGGCACCGTTTATATTGCTAAACGATAACAATTCTCGGAAAAGTTAATTTCAGTCAACCAGAAATTACCCGATCAATGAAAATGCGGACATTAAGCTTACATTAATGTAGTCAACTCGTTTTCAGTTTCCTCATGTTACTGGGGAAAGAAAACGTTTTTCGCAGTCTCAACAAGATGGTTTTACCCCACGAAAGGAAACGGAAGTAAAGTCATATTGTTTATAAATAGCCTGCCTGCATCGTTGTTATTACAAGTTTGCGGGGAATGTGTCAAACCTAATACTGACGCAAATACAGAAATCCGCACTGAAAACCGTTATGAGACAGGATAGCGTTCACACTACGAAAATTTAACTGTGATCTACCGAGAACGATTCCGAGATCACGAGATCAACTTACTTCAGTGGCCAGATTGGCACCGCTCCCAGTACGACACGCTTACGTCTGACCCTTTTACACTGCAAAAAATTAACCGTTCCGTTCTCGGCACCGTTTCAGACACGGTTAAAATTTGTTATGTAAACGAGTTTATCGGAAAGATTTAAAAGTCGTCATTAAGATTCGACAAATAAAATGAGTGCTATACTATAATTAATTGTTTATTGTTAACCCTTTATTGTAATAGATTTCTAATTTCAGACACAGCCATTGGGGTTATATTTAAACAAAAATACACTTTGATTTCAAATTACACAATGCTTGACACAGTTAAAAAATATAATTATCATGTACAGCAGTCACTTCGGAAATATGAAAATAGTGGTTATATGTAGACTAAAATGCGCTTTAATTTCAAAATGTACAATACTTCACACCTAAACACAAAGTAAGTAAAGTAAATAGTTTATTCAAGCAAGTGGGTATCGGATTCATAGTTACAAGTTACAAAATATAAAGTATATTTTTTTATATACAGCAGTCACTAATTATCGAAAAGTGAAAAGAGTAAACATAAAAAAATAATATATAAATACTTTTTAATTTTAAAATGCACACAAAGTAGCTCACGTAAATAGTTTATTTAAGTAAGTAGGCCTAGGACCCATTGTTACAAAATATAAAATGTAATAATATTAACGAAATATGAAAATAGTAGACATATAAAAAAGCAAAATTCCTCGACCAATAAAGTAAGTAGATCGCGGACCCATATAGTTACAAAATAAAATTATGTACAGCAGTCATTAAAAACATATGGAAATAGTATAAAATAATATAAAAAAAAAAATATATGTATCTACGTAAGGAGAATTCCCAATATATAATTTGTTTTACTTTAAGCGGTATCAATAAAATGTGAAAGAACGTTTACGAATATCAGAATGAAATAAATCAGTTGCTAGTGGCGTAGGTATATTATTATATGTATTACAATAATGGTTAACAATATATATTGCCAGGACAATATATCTTCTCCTGTATAAAGTAAGTTGTCCTGTTTGGTTTGGTAAATAAAATGACAACGGGTTTAACATGTCCTACCTTTCTGCCCAGACTAATAAAGACGGATCAACGCCATACAGTTTGTCCGGGCAGCAGAGTTTAAGTTTACTTTCCACGGCGCTGCTCCCACTTAGGAGTGCGAAGCCCGACCCGGGACTTTTGAGTGGAAAAAAATGCCCATAAGGATTAATTTCGTACTAGTACTGTAAATTATGATTTCCAACCTAACTTATTTTTGTTCTCCTTTCCCACAAGAATGTATGGGGCTAGAAAACAAAAAGAGGAGCGCCACCTCTGGATCCACGCTAGCTGTCCTTGCCACGACCCCCGTACTACACCACTGACAAGGTGAAATCACACCGAAAAAGTCCAGATAAAAGCTTATTTGGCCAAAACCTAGATAATTCTTTGATATACACATGTAAAAATTGAACGAAATATTTCACATTGATAATGTGTGCCTCTGTGACATTTAGCTTAAATCATAAATCCCCGAAATTCATTCGTGAGCAATGATCAAACTCAATTAGATATAAGTTATTACCAAAAATACGACACAGATGTCAGTAGCGCTTGTGCCCTCCACTGGCTCTTACGCACGCTGTGCAGCGGCATAGCATGGAATTAACCATCTGTGTCGTACTTTTGGTTTTGACCCCTCTGACTTTGTACCGTTGATTACAGATTAAACATCCATAAGTGTACAAATGTGTTGTCATTGATGTGTTCCCATTTCAATATTGTTCACAATAAGAAGCAAAATAAATAAGATATGTTTACAGGATCATTTTGTTAGATGAAAAACGAAAAGTGATGCGTTTTCTATGGCGCTCTGTATATAATTAAACGATTTAAAAGAACGAACTCTCAGATTCATATACCAAAAATAGGTTGCCAGGCAACGAAGCATACGCCCATACAGCAGCCAAATCGTCCGGGCAGTCAACAAGAGTTGTTGCATTTTAAGTAATCACCAGAAAATCATAATTCAAACTCACCCATAACTACGGTGTAACTGTGATATAATCAAACGTTTTTTTTTAAATCAGATAATGAGCTAAAAAGGGTGATTTTTCGTACAATCAGGGGCCAAAATTCAGGAAGTTACGATCCGATATGGTCAAATATGCAATGGAACCAAGATCATTAGGCTATAAACATGTATTTCGAGTTTCATCAAAATCCGTTCAAAATTGTGATCTCTATGGTCCACAACCTTGATATAACATATTTTCACACAATTCGCGTACAGGCGGCGGCCATTTTATCCGTCAACTCACGTCCGATTTTCACGAAATTCAAATTCTCTCTTCATTACCATGAAACCGTGATATAATCAAACGTTTTTTTTTTTTTAAATCGGTTAATAATTTTGACCTCCAGAGGGACCACAAGCTAACAAAAGCGATTTTTCGGACAATCAGGGGACATAATTCAGGAAGTTATGATCCGATGGGCGCAAATATCGAAAGAACATACATGTCAAATTTCATCAAAATCGGTTCAAAATGTGACCTCTATATAGGGTCTACTACCTTGATATAACATATTTTCACACTATTCGTGTACAAACGGCGGCCATTTTGTCCGTCAATTCTAGTCCGATTTTCACGAAATTCAAACTCTCTCTTCATTACCATGTAACTGTGATATAATCAAACGTTTTTTTTTTTAAATCGGATAATAATTTTGACCTCCAGAGGGACCAAAAACTAACAAAAGTGATTTTTCGAACAATCCGTGGACATAATTCAGGAAGTTATGATCTGATGAGCGCAAATATCGCAAGAAACCAAGATCTTCGGGTTATAAACATACATGTCAAGTTTCATCAAAATCGGTTCAAAATCATTACCTCTATGAAGTCCGCAACCTTGATATAAACGGCGGCCATTTTGTCTGTCAATTTTTTTTCGATTTTCACGAAATTCGAACTCAACCTTCATAACCATGGAACGATGATATAATCAAACGGAGGGACCACAAGCTAAAAAGGACAATCAGGGGCCATAATTCAGGAAGTTACGATCCGATTGGCGCAAATATCGAAAGGAACCAAGATCTTCGGGTTATAAACTTGCATTTCAGGTTTCATCCAATTCGGTTCAAAATTGTGACCTCTACACTGTTCACAAGCTAAAAAGAGTGATTTTTCGCACAATCATGGGCCATAACCCATGAAGTTACAGTCCGATACATGCCAATATCGAAAGGAACCGAGATCTTCGGGTGATAAACCTATATTTTAAGTTTAATTGAAATCGGATAAAATTGTGACCTGTAGACTGTTCACAAACAATTGTGGACGGACGGACGGGCGGACAGGGACGACGACAATATACGCCCACATGACAATGTTGGCGTATAAAAATACTACTAATATTTGGATGGAATAATGTATATTTAAATAACTTTTACAGTACCATGATCTTTCGGCCTTACGGCGTCTTCGGGGCTACTACAAAAGACAATGGCGTCGCTTAGTAACACAATAGCGCTATAAATATATATTATTTATATAAATATGATATGCACACGGGAACAATGATCAAGATCGTCAATTTTGTAGATGTGGCGAAAACGACACGTACTTCACAAAACTCATTTAATAATTACCACGATGCATGCTGTTATCGCTAAAATTATTATTTATTACAATAGGGGTTAACATTTTATTAGCAGTTATACAGTTATACCTCTTTTGTAATAAGTTGTTCTGTTGTACAAAAAACATTCAAAAACTTTGAAAAAGTTTTTTAAATTATTATCATAAATATTTATAAAGATATGAAAAAAATCACATTGAAGCAAAACAATAGACTATACCCCGTATTGTAAGACTTTCCGTTATTTTTATTTTATAGTGATTGCATAACCAAGGTAATACACATAAGGAAAAGATGGCGAAAATCCCACAGACTTCCAGAGAACCTATTTAATTGATCTAATATATTAACGCAAAAGTTAAAAAAATTACTTGATCTGTAGAGGTATCTTAAATGCTAATATCACCATGGACGACAATCACTCGGCAAACGTCGGCAGATTCCCTAACCTACATCTAACCTCGGCTGTATGACGAATTCCGCCATATTATTTGAACTATTTTAAAGGTCCCGGATGAAACATGGCTGCGCCCATACCGAACACAAATTGGCGACCTATTTGGCTAGCGATGTACTCGACCGACCCAGCTGTAAGATAATGACGAAATTACACTTCTATATTCTACTTTCATTTGATAGACATAACGTTGGATTGTATTGGTTGATAAATAGATGAGTTAATTCGACCGTTGTCTTTATTCTAAATAGGTTTCCAACGAACATGTTGCAGCTCGATCGGTCGAATAGGTTGCTAGCCGAATAGGTTCCCAATTTGTGTAATAGCGCCAAGTTTTCCAGTTAAAGTAAACCGGTAGCCGCATCGCAAATGTATGGGTGTAGGTACATATCACTTACTGTCAAACATCCGAGACTAGATGTAGTTTACGGAATCTGTCGAGATTTTCCGAGTGGGACGACAATCTATAAATCTGCCAACTAGGTTTGATACCTATCATGACATTGATCCTTCCCTCGTTTCATTTTTTTTTACACATCCTCTAGTTGTATTTTACATCAATTTCGCATGTCACATTTAATTGCTATCTCAATTTATGACCTACACTTCACCTTTATTTTGTGTGACGGCTTGTAGCTTGGTCGCAGCAGATAAGGTTTCATGTACTGTTGAGGTATTAACCCTGTTGTGACTTAGCTGGTAAGGCGCCCTTTACCAACCAGGGGGTCCCAGTTTCGGCCCCGGTGTTGGTACAGGAAGTTCCTCGGGATTATACAGCCTGCATTCACATTGCCGGTGATACAGTGTCTAGTATAACTTATGACGGATAGAATTCGATGAATAGTATGCGGAAACGTATCTGTCCGGACACAATTTCCCCCATTGCACACTTTCTTTATTATTATCTAGGTTGGTGCAGTAATGTAGGAAGTTAGATCTCATTTAAAGATACATTATTGGAGATAAGATAACGAGTTGGCAGTTCTCACTATAAAAGTTGATAACTAGCTAATGTAAAGTCAATTTGCTGAACATTTCAAATTGTTCAACTATGAACCGAGAACTAAGCGAATAAAAGTTCCGCTTAGTCTCGATCATCATTACTATGCTCGGTAAGACAAAACTAGTAGTCTCGGTTATCCATTTAATCGGTAAATCACGATGGAAAATTTTGCAGCAAATCGTACTACAACCCAACAAATATCGCAGACTATCCTTGACATCGGGAGTTGATTATGGTCTGGATAAGTTAACCCTTGTCGGTGCACGTGGGGTCTCCGTGGACCCCATGCACTTGTTTTATAGTGTTTTGTAATAATTATTGGGCACTGCTTTCTGAAATTTAGTGACTTTGTCTCCAATATATTTTTAAACATGGCGAATAGATCGGTATTCATCTGCTTCCCACATGAAGAGTTATGTTACATGCCAAACAGGCCCAATGCGTAAAGGGAACAAGGGGTCCAATCGGACCACAAACTTACAACTGTAGGGATTTTGCTGATGTGTTTGCTGCCTGATACCATATCACTAAAATGTTTTTGTATAATAATTTAGTTGTTTTTCAGTTGTCAAATATAAATGCAAATAAAAACTTAACCGCTGCTTTTAAATTCAAATACATCTGTACGTAAAAACTTTGAATTACAACTGGGGTCCATACGGACGCCTTGTTACCTGCTATGTGATTCTCACCACGTGCACCCACAAGGGTTAATTAATGTCTAATTAATAGTTTTAAAACACCCCAGGCCTAAAGAAAGACCTACAAAAGGCAGATTTTGTTATTGCATAATGTACGTTTAATTTATGGGTGATGCTGGTACTGTAAAACGTGTCCATGTGTCTACGTAAGAAAGAATACAAGTAACATTTGAAGGTCGTTGATTAACGGAAGGTTTCGGCTGCTAAAATTGGTAGAGGTGTTTTGTAAGGTGACGCATCTCTGATACATTAAAACTGGTATTGGACGATATTTTAAACAGTCCCTTAATTTGGATAAGACACACACGTTAAGAAATCATATGAAACGATGTAACCTCTCAGCAACAAATGGATTCCCCCGAAAGTGAGCTTGATGTGGATGCTGCTTTATATCGAATAATTCTCATCAACGATCGCAATAGTGACATTAATATTAACATAAAAAGTAAATAGTAGTGAATAACACACGACAGTGACATTAACATATAAATAGTACTGAACATCCCAAAAGTTTTTTTTTATTATCAGAAATTTAAAGTTATATTGTACAGCCACCCATAATCCCTAAGCAGTAGCTTTGTTTAATTAGTGCTTACAGTGTATGAAAGCTCTTTAAACAATGTTCTTAAAAAGTTCTACAAATATTTCGAATGTTTTCAATAACAGTTCTACGTGCCTGTCATATAATTCTGTGTAATAAAAACCATGACCCACCCCCCTTTTGTTTTTTACAAATTTGTGCATATATATCCTTTATTATTTTTGTATAATCTAAATATTTCTCATACGGTTTTTATTTTTATCTATATTTCTCAATTATTTTTTTAAATTCTTAAATGTGTTTTGAATTTTTTTAGGATGAGTTATGTATATTCATTTTACATTCTTTTTTTTTACAATTATGATTATTTTTTTAAATGCCTCGATAATCCAATGCCGAATAATCTTATGTTATTTACTCACAGATGGCTTCTGTATACTGATCATGCACTGTAAAAAATATCTGTTTTTAAAAACCCTACATTTTGTTATTTGAAGGAAATTATCCGTAAATCGTTTTATAACCATAAAATCTGTTGTTTTTGTTGCGTTTCTGAAACGTCAGTATTTTTTACATACTTTTCAGTATATTAACTGATAGAAATTATTGTATTATTAATCAAAAGACCGTTAATATTCCAGAATAATCTGTATATTAACGACACTGTTCTGTTAATTCACGTAGTTATACTGTTCGATTCGGTTAACGCATGCACGTCGCAAACATAACTTATGTTTGAATGTGTCATGTATTAGACCTCATGAATATTGAAATACGTAGAGTAGATTGTTTATTAGTCTCGATTAACCAGTTTGTCATTCAATTTTAAAATACCGCGGAAGTTCTAATCCATTTGAGTATCTGCTATCCGATGGTCTCGTGATTTGACTATGCGGGCTTGCTTGTTATGTTAATAATATTTAAATAATAGTTTATACAACACGTAAAGCTAAAATAAAGACCTGCAATAGGTATATTTAATTCTCACATAATGAATCTTTATGTATACAAATTAAACGCAGAAAAGGTGAAGAAATGGTTCAAATGCACACGAAAAAATGACAAAATACAACACAGCGCGTTGATCAAAATACAATTATTGTCAACATATTAAAAGGAACGGTGCGTGATTTACATTCTCGTGAAATATATCAAGGCTAATACGAGCGAGATCTGGCTGAAGAGTTATAAGCATATCTGTGAATGACCTGTACGAAGCCGATGTTTTGTGATGAACTACAATACTGTTAAATTAAAAATAATCTTACAAGCTTGGCAAATCTACCAGGAAAATTAAATTTCCTGGTTAACCTGTTTTGCTAGCTTGTGTGTTTCATATTTCCAACTTCCATCCTAGTAATTTGATAAATATAAAACTACCGATCATACAAACACATCGCATTTTATTGTCCATAAAACAAATTGCAAAGTTGTGTAATAAAAAGTATGTTTTCTTTTTCAGGTAAACCTGTAAAACATATATTATTGCAGGTGCAAGAAACCCACACATCGATGTTGAAAACAAAATACAATTATTGTCAACATATTAAAAGGAATGGTGCGTGATTTACATTCTCGTGAAATATATCAAGGCTAATACGAGCGAGATCTGGCTGAAGAGTTATAAACATGTCTGTGAATGACCTGTACGAAGCCGATGGTTTCAATTTATTTGTCCCGTTCAAGATGTACGCATTTTCAGACAATGTGTGACGTCATCATTACTATAAACATGACGATAGGTTGGTTCTTTGTTTCCATATTTGAAAATGGGTGGAAGTATGGCGGGGTCCAATCGGGCCAAAAGATTATCAAGATATCAAGATCAGCTTCCAGGCGATGTGGATTGTCAAGGGACCTCATGAATCCGACACGTTTCTGATCTTTGGCTTCAATCTTGCAGAAACTTTTGTCTTTCATAACTCGTTGGCGATAATGTGCTCAATCCTTCCATGAGAGATGCCCATAACACTAACAATATATCGAGTGGGTCGAAAAGCCATCACTATGTCATGCACGTGTTACTCTATAGACGCTATATACTGTAGGGGTTACCTTAGTTTGTAAAATATCTTCTGGTTTATGTATTGAAATTGTTAGTGACAACAAGAACTAGGCTAACAAGAATATATGTCTGGAAGTTTATCATAAGTCTGATAATCCAAAAAAGGTAATCCCACGAGTTAAAAACGTGGTTAGTCGCTCTCCTAGGTGCCCATATAACTGCACTGTCTTGAAATCCAGGGTAGCATCTGTGCAGTTGACCAATCCGATAAAGGAAGCACCTGGTCAATTTCCCGGGGCTCAATTCTGACTCATGCACGTAACCTCTTTATAAGAACATTCGAAGTTTAATTTTTTTTTAGATATCATTCGAGACATTCAAGGGGAAGTTCCTACCGTGAGCTGCCCTGGCTCACAAGCCGGATTCAGATATCATGATGGGGCGGTAGGAAATACATTTTAGATACCATTGGGAGGTTGGGAGAACACCACAGCCTTCCCGGGGGCGAGGAAATGCCGCCTCAGAACACAAGCCAAGGATATTGAACTTATATTCAATAATATTGTAGTTACCTGTATTATGGATGTTAGATAGATATAAAAACATATTTAACGTAAAAAGTGTTCCAGTGTCAGTTAATTGAAGATCGGAATCATTGATCATATTTTAAACAACGTGAAGTCCGAAGAAAACCCTAGAAGAAAAGCCCTAGACGATCATTGTCACAGGATAGTGTCACACACGCGGGTATATTTGCTTAAAAGATTCCTGTTGATGGTCTTCTTGGGCTCTCTGTGCCAGGCTTAAGTTTCTCAGCCGACTTATTTATTCTGGAAAGGGAAGAGGCATGCTTCCCTAATGTTACTGGTGCTTGATGACGGTCCATTAGCCAGATTTGTATATTTCTGGTGATTTCAATGGGTAATTCCCACAGATTGTCTGGTTCGACAGTAATACCACTGCAGTTCTATGGTTCATTCAATGATTGCGTTTGTTGGTGGCTTAGAACTTTGCAGCCAGTAATCGTATGTACTCAGATTGATTAATAACGCTATCTGTTATCCCGGCTTGGAATCAATCGGATTAAAATCATGCCAATCTATTGATTTCACGAACACGTAAAGATGGCGTTAAACAGAGGATCAAAATGACTGAAAATTGAACTTGAAATAAATGTAGACCCACAGAACAAACGGATATTTTTTCGACGGAAATTCCTATGAGAAATTCAACTTGTAGTTTACGGGGGATTCATATTTCGGTCGCACAAATCGCGTCCGAGTTCTCTGTACGAGTAGATGTTCATTTTATGAAATAATCGGGTTGATTTTTATATGACCAACGCAATTCATCAATGATAACGTGTTGTGTTAGATTGAATTTAAGCTAAAGCAAATGTGAATAAATTGAACAGAAATTCCTCGCAATAAGAACAAGCTCTAGCACAGGTGATGAAAAGAATACACAAAGAAAAGAATACCCTATGTATTTTTCAGAGAAACAGGGTCGACACAGCATTATTGCGGAGAAAAGCCGTCACCGGACAAACCCGCTATTGATGATCTGTGTCATCAATGTTTTCTGTGGAATCTACATGTCATTTTCCATCTTCAATCACGATGTTGAAATTGTGTTTCTTACTTTGCATCTTCATACTTATTATGACTCCTTTTTGGCTCAAATACGACATCTTGGAATTCTTTTCATAACGGTGACTAAAATCAGATAAATTGAATAAACTCGTTGTGCTTTCTTATTGTCAGATGTATTCTTTCAAATCACATTTGTTTTTCAGCTAGTTACATTATCAGCATACTACTCGCTACAGTGTTTCGTTTGATTATACCTAATCCTACTAAACACTGCTTTAATGAAAGCAAATTTCTGTTCCGCATTACGACTGGTGAATGATCCGATTAAATACGGATAGCCAACTGCGTTACAATAAAACCCAGAGCTCCAACTTGGACCAAATATGTTTACATAACATTAGGTCATGACTCAATTATTACACCCAATTAACCAGTGCATAGCAGAATAATGCAAAAGAACTAATTGCACGACAGGCTATCGAATGGTTAACAATATTGTTTGGAGAAGCACATAATTTCATCGTTTTTAATATACTATTCAAAAAAAGTAGGGGATATTTGATTTTTAAGTGTTATTAAAGTCACCTAATGAAACTGACGAAGAAACAAATGACAAAATGAAATGAAGTTCACATTCATCGATTTATTCCAAATGATCGTTAGACTAAGTAAGGCACAGACTGACCATTATAAGGGTAAAATGATACCCGGAGTCAAACAGCAAAGTTACCACAGCATCACAACAATGTCAGTAACGGGTAAATCCTCTTCTGTTTGCCAAACAAGCATTGATCCGACGTGGCATACTCCTAACGAGACGTCTAAGGTCATTTTGGTCCCGATTGTCCCATTCCTGTTGGAACGCAGCAGCAAGTTCTTGGACATTGGCAGGACGTTGTTGACGTTGACGTAACCTCTGTCCAAGCATGTCCCAGACATGCTCGATGGGGGAGAGGTCGGGACTCAGTGCTGGTCAAGGTAATGTGGTGATGTTCTGTTGTTGGAGGTAACCTGTAACGATCCTGGCCCTGTGACATCTTGCGTTGTCATCCTGGAAGATGAAACGGCGGCCATGACGTCGTGCGAACGGCACAACACGGACTGCCAAGATGTCCCGGTAGTACTGGCCTGTAACACGCCCTGAAACAACATGTAAAGCCGTTCTTCCAGCAACAGTGATGCCTCCCCACACCATAACAGAACCACCCCCAAATCGATCATGTCTGATGACATTAACGTCTTGGAAGCGCTCGTTTCGACGATCAACAGTGATCCTTGACTCATCTGAAAACATCACATTGCTCCAGCGTCGATTATTCCAGTGTTGACGATCCCTACACCAACGACGTCTTGCCTGAATGTGATGATCTCTCAAACAAGGGATCACGCGAGGACGTCGAGGGCGAAGGTGACCCATATGCGGTCGATTCCGAATCGTCTGGCCACTCACTCTCACACCGGTGTCTGTTTGAAGACGAGCGCTGATCTGATTTGCTGTGATGACACGATTTCTCAAGGCCAAGGTACGGATAAATCGATCCTGGGCTTGAGTTGTCGCCCTTGGTCGACCTGAGCGTGGTCTGTCCTGTACAGATTGTGTATCACGGTATCTGGACCATAGCCTGCTTATGACAGACTGAGAAACATTCATCGTCCGCGCCACAACCGCCTGTGTTGTGCCGATCTGTAGCATGCCAAGGGCACGTAACCTTTCATTTTGGGTAGGCGACGCATATCAAAATTTGTTTTCTGGTCACTAAAACAATTAAACTGATGTTGCCACCCTGGAATTCAATGCCACAATGACTGTAACATTCAAAGTCAGAGTCGTGCAAATCTTGGGTTGGACCCCCATGATGATCCCAAGCATCACCTGCATTCCATGCAGTAGCTATTGGTGCGTTTGGGCGTCACATGTAACTGGAAATTTTCTTCTGTTAAGTTCTATAGTGACTTTTTTCATTTGCATATTTTAGTATTATGCCCCCAAAATCAAATATCCCCTATTTTTTTTGAATAGTATACCTTAAATCACTGTCGATAGAGTTTTAGGCGGACCCAGATTAAACAAATGGCTGACAGGTTGCTGTACTTGGGATAGATTTGATTGAAAAGGAATAACACTCCCTCAAAAGCTCAAGTATCAGAAGAAAATCAAGCAATGGCCAGAGAAGAATTTCTCGGGTCATTGCTTTAGGAATATTATTATCAAGGTTTTAGCGCCAAAACTCTTTAGACGAGTCATTGTGAAAACTACATAGGGAGCCTCACTTTTTTTCTTTGTGTAGAGTTACAATCGCATTGTTAGCGTAAATTTGAATCAGTTGATGCATGGAACTAATTTTTACATATACTTTTTATACAATAAACGTTTATGATACATGACTCGAACGTGTTTATTACGGTACTTATGATATATAATTTCCTGTGAGTCATACAATATGTTGAATGATTCATTTCAAACTCCAAGCTAAACAAACAAAGGTAGTATGAGGATATAGATCAATAAATATAGTAATGTGAACTGATATGGCCACATGTGACAACATGTTATATATTGTTTTGCCTTATTCAATGTGTACCACACCCCTACGATTATTTGTTACCGTCTGCATTATTTTGGCCCAGTCAGCTCAATCGGATCTATTTGGTGAAGGTCTCCTACCAGTCGCCCACAAGAACTCCTAAAGTATTGCAAAAGTTGAAAAAAAGACATACATATTTTTAAACGATATTCTGGATAATTTTAACAAAGCGATGTCGACATTTGGGTGTGGGGCGGTATAGCTTATGCTTAATAAACAGGGTCTTTAGCAGCGGGAGGAAAACATAGTGTCCGGAGGAAACCCAAGAGGTTGAGAAGGCGCCCGTATTTCCATGCCACATACGCTTACACCATGTATCGAAACCACAGCTGCAAGCCAGAGGTGACCGGCCAGCTAGAGGTCTAAGCGCGACACTCTAGACCATTAGGCCATCCCAACCCCCATTTGGACAATAGTAGCCAGATAGACATATAAGCAGCCATCTTGCATCAATCAATATATGCGTACTTGGGCACATGCTACGTATTCAAAATGGCTACGCTTGGGTAAATATTATTATTATTTCAAAATAGGCCAGTTTGTAACTAACGAGGGGAATGGGGAAGTAAGTTTGATAAGGTACACTTTCCTAGTTATCATCACTTTAAAGTCATCGCACTTAAAAACATATGTATGCTATTTATAATATTCACAAATGGTTAAGTTTGGATAAATATTTTTATACTTCTATTTTTTGTACTACTATGACATGGATGTAAACCTCTTGAATCAATCAATCTTGTGTAGTTGAATACTCAGACACGTGTCAGTGTCTTGCTATGCGACATATGTAGTTTGTCGTCAGTGTATTCATTAAACAGATTAATTTTATCTGCTAAATAAATCTAGTTACAATTAATCTTGAGAACAATCAACAATATTCCATCATGTCATTAAGTTTATTTCGAACCTTGGTCTTTACGATCGTGTCGTGATCATTGAGGAAAGGGAGGGTTTATTTAGACATTCAGGGCCTCATAACTCGCATATTCTTTTCTTTAATTTTTACTAAATTAAACCGATTTGTTATATTACATGACATATCCAACACACGTTTATTCTTGTCTGTGGGTTTTATAAATAGTTTATTCGGTGTAAGTTGGGAGTTCATCCCTGTCAGTATGATTTTGTAAAAAAAAAATTATTTGAAAGTAATTTTTGATATGATGCGTAGAATAATAATATCTAACACATATCTTTCCCTTTCGGTCACATTTTGTAAAATGCCTCTGTTGGTATGAAACGCTATATAGGTTTTATCATTAAGAGAAATTCTGGTACCGTAAATTCCAAGGGGTACCTCACAAAACCGAACAGACAAACCGGCGGACAAGACACAAACAGCGCGCAACAAACAAGTAAGTGAATTGATCCCGGGACTACTCTTAAGCGTACGGGTCTGTGATGAGACAGGCTTCATTGAAAATGAAAAAGGAACCAATGATTTTCAAGAAAGACAGCCTTGACGGTGCTCGTCCTTTAATGGCAATAAACTGCCAGTTGACGTCATGGTAAAAAATAAAATTAAAGGGCGATAATCCGGGTAGAGTTGCTGAAAACACTATAACGTAAATAGATATTATTGTATATCACTACACATTTGAGAAATTCACATAGCTAACACGTGTGCATGTATTATCTGTGATATTATTTTCTTTACCACGTGATTTGCCAAGTTTGTGCTGGCATTATAACATTAATAGTCGTTTCAAGAAAGGTGAGGAAAAACTACTTTAACAAATTTCAAAGATTGGAGAAAGCTGCTAGTATAAGGCAATTATCCTGAAAGTACTGAATGAGTATCCATGCGTCGAACTGAGAATTTTACAGAAAACTGGAAAACAATAATAAATGATTTCCATTGCTAGTTTCTAAGAATTATTGAAACGTTAGTTTGTTTCGGGCCACATTGAAACCCCATGTCGGGCCAGATGTGGCCCGTGGGCAAATTTGACACCAAGATGTTAGCTAGCATTGCCGAAAATGACATCAGATAAAAATACTAAAATTAGTTTACTTTGGTTGGAACACTCACAGAAACTTGTTTTATATAATGTAAATTGTATTGAAACAAGACACTCGCCTAGCTTTACCGCGGCTTTCTCATTACTTTAATAATGTATGGAGCTTAAATTTATAGGGAGAGCTTAGAATTGACCCAGTAGCAATAATCGAAACATTTCACTGTAAATGAGCATTAAGCAGAAAATGTATGGAACAAGATTTGTTTTAAAAAATATCAGTTCCTTCCTTGTGCCTGTAAGAATACCTACAATACCGTATAATCGTGTAACTCATTTATCATTAGAATTTATTTATCTTTTTTAGTCATCATTCTCCACGAGCGTGACGCAGAAAATAAGACAAATTCGTCACAATTTAAAATCTAAATCGTTAGATAACGTAACTATTCTTTGAAAAGGCCCAAATTTATTACCGTTATGGAAGATCAAAATATAACCGAAACAAATCAGCTTCGCCACCAATAAGAAGTCAAAGAATGCTTTCACTAATTGTTGATAACGAAATCTGGTGGATAATATAAAGATCTACTAATTAAAGAAACACCGTGGTAGGCAGATAACCCCCATCATAAAAGAATATCCCTGCTTTGGCGACGATCGTATGGTAATGGTCATTCTAACAATCGACATTGGAATAGTTATCTCGTGGCAGTATTGTTCTATCCAGTTTAAACGACATATAGCGGTTTTTAATGTATGAACCTACAGATGAATTGGGGTTTAACGTCCCACTGTTCTACTCCCAACGCCATACAAAGTGCTAGGAGAGACAGCGGCACTACGGACTACTCTTATATCGAATTCTAGCTGTCAATGATTCTTCTACACGGGACCTCAGTTTTTTGTCCCGTCCTGCATTTGACCAAAGAGAGTTGTAATAATGATATACGAAATTACCATTCGGTCTAATTGAGGAGATGGAAAATTGTCAATTTCACTTATGCATAATTTTGTCAATTTTTTCCATGAAATCGTAAATATTTTGTATATAATGCAAAGAATACGGATATTTGAACACACCTGTCCAGGTCAGTCGTTTTTGCGCTATTTTGGGCGTTACTGACCATAAGACGTCCCAGTCGGTGATCAGTAGAGCCCCGATAATAGGCACATAATTGGACCGAAGAAAATACCCCTCCTTTGAAACTGTGTTTATGAATTGTGAAATAAGCTATTTTTGTAATTGCAGATTATCTACAAACTTTCATAAAAAATTGGTTCCAAAAAGGTAGAGAAGGTCAACAAAAATATGGATATACTATTGCTGGCAGCTGAGAAAATGATGGGGGGGGGGAGATCATTTCGTAAATTTGAATTTCACAAAAATATTAAATATACATGTACTTGAATATATATCAGATTTTATGAATAAAGGTAGACCCAGCTAATTATAAAGAAGCCGGTTAACTTCTGTATCTATTTAAAGCGAGAATTTCATATTTTCTAAGGTTGTCAACTCACTATTATACGATCATAGACATTATTCGCCACCCTTTAAGACCATTGACACTGGAAATAAAACAATTACCTCCCTTGTTTTTCTATTTGCCCACGGAATAGCTATCTTCAAACATTTGAAGTTGAATATGATATATTTGCCAATTTCTCAAATGGCAGTAGTGAGCTAATTATAAAGAAGCCGGTTAACTTCTGTATCTATTTAAAGCGAGAATTTCATATTTTCTAAGGTTGTCAACTCACTATTATACGATCATAGACATTATTCTCCACCCTTTAAGACCATTGACACCGGAAATAAAACAATTACCTCCCCTGTTTTTCTATTTGCCCACGGAATAGCTATCTTCAAACATTTGAAGTTGAATATGATATATTTGCCAATTTCTCAAATGGCAGTAGTGAACTATTGGATAAATTAGGATTATTCTTTAACAAAGTAGGACTGTCTGTGGATACCACCTATTTTAAGGCTTTATTTTAATACATTTTAAAAATGTAACTTAAAAATATGAAATTGTACTTTCTGTTGGAAAATTTAGTACTTGAGTCAAAAATAAAATTTCTGCCGCAATGACAATATCTTCATTGTTTCAGAAAATGGGTATGCGGCGTGGTTGCCCAATTATTCAATTTATAGAGAGGGGAACACGATTTGATAAACCATCTAATTCAAAATCAAAAGGAAACCAGAATACAACCGAAACGATTTTAAGCTTTTCTTGGCGTAATATGTGCAAACAAAGATCACCAGAAAAGCACTTCCACTTCGAGCTGAGAAAGGGCGACATTTCATTTATGACAAATTGAGCCCCGAATCGAAACTCTAATAATTATGTGGGTAGGAACCTCACCTGCTGAACAGTTCAATATACCGGTCTTCAATGGAACTGGGTATACAAGCCAACAGTGGGGCTGATGTCTCCCGCCGAAATCACACAATAAATAGACGACACATATTAATTAATCGCAAATTTCATCAATGTTTTATCAGATAGAATCAAGATTATCTTGTCCCAAAACATCGACCAATAAAATTGATTAGCTCTGCTTACATGTAGCTTCAGCTCGAAATGTTAAATCATGAACTAAGTCCATGACATTCACCTAATGAACATCTACATCAAGTTTAATCATTCTAACTCAATTCAAAGCGAAGTTATTATGTTCCAAATTCTTGACCAATCGCTCCTTAGTGTAAGCAGAAAATTCTCACCATCGAAGTTAATGATATAATATTGTGAGTTTCGTCGCCCTCACTGCATTATAGCCAATTAAAGTTACCGTGCTCCAAAGCATCAACCAATAAGATTGCTAATCTCTGTTTAATGTAAGCAGAAAATGTTCATTATCGAACTTCATCAGGGCATGCATCTAATGAAGGCCTACACCAAATTAGAACATTGTAGCTCAGTTAGAAGAAGAATTATTGTGTTCCAAAGTATCGACCAATCAAATTGCTGATCGCTTTGCTTACCCTGAGCAGCAAATGTTCATTATCATTATCAAACTTGGTCAAGATATTGATGTAATAAAACTATACACTAAGTTTCATCACCCTGACTTAATCAGAACTAAAGTTTCGTGTCCCAAAGCATCAACCAATCAAATTGCTTATCTATGCTTACCCTAAGCCGAAAATGCTCATCTTCGAAGTCCGTCAATAATAAACACATACACCAATTATGAACATTTTAACTCAATTAGAAGGAGAGTTGTTGTGTTCCAAGGTCTCGGCCAATCAAAGTGGTAGCTATACGATCATGTTCTTTGGTGTACAGACATCTTGGGGTTAAATTGTTTGTATACCACCACCGTCTTGCTGCTATCTGACATCAGGGCCAATTATGAACATTTTAACTCAATTAGAAGGAGAGTTGTTGTGTTCCAAAGTCTCGGCCAATCAAAGTGGTAGCTATACGATCATGTTCTTTGGTGTACAGACATCTTGGGGTTAAATTGTTTGTATACCACCACCGTCTTGCTGCTATCTGACATCAGGGCCAATGTCTTACTTTTTTTACATCTAATTTACAATTTAAAATATAAGTAACCATTTCTCTATGATGTACATAAATAGTTGATTAATTTCTTCAAGGTTTCAAGCATCATCATAGTCATATTCCTGAAGCAATGGCCCGAGAAATCCCTCTCTGGCCAGTACTGTTTACATTTCATTCGATTTGATAGCCTAGTTTGTCACGCAATTAGTTTTACTGCAGTATTCTGCTATGCACGGGTTAATTTGGCATAATAAAATCCATACAGATAATGTTTACTACATCCTTTTACTACATTTGTTACTGCTATTATATGAACTAAGGTAAAATTTTAAAAATCTCTTGTGTAATTGACAATCAATAGGAATAAAATAAAACCAAGTACGAACAATCCAAACCATTAGACAGAATTCGAAGTCCTAAAAACGTTATTAGGCAAAATAGTGTAATCAGCAAATGGACTGCTCCCCGTGTAGAAAATACACGCCAAACAGTGGTAACAGGTGTCCGGAAGAGTAAGCTTACCCTGCTGGCGCGCCATAGCTGCAGCCAAACTATTAGGCAAAATGTCGGTAAAATAGCGCGATTGGCCAATGAACTATTGGTATGCAAAATGCACGTGATGAACTGTGTTAACGATGTAGTAGACATAATCAGGGAGATAGTAATAGTAAACGTGTCAATTAAATATATCTAAAATAAAAGCTGAGGGAGACACATTATATTTACCAATTAAGTCAACGTGACGGCCATAAACCTTTTTAAAGGTTTTTATAAGTTTAGTGCGCACGTTTCCTTGCAGTTGAAGCTTAGACGACAAATGCCTCGATCTAATTAAAAAGTCAGAATAAAAGGAACATGCTCTCGCGTAACTAATTAGCTGAGACACACACACTCCATAAGCTGGAATGTTACTACTAATAAATGGAAAGTTGAATATCGGAAACAATCTCGTTCCCAGAGGCAGCCGCGGAGCCGAAGGCCTCTGGCACATTAGACCGTCTATTTTTTTCCAATTATTTTCAAACCTAAGCCCCGCCCATTCCGACCTCTGATTGGTCAATCTTTTTGGGTCGATTTCTCGAAAACTAGAGGTCGGATCGTCGTTTCGTTTGTTGTAAAATGATCCTTGAGTCAAAGTCAACTCGCTGACATAAAAAATTGGATCCTAAGCGAACAAATTCAAGTTTTTGTAAAAATCTATTTTCTACGCGTGGGTATATTTTTAAGTGATTCGGTCATCCAGGCACGTAAAATCAGGGGCGTACGACGCAAATAAACGAGAAATTTCGCGCGTAGGAATTACATGTCATTTTTCGGGAAAATGGCTACCCCAATTCATCAGAGAAATTTCTTCAAAAATTTTTCTAGTTTCGAGATTGAATCGGAAAGTCAAAGTCATCACGTTTATCATACAATTTAACTCTCAGTTTATGGCAATTGTCAAAATCGAGACGCAGATCCAGGCAGGAAGCATAATTGTCACTGTCTTTGGTGTTTTTAATTTCGAGCTCATCAGGATATATGAATTCGACATAATCACTAAATTTAGGATTATTCAATGATAAAACGTCATCGATATATCGATAAGTGAAATTAAAATGTCTGACCAATCGTTTATTTGTTTTTACGAGCGCTTGTATGTAATCGGCTTCGTACGAATAGAGAAAGGAACATCATTACAAATAATATGTAAACGGTTACTGTGTGTACGCTGAGAAAAACAAAATAACCATTATACTTTCACACCATGCTACTTAAAATAGATCAATATGATTATGAGCATAATCCCAAAGGTGGTACCCATATAATGACTTAAAATACAGATGTGACATCACCCTTTGATGTTGGCGTAACATTATTTCAAAGAATCGTACGGGCAACTTGCCAATAGTACTTTATTTATACCAGTGAAATATTGGACTAGTGTGAAGTATTTCACTTTAAAAGCTCGCGCGGCCAGTGCCGATGTCTTCCGTCGTACTCCAGGCACAGTAGTGGCTTTTCCTACAGAGTTCCTTTGAGCAAGTTTTTTTAGTCAAATGACTACAAAAAGTTTACTGGCCGACAGCTCCCTCAATTTACACATAAACTAACCCCAAAATGTACTGCACATAGCTTAACATATAATAAATCAATCCCCGTTGAATTAAAAGGTGAAGCGTTACCGTATAATTATATGATTTGATGAAACCTAACTGCTACGCGAAATTTCAACTGGACGGTGTCATGGCGGCAAGTTGCGTAATACGTCATTAGGCCTACAACATAAACACCGCTATGCAAGGAAAAACTGTTCGCTAACTATTTTAATGGTCCAGTCCCCCCTATTTGTGATAGAATTACTTATTCCAATAAAATTGTAATGGTATGTGTTGACAAGTGTGCGTTTGAACCTATTAGGTATTGGGTAATAGTTCTTTCACTTAATTTGATATTTTCCGCAGGTTAATCTTATAGGTTTTTGTTTTTCGTGTAGTGCGGTCCCCCTGCATTTACTATTAGACTCTATCAATTGTAACCTTAACACAGTTAAGGTTGCAAGTATAGTAACTAGTGTGGAGTGTCAGTATTTTAAGATGTTTAATGGTCTCGAGCTTACGACATTGTGTAATATATAGTAAAAACATGTTTTATACAAGTCATATTTAGTGACAGATAATACAAATTTAAAATTCTTAAGGGTTACATTTACTCAACTAAAACGTTGTTAACACAGTTTAATAAGAGTTCAGATTTGGATACCGAATTCAGTGTGTTATCCAACTGGTTATCTGAGGACACGACCTTAATGACCTTGCCATCCAAAAATACATCTTTAACAGTTTTGATCAAAAGGGAAAAGTGGAAGTGTTGTTTTATCTGGATTTAACTTCAGGTCAAAGTCCTTAGAAAATTGACTTGCTATGTCTAGCAGTTTGATAAGAGCTTGTCTGGTAGGTTGACAAAAGTAATGTCATTGGCCTATGCTAAAGCGCCTGCATAAATGTGACCTATATAGAAGCCGGTTTCACTATTTTTACACTCGTCTGGATAAATTGTAAACAATATCGGAGACAAAACTCCACCCTGTTTGACAATATTACCCACATTAAATTCCCCACTAGTTATGTCGTCCCATTTGACCCCAATTTTGTGATTTAAATACACATTTAAAAGCAATCTTGCAATTACAGGACAAATTCCACGAGCCAATAATATTCTAAACAGTTTTATATAATTTACACGGGTCAAATGCCCGGCTTGCATCAAGCAGTGCTACATAAACGTCAGATCTCCTTTTATTAATAACTTTTATTTTAATTCAGTACAAATGAACAATTTGAAGTTGGGAGTTTCTCTTTAATACCAAACTGCAAGTCTGAACACTGAAATGTTAAAACTTGGTGTATGTGTTTATTAGGTCAATGCCTTGGTGGAGTTCGAAGACAAGCATTTACGCTAAAGATAAGCAATTTGGTTGAATGATGAAACGGGGTGTATAATTTCATTACATCAATACCTTGACTAAGTTCGATAATGAACATTTTCTGCTAAGGGTTAGCCGAGACTTTCGAACACAATAACTCTCCTTATAACTGAGCTAGAATGTTCAAACTTGGCGAAGGCGTTCATTAGCTGTGAATGTCGTGATGGAGTTCGATGATAAACATTTTCTGCTTACAGTAAGCAGCGATAAGCAATCTGTTTGGTTGATGCTTTCGGACTTGATAACTTTAGTTATAACGAAGTGATAGCGACGAAACTCAAAATATAGATTCCTTATATCATTACCGCGACTATGATCGTTAGTGAGAATTCACTGCTTAGTCTAATAAGCAATTTGATTGGCCAAGACTTTGGAACGTAACAATTCTGCCTTTAGTTGAGGTGAATGTCCCGACTGAGTTCAATGATTTAACATTTCAAACCAAGCAATTTCATTGGTCGATGGTTTGGAACAGGATAATCTTGATTCTATCTGATAGAGAGTGGTCAGTCTTAGTCTATAGGTTGATGCCTCCATACTTCTGAAAAAAATAAACGTGCGATTAATTAATATGTGTCGTCTATTTATTTTGGGATTTCGGCGGGGGACATCAGCCTCACTGTTGGCTTGTTTCTTACGAATTCTGATGAGATTGAAGTCGGAAAATCCCTAAAAACAGTCGACAGGGAAGCACTCAAAATTAAGATAATAGAAATTGAAACCATTCAATCGATAAGTGTGTCGCGGGTGTACTATTTCTTGTAATGTTGAGAACGGCGTGTGGGGGCGTTTAAAATGATCATTACGTCCTACTATATGGTTGATTCGAACTTCCCACGTCAGTACTCAATGTTACTGGGACTATTCCAACCTTGTACACTTCAGCAGCATCCCAGAGATATAAATTCTCTTTAAGCAAACTTAAATCCGAAATGAATTTAATTTCTGTAAATGTAAGTGAATAAAATGGCTACTAATGGTTCTTGTTTTCGCAAATTTAGCCTGGTGACAAATTACAGGTAGTCTACCATCCCCATTATGCAGAACATTCAACATCTTCTTTTAACGCTTAATGCCCCTGTATGTGAGATCTTGCTCGGACGGTGTTCTAAATATGATAACAGAACACCCTTTAGTGTTCATTATCTGTTTCACTCGGTTGAACACCCTTCGTGTTCTATCTCAAACACACTTGATCCAAGACGGTAAATGTATTTAAAACTGAACATATTGTGTTCTAAAATAGTGGGGTAAATGCATTTAAAACTGACCATATAGTGTTCTATAAATAGAACACATTTTACGCGTCGCAACACGTTGGAGTTAAAAGCATTTAAACTAGTATTCTGATGGTGAACCCATAGGGTTCTGCGAGAAATAAGAAAGACGCGTCTCATGTGTTCAAAAATTGTTTCAGAATAGGGTTCTACAAAGGCTTATTTAGTGTTCTAAAAGTTTTAAAATTTTAACGATACAGTGGATAACCGAGTCTCGTTTGTCAATTAGTAGCATTAATGACTAAAATAATTACAATTAATATTAGACCAAATAAGACACCGAAGAGTACGTTCCACTTTCATGTTTGTGTACAAAGAGTATGCCTCTTCCTATAAATACGTAGGAATAACACTGAACTAACACTTGCACTTAAAACGCTGTGCCATAACACTTTCGCAATCTGGAAGTCGCGTCATGGGGGCTGTCATTTCCAAAATACATTCTTATAAAAGATGGACTATAATGGCGATATAGGTTGGACACCATGCTCCCTTTATACGACGCTGGATGAATATGGTGAAATTGTGGAGCAATCTTGCATCAGTGAAGTCTAATCGTTTAACTAAAGATGTGTTCGAGGCTGATTGTAATAACGGAAATGGGAACTAGTGCTCCGAAGTAAACTCCGTGCTCAATGGTGTTCAAATGGGTCATATTTTCATTAACAAACAACAATGCAAAATAAAGAAATAGAAGAAAAACTTCTCAGCTGCTCATATGACTGATCAGGCTAAATAAACATTCGTACAGAGACTTACGTCACCCACCACACTTACTATTGCATGTACTTATTTACTTCCTTATTAATTATTTAATGTGTTTGAACTAGTAAGAAGTTTTCAAAACACATGTGTTGACATTGATGGAGTCATGCCGAATTGGTGTACATCATACTGTTAGTGCCGTAAGAGAGTTTCACATCTTTAAAACTCATTGGACTACAGCTGCAGGTGACATCTTGGACAATAAATGTGACTGTTAAAATGTTTGTCCTTGTTCCTCTTTTCGAATTTAAGCCCTGGTCTTAACTTCACAATAGATGTTTCATCACTGAAATCGTCAAATTCGAAATTAAGCCTAGGGCTTTAATACGAGAATTCCCGGTAGTATCGTTGCTACGGTACTAATACAAAGTTCATCTTCAAACAACCAGAAACGTAAAATATTACTCGAAGTATTTTCAAAATCTGTGTTTATTTTTTTTTTACCTTTAATGAACATTCTCCAAACTAGCATTCTCCGTGCTGCTGGTCGTGGCCATGATTGTTTACTGCGGATGACGTGACGGTGTCGACGGCGTCATAATTTATTCAAGAGCTGATCTAGGTTGGTGCAACTTCTCGTTTGCTGTCAATAGGTTTTTTTTTTATTTTCAAGCGTATCTCAGTGTGGAGTCCTAATATATTGAAGAGTTAATGCGTTTCTTAGACTACTCAACGTACTAAAAGAGCGCTGTACCGACATGTTAAACAACAAGCATATACATCAGAAAATTACATACTAAATAGATCGATGTCGATGGAAACACAAAAATTAATAAATCCCAGAAATCCCTAAATAGCAAAGGGCACAACTACTGTGAAAGGTTGATGTTTGTACACATTTTTAAAAGAGATATCTTGACCGGTTATGAGATGTGCTCCGGAAACAAAATTTTACACCAAAAACTAAGTTGGGTTTTCTGCCATGGAAACACAAAAATATAATTCCCAGAAGTTTCTAAAAAGCAAAAGGCACAACTACTGTAATAGGTTGAACTGTTTATGAGATATGCACCGAATTCGGGCCGGATGGGCCCCACTTTAAAATCCCTCCCTAACTTTGTTCGAAGCGGGATAATATAAATGTATGTTTGTGGACAGAAATTAGCTATGGTTCAGGCATGAAAAGTACTGTGAACTCCAGATGGCGATTACATTTAGTGCTGATCTGTTTAAATAATTTCTGGAACGTCATGCTTTTTGATAAGATTTTCGATTATTAATTGTATATGATATAAATAACACATACTATATTTAGCCTTTACTCTGAAATACTGTGTGTTTAAAGTTTAATGTGTAATACAGTTGTAGGTAATTAAGGGTTTTAAAATTTATGGTAGTAAATCTATCCAGTTCTGACATTTAGGTTAAATTTAATATATTTCATTTCATTTTGTGTTGCTATAAAAGGGCGCTGCTTTGATTTATTATTTTGGATTGTCTATAGTGTTTTATTGTACTGTGTGGTTTGTAGGGTATAATTGCCACTTTATATAATCTGTTAAGATATGGATTTCAGGTATAAAACTTCGGCCATAAACTAACACGTCTAAAATACCAACCAGGAAGTAACATCAGTATAATTATATAGGAAACAAAACCAGTTCATGTGTTGTCCTAGTAATGAATCATAAGGTCGATGAATTTTATTTGCCGCCATGTTATCTCTCTGACTACCTGAAGTATAAATCAAGTTGAGTTTCTCAAATACAATAGATTTTGTTGGGTCACGTTAGATGTATTTATTTATTGCGGCTATAATAATTGAACAGCGGTAGAGTCTATATTTGGGAGTTTTAAATGTGAAAACATCCCGAAATAACCGTCCATGACACGATAAGTACTCTTACTTTGGTAAAAGTGTAAAAATAGAACGGAAAACCGATTAGCACCCATTAACAAGATGTAAGTAAGCCCACGTCACTTTTTGCATATAGTATTATCTGTAGTTCTTTCGTGAATGCTGATGTATATGGAAGAGTTTACATAAGTCCACATTATAATCTGGTCGTACGTATATTGCATTCGTCCCTGTGTGCCAATCCGCCTTTAGGTTAACGTCCACATTTTGAGTCAGCACAATAGATAACTGAAACTTCAATAATCCATGAATTGTCAAAGAAATCTTATTAGGGTTTATAAGGCTGTACATGTAGTTATTAAATGAAATGAAATGGTGTTTAACGTCCTACTCTTCTGCGCGTGACATTGGCTAATGGAAGACGGTTGTAGTTATCAACCATCTAAAAAAGGTGGTAGGTTGAAAAACTGAAAGGTTGGTGCGTGCGCGATGCATCGTAGGGTCTATCACTAAGTCACTGTCCAACCTCGTGGGGTTTCTACGGTTCCTTCTCCCACTGCTAAAGACCCCTACATGCAAACGAATCATTGAAATAATATTGAACCATATGTTAGTTCCAAAATGGCCTAGTTTGTGTCGAGTGGAAATAACCCCATTTCTCTCTCTTCTAAAAGTGTATCCGCTGCATTTCCCATTGCTAGGAAAAGCGCTATAAATATCAACAATTTTTGACTTGAACTAAAGTCATACAAAGGGGGGATCTTAATGCTTTTCGATAATTTTAGGCCGTGATGTGAAATTTCTAGCCAGCTTGTTTCTGTTGCTCCATCCCGACGATTTTCAGGCGGAAAACAAACTACATAATCTAATTCTTCTAGTATTACTTTGTATTTCCACACAACTTTTCTTTTATCAATTCTTTGACGTTTGACAGAAAACGTAAAATAAAAATGGGCTTACTTATCAATGTGCGATGGTATTTGAATTTCGCGGTGATTTGGTTTTAATAGATCACGTGACAAAGCTCACCAATCAGACGCACACGACGAAAGGTCAACGGGTCGTGTAGAGTGAAAGGTTTGTTTACGTTTTGATAGTAAAAAAGCGGAAGAATAACTAGAACTGTATACTCCGTGTAGATTTTGTTTAAAACACCGATGTAAAACCGTTTACTGTGAGAAACTGGGAAAAATTTAGGGTATGTGCTAACCAGTGGATCAAATTAGATGGAAATATTGATATGTTGGACAAAGAATTGTAGGAATGTGCAGACAAAACTCTCTCTCATTCTAACAATACAGACTTCTCACATACATTACCAACGTGAAAAAACCCCAACAACTGTGTATGAATAAAGAACTATGTTTAGAGCAGCTAATATTTTACCAGCGAAATAAGAAAAAGAATAATAGGTCTGGTTAATTTGTTAAGGGGATCATATCTTAACATTTTCCAATTTTATTGCAAATGCAAGTTGATGAAGATATTCTCATATTCCTAAATGTATGTCAACTCAGACTAAGACAAAAGACCACTATGGAAAAGACTGTGTCACCATTGAGGTGAAATACCATGTGCATTACTTTAAAGTTGCCTAACTGTATCTGCAGAAATTATTTTCTTCTTATTAAACTCTACTGTAACAAATGACAGGGTTAGGTTGACTATAGAGACCAAAAACCAAACAATATTTTCTCTGTGGATGCAAATCAGGCTGCATTAGGCTACAGATAGTTGTATTTGTTACAAGTGAAAGCTTTCTAGTATGGATTTGTGAAAATTGTTTGAATATGAAAGTGACAGTCAAATGATATTGATGAAATTACATGATTTTTTATGAATAGGCCTACACCTGTATACATACATATGTATTTTTGTAACCGGTTTGGCAGTTGGAATTCGATATAAGAGTAGGCCATAGTGCTGTGCCCAGGCAAAATTTCCCTCATAATAAACTGTATAGCGCACGCCCGTCTTCCTTAACCCAGTACATGTATATAGGAGCTACAGATAGATGTATTTTTTAGAAGTGAAAATTTTTCTAGTATGGATTGGTGAAAATTGTTCAAATATGAAAGTGACAGCCAAATCATATTGATGAAATTGTGATTTTTATGAGTAGGCCTAAACCTGTATACATATGTATTTTTGTAAGTGGTTTGTACATTAAATATTTTAAACATGTTTTACTTAAATGTACTGTACATGTCGATAAATGTTCATATCATATTTAGCTATTTTAAGTTGACATATATGTTTTTATTTTCCTTTTTTATTCCAATTCAATTCGGACGTGGTTTCTCCTTGTCAGTGGTGCAGGCAGAGGGGCTGACAAGGTACAAGGACTGCTGTCTAGTCGTTCAAATGTGACGAATAACCGAATTCCTGTGTAACATTGGTGTGCACGTAAAAAGGTCCCTAGGCAGTTGGAATTCGATATAAGAGTAGGCCATAGTGCTGTGCCCAGGCAAAATTTTCCTCGTAGTACACTGTATAGCGTATGCCCGTCTTCATTAGTCCAGTACATGTATAAGAGCAGAACAGTAGGACGGCGTTTAACTCCATTTCATTTCTTATTCATATTACTGGAACCATTTTATTTAGTTAACTGTTTGTTTTTCTCTTATATGTACTTTTCTTTACTGGCATATATCTTTTAATTTTGTACAATGTATACAGACACAAGACCTGATCTGTGTGTAAATACATGTGGTAGTCTGTGCGGTTTAGCCCCCCCAAAAATTGATGATTTCTTAGGAGTATTCTTAGCCGGCCACATCCTCAGCCCCTCCAAAAAATTCTGTACCCCCCCCCCCCCCAATTTTATGAGCTGGCGACGGGCCCGATTCTGTGGATATAAAAATCTGAAAAGCAGATTAGAAACCATTCTCCAGTATTAATACACTATATAAATGATGTTATTATTATTATATACATTTTTCATTAAAGATACATTATATAAGATTTAGATAAAGAACTAGCCATTCTTGCTATAATAGTTCAAAAGTAGATAATGTAAAATGAATCATTTGAAAATTTCATTCAAATTACTCTATTGCAAGCAAAGGTATAAGCCTTTAAAGGTTTGGCAGACAATTTCAACCACTGTACTGTTTGATCAAAGCTAAGTCTCGGTCCTCCATATTTGATTAAATCAAAGTATCGCTGAATCATTTTAATCTATTTAATATCGGAGAAATCTCATGCCATCGAGTGTTGTTGTTGAATACTGTATGAGGAAGTATATAAAATTGGATTCATTTCTTATTTTTTAGTACTGTATTTCTTTCTATAAAATAAATGTATACTTATTTGACATCTCTTATAATATGTCTTTATTGTTGTTTTTTTTTTAAAAAAAGAAGTATAATTGCATGTTCAGGGTTGTTAGGTGAATCATTGTTAATATTCTGTTGTATCAGTGGGCTCATGTAGATAATATTATTTTTTTTGTTTTTTTCTCAACATTATATATAATTATTATACCGAACCAGTATTTCAATCATGCCAAAAACGTTTTCATCTGTATACTATATTTATATTTCTTTTGCATATTGTTGTATTGAAATAAAATGGAAAAAATACTTTTTCCAGGAAATATCACATTCATTGATACAATTTCGCTTTTGACCATATTTTTTCCGCAAATCAGGTTCTAGCCGTGTTCACGGTGTCAGCACAACATTTATCTGATGTTATTGTCCCGTAATTCAGGCATATTTGCAGAAAAATTCTCTCATACAAATGTAAACAAGCTAGCATGTTCCGTCTCGTAAAAGGTATTCCCTGGTCTATTTATGGCTATTGACCCCTGACCTAATGACGTTGGTTGCTTTTATGGTTTCTGATTGGCTTAAAATATGATTTCTTCACCACATTATGGCTACTCTTGACAAATATAGTCCGAGGCGTAATTCGAGTGTTGGTCTGATTGTGCAAAACATCGCAATAGAAATGTGTACTACAGTGACGACTTACTTGTTTACTTGTGCAACAAAGCGTCAGATTTTCGCCTGGAATTTGCTGGAACAAAATGAAACGATTTTCGTGGCTAAATCACAGCCTATTTCCTTAGTTATGACCTGTGTTGTGAGTGCAATTTTGCCCAGGTGCGGCGCCACGCATAACTCTGTCAAGGGTGCGTTTACGTGCATGCCATTTTTGAAGCATCCGAACGATTATGTGGTCAGGCCCTTCATCCCACATCACTGACAAGGGTTCTCGGCCAACAGGCGCAACATACGGATTGAACATGCGACCAACATGTTAGCGAGCCAACGCCAAACTCACTGAAATTAATACGTTTTGTCTATTTCAATGAAACAAAGATCTTGTTAGAACCTCAATGTGATCAGAACTTTTTAGACTTGTTTAACTTAGTATTACATAGCAACCTATTTTTGCATTGCTTAATCCTGAATACACCAAGAATAAATCAATGTGATCTGGTTTGATTATTTAATAAGCTTAGCTTGCTTACAAATACAAATTAAGCAAACTATACATTACTTTAATATATCTGAAATAGAGGGTTACAGCTCAAAGGGATATAGGTTGTGGTTTTATATTTTAGTGGAAGGGATCGCGTATACATGTCGAAAATATCTCCTTGCCCATCAGGCTCCAGCATGTTCCACTCAGTCCATAATTTCTTGGAAAATCCTTACAGGCCCTTAACAACTGATTAACCACAAAAATGTTAGGCTCGTGACTACGCACCTGAAAGACTGCTCAATAGCAGACATTTGTTAGTTTTAATATAACATTTACTTTACATTACTCTAAATCAGTATACTGCTATTCGTTTAAAGCGCATCAACGTTTTTGTAATGCAAAATATATTGTTCCCCGTAACACTGATGCAATCACATTAATAACTACAATCTATATCAATCACCCCTGTACAGATTTAATTACTCCAACTCTTTAATTGATTGGTGAAAGTGGGCGTGTGTGTGAAACTGTATACCCTTCACACGTGAAAGGGTATTGGGCAGAGACCACATCTTTATCGTCTTGTTACTTACTATCTTTCTCCCAAATTACACCATGTGCTTAGTGGCTGGGAGACTAGTGCGTGTTATTTTTAGATGAGAAAGTCAAGCTCCCCCCCCCACATACACACTCAATGGGCACTGTGCGGAATCGAAGCCGAGGACATATGCTTTCACGTACATTATATAACTTTTACTCCACAACTTTAAAATATCCATCATAGGTTAACCGTGTATCATAAAGTTTATAATGTCTTGCGTGGGAATATTCAATTGATACCAAAATAGAAGGCTATTTTACGAAGAAAATTACCTCCTAGCATCAAAGGAAGTTGATGTCATGGATTGATATATAAAGGTGATTCAGACAGGAGACGTAAACATAGATCAATGACAGGAACACGTTAATGAAGTACAACTAAAACTTACGTAATACATTTGATCTTCAACAAATCTGATAGATTTATACAGATGATATATATTTTATTTATCAGTGTAATCAATAAAATATACTACATCGCCATTCTGTGATTTAAGAACCATTTCGGAATTAAAACCATAATGTTGTCAGTAACAAATTTACAGTAAAATATGGATATATATTTATCTCATTTTTTAAAATTTTTTAGTCTTTATAATTTGGACTGCGGCCGCTGCGACTAATTGAACAGTGTGGCCTAATGGAAGAAACTTTGGTTGATTTTCATTAAATATACAAAACAATTTAGAATCATAATTGTTATCCGTGCATGTCCTTGGTGGATTAGACTTTTACCTACAACCATTATGTCATATACAATATTTGGGCAATCATAAAAACTTACACTTCTGTTGACCGGAGTGTATACACAAATTAGCTAGAAGATAAGGTTATGACAACAGCATTCTTTAGCTTACAAAATAACATAAATATTTGATCGAACTATTCACCCTCGGCGATTGTTAATTAAGTTTGTACTGACGTAGACATCACAGCGCGAGGATAATCTAAATTCTTGATAATAATAATCTTACTTTCTGGATTGACTATTCCAACAGCACGATATCCGAGTATAACTTTAAACACGCGGGAATTGATCATCAAGAAATGCCGCTTGCAAAAGAATGAGTGGTGGTCAACGTTACACAGTTTGTTAATTTGATGTTAATGTGTAATTCGGTTCGGGTGTGAATATACCTCCACCACAACAAAACCAATTTCAACCATAAGAAACAACCACGGATACTGCGCTGAGTATGTTCATTAGTTTGACTGTCAATCTGATTTCGACTACTTTCTGACCTTACACTTCTCGGTCCCCAACAATTTGGTCATCGGCCGCATTGGGTATCAAAATATACTGCAACGTTATCAATAGGTTGTGGTCATAACTTTACAGTAATATTAAAGGGGCATTGTGGAATATTAGATGAAGTCGGTACGATAAAAAAAAAAAAACAACATAGTGTCGATTATTCATTTTGTCATTTAATCATCAATGTACGTTTAGCAGCAGACCGGATTCAAATCCAGTGAAAATCAAACACATAAGATGGCATCGAGAGTTGATTAGTAAATGTTAATAAATGTCTAGTTAATCGTTTAAATAAATGTCAGGCTTAAAGAAAGACCTCCAATAAGCAAATTTAGATCTGGAATAATGTATGTTTAATGAACGCATAAAATGACAAGATTAAAGGGATTTTTGTTTTAGCATATTGTTTGGCGCAAGCCTACCTTCATAAACCAGGGCGTTACAGAACGAGGAACCTTCTTTCTATCATTTTTCTAAACTGCCACCCTTTTCTTTTTAAAAAACATGTTGCTTTACAACATCATAACCAAATGTGTTAAAATTTCTGTTTTTTACGGGGGATGGCTAAAATGGTGTTCGAACCCTGAATTGACCGAAAAAGTTAATCACAATTTTCCAGCGTCCCCCCCCACCCTGTGTCAAATATATATATAAATAATTAACTGGAGTACATTCCAGGCTGGATTATTGGCTTGGGCAATTTTCCATAAGTTTAGATTATACATACTTTTCCATGGTGACTCTACAGACAAATCATTTGTTATTTCCATAGCCAATATTTCCAACAACCCCCCCCCCCCCCCAAAAAAAAACAAACAAAAAATACCACCATTTATCTGTGTGTGTCAATCTCCGCTTCCGGCGTAGCGATATCCCCGACCATTACATTGTTATGCGATAACTATTTACATGTGTGAATAGTAAATCGGAGATTGGTGAAAATTATACATATGTACTAAACATGAATGGATGACGAATATATTATCACTAAAAATTAGATACAAGGGCATAGACAAATAAACTAACGGATAAACATTTACAAACAAGGACAATGACACACAGAGGTTTCTAAATAATACAGGTTACATAAACAAAAAATAGGTAAACAAACATTTAAATGTACATACACACACATACAGTATTCTATTTCAGTCGCTTCCGGCGTCACAGTTGAAAAAGCGACATGGGACACAAAATTCGCTTCACTCGTCGTGTCAGTTTTTTCAAAGTTTAATTGAGAAAAAAAAGCAACATCGACTTTTAACACGACGTCGCTCTACAAAAAGCGAATTCTTCTAAACTGATGTAGTTTATTATTTATATTTTGACGTTTATTTGTCGTTTGGTATGTATTCTTCAATACAGTAACTTATATTGGTTAGAATTAAGCATGTTCATTGTATTCGCATTTGATGGGGTCTGTGAATGGTGACTTAATTCAATGTACACCTAAATTAAGAACCCAGTTTATAAGTCATTTAAAATATATTTAATTTTTATATATTATTGTTTGTATAAACATTTAAATGTCATAATATATTATATTTTGTGTTGTTGCTTAACAGAGATGATCCAGCAATATACATCCTTAGACACAATATGTAGTAGATCTTTCAATAATATCTTTTATATTATACCACGATTTTATAATGTCCAGGTTATATATTATATGTTTAAGTTCGTAAAAATCATGACCGTTTGCTCCGTGATACTTATACACCATAATCAAACGATGACACTAATAACATTGTGGTTTCCATTATTTACACCAGTTGTTTATAGGTTCTCAAGTCACGTATTACTTAATAGTATGAACATTCCTTGACATTTTTTCGGACAGAATTAATACAAGAATTCATTTCTAGCATTTACCTGCTAGCAATCACGAAGAAATCAGATGAAGAAGAGATCGATGTTGAAAAGAACCCAAGATTGCGTTCCTTTCTGCACTACTTAACCTAGATATTCAGAGTATAATCATTGAATGAAATATGGGAACGAAAGTCATCTAACAATAAAAAATTCAGAGGAAACCATATTTGGATATAAATATCAGATAATAATCTATAATGAAAACAAAAATCTTTCAAAAATGCAGATGTATTTAAAGAATTATTATCCCGTGCCGAATGAAGTTAGGTGGGGATATCGAAAAGGGTTCCGTTCGTCCGTCCCGATTTCATTTCCGGAGCATATCTCATAAACCGTTGAAGATATCGTTCTCTTACTACAGTAGTTGTACCTTTTGCTATTTAGGAATGTCTGGGATTTATATTTTGTTGTTTTCATACACCCAAATTTGACTTCAGCCGTTTAAAACTATAATATTTTATTTTATGATGCACGCGCTTAATGTTTTAACATACGGCAACTGATTAAGGTAGCTAAGGGGTGTTGTCCAAATATTACAGGGGGTAGCGACCGTTCATTGTCGAGCTACTGTGGTCAGAGTCTTCCGACTAGTCCCATTGATATTCCAAGAAGTTATTTTCCCTCATGCCTTCCAAACAAGTGCGTGGGATGGTGATGACTTCATGCTGTTGCATTAATAATAAAATTAACAGTGAAGTCTCCTTAGGGAAGTCAATCTATAAATAAAATATATAGGGTTAAAACTGTAGCTTAACAATAAACTGAAAAGGGCGACGAGAATTGTACGTCGCTTTTATTAAATTAACGTGGCCGAAAAATAAAATCTTACACTTCTTAGTCAACATCAAATCATCTTAGCAGAAATCTAAACGGTTAACCCTCTACAAAATTATGACGAGGAGAGTTCCAAATGAGGCCCACTATGTGCCTATAAAGATTGGAATCAACGTAACGTTGAGCAAAAGGCTACAGCCATTTCACATTGAAGTAAGTTGGCAAATAGTTACTTGTCTGACTCCAGCTGGCGCTCCTGGTTAAACGTGATCAACCATCTCTTCTCAAAACAGTGATTTAAGGTGACATTTTGATATATGAGAATGTTTAAACCCACGTTAATATTACTCCCCCATATGTAAATAGTTTTATTAAATCAACTTGTTCGTAATATCCAAGTACAATGTATTTGATTTTAACTTCTAATAAACAACAACTATACCAGTAGTTTGATTGAAAACGTCAATGTAGAATCAAAAATACAGTAACTGTTTTAAATTGAACGGTTGTGTTAATTTTAATGTGTTCAATAACTAAATGACGTATAAACAGTATACTTATATTAGCTGTGGCGATAACAATTTCACACATCTTCTTTTTGTACGAATCCTATTGTTTCAGTGAACTTTGATGTATTCTGTTCATGTATTGTGCATGTTTATATACAAAAAAATCGAAATAGGACCTAATATTAAATTATCTTATAATAAGCCACTACGTTGTCTCGATGAATTTACATATTACAAACTTGCCAGAAAAATATTTAAATATATGACCATACACTATCATTGGTACTCATACTGACAGTCTTCAAGTTATCAAGCTGTTCGTTGCCATGACCAGGAGGAAATAATAAAAATCATTTTGATCTACATCAGGTTAGCGGCCCAACATTTAAAGAATTGTGCTGGAATAATATTCAAATTCAAGATTATTTACTATCATTGGTACCCATACTAGATGTTTCCAATTTCTGCCTCTGGAACGGATCTATTGGTATATTTTTTATAGCTAATTGTTTACGTCCAACGGACATTGTGACCCTCCAAAAATGACTTAATTATGCTGGTGGCAACATATTTCCAGTAAAATAGGACATGTTTATGACTTGACATATATTATTTGTGTGTGTGGTGGTGGGGTGTATTTAACGCGTGCACACTGTATGCTAGTCTCGAAAGGAACGGGTTTGTGTCGAATGGACGTTAAACCATCTATCTCTGTGGTCTGGCTTTTTGATGCTTTAACAACATAGATTATTTTAATGAGCTTTATTAATCAGTAGCCTGGCAGACCAACATAGACGATGAACTAGTACCCAAGAATAATGAGTCTGGACGACATTTTACCAAACAAACCGTCAGATTTAATCTAAGGAATTCTTTACCAGTTCAGTTACCACGGCAAACAGGACTTCGTCGATTTAGAAAGCTAGATATTTTATTGGCCAGAAACGGCTTCGCGGAGGAATTCTGCGTGATTTACATTATATCTTTATTAAATATAACCATGGAAACCGCCGCCTTTGTGTTACGGGTATTATGTATGACCCAGAGGTCCTTATCTAATTCCCATCCTAAGCATTCTCCCAACTAACAGTACATATATATATATATTTCAATTGCCAAGCTGATTATTGCGAATTAAATACTAAAAGCTAGCGCATGTTTTTACCAACCACTATGGAATTAATGAATGTTCAAATTCAGAATTCACGAAGTGACCCGATAGAAATATATTGTACATGTTCCGGATGGTTATATAGAATGTAAACGTGACTAGTAAAAAAGAACAGTTTATTATGATGTGTTGAGATTGTGTGCATCTACGACGTTTTAAATGTCATTATAACGTTAATTTTATACCCGGCACCTCGAACACTTAGGAGGTCAGATTTCTATTACGCTTATAATGATGATATATTATACAAGAACATAATTCCAATATTCTTGTACTTAGTAACTGAACCAGTTTGAACTGTAATTTGCAGGATTCTCAAATCCGCTGTCTTTAATATTAACCATTAATATATCGGCACATATTTAATATAACAACAGCTGATGGGGTATCTAATACGTTTATAGGTTCGTTCTTGTAACTGGTTTAATATTGTATCATATTATATCAACATTTTTTTTTAATTTGAGAGGTAATCGCTTCCATAAATATAATACAGCATACGAGGAAGTGACATTTTGATTTCCCCGATTTTCATTTATCACTTTTTCATGTCAGTAACTTAATTAAATCAACATGTAAATAATATTGTCATGTATAATGTATTGGACGCTCGTTCTGCAATCAAAAAACGAGGAAGCTCTACGATCCCTTTCCAATTAATGAACAGTTGGTTTATGAAGGAGTTTGTTGTCTGGAAATATCTTTAAAGTTTATTTTCTGTTGAATTGGAAACCAATGGATCGTTCAAGAATAGATGTAACCTGGATCATGTGTAAGAAGTGGACATACTGTAATTTCTTTATTGATAGCGCAAAGCATTGCTGACCGCGTAGATCGAACGTTTTGTGTCACTGCTGGTCACAAAGGGTAGGATCGGATTTTTGCTATTTGTCTGAGGTGAATAAATACAAAAAAACAAAACAAAAAAATCCAACATTATTGGATATGACATTGAAACAACAATGGACACCGATAATTGTCCCAATGTTTCTTGCCTATGGAGTCCTCGTTATCAAAATAAATATATGTTTTGTCTGGGCTTTTTCATATTGCTGTGAACTCGTTGTTAAAATGAATATAATTATGTTTTGTCTGTCTGGGCTTTTTCAGATTGCTGTCTGGTACAAATTATCAGTAACTCTATGTAATCTGGGTTTAGTTTTAAAATGTGTGCTTTCATCCATTCGTTTATTTCCTCGTTACCACCACCTGAGAGGAGGCATCTATTTTAAGATGGAGCTATGTGTCATCAGAGAACATAAAGACCATGTTTCTTCGCAATATTTGGTTACTGTTCCGTAAATATGATGATGAAGAGTTCACCTACTCGCATTGTCCCTATGATTGTGAACCGTTAAAGATGTGTAATTTAATGGGCAGTGTCCTGTACACTAATATCTATTCACAATGATTTCTATCAGATCTTCTGTTTCAAAGTGTCCGAGGGATCTAAAAGGACGGGGATCACACATCGTTTGTCTATATGTATCATTGATTATTTTTACTAAGAGATGTTTCAGTGTTGTGTTATCATTCATATAGGATTATCAAGATTATTTGAGTACATGTCTCTGTTAAGATTGCATGGAACACATAATAACCGTTTATAGGACGCTTAAGTTGCTCGTAGAACGAGAATGTTGTAGATTTTCATTACAACCCCAAGAAGTTCACATTAAAATCCGAAAAACTATGGTCGACAGAACGGGTACATGGTTTAAAAGACATATCCGATAAACAAAGATATTTGCCCCTGAGATAGAAACTGGAACCAAACCAGTTATTTCATAATCTCACTTTCGAACATGGACGTAATAGTCTTTAGACATACACGTAGTCAGAGTTTAAAGTAGCTAAGCCTAACTCAATATTATCGAAAGTCTTCGACGTTGAAAACACAAATTCTCACTTGCGAACATGGACGTAATAGTCTTTAGACATACACATAGTCAGAACTTAATGGTTTTTTTAAACATTTGCCATGTTACAGGCGTTACTCCTTATTACTAGTCAGACAATCACCGTAAATTAGAAGGATAAGGGAATCGCAGAAATTTCAACACGACAAGGGTTTGGCGTCATAGGATTAGGAAATAACTTAGAATAATGTCATCCTTATCACGAAGTCAAACCATGCTTGCAAGTTTGATTTTAAAGAAACTCAAATCGCCCGATTTAGAATGATTTACGTGGAGTTTACGGGCAGACTATTGCAGTACATTAGAATATTGCCCTATAAAGAACTTTGCTTGAAACTGTCTTTTAAATGATTAATACATCTAGGTATTGGTCATTTAGGCTATCAATGAAGGTATCTTATGCAGTGAGTAATCACGAAAACACTATTAACAAAGTGTCTGTGTGTTCAACCGTGAACAGTAGTTTAACCGTGCGCAACTAACGTACGAAAATTAAAAAATAGCTGGCTTCTTTTTTCGCACGTAATGGCCATTTTGCTTAGTAATCCCAGCCAGAATTTGGCTATCTTTATTTTATAAAATTGCGTTAAAGTTTTAAATATTTGTTTAGAACTGAAATAAATTAATTATTAGTCAATCCCCACGCTAAAAAATTAACAGAATTGATTGTGTATATCTGAAATAGAAACGACCGAAGCACAAAATAGTGCCAATATATGCCGACGTCAAATCTGGAGTTGTAGATGTTATTTTTGTGAAAAAAGCATTGGAAGAAGTGATTGTACGTATTATACAGTACCAAAGGCTGAAAGAAGGCTATTGTTTACAATGTAACATTGTGTCTTGTAATGTTGATAATGATCATATGATGGTGTTGACATTTGTTTGTTGATGTGACCTCATGACCTGTGACGTTTAGATAACGTCATATGGATATCATGGCTATTCACTGTGTCTGAGTCACTTCTCTGCAAGTAGGGTGAGACTGTCGTTCAGATTGTAGTTTAACCTCTATGGGTTACAGCCATATAGCAGACGTGTAATATTTACTGAAATTACGCGAAATGTGACATTGCCAGCCCATGCATGTATATATTCTAGAAACTTCACGATTGCAATATGCGACCAGAGGAAACATTATTCGCCTTTTGACGTCTTTAGTACCATGACAAATCGAATGTTCCGTTGGAATTTTAAACAATTTATTTAGACAAGCTGCTAGACGGATAATGTTTTATTTATCTAGCCGTGTTCAATTAGTTTGTTTTTATGACAAAGCAATATATTTAGGTTCATCACCACAATTTTGTTTAATATTACAACACTGGAAATAAAATCGGATTTAACGCCCCTACTATTCTGTATTAACCGGGCAAATGAAGGAGTGGATACATAATGTTGTGTGTACCCCTAACATGAAGGAAGCATGCCGGTAAAAATCCACACCAATAACAAGTCTTGGGCCTCTTGAGCCACACATACGGTTATATATTCTTTAGCGATCATTTGCCGCCCATTCATAGTTAAAATAGCCCCATTTACCCAGTTTAGCATTGTCGCAATATGCATTTGTCACAAACTGAATGACCTAAATAATAAATGCCTGGCCCATTAACACTCACATGGTAGACTTTAATAAATTTTAATATGAAGATTGCCGTTTGATACTGCTGTCTATCCTCATTTAGCAGCAGTTCAACCGATACATACAGCAGTGGGTTAAATGGTAACGATTGGTATTGATAGTTTTTAATAATTAGTCATATTATATTGTACGCTGTACTTAAATTAGGATAATTTGCTGCATTTGTCAGTCAGGAATAGGCAGTGTGATTACCATCAAAATTGTGCGTCATAGATTTCCAAGGTATTTATACGCCCACATGTGTTTATTTAATAAGTGATAATATGGAAATCTCAGACCATACTGATGTTTACGTAAAATATGAGATGCTAGTCGATTACCTGTTTATTATATCTCATCCAGCAGAAATACCACCATCTATTATATCGATGATAGTCAATTTTATTTGGAAAAAAAGAACATTTCCAATGACCTGAAATGTAAAATAACTCAATAAAAATTAATACAATAAAATAATGTACTGTCAATCGTCATTAAAGAAGACCCAACGTTTGTCAACAAGGTTTCCACAAATTTTAAATATATATTCAGAAATAATCCCCTCTGTAACGCAAGTATACCGATTTGGCATAAGTTTACTGCTATATTGTGTTCACGCCTCCTGGCGTGAAATGGGCCACAGCGTACTGTTCAATATGAGTGAATTTACTCGACGGCTTTGTGCACTAAACGTTAAAAAACATAAATTCGTGTTTATAATATTCTAATAAAAAGCCCACTCGATAAGATTTTTGACCCAAAGACGAGACGTGAACACTATACAACAGTAAACTTATGCCAAATCTGTATACTTACTATAGACACCAGTGAGCGTGTTGAACCAACTAAGTCACTTCCGGTTTTAATAATAATTAATTTCTCGTTTACAAAAAATTTTTTGCTTGTGTTACAGTGGGGGTTATTTCTAATTATAAGGAGCTAAATCTTTATTCTTTGGCAACTAGAAATTGTGACAAATGGGGGGGGGGGCAACACATATAATAATGTAGCCTAATATGAATGAACATATATATAAACTGATCTCACGTAGAATCCAGATTGAATGACCGTCTTTGAAGTTTGGTTATTCCAGTCTATACCAGTAGTATTATCTAGTGGAATATGTTTAGTCCCGTTCACCGAGTTGCTGCCTTATAAATGACACTCGTAAGCATTCTGGGGCGCGATTCGTGTAGAAATCTTTAAACTTGTCAGTTTGTCTCAAACATTGCATATCAGAAGCCTATCATTTCACGGTAAGATACCAACATCAATGTATATTTAAATTGACCAATAACTGGTGTTTGCAATATCGAAGACAGTGGGTGATATTGTGTTATAGGCTTGCCTCCTTCAATGTTTGGCATACCCAAAACAAGAACACTTTATAGTTGGTAGAATTGTATAGCTGTAAGCTTGATTGTATTCGGCAACCCATATATCTCACCCACCCAGTTTAAATATGTTCCAATCGATGACGCAATGTAGAAAATCTTATCTGTCGAATAAATACGAATTGAACACTGATCAACATCCTGTACTAGACAGATAGATATCGGCTATAGATCAACCTTTCACTCCCTCAGGTAAAAAGGCAAAACCTTAGTGTGTTCCTTAACTTCCACATAACGTCTGTCATGTTTTACACGCGGTTACTGTTATATAAACAGATATAAACTCACAACAATATCCCAGATACCATTCAAAAACATCGATTTAGTTTCGTGATATGGCAAGTTTCCCCAGCAACTTGATGCAATTCATTTAAAACATGGAGTTCCAAAGCAAGAGCAATAACTGCGCCAATAAACACTGAATACACCCCAGTACCCAAATTACAATCGCCAGAATAGTCAATAACTCTGGCATTACAAGATTAAGGGGGATGCGAGTGAGATTAGATTAAGAACAGTCGATCAGTAATCGCTATAAAAGCTGAAAAGGAGACGATGAATAACAACAACACGTGTATGCTGAAAATTTCAATCAAATTGTTTCATTCTGAACCGAGATATTTAAATTTAGGCTAGCCTCGAACAAACCAAGTCTCGATTATCCAATTTACGTTAAATTATCCATCAAAAAATCTATTCACATGTACTTAATATCGCAGGCTAGCGATGACATGGAGAGCTGATTATGTTCTGGATAAGTTGATTAATGTCTAATTAATAATGTAGATAACATTTCATGCCTAAAGAAAGACCTGCAACAGGCAGATTTAGCTCTTGCATGCATGTTAAAGGAAGAAAGTGCAATGATTCAAACCATAAATAAAGCCTTACTCTATTGCTCGCAAACTCGCGGTTTTTTTTTACAGACTAGTGCAGGTGCAATAACTATGTGTAATTCCTGTCATTAGTAGCAGACAATGTGACAGTGGATTTGTTTAGTAAAATATTCGTTAACGTGTTTGAATTGTGTAATTTATTGACGTGTACAATGTAAATGCCGTATTTTGTTGTTTTAACAAATGGAATTATTGACGTTTTCCGCAAGTAATATGCCCATCCGAGAAAATAATTTTCATTAATAATATTCTAAAAAATATAGACGTTCATCCTGCAGAGTATTGCGTGTTACAATCAACACCGTTGTTGAGTTTCTCAAAGAATGTTGAGACCAATTTGTACACCACGTTGATTGTGGGCTAATGTTGTGTTATTTGTTAGACAATGAAACTGTGTTTGCCCACTAGCATTTCTTTCTATGGGGTATTGTGTAACTGCGTTGTGTGAAGAGAGCCATCATGGCAGTTTTCCAAAACAAGCTTATTGTGAACTAAACTTGGGTCATGTCTCGCGCTGACTATCCGTTGTCAAGGTAACCAACCAAGGTAATATCCTTTCAAAATGTGTGGGAATTTCCGTTTACCGAGATTATGTGTTCACGTGACGTGATCAATGAACTACTTTCAGCCACTGAATAAATGCGGCAAATTTTATACATATTTTAACAGGAAACTAAATGTATCTTACTGCAAGTTCAAGTAGGCCTAACGTAATTTATTATTCACGACCAATGAGTTTTGTGTTCACTTCGACTGACGTGTATTCTTTTGATGCAGATTGAAACACATGTTAGTCCCAAAATGACATAGTTTGTGTCGAGAGGATGCACCCTCTCTTTCTCTCCATGCATTATATGTCTTTCAATCATTGTTTTCAAAAACGAAAAACCATACAAGCATAATATACCCGATTGGATAACTGACAAGTGTGAATACCATGCTACCAATTTAAAACTCGCTTCATCAATTTAAGCTTTGATAAACATTAACATATACTACATGAGGTCGGTTTAAAGCCCCAATAACACTCTTGTTGTAACTGAATAATATGTCCCAATCTTCATTCTGGTCAACAAATCGTATTATTTTAGACTATTCCAATTCAATGATGATATAAATTTCATCTTAACACAACTATTTTAAAAAAATTGGAAAAATTCAACCAATTGATTTGAAAAGTCTAACGTAAACCTTTTCAAATGTGACTTGGATTTTAAAATATTTTCGGACCCACTGAACAAGTAAAATAGGTTGTAATGGATAATTTACACAACAGGTAGGAGACTTAAACATCTAGTACTTAGAATAAGGGTATTATTTATTTTCTGGAGCTACCAAGCCAGCAATAATGTTATTGTCCCTTTAAGCTCTTAAAAATTATTTAACTTATACTGGGTTTAAATTAAGCTTTAATATTTTTAATGGGGTCAATTTGTCAGCAACATAATAGCAAACTCGTATGTCTCAGATAAACAACCCAACGATTTGGATTTCCAAATATAAATACGGTCCTTCTACTCACCGGATTACCTATATGTATATATATTTGGAAATGCACGGCCCGTGAAAGTATGTTAATGTAAACGAACTATATAATTATTATTAAACTATTTCCTCATGAATTAGAACATAATACTACAATTAAGGAAGAAGTAAAGGGAATGATATAGCTGGTGACAGAAAATGAAGTTTAACGTCCTACTGTTCAACTCCGACTTGGCTAATGAAGTCAAGTGACTTAAAATTGTACTTCGTTATAGACGAATTGTGTAAGCAGTCAAGTGCGCAAAATTTGTTTTATATAAACCGAATTAAAGATGATCTCGCCCCACCCCCCTGTATTCATAAATTAAATAATACCATATCATAACCCTGAGAAAGATTTAGCGTTATCCGAGATGCTGGCGACACAAAAACCTAATAGATGTGTACAGTTTGAACAGTTGATCGTTTGTTAATATTGACACCCACTGGATAAATACTAGCTGGTTTTAGTCACAGGGTTTTAATCGTGTATAAAATAATATGTATTATAAAACAATCACTGGTTTACTGGACACGAATACAATTACTAAGAGACTAGAATACTTTAGGTTTTCACTAAAAGGAATTATTGTATTCCTCAGAATGTTGTCCTATTGTCGGTCCAGTTCACTTAATAAATGTCATGGAAACATACACCTCTTGTTTTACCAGTGTGAAAAGATGTTGTAAGTTCACAGATACTGTTGTTCTTCTCTCCGTTCCTTTTCAGGTTCTGACATCTTCTTTTGGGGTACCAAAGTAACTAACCAAAAAGTAGAAGGAAGTAAGTATTGTCCCGATAAACCACCGGACCATTTTGATATTATTTTGTGATGATATGAATATTTACAGATTAAACAAAATATGTGAAGTCTATTTGAAAGCTCAATTATATTACTTAAATAATGATAATGTAGTTAGAGTCTTGATTCCCATCAGATTGATTGATTACTCCGACTTTAGTTTATAATCATTAAATTAGCTGATGTTAATGATTAATGACTTATCTTCAACATACATCTCCTCTGACATTATATCATATATTTAACTTGTTTGAGCTGATGTCAAAACATAATATGGCTTAATTTTCTTACGTTTCATTTCTAAATATCGTACAAGCGTACGTTCTTCTGAAGTGGAACAGAAAACGGCATATCCTGGGTCTAATCAGGAACATTACAATAATAACACACAAAAGGAAACTACATGTTTATACCAGGATGTCGTCACACTCAACAGGACGATACAAGGCTAGTTTCATGGCTGACGCATATGACTGAGAAATGGTATGGGTTTAACGTCTTATTTTGCTGCCCTGACTGGGCTGCAAGGGAAATATATGGCCAGACAGCAGCGCTACATCCTTCTCTTGTATCGAATTCAAACTGCCAAGGGCTCTTTCTTGTGTACCCCAATCTGTAATAGGGGCCTCGGTACAGACCGACTATACGTTGTCCCTTACCAATGCGATCTACACCAATGACCAAGAGAAACCACGCGAGTAAATTTACATGAATTGTCGCTGCTAACACTGGTATCGGTCACGGGACCCCCAGTTTAGTGAGCCAAGACCATAATCACTGTGCTAAAATGAAATTGGATTTAACGTCCTAGTGTCCTGCTCCTGTGAAGGGGGTATCGCCGTGAATCCCAATTGACCCCGCTGGCAACGCAAAACGCTCCACAAAGTTCACCGACATACTGAAGCTGAAAGGTTTGGCTCGATTATGCAATTACCAAAGGAAAATCGAAAAAAACCAAACCCGGTGGTCATAATTTTAGTTAAAGCTGAACCCCGATTATAAAACTACAGAAATAATTAAATAAAAATGTAAAGAACAAGCATGGCGACCGCCTTGGGTGGACAAACTCACAAGCAGGCCACGTCCACTTCCACTGTATACCATGTCAAACGAAGCGTCCACATCCGGTTAGGAGATCAACAACCAACCGCCCGTCTGATTGAATTTTTTTTTGTTCACTAAAAGCCCACAGAAAATATTGCTACACAGTTCTTTCTGATCACGTATATATTATTTTACTTATTAGACGAAAATAAGTCAACCACGGCGTACTTTTGCTCTAAATTACTAAAAAAGAACAGAAAAACTGCCTTACCCCAAACAATAACAAATCAGCGACGATAACCAATTTTTATAAGCCCTTGATCACTTTGAACAGTCTTGGGGACGCTCTCGAGGCTAAAGTTGATATATGATTGACTTAAAATTTACAAACCACGTTTAATGTCATGAGGCGAAGAAGTCTATTGACTTTCAGCGATATCTGATGAGTTCCGCCAGAGTTATGGCCCTTGATCACTTTGAAATATCTTGTGGACGACGGCAATGAGACAAACAATCAAAACAATTCTAACCATTTCTGGTAATTACTTATGTTGTAAACGTTCTCCTAGCTTACCAAAGAAAATATGTGCGACAACCCTTGTTGACTGTCGAGACGACTAAGCTGTTGTGGGCGTATGTTTCGTTGCCTGGCAACCGATGTTTTATTATTTCGTGAAATGTTTTGCACAACATCTGAGTAGAAACACCAAATACTTTTCTGCGTCACAAAGTCTAATATTATCGTTCCAAAATATCTCCAAAAGTAGCAATAAAAGTGTAGTCCTCCCCATCAAATATGTGTGTTTCCATTTCCAATTGACTTGTTGTTATAATGGAGATCAAGGGACTTTATCGGTTATTGTTTAGGATAAGGCAGTTTTAGGTTATCTTTAGAGCAAGTGTACCTTATGGTTGACTTACATGTATTTCGTCTAATTAGTAAACTAATAAATATTTGATCAGGCATAATAATTATGTAGCAATAACATATTTTCTGTGAGCTGATAGTGTAAAAATCTTCTATCAGTCAGAAGGTAATTAGCTGTTGACCACCTAGCCGGATGTGCATACTTCGCTCTACACGGTGGAAGTGGGCGTGGTCCGTCTGTGTGTTAGTCCACCCAAAGAGATCGCCACGTCAGTTCAAGAAATGGAGAACAAGTATGGCGATTTTTTAAATTATTCCTTTAGTTTTGTAATCGGGGTTCAGCTTTAAAAGCGAAACGCAGGCACGGGTGATAAGATTTAAAACATAACGCTAACACTACAATATACGTCCACGTTCCTGGTTTCATTGATATGGTACTTTGTCAAAAAGTCTAGGCATTTGGTTTGTTTAGCGTTGAGGTCGTGCCTCAACATCAATAGTTGCCGTCCTTAGGGTATAGGGAATAAGTATACCAAGATAATCATTTCAGAATTGTGGCTTTCAGACGCTAAAGGCACAAAGTGGGCGTGGCTCTGCCCCTGGGGTCGGGACATTCACCAAAATCAATAGTGGACGCCCTCCGGCTATAAGGTATACATATGCCAAGTACCAAGCTGATTCATTCAGAATTGCGGCCTGTAAACAACAAACACAAAAATTGGGCATGGCTTGCCTCTGGGAGTGGGAACATTCTGTGGTCTTTCTTAGGCTATAAGGAATACACACACAGCCACAAAGTAAAAATGAGCATGGCTCTGCCCCTGGGGGTTAGGAAATCACCAAAAACAATAGGGGTCATCCTTAGGGTATAAGGAATAGTTATGCAAACTTTTGAAAGGATCTGATAAAAATTGCACCCTGAAGGCGAACACAAGACATAAAAACATTGGGCGTGGCACTGTCCCAGGGGGGCCGGCATGCACCAAAAATATAGTGGTCAGCATTAGGGTATAAGGAATAAGTATAACAAAATTTCAAGATGATCGATTAAGAATTGTGGCCTGTAGGTGACACACAAAAAGAAAATGGGCGTGGCACTGTCCCTGGGGTCCGACATGCACCAAAAACTATAGGGATCTTAAGGTACAAAGAATAAGTAGCAAAGTTTCAAGATGATACGTTAAGAAATGCAGTCAAGAGATGGCCGTTGCTGTCCCAGGGGGTCGGGCATGCACCCAAAACAAAAAGGGATCATCCTTAGGGTATAAGGAAGTTTCAAGATGATCGATTAAGAATTGTGGCCAAATGATAGGGATGTTTCTTAGGGTACAAAGAATAAGTATTCAAAGTTTCAAGATGATACGTTAAGAAATGTGGCTTGTAGTCGACAAACAAATAAATACAAGGAACGGGAGTGGCTCTACCCCTGGGGGTCGGGCATACACCAAAACACAATACAGATCATCCTTAGGGTGTAAAGAGTAAGTATACAAAGTTTTTAAGAAAATCCAATAAGAATTGCACCCTGTAGGCGACACACAAAAAGAAAATAGGCGTGGCTCTGCCCCTGGGGCATGCACCCCAAATGATAGGGATGTTTCTTAGGGTACAAAGAATAAGTATTCAAAGTTTCAAGATGATACGTTAAGAAATGTGGCTTGTAGTCGACAAACAAATAAATACAAGGAACGGGAGTGGCTCTACCCCTGGGGGTCGGGCATACACCAAAACACAATACAGATCACCCTTAGGGTGTAAAGAGTAAGTATACAAAGTTTTTAAGAAAATCCAATAAGAATTGCAGCCTGTAGGCGACACACAAAAAGAAAATAGGCGTGGCTCTGCCCCTGGGGGTTGGGCATGCAACCCAAATGATAGGGGTCATCCTTAGGGTATAAAGAGTAAGTATACAAAGTTTGAAGAAAATCCAGCAAGAATTGAGCCCTGCAGGCGACACAAAGACACACTAAAAGAAAATTGGCGTGGCTCTGCCCCTGGGGTTGGGCATGCACCCCAAACAATAGGGATGTTCTTTGGGGTACAAAGAATATGTATGCAAAGTTTCAAGATTATAAGTTAAGAAATGTGGCCTGTAGACGACAAACAAACAAATACTAGAAATGGGCGTTGCTCTGTCCGTGGGGGTCGGGCATGCACCAAAAACAATAGGGATCTTTCTTAGGGTATAAGGAACAAGTATACAAAGTTTGAAGAAATTTCATGAAGAATCGCGCCCTGTAGGTGAACCACAGACACACACACATACAAACATACACACACACACACAGACAGGGGTGACGGCATAATACGTCCACATTATGAATGTGGACGTATAAAAAGTAAGTAACGTCTCGGGTAACTTCCAGCAGTCACGCGCCACTGATTGGCCAGTTGTTGGATCCTTCTTAACTCTTATTTGCAATGCTGCCTCCATTGGCTCTTGTACTCATCTCCTCTTGAATTAAAGAGACGGCGTTTTCTCGTTGTTAAGGTGTCAGCCAGTCTTGGCATTTTTTTGCATCTATAGGCCTTTGTCCCCTGGTTTTAAACTATTTCAGTTCACTGAATAAAATATTGTTAAAACTAGAACTTAAGTTGCAGGCCTACTGACCTTATCTTTTTAAAGGCCACATTTCATAACACATGTCTGCGTCATTAACTCGTGATTAACAATATTATTATCCGAGTAAAAATACTAGTTATCGTCTTTGTCTGAATCGCAAAAGTTATTGTTTCATTCAGACGAGATTAACAACCATACATATACAAAACTAGCGTGTTTTTGTTATTGCGTCTGGACAAATGTGGTATTAAATATTTAAGACAGTGGGAAAGGTTCAATTCATGTTAGTACTATGTTTACTCTTTATGATGACTTTTCTTTTAATTGTCAGCAACCTTGAATACGAAACTATTAATATACAATGGTAATGTAATAATAATAGAGAAACTATACAACAGTAATGTAATAATAATAGAGAAACAACTCAACAGCGAGGCCGGTGTCCCCACCGAAATCCCAAAATAAAGAGATGACACTTTATCGCACATTATTTTCTCCAAAAGTATCAAGCAATCAACCACGTTACCAACTATTCTCATCATAGAACTTAGTCAAGTTGGTAATATAATGAATCGATACTCAAGAGTTTTGTCACTCTCACTTAATCATAACAAGCCAACAGTGAGGCTGATGTCCCCCGCCGAAACCCCAAAATAAATAGAAGACACATATTAATTAATCGCACATTTATTTTTTTCAAACGTATCGAGTAATCAAACTGTGCACGAAGTGTCATCCAAAAGTGTTTTATAAAGAAAAATGCTAAAACCGACGAGAAAAATGAAAATGTACCCTAGTTAGGGAGACCCTAAAGGCAGACAAAAGGGCCCCTCTGGCCAAGGGAAAGGGCGCTCGTGTCCCAAGTCAATCGTTTCTATACACTGTTACTGTCGAATCCATTACTAAATGAGAATGCAGTCATTGTATTGGCATAAAAATCATCAATCAAGATGAACCTAAGTTATCTTGTCCCAAAGTATCAACAAATCAAATTTTTTAACTCTGCTTACCCTAAGCGGAAAATGCTCATCTTCGAACTCCATCAAGGCATTGACCTAATAAGCATATACCCCAAGTTTGAACATTTTAACTCAATTAGAAGGAGAGTTATTGTGTTCCAAAGTCTCGACCAATCAAATGGCGTATCGCTCTGTTTACCCTGAGCAGAAAATGCTCATTATCGAACTCCATCGAGGCATTGACCTAATAAGCATATACACCAAGTTTGAACATTTTAACTCACTTAGAAGGAGAGTTATTGTGTTCCAAAGTCTCGGCTACTCTCGACCAATCAAATTGCGTATCGCTCTGCTTACCCTGAGCAGAAAATGCTCATTATCGAACTTAGTCAAGGTATTACTGTAATGAAACTATACACCAAGTTTCATCACTCTCACTTAATTGGAACTAAAGTTATCGTGTCCCAAAGCATCAACCAATCAAATTTCTTATCTCTGCTTAACCTAAGCGGAAAATGCTCATCTTCCAACTCCATCAAGGCATTGACCTTATAAGCATATACACCAAGTTTGAACATGTTAACTCAATTAGAAGAAGAGTTATTGTGTTCCAAAGTCTCGACCAATCAAATTGCGTATCGCTCTGCTTACCCTGAGCAGAAAATGCTCATTATCGAACTTAGTCAAGGTATTACTGTAATGAAACTATACACCAAGTTTCATCACTCTCACTTAATTAGAACTAAAGTTATCGTGTCCCAAAGCATCAACCAATCAAATTGCTTATCTCTGCTTACCCTAAGCGGAAAATGCTCATCTTCGAACTCCATCAAGGCATTGACCTAATAAGCATATACCCCAAGTTTGAACATTTTAACTCAATTAGAAGGAGAGTTATTGTGTTCCAAAGTCTCGACCAATCAAATGGCGTATCGCTCTGCTTACCCTGAGCAGAAAATGCTCATTATCGAACTCCATCGAGGCATTGACCTAATAAGCATATATATACACCAAGTTTGAACATTTTAACTCAATTAGAAGGAGAGTTATTGTGTTCCAAAGTCTCGACCAATCAAATTGCTCTGCTTACCCTGAGCAGAAAATGCTCATTACCGAACTTAGTCAAGGTATTACTGTAATGAGACTATACACCAAGTTTCATTACTCTCACTTAATTAGAACTAAAGTTATCGTGCCCCAAAGCAGCAACCAATCAAATTGCTTATCTCTGCTTACCCTAAGCGGTAAATACTCATCTTCGAACTCCATCAAGGCATTGACCAAATAAACACATACACCAAGTTTGAACATTCTAGCTCAATTAGGAAGAGAGTTATTGTGTCCCAAAAAGTGTGACGGACAGACAGACAGATAGACAGACGGACGGACGAACCCATTTTAATAGTCCCCTAACTTTCTTCGAAAGGCGGGGGACAACAAAAGTTATTGTGTCTCAAAGCATCAACCAATCAAATTGCTTATCTCTGCTTACTGTAAGCAGACAATGTTTATCATCAAACTAGATCGAGGCATTTGCCCTATGAAAGCCTGAGCCAAATTTGAACATTCTACCCTAGTTAGGAGAGTTATTGTGTTCTAACGTCTTGACGAATCAAATTGCTTACCCTGAGCAGAAAGTGCTCATTATCGAACTTAGTCAAGGTATTGATGTGATAAAACTATATTATAGGGGCTTTTACGGGTCTCCCTTTTGACGTAATTTTTGGTCATGCGCATACTCTGACCTTATTAGTAGACAGGCCAAGCCCCGGCGGCGGTGGGTGGGGGTCCGAGGGATCTCTCCCTGGAATTTTTTTCATGAAAAATGAACCCCAAATATGCGATTTGGTGGCATATCTGATAATTATCTCTGTCAAATAATATATTTCATAAATCGATTAACTTAAACTTACATTATGGGAGATTTTTATAAGGATTTAGCCATAGTTCAAAAAAAAGATGATGAAAGAAGAATATAGTGAAAATTTCAGTCAAATTACTTCATTCTGAACATAGTTACTACCAGTGTAATGTCTGACTAGAAATGGGGTTGAATTGCATCTTCACCGATTCTTCGTATGGCCGATCGTCGATTGACAGGCCTTAACTCCACCTACATAGTCTCGATTTTCTAGTGAAGTTTGTGTATAGCCTCGGTCATGGCTGTCTATTATGAATAATTTCCGGAAGTATGATGACGTCAACGTCACGAAGAAACCCCGCCCACGACGCCATTGTGATTAAATCACTCAACGAAATCCTGTTTAAATCCGAGCACAATCCAAGCCATCCGTGGGTCTACGGAGTTGATTTTTGGCTTGATGTTTAAACAAAGATCTAATTTACAATTTCTATGACATCTGAGGCCCAAAGGAAGACTGACAAAAGTCAATTTTTGCTCTCCAATAATGTATCTTTAAGCTAAAACTCCAACCTGCAAGTCGAGTCAAGAGAATTTAACTGGTTAAAAAATAGGACAGGTTGAGAAAATTTTGACCATTTGATTGATTAAGCAGTAAGGAATATTGTCCCACTTTAGTTGCCGGGAGATGGAAGGCCACGAGACACATTGGTACAGAGTGACCAAAGTGAAATTCATAAAAGCTGCTGTTTGAATTCTGTCGTATCCCCCACAAATAGGGTGCAGGTGACTTAATAATCGGTAAATTTTCAGGCGACAGTGTCGGGTGAATCTGATGAAATTTTCGAATTTAATTAGAAATCCCCATTGCAGGATTGGCATGGCGGCCCGTTAAAGCCATCAGCCACATACAGCAGGATCGTCAACGCTCCATGGTCGGTCCAATACCACATCTCCACTTATAATGTTCAGCAGAAAAAGGTTTTTAAGATGAATTGGACAAAAAAAATAAATTCATTTTTAGTCCGACAGTCCGTTCGGTCGATCGTCCCTACGGGCGATGGCCCGATCCACCTCTGGTCGTACAGTGAGCTTGTTTTACATACAATTTACCCGATCGCCATTTCTATATACGTTATAAAATTTCCTCTGGGCGGAATATGGATAATAGAAAGAATAAGATGGTGATCAATTTGAATCTGTGACTATTTTTTAAAAAACCTTTTTTCCAACAACATAAATCGTCTTGACCCAGCCTTTGACACTGTGAAATTTTAATCCAGTCTGTTTATCTCCAATGTCGCAACAAAGAATGAAGAACGATATATTTATTTCCATTTTATCAATTTCTAATTAATTATTCAGTTCTGAGTACAACTGTTGATTGCAAATATATAACTGGACTCTATACAGAATTATTTTTACAGCGTGATTATTATTTGTTCTTTGTTTTAGACGTGCTATGGTCGTGCTCAAATTGTCTTGAATAATTCTTTCGTGGAACCACAGGTCACCACGCTATAACCCAGTCTATTATTTACTCTTATGCTCTATTTCGTTGCATTTAGCAACCGAACATATGTTATCTATTAAGTGTTTGCAGTAAAATTAACACGAAACCTATAAATCGGCTTCTTACAGTAATGCATCTTTGTAATGCTTAGCATGATATCGTTTGCTACAACAACGCAGTATATCGCCAATAAAACGAAAATAAAATTTAATTTAGAAACAATTTAAATCGGTAATTTATTACGAATGCTATACACATCTTCAGTAAGAGCTGCATTCAAGAATACGTTTCCAATTAAAAGATAAAGGCGGAAAACCCCGTATTCCTTAGCATTTGCCATGTTAAGCTTCGTGAGTAAAAAAAAGGCCAGCCTAAAAATAAACACCGGAAATACGTCACGCGTAAAAGCTCCTATACAAAAATTGTCCTCACTCTCACTTAATTAGAACCAAAGTTACGAACTCGGGCAAATAGGACGAAACGAAATTAAGGTAAGCTGGGTGGGAAAAAAATTAGATTTTTGAAAAGAAAACGATTTTAAATTATTGTAATTGGGCTATACAAAGCAATAAATGACTTAAAGATTCTGAACTTTTCAAAGATTTCAATTCTTTTCTCCCATGCTTACCTAAATTTCGTTTCACCTTATTTGCCTGAGTTGGAAATTTGAGCGTTACCCTTTCAATGAAGTGGGGCAAATGATAGAAGAGGGCAACGTGTCTTTTAACACCGTGTTGTGTCTCTCATACTGGTTCTAGCGAGGCAGGGTCTTATTTTCTCACTAAGATGACCATTTACAATGGCCAGGCGTTCACAGGGACCGGCACGCGACCGTTTAGCAGTAAAAAGTTGCCCAGTAAGGATTCAATAACGCAATCCCTTGACCTACGTTCAGAGCTGGACTAATCCCAAAGCATCAACCAATCAAAATACTTATCTCTGCTTACCCTAAGCAAAATATGCTATCTTCGAACTCCATCAAGGCATTGACCTAATAAACACCCACATTAAGTAGAAAGAAATGAAATGAAATGTTGTTTAATGACACGTCAGCGCCAACCGGACCATATTGCGCCACACAAATGGTAAATTGAACGAGACAAATTAAAACAATATCACAGAGATGAATGTGTAAATAAAAACAAATATCACAGAAAATATAATTAAAAATAAACATATCAATTCCTTTACATATATAAATATTTAAAACAAAATATATGATAATTATATACAATTAAAATTATGAATAAAAGTTTGTCTCTTTTTAAAATGCAAGCACTATATCATGTAGCTCCGGTTGAGCAAATAACTGATGTGCTGACTGGCAACGGTAATATTTAGATCTTATAAACTTGAGATAATTGCACCCAATCACGATGTGCTTCACTGACAAAGGAACATGACAGTGGAATAACATTAGTTTTCAGTGAATATAGATAGTGAATATAGACGTTCATGATATGGTGTCAAATGAAATATGATGAGGCATAGATGCAATTTTGTAGCATACTACAGTGCCAGTTTATCACGTCTGTCGTGCAATGAGGGCTCGTGCGCCTCGACGTTTAAACTCTGCACTGGAGATGTTCGAAATGCTCCTAAACTGATTCTAAGTCCTTGATTGTGTATGGTGTTGAGCTCTTTGAGATAAGACTCGCGGGCTTATCCATACACAATACATCCATAGTCGAGTTTAAATCTAAGTGCTCGATATAATCTGAGCAAGACCTTACGGTCTGCTCTCCAATCAGTGTTTGACAAGACTCTCAATATGTTAAGGGCTTTCAGATATTTCTTCTTAAGGGTTTTAATATGAGGGATAAATGGTTTTAATATGAGGGATAAATGATAATTTCTTATCAAATATCAAACCCAAGAATTTCGTGTCATCTACAACTAGAATGGGACTACCATCAAGTGTAAGTTCCGGAGTAGAAGGAGAGTCATTGTGTCCCAAAGAGTGTGACGGACGAAGCCATTTTAATAGCCCCGTTTTCTTTGTGAGACAATAACAAATGCCAGACTTTATGAATGAATGAAATATCAGGTTCTTATAAATTTATATTAGCGACGGTTCCAACAATTATATTTTTAGTGCTGGCACTAATTACAGATAACAATATTACTTTTGCTGGCCAAGTCTCATAAACGATTTCTGATTGAATCTAAACCTGTGCCCGTAATTGTGTGATTTATTACACAGGGAAGTTGGCGAAACACCAAGTCAATGAAAGCGTCGAAAATAGTGCAGGTATTGGGTTACACATATGACACGTGTTCTGTTAAAGGCGTGAACAGTTTAGCCATATATTGACAGACTGTGGTTCTGAAATGTGATTTACGTTAGACTCGATTCTACTAGGGTATATTTGAACTATAATCATTTTACACTGACATAAGCGTCCACTGTGGTTTAGTCCCGGACATGTCGTTGTGCATATAATACACTTAATACGATTCTAGTAGTAATATGTGATCATATATATACTTCGAATAATCTTTCACAGTGTATACTTTCCATATATACCAAATTTGACACACTTTTACTGGAAATAACCACCCGATAAATACATATCTTGGAAAATATCTTTAATGGTATAGCCATGCTTTGTCCAAATCAACCCTCGACAGAATAAATACCAGATACAACATAATATAGTAAAACAACTTGCTAATAGCCACTAACATGCATTTTCTTAAAAAAAAAACATTTCATAGGTATTTTCCTCTTCTGCTATATATGCTAATTTATTGATTGGATTATGGGCTAAATCATGTTTTCGTAATGTATAAGGACAAATCATTGAACTTTCACTAATTTACTGCCATGACCAGAACAATATAAAATTGCATCTGGACTAACTCGTATTGATGATGAACCAGTAAACCAGGTCAAATTACTTCAAAATTATTGAGAGATTTTGACAAATCTTTCAATTACATGTTTACTGCCCTTTTCTTTATGTTTTAAGCCCCCATGCTAAAGACATGACGTTCTGGATCATATTTATACTGCATTATATAACGCGATCGCGTTTTGACCTGTCATGTACATAGAAATTTTGAACCGTTAGAACCTTGCTTCTGGTGATTGACCTTTAACTCCGGCGTGTCGGACTGACTAATTGCAATTTTTTTCAATATTAACAATTTGCTTTTCAGTTAATACAACAGAATCAAAGTTTTTCTTTGCCTCATTAAAACCAACTTGCTCCGTACTACAACATTTTTATACGTCCACATTCATAATGTGAACGTATTATGCCGTCGCCCCTGTCTGTGTCTGTGTGTGTGTGTGTGTGTGTATGTATGTATGTGTGTGTGTGTGTGTGTGTCTGTGGTTCGCCTACAGGCCGCAATTCTTCATGGATTTTCTTCAAACTTGGTATACTTATTCCTTATACCCCAAGGAAGATCCCTATTGTTTTTGGGGCATGCCCGACCCCCAGGGGCCGAGCCACGCCCATTTCTAGTATTTGTTTGTTTGTCGTCTACAGGCCACATTTCTTAACTTATAATTTTGAAACTTAGCATACACATTCTTTGTACCCTAAGGAACATCAATATCGTTTGGGGTGTATGCCCCACCCCCAGGGGCAGAGCCACGCCCATTTTCTTTTCGTGTGTCTTTGTGTCGCCTACAGGGCGCAATTCTTACTGGATTTTCTTCAAACTTGGTATACGTATTCCTTATACCCTAAGGAAGATCTCTATTGTTTTTGGTGCATGCCCGACCCCCAGGGACAGAGCCACGCCCATTTCTAGTATGTATTTGTTTGTCGTCTACAGGCCACATTTCTTAACTTACAATTTTGAAACTTAGCATACACATTCTTTGTACCCTAAGGAACATCCCTATCATTTGGGGTGCATGCCCAACCCCCTGGGGCAGAGCCACACCCATTTTCTTATCGTGTGTATTTGTGTCGCCTACAGGCCGCAATTCTTATTGGATTTTCTTTAAAACTTTGTATACTTACTCTTTATACCCTAAGGATGATCCCTATCGTTTGGGGTGCATGCCCCCCCCCCCCCCCAGGGGCAGAGCCACGCCCATTTTCTTTTTGTGTGTCTCTGTGTCGCCTAGAAGCCGCAATTCTAACTGTATTTTCTTAAAACTTTGTCTACTTACCCTAAGGATGATCCGTATTGTTTTTTGGTGCATGCCTGACCCCCAATGGCAGAGCCACGCCCATTCCTTGTATTTATTTGTTTGTCGTCTACAAGCCACATTTCTTAACGTATCATCTTGAAACTTTGAATGATTATGCTTTGTACCCTAAGGAACATTTCTATCATTTGGGGTGCATGCCCAACCCCCAGGGGCAGAGTCACGCCCATTTTCTTTTTGTGTGTCGCCTACAGGCCACAATTCTTAATCGGTCATCTTGAAACTTAAAATACTTATTCCTTATACCCTAAGGATGACCCCTTTTGTTTTGGGTGCATACCCGACCCCCATGGGACAGCAACACCCATTTGGTTTATGTATTCCTTATAACCTGAGGGCGTCCACTATTGAATTTGATGAATGTCCCGACCCCCAGGGGCAGAGCCACGCCCACTTTTTGCCTTTAGTGTTAGGAAGGCACAATTCTGAATGGATTATCTTGGTATAGTTATTCCTTATACTCTAAGGACGGCAACTATTAATGTTGGTGCACGACTCTCAACGCTAAACAAACCAAACGCCTAGCCTTCTTGACAAAGTACCATATCAATCAAAGTAGGAATGTGGACGTATATTGTAGCGTTAGCGTTATGTTTTATCTGGAAATCTATATATTGGTAGTGCATATGTCGTCACTCCTGAGAATGTCAAAATCAAAAGATTTATCAAGTAACTGTTTCTTATTAGCATTGCGAACGCAAAACGTTGATGGTTTTCCTCATCACTGAACTTAGTATCTACCTGCTCTGAATAATCTTTCCGTTGGCTAAGTTTTAGTGTCATGGTGTACTACCTCTTAAACCAGTTTCGGAGTTACACTAATACCTTTAGGTACACCCCAACCACACAAAACATCTGTACAGAATTGAACATATGGCAACAGTTTCTGACCTTTCCTGGAAAAAAAAATAATTGAAATAAAATAAGACAATGTTTCAATGTACCAGCGGCTGACAGACAGGATACGCCCATATTTTCCAAGAAACGGATAGAGAACAAATTAAATCAATATCAATTTTTCGTACAATCAGAGGCAATGATCCAGATATTTATGGCCTGAAGTGCGGAAATACAAGAAGGAACCGAGACCTTTGGGACATAAACATAATATAAAATTTTGAAGTTTTCCACATCCTTCGTATTACATACATTTTTTAAAAAGAAATTTAAATTCATTGACGAGTCACAGTGATATCTTTAAACGATTTTTAAAATCGAATACAAATTGTTATTTTTAGCGGGCTCATAATCCAGGCGGTTACAGGGACCAAGATCTTTGTCTGTAGTAGGTCCACAACCTTGATATATCACATTTGCGTACGAGGGTCGGTGGCAGTTAAGGTCCCATTTTCACAAAAATCTCAACCGCCATCAGGGTGTAACGATATTACACGTCTTTTTCTTTTAATCGGATAAACATGAGACCTCTAGTAGAACCACACGCATAAAACGTGAGTTTTCGTACAATCAAGGGCAATAATTCATGAAGTTAACATCTTATAATATGCGCGAATATCAAGGGAACCAAAATCATTGTGTTATAAACATATATTACAAAACCTCTACCGGGTTCACAATCTTGATATACCACATTTTACACTATAGTTTTATAAGCGGCGGCCATTTTGTCAGGTAGTTTTTGTCCGATTTTCATGAAATTCAAAATTAACCTTAATTACTGTGTAACAGTGATATAATGAAACTGTTTTTTTTAAAATGGAATAATAACTCGTGAAGTTATGCACGAATATCGAAAGGAAGCAAGATAAACATACATTTCAAGTTACAGCGATATCAGATCAAAATTGTGACCTCTAGAGTGTCCACAAGCTGAAAACGCTATTTTTCGTACAATCAGGGGCCACGAAGTTGCGGTCCGATAAAACTCAATATCAAAAGGAAACGAGATCTTACGCGGTCCGATAAAAGCCAATAACAAAAGGAAACGAGATCTTACGGAGACCTCTATTTCAAGTTTCACTGAAATCGGATTAAAAGAGTGACCTGTTAAGTGTCCACTAACAAATTGTGAACGGACTGACGTCCTGATTCAGGGGCGACGACAATTAACGTCCACATGAAAATATCTCATTCCATATCTTTTATTTTCAGTATTATGTTGGGCATGACCTAACCCCTATAAATTGACATTTCAAAACAAATGAAACCATGTCAGATATAAAAATAAAACATATTTGTTATGCCATGAATTTGCAAAGTAAAGTAAAATGATTTGCAAATACATAATTAATACCATACATTTTACTTGCCTTCTCAACCTCATGGGTTTCCTCCGGTTTCCTCCCACTGCTAAAGACCCCCTACGCACAAGCGAATTATTGAAATAAAACTAAACCATATGTTAGTCCCGAGATGACCTATTTTGTGTTGAGTGGATGTTAAACCCCATTTCTCTCTCGCTTCGAGTCACCACTCTGGGAAGGCACTGTCCTTTAAAGCCCCAATAACACTCTTGTTGTAACTGAATAATATGTCCCAATCTTCATTCTGGTCAACAAATCGTATTATTTTAGAATATTCCAATTAAATGATGATATAAATTTCATCTTAACACACCTATTTTAAAAAATTGGAAAAATAATTGATTTGAAAAGTCTAACGTAAACCTTTTCAAATGTGACCTTGATTTTAAAATATTTTCGAACCCTCTGGACAAGTAAAATAGCTTGTAATAGATAATTTACACAACAGGTAGGACACTTAAAGATCTAGTACTTAGAATAAGGGTATTATTTATTTTCTGGAGCTGTTATTGTCCCTTTAACTATGCAAAAAATACCATCTGGTAATTCAATGAGCATAACACTGTGTAGATGATTTGCTTTCAAATGTGCGCATGACTTCGGATGGTGGGATGGTTTATATTATTTAAGGTTTTCTTTTGAAAATTCTGGCGTGTTGGTCGCAAGAAGATATTTTTCTAATTCTGCCAATATCGTTATCTGGAGGATTTGCAACGTGTTTGTTCCATCCTTGGCGAGACTGAAAATTCAATTCTTTTTTTTTTTGTCAAAGAAATCAGCAGGGTGTTGAAGTTTTAGCTTCTGGTGCTACTTTTATATAACCAGTACGTGAGATTCTGCCAATAACTTCAAAGGCTGCTGGTTCTACTTTCTTATAACTAGTACATGAGATTCTTAAGCACTAACATAGAACAATTTCAGGTTCATCTCTGCCAATTATGTCGACTTAGCAACCCAAAGCAAGTAGTTGCAGTCAGTTGCAAGATGGCTTATGTCGATCATATCAGCAACTGAGGACAACTGGGAGTAACTGAATTCGGAGCGCTTATGTTGACTCGGAACTGATAGCGATCACACTTAATACATGACTGTTAATTTATTCATCACGTGATCAACAAAATGGCGAATACCTTAAACGAAGCAACACAACAATTTCAGGTTCATCTCTGCCAATAACTTTGAGGTAGTTCTTTTAAGCGGGGCTTATGTCGACTTAGCAACCCAAAGCAAGTAGTTGCAGTCAGTTGCAAGATGGCTTATGTCGATCATATCAGCAACTGAGGACAACTGGGAGTAACTGAATTCGGAGCGCTTATGTTGACTCGGAACTGATAGCGATCACACTTAATACGTGACTGTTAATTTATTCATCACGTGATCAACAAAATGGCGAATACCTTAAACGAAGCAACACAAAGGCATGGTCGGTCTTACTACAATTCTTTAAGGTAAGGTTTTCGTCGTTTACTCGCGTCGACTCCATTGCCGAGTTTACCCGGGTGAAACATCCCGAACGGTCCGAATAGTCTGAGCAGTCACATGACATCAAAACAAAATGGCGAGACACCTTTATTTATTTTTTCGCAATGGCTGCCTCCATTCGGAATCTTATTTTAATTCAGGAACTGTTAGAGGGCGAAGAAGAAGAAGATTCCGAAACAACCGACTTACCTCTATCTCTTCTAGCGAGCCTGGTGACAAAGGACGTCATTTTGTCACGTGACGAACCCTTTTACTCTCCGTTCAACGGGGAGTAAACGGGTTAGTCACGTGATGCGACTCGAGTCAGTCATGTGACCAACTCGATTCAAAACGCAAACGGTCTGGTGTCGCCTTGAGTGAACTACGAAAACCTTGCCTTAGTATATTATTGTCGACATCATCAACATTTGAAAAGTGGGTGTCTTCGTTCGCTTCCATTTGCTTATTTATAAAGTCACATGACACATGTCTCTTATCACGTGATGTTATTTCTATTGATAAGAGTTGACTCCAGTTGCAAGAACGCTCATGTCGACTGCAACTTGTTGCAACGAGTTGCAGAAAGTTGAACATGTACAACTAGGCCTGCAGCCAAAATTTCTAGCTAGCTTAGAAACACAACTCCGCTACACGGTCTTGCCTAAAAGAAAAACTATACATTTTTGGAAAGCTTATGACGCCATGAACACAAAATCCGGGAGTTCCAAGCAAAATGTTTGCAATTTATTGATTTAGGGCCAGGTGAAATTCGTCAAATAAATGCTACTTTTGTACTAACAATTCTGAAGTTGATATAAAATTAAATGGTTGCTAAAACAACTCATGCCTTCATCCTTGGCAATCATCAGTTTATTGGATCGATTTTGATGTAAATAAAAACGCTTAAAACACAAATGTCATGCGTGAATAAAGAATTCTGGAAATCCATTAACGGTGAAAAAGAGTTATCTCCCTTTCTGCCAAATGTATGTAATTGATAGACTATCAGGTGTATGGTGGCTGCTGGTTTTGTATGACGCACAAGACCTGGCGTGGGCACACAAGCCTAATAATTATTTTGTTTCTTGGAACTCAGGGGCCTTTGGGGGTTGGATGTTTGCTCAGAAATTATCGCAAGTATCGAACATACTAGAGTCGATTTGTAGCATATCCAAGCCAAACCAGGGGATATGTTTGACAGTAGTTGAATGATATGCTTTTGAAATAATGGAGATCAGTAGAACTTTATAACACATTGAACCACATTATTTTTTTTCCACAAAGATAAACATTCTAATTCCACATACATGTTCTAGGTATGTTGCAATGCACTGGTTTTGGCGACGTCATTTCCTCCGTGACGTTTGTTTACAGATTTCGCGGTGTCACCTGGCTTCCCCCCCCCCCCAATGAAATGGGTGTAAGCGGTCTATTATTAGCCATTTCCTGGAGATCCCCATGCTACGACGTAGTTGGGTTTCCCTTGATTAGCCTCGTCCTTGAAATGGTAGTTTCCGTTCACAGGAACTTTGTTTTCGAAGCCACGGAAAATTTTGATCAAAATCAAGCTGCTATAAATATTTATTCAAGCTCTTGACACCAAAGAGAGGTAAGTGGGGGTTTAAACTATTGTTTTATCTATCAACTGACGAAATTTCCTAAAGATTTGCAATATCCAAGACATAGTTTTATGGTTCCCAAATTGCCTTGTTAGATCGGGTGGGTGTCATGGCCGATGGAAAATTCGTGGATTTTCCCCGAGATTAACACCCAAATAAAGCTATTCCGAGTGTGGCACGGGGTTGATTTATTACCTTATTAGAAAACCATTCTTAAATCGATAATTTGTGTTAGTAGAGGCGATGATTAAGGATTAGAGAACCTCTTCCATTGCCTAAAACTGCTCTACCTTTGGCGTCAGTAGGCCACGTGACTAAATTGCGTTGTCTGATTGGCCGAGCAGGTCTATTTACAAACATAATAATAATAAAGGTGGTTAGGCCTATTTTTGACATTTGATAACTTCACTTTGCTGTTTATTTCTACAAAATTAGTGTTTTACCACCCAGGGCCTTCGCATGATAATTTTTTCTTCTTTTATCAAATCTTCTCTGATCGTCTTTTGTGTTGTCAGGTCTTTTAATACATGATTGTTTTTTTATGTTGTCAGGTGTTTTAATGCAATACAAATACATGATTAAACTGATTCTTTCGGGCATACAATTAAATACTTTTAACAAAAAAATTGTTTTTCATACTTGCCCTCACTTACTCTCATTGCAGGTCAATGATGCCACCAAAGAAGAGACCTAAAATTGTTTCTCCTGAAGCTGAGCCTGGTGTGGCCAAGACATACGTGCAGGAAAACTTTGGAACCCTACCCCACACCATTGATGAAGTTAGAAATGGCCACATCCTGCATGTTTACATGACATCAGGAGAGTTCAGCCGTGCAGAATGTGACCGGCAGTTAGAGTCTCTGTTTACCACTAATTATGGCTTCAGAACTGGTTTACATGGTTATAAGGCAAACATCCAACAAATTGTCTCGTCCATCCTAGAGAAGTACCGTCGGGTAGGGAATCCAGGTGAACTATTAAAATTTAAAGCTGCATGTGAGAAACCATTCACATTTCCAAAGAAGGCACCTGACTCTTCTCGGAATACAGTCACTGATGACAGCAGTCAACCAGATGTCGTTGCTAATGCCACTCAAGCTACTCCTGTGCAAGCTCCTCCAGCTACTCCAGTGTCTATTCTTTGTACGCCAGATGCACCCTCAACTGCTCGAACGACCCCTGACACCACCAATTCCATGACAAGGAGTGGACGAAGCAAGCAACGTTAAGAAGTTACAAACACGTCTTCACTTTCTTTCCGCTGAGTCGTCGCAGTCCAAACTGAAGTTAAAGGAACAGATAAAAGTCTTGAAGATGCAACTTAAGACACCCAGGCGCATTATAAACCAAACTCTGAAGAGGAAGACGGACACCATAGCTAAGAATCATGCCAAAATAAGAACCCTTCAAAGACAACAACTGAATGGTAACCATTTGGCAAATGAATTGGCAAGGAAAAATGTAGAATTGAACTATCTCAAAAATGCCCACCGGAAGCTAATTGCATACCATCGGAAAAGGGCTAAGCGCAGCAAAACCTTACCAGCTGCCAAGTACCAACGAACTCATGCTAAACTCAGGGAACAAGATGAGACTATTAAGCGCCTGGAGCACGACAACCTATTACTAGAAGAAGTTGTTGAAGAGACCAAGGTAACCAAGGGCAAGGCACCAAGTCCAAGGTGGATGACAAGACATACTCCTCAAGTATGCTAATGAAGGTGTATCTTTGTATAATTAATAAAGTACCAACTGCCAATATTCCCACGCTTCTTCATAAACTTGAGTCAAAGAAAGAACAACCCTCGGAAAGCATCCCTGAACTCAGTGCTGTAGAGATGATGGCCCGAGAGCTGGGAGCGATTGCTGAACTCCTTCTAGAAAATGCTACCACGCAGGAAACCACTCATATCAATAGTATTCATTTTACGACCATGACAGAATGTCTCTGTGCCGCTGTGGACGAATTGCAGCGTATGAATTAACACGCGAACGATCGTTCCGGTCGCGCATCGGTCGCGAGGTGCTGAAAACACGGGAACGGTCTGTCGTTCGCGACAGAAATTTTGTTTTATAAAACAGTTTAAATTACCAATAACTCGAATATTTTCAATGATTACAGAAAACGCGAGAGGTTCCAAATGTATTTTACTATGGGCGCAGCCATGTTGATTCCCGCTCTCGTGAACGAGAGCGAGATTTCCCAAGTTTGTTACCATCATGGCGTCGTCAATAAAAAAATCTCGTAGCGAGGAAACAGTCAGTTTAAAAACTTTTAAGTCGTGGGATTTTCACGGCGATTTCAACTTCGAAGTGAATGAAGAAAATAAAATCCGTCAATTAACATGTAAAATATGTACGTATAATATCGCCGAAATTAGACGGGAAGCCAAAAGATTGAAAAACCATTTGTTCTAGTCACACAATATTAATATAATGTTTTTATTCCTTGAGTTTAGTTAGTGATTGTGAAAATATAACAAACAATTTTATGTTATTCATTTACAAGTCATAATCATTGTGCCAAATATTGAGATTGAAAAACCATTTGTTCTAGTCACACAATATTAATATAATGTTTTTATTCCTTGAGTTAGTGATTGTGAAAATATAACAAACAATTTTATGTTATTCATTTACAAGTCATAATTATTGTGCCAAATATTGAGATTTAAATTTGAAGCCCATTTTTTCTAGTCACACAATATTATCATCATATCAATATATCACAAAATGTCAATTGTACTCATTGTGCCAAATATTTAAATTAAAATTCAATTCAATTTCCTTTTGTACATAGTTCAATTATTATAAGTTAAGGGTTGAGGATGTGTATTTATCAAAAACCTATTGAAAACACTCCATTACCTCTTAGATTTAACGTAACGACGCATCGTAACCGGTTTAGGTTACCACCTTCTAATTTGACGTAACCTATTTGTAGGTTACGGTAGTTGGTCCTTAATTCAAGGCCTGGAATTGGGTGGTGGAACCGCTGAGGACTATGCATCTCACATTTGTCAAACTGTGGATAGTTTATGTGACACCTATGTCTACTTCAACGAGGATGCTAGTTTTCAGGAAATCAGGAAAAAGACCATCAAACACATCGCGAACACTATAACTGACAGGTGCGCAGCTAATAATGCCGCAATTAGAATTGTTAACAGTGAATGGGGTAAAACATTAAATCAACTGTACTGTCATTTACACCCGTTGGACACAATCGCACCTACTGTGAGAACAACCCTAGGAAAACAAGAGGAATGAGGAATGATCTTTGGGAAATATTGTTTAGCGGCAAACCTTATACTTCAGGTAAATAAACTGCGCTATAAGAATGGTAAAGGCGATCCACGAGGTTTTGTCGCGTTTCTAGACGAGTACAACCTTCCCATGGGCATCCTTCCTCGTTATCGTGGAAATAGGCTTCATATACTATTTCACACTGCCGGTAAACTTCTGGAACACTTTGACCTTTTTACAAAGTTTTTCAGCTCAGAAGCATCATTGGGGGGGGGGGGGGTTAAGAAGTGCACTTCCTCAGGACTTCACCAGTGCTACAATAAAATGTGAACTCTATGTTCTGGGATTGCTTGGAAAATTATTGTCCGGCCCATGGATGAAGAACTCTGTACATCCGCATCTACAGAAATACATCATGTAGACGTCATACCGATAGTAAATGATGTTATTGGCAGTTGATGACCCTGAGGCCCATATACATGTGAAGGGAAAAGTCTTTGATGAAGAGGCGGCTGTGGATGACACATTGATTGAGCTGCAGCAGTTGCCCGTGGATCCCCAGTTCAAAGATATGATGAAAGATTGGATCAAGGCTGTTATCACAGTACAGTAAGTACTTTGACATCAATATCACTACAAAATTAAAGGAAGAAACAGCTTTGGCAAGATCACATAACATGGATGCCGAAGAAATCATGGCCCCGTTTTGAGCCGTGTGTAGACTAGTTCAGCTCTGAACGTCGGTCTCATTACACCCACCCTGTGCGTTCAAAAAGTGTTCCATTCAATCAATGTCAAAAGAAAATTGTCGCCCATCCATGTGGACCCATGTACAAAGTAAACAAACATGTTAGTGAGAAAATAAGAACTTGCGTACTTCGCTAGAGTCAGTATGAGCGACACAACACGCTGTTAAAAATAAGTCCCCTCCTATCAAATTACAATTTCGCATGACACTAACCGTGGGTCAACGTCCACATTCAGGAATGTCGGTCATACAAGAAGAAACGTAATCTACAGGCTTTACATTGTACAGGCTTTCACCCAGATTGACACCCCGTCGTTTAGCAGTGAAAAGTTGTCCAGTAAAATTGACTATTCTCCAATTTTTTTCGACATTGATTCAATGTGACAGCTCCTGGACTATGTGTAGACTTGATCCATGGATGTTATTATTATAGGCCTTTATTCAAGGTCTATGTTTCAGCCTTATAGTGTATTTTCTAAATTGGTGGATGTTGTAATATTGTTAGCCTTTTGGCAAAGGTTAACTGGATGATGTTACTGACCTTCTCTAGTAAGGCAGTGTATTGGAACTATGGTACAACGACAGCAAGCCTGGCAGTAAAGTCAACGATTAAATAGTAGACTGATTAGTTGAATAACCAATTAATAAAAGCAATTATGCAGCCAAGTTGAGGTATATATATTCAGTAATTCTATTCTGCATTGCCACAATCTTAAAGTTTTGTTCCAAGTTACTATCATTTAAAAGGAAGTTACGTCTTTCTTAATCGATCGATTAATTAACTAATTAATTAATTAGCTAATTGATTGGGCATTTACAAGTACCTGATAAGTATTATATTCTTATTCTCCATAACATGCTCTACAAGTCCTGGAAATTTCATACATTTATCATCATCTGAAAAGAAGATTTAGCTATTTTACTTCTAGAAATCACTTTTCGTGATCACAGTTTTTGTCTTCGCTTAATGGAGGTCAAATTTTCGGGATGCTAAAAATGCTGTAACTTCCCTAGGAAGGTGATCTTTGTGTCAAACGAAAGCTACTATGATGTCCCATCTGATTAAAACACTTTCAGCCCTTATGTACATACCTACATGTTTCCTTTCCTTTCAATTAGTCACTACAGCATTTTCACAACTGTACATGTACATGTAGCTGTGGACTACTATTTCGGATATGATTAATGGTCAAATTACAAACATACATGTAGATATAAGTTAAAAAAAAATAATTCTGGGCTGTTATGAAGGGAACGGTTAGAAAACAGGATGAACAGTTGTGAAATTATTTAGGTGAAACAATCATTGAAAATCATAATTAAACAGTTACTCTGCACATCAAATGTCATAAAAGTTAATCTTCATTATCACTGTCACTAAATGTATTAACATCAAATTTGGTCATTTCAGGACTAACATGGTTTAATTTTATTTCAATAATTTGCTTGCGCGTGGGGGTCTTTAGCAGTGGGAGGAAACCGGAGTACCCGGAGAAAACCCATGATGTGGGACAGGGGACCCTCCTCTTAGCCACGTACAACCGGGGTTTCGAAACCACGCCAGCAGACGGTATGATTTTACTTGAGCTAAATTGAAAACAATACATGTATTGAAAATGACAAATTTAATGCAAGGCTCAGTTTAATTCATTCCAAATTGGTCCCTGAACATTTAATGTAAGGCTCAGTTTAATTCATTCCAAATTGGTCCCTGAACATTGCATTGAGAAAATATGCCCTGACGAGCTATATGGACATTATCAAAGTACACAAATCTGTAGGGTAAATTAGGTAGACATGTTGCTGAAAAATAACTTAGGGGATCTAGTGACTGGACTAGTCCTAGTAAAAGCATTCAGCAGCTGACATACATTTGGGTGTACCAAGAAGCATAAATGAGACAAAACTAAAATGAATAATACATGTACATGTCCGTATATCTGGAAGGATCAACATTTTCATGTTGACAAGCAAGGCGAACAAATATATCATAAAGCTTGACCATTCGAATGATTTCCTGGCCATTTATGATTCTTTCTCTTATGACATCTTCACAGAATATATTTGCTAAAAAATAATAAAATAAACATATACATGTATACAATTAAAACAAAATTCTGGAGCTTGGTTTACTCTCATTAATTTCGTAGAACAGAGGAATAAGACACTTACACAGAGGTTAACATCTTATTTTCATGCAAACAAATTATACGCCATACAGCGTTGAATGTTGAGTGTGCTCAAGGGTGGGGAAGGGAATGTCACTTTGAGGCCTAAATGTACCTGGCTGGCATGCGGTTGTGGTTCAGATCCTTTGTGTGACCGGAAACGGTCTTGAGGCAGATCGTCTTAGCAAGGCACCTGCAAATGGGCCAAGAAAATAAAAACAAGTTAACTTCTCTGTGTTTCATCCCTTGTGGAAGCGAATGTGCAACACTTTAACCAATGACTGTGTCAAATCAACAAATGGGGTAAAGGGTTTTACTGGCTAGCTTCATAACAATTTTACAGTGATCGCAGTAGCACTTCTGATTCCATTTACAACAAAACAATAATTAAAAACTGTAAGACAGTTATGATGAATATATTTAATATTTATTAGTAATAATTATAAATTTAGTAAGTAACATTAACATTAGGCCTACCTGCTGTTTGGGTCTGGGCCTGGGTTAACACATCCTTCCTATTTTCTCCAACAGTGACAAATCTGTCACGATTTTTACATCTAATACACACAACCGGTAGCACAGATTTACTCTTTCTTTTTGCTTCTGGAGCGGCCCAAGTGACGGTATGTATTCTGGTTTTAGATCGCAATTTCTTGGAGAGCTATTATCTGTCCCATGGTAAATAATAAACGGATTTCTATGATTATGAACAAACTACTCTACTTAAGTTATTATATACTTACCTATGTGTTTAAAATCACCTCCGGTTAAATAAAATCCATTATACAACTAAATATACCAACGAATATAAAAGTTCTCTCTTGTAAAATTCAACTTTCACAAACTTTGACACCGAGAAATAAAAAATGGAAGCTTATTACGTCACTTATCGGAATAGATCATTTCGTATGAGGGGGTCAAAGCAAGGCTATTTTACGACAGTTCATATTTTGTGTTGATGCGTTCGATTACTGCCCCCCCCCCCGCTTACTCTAGCCACCGCGAATGCGTTCGGGTTACTACTGGAAGTATCCTATTATTCAGCATGGAAGCAAATAAATTATTTGATCGAAGTTATATTTGCCGCTAAAAGTTTAGGCGGCGGAAGAATTAATGTTGACACTTGTCTCAATAGTGTTGTGTTTATTCTTGTAAGCTATGGAGCTGGTTAACAAAGCTAACCAAAGGTTACATTGGTTGAACGAAAATGTGATTTAAAGTATGTTCTGCATAATATGGGCTTTATTTCGCTTCTCTGGATTTAATAATTCCAATGAGATACCAATGAAAAAGTCTAAAGTTTGTTGACGGATTATTGTCTGCTCGTTGTTATTTATCAGAACATCGAGCACAATTAATTGTTTGGTGACGTTCATCTTCCATTTTGATATCCGAAGAAAGTGCCGCGCCGTTTGAATACCCATTCCCACTGCGCATGTCGAAACGTACTCGAGGATCCTGTCCGAGTAAGCACGGAGCAAATAATCGAACGCGACATGTATGAATAAGCTTTTGCTCTGAGACCCAGTAATGAGTTTGAGCGTTTACAAACATAAATACGCCCATAGTCCGATATTTTGTTTCCGCCTTGTATTAATTATTTGGTTAGAGAGTTCTGGGGGAATTTGTTTCTTTTGAATTACATTTGTTTTACTGGACTTGAGTATCACCGTTGAATATTTTTAATATTTCCTGATGATGAACTTAAGCAGTCCTGCCAATTAACCCCGGCAATCTGCTGTGGACGATGTAGGCCTAAATTCCGATGTATATTACATTTGCCTCGGCAAAATTAATAGCCGAGGCCATTGAATCATTGAATAGGTATATAACGTTTTTTTTATAGATACATACCAATAATTATTATCACCAAATCATACCGCGCATCGGTTTAATTATCGGTAGATAGTTCCATATCTTTCTATATCTCTTTAAATATTATTTCTGGTGTGTTCAGAATTTTATAATCGTGAAATTCACAAGGCTGTTTATCCATAAGATTTTGAAATCCACGGAGAATGGAATTTTCCGATGGCATTTCGTAGATCGCGATCATGTCCCAGCTAATCAACGCTTTGAATTATATTGCCGTAAAAGTTACCATGTCATATTGTATGCTACACAGATGGTTAAATTTAGTGCCGCGAAACTTGCACGAATTTTCCCCGCGGTCTGCATAATTAACACACAAAAACAAATAATACACAAAATCTGACGTGAGATTTTTTTGTTTTAAATACATTTTTTATAAAGACGATAAACGATGTTTAGACATCCCGAACTGTTCTTATCAAGAATGTTTCGATTTCAGTATCTGTCGAATGAACAAAAACAAGTAATTTAATCAGGAACATTAATGATATGAACAGTCCGAATGTGAATAAAATTATTGAGAAGCGGCGGTCTTTTTCATACGAAATATGATCAATTAAAATTAGGATTGACTGGGCTGTAATGTGTTTTATAAAAATATATATAATATACACGGGTGAAATTACGGGGTGAAAAGCAATATTATACATGTATTTACGAGTATTCGTATAATCGGTAAATAACATTTAGTAGACTGACAATCAAATGGTTTAAAATTAATGTCATTGTCTCCAGTTGCTATTTTCTTGCCCAAACTCAAACGACCGAAAAGGCAGTGTTCTGTTTTGATTACAACACGTGGTTATCATAGATTACCCCCTTCAACATAATTACGATGGTTTAGCCCATAACGTCACGTGTGTAATGTTGTGATGAACACAGACGAAAATACAAGCAAAAACATTGAATTTTCAAGAGAGAACCTCTTTTTTCCGTTGGGATGTTTAATTGTGCAATGAATTTTATTTAACCGGAGGTGGTTTTAAACACATAGGTAAGTTTATAATAACTTAAGTAGAGTAGTTTGTTCATAATCATAGAAATCCGTTTATTATTTACCATGGGACAGACAATAGTTCCTAGATCGTCTACACTCTTGCTACTCCCTGGTTGGCTTGTAGCCGGGGGTTTTAATTTTCCTTCCTCTATACGATTACGGGCAGACACAATTCGGAATTTGTCTGTAAAACGCCTGTAGCATGTTGGGTGAAATCCAGTATCTTTTGGCGCATCGATAAATTCCTTGTTGATTAATCAGTCGAAGTCGCCTGTTCGGTTATCCATTTCCCTCGCCTATCCAGTTTTAGCCATTCATGGGCACATTCACGGAAATTATCCCAGGGAGATTTTGTAAATAATTGTTCTCGTTCCTTTCAATCCTTCGTTATGAACAATACAGCGTAAATTTGATGAAATATCAGTCGATTCACGTTCTTTCATGGGCGTAGCCATTACATGTGTGTTGTTGTTTACTACTTTCAAGGTCGTGTCAGCATTTCACAATGCGAGGTACTGATTGGCCCATGGTGACCAATCACTAGTTATTTTCCTACGCTTTATCAGCGCGAGTCAAATAAATCCCGTACGAATAAATTTATATCACCCTTAAATTGCGCTTTCGAAGCTTTTGGAACACTAATAAATTTTCTTTAAACATGATCATCTACTTTATAATGATCGCAGATTATTTTATGGCGGACCGTGTAGCTCGGACCGTGTAGCTGAGCTACACGCTAGAAATTTTGGCTGCCGGCCTAAACTGATTGCAACTAGTTGTAAGAGGCGCCCAGGTCGACGACTTTTTTCAGTTGCCGAAAAGCCAATTGCTTTCAGTTGCAAGGTCGACATGAAATGAAATGGGGTTTAACGTCCTACTCTTTTGCACCTAACCTGGGATATGCAGTGTGCTATGAGGGAAATTTTGTCCTGGCAGCGGCGCTGCGGCCTATTCTTATATCGAATTCCAACTGCCAAGGGATCTTTTACTTGCACTCCAATGTGTACACGGTACGTCGGGTTTTTCGTCCCCTCCGAACGACTAGGCAGCTGTCCTTGTCAGGCCCGCAAGGTCGACATAAGTCCCCCTTTATGTCAAGGCAATTTCAAATTTAACAATAACGCTTTAGCTTCTTTGTAAATGCGAGGAGTAGGCACTCTCGGTCATTTTTGTTTACTTGCGTGATGGCCATGACAGGTTTATGACAGACGACATATCATTGTTAAATTTTACATTTGATACGGACTTGACTCAAGCCCGAAACTACACCAGGCGTGCGTTACATATTACGAAAACGTGCATTGGCAAATAGATAAATGCATATGTAATTTCTGTAATTTTATTTTAGAGAAATATAAATTCCCATGTCTGAGTTTGTAAAGCACCTTACCTGGCAGCTATCGGGCAGACAACCCCCTCATACGGTATGAGGTCGATAGCGCCTCTATCCTTTTATCAAAGATTGCTGGGGCACAATCTTATTCCCCACTAAAATACTGGGGTAGATGCCATCTGAGGACATAGATTTAATTTTACGGTCAGGGACCAGACACCCGTCCAAAGGTGGTCCATTCATAAACCTCGCAGGTGTCCTCCAATTTGTATTAGTCATTTTATTTAAGAATTAAGTTTTTTTTTTGTCCTTCTTCCTTTTTAAGAGGAATTTGACAGTGCCGAATTTAGCATCCAGTTTTGAAAACCATTTATTTCCACTGATAGCTTCAATACATTCGGAAGTGGAAACAAATCTGTAACGGTAACTGCGTTACGTTTTCAGTAATCAATACACCTTACGCACTGTTCCGTCTTTATTGCGGGTTGTCGTTAAGGTGTTCCAGTAGGGGGTGTACGTCTTGTTAAATAAATTTTAAATTCCCCGAAATGGTTGATTTGCAGCCCCCATTGTCACTAGTTACAACAATCACCTATGTTTTGTTTTCAGATTTAAGATGAGCTGGTTAATTAAATTTCGTAGGATTATCCCATCGATGGATTTTCCGGAGGAGTGATATGCGACTGATAATTATTGTTGCTTCCTCCATTAAGTGCTTGCATACTAATCAACTCCAGATGTAGTCATTTCATCTAATGTGAGACAACAGTCTTGTTCTTTCGTATAATTTAATTAACTTTAATATTCTTAAATGCAAAAACATCTGATTAGCAACCCCGATTGAAGTCAATCCCCTCTACACGTCGATGTAAGGTTGATTACGACGGAAGAGAGTATTCCGTTGAAAGCAACAATTCATATCCAGTGGCACCACAGGCAAACCCAATCCACGGAGCTTTTCTTACAGTGTGTGTCAGGCACCTTTACTTCGTAATATCACCAAATCTATTCATTTGATCGCTATTAAATATTTTTTCTCTAAATTATCTATTTGTTATACGCCCACATTTTTATATCAAGGTTGTGGACCCTGTAACAATTTTGATGAAATGCATGTTAATAACACAAAGATCTTGGTTCCTTTCAAAAGTTGCACATATCGGATCGTTACTTCCTGAATTGTACACAAAAAATCCCACTTTTTAGCTTGTGGTGACTCTGGAGATCGCAATTATTATCCGATTTAAAACAAAAAACCTTTCATTATATCACCGTTACACTGTAATGAATGTTAAGTTAAAACTTCAAGGATATCAGACAAAAATTGCTGAAAAAAATAGTGCAAAAAAGAAAAATATTGTATATCAAGGCTATGGACCCTGTAGAAGTCACAAATTTAAAACCGATTTTGTTGAAACTTGAAATGCATGTTTATAACCTATTGATCTTTGTTCTTTCAATATATGCGCATATCGTAACTTCCTGAATTATGGCCGCTGATTGTACGAAACATCGCCTTTTTTAAGCTTGTTGTCCCTCTGAGGTCACAATTATTAACCGAATTTTAAAAAATGTTTGAATATATCACCGTTCGAATATCGTGAAAATCGGACCGTGAATGAAATGTTGTTTAATGGCACACAAGCTCCAACCGGGCCATATTGCGCCAAACATATGGTGAGCTTTCTCGAGACAAACATTGTGATTACATAAATAAAAACAATTATCACATTAAATATTAAATAAAAATAAGTATAAATTTTATGTATATATATATTTAAAACATGAAAAGAAAAATCAGATATATAAAGAATCTCCTACGAGTGTTTTTTTGATATCTGCCGAATTTTTTTTTACTTTATCAACGAGTGTTGATATTTTTTGATATCAAAAAACATGAGTTAGAGATTTTATTTATCACCCAATCCTTTCTTACATGCACAAATAAATACATATAATTATTTGGTATAGATTTCACTTTTAAGAATCTAATTACATTACAGCGTAGTGATAACATCAGTTTTTTGACAGCAGTTTAGCTATTGCAGCAAAGTCCTATATATTGACCCAGTATTTCCTTCAAGGTCAATTAAATAAAAAGTTTCATTTTAACTAAAAAAAAGTCACTTTTTATTTAAAATAAGTGGTTTCTTTAAGATAAAAGAAAGTAGTTCCTTTTAGATTGACCAATCAAATTCATAAGCGATATCTCCTAAGGAGATATCGCAGTAGATTATGTAATTTATCATACAAGCGATATCCACTGTCAAATGTGTTATTGGGTGATAAACACAATTAAAATTTGTGATAAAAATTTGTCTCCTTTAAAAAATCTAGCGCTTTACAGTATAAACCCGATTGGGCAAACAACTGATGAAGTGATTGGCTTGCACTCAATCAAAAAGTGCTTAACTATCAAAGGCACATGCCAGCGTAAATAAGTCGCGTCTTCTTGAAGAATCGCGCGGAAATCTGAAATATTAATCCGCACTTTTGTTAGTAGAACAGCCAACCGCGACGGAACAAATCTGGTATGCTACAGTTTTACCTGGGACCCAAATGGTCTTTTCATGACGTATGGAATATCTGGCTTCAGAGTTGCTGCGACTTTATCTTTATGTAGTGTAGGCATGGAAAGTATTAAAAAAAAAAAACGAAATATAGATCTGTATTTTAATCAGATCGTTATTTTACGAGCATGATTAGGTGTGTCTACTTTCCACAAATGTCATACTTTTATTGGAAATAACTGCACGATGAATACTTCCGTAGGGTTGTATCGTTAATGCCTGACATACTGCGATATTAAAATATTAGTTCACTTGGCATTCCAACAAATCGGTAAAAGGTCAAAATTACGATGTATAGCGATATCCATCCCCCTTAAATTAAAATCAAAACATTTATTGTATGTCGGTGAAGATTTGTAGTTTAAAGCGAGAATTTCATATTTCTTTAGAAAGTCAAATCATAGTTATGTCTTTTGTTCATTAGGTTATCAACTCACTATTATACGATCATAGGCATTATTTCCCATACTGAGAAATCTTCCATACCGGAAATAATAACACAATTATCTCCCTTGTTCTTTTGTTATCCCCATGCAATAGCTATCTGCAAACATTTGAAGCTGAAAACGACATTTTTGCCAATTTCTCAACTGACAATAGTGAATAATAGGGCTATTCTTAAACAGGTATGAATGTTAATAGATACCATTCAATCTAAGGCTTTATTTTGATATATACTCTTCAAAAAAAGAAACGCACAACCCATTTTTCATCATTTTTTTATTTGACCGAGGTCTTTGTTTCGGCAAATCTTACTTGTTTTTAATACCATTATGTAAGGATAAAAGAAATTCATTATTGATTTTAAAGGTAGGGTCACTAATTGTAACTGGTCATCCTTTTTGTTGAAATTTTTTATCGCTTGATTGCATCAAGAAACATGAATTTAACAGCTTCGCGAGCTTTTTGCATGGAACCTAAATCTAAGGTCTTTAAAATACCGGGGTTCTCGGTTTCCAAATCAGTTGGGCATGTAAACACTCAAAGAACCAAGTGATGCCACATCTGGACGAAGACCAACGCAACAACGCTAATCGTCGATCACAAGCAGGTGATTCCAAGACAGATGTAGCCAGGCTGCTGAATGTTTCCCTTAGTTCCATTTCTAGCCTTTGGGATAGGTACCGACAGCGGAGTTCAACACGTGCACGCCCTAGCCCAGGCCAAACAAGAGTGGCCCCACCTGTCCTGGATCGTCACTTCCGGTTACGTCATTGGCGTAAATGGTTTTCAACAGTGACCTCTACTGCGGCAGCAATTCCCGGACGGCGTAGAATCTCGTTCCAGACAGTAGGCAACGCCTACGTGAAACCGAATAACGAGGCAGACGGCCCCGTTAGAGCTTCTGTTTTGAAATACGCCGACACCATGAAATCCAACTTTAATGGGTTCAGGCACTGAGGGTATGGCCACTGCAACACTGGATAGCAGTTTGGTTCAGCAACGTGTCGTTGTTCTTGTTGCAACAAGGCGATAGCAGAGCAAGGATATACTGACGACGAAATAAAACTTTGCGTTTCTTTTTTGGGAGAGTATATTTTAAAAATAAAATTTAAAAATGTGAAAATAAAGCTATAAGAGAATGTAATTAAGATGTGTACAAGTACCTCTCTTCTCTAAATATAGTGTATGTCGTTTTAATCATGGTACCAGTTACATTTCAACAAATAATGAAAAAATAATTATATACACGAATATCGCGTATACATTCCTCGGTAACAGGAAATACAGACTGAGCTGGATGAAATGGTCATGTCATACATTTGCTTAGACAGATTGTTTCAAATAAAATATTTAAGCAGGCCCCGATCCAGGATTTTGTTGAGGGGAGGGTGTCACACATTGGAGCAAGGGGTAATATGTTGCAACCTTGGTCTTATCACGGTCTCCCCTTACTCCACTGCTTGGGTATCTGTTTTGAGGAATAGTGTTTAGATGCCGAGTCCGTCTGGTCGTGACCCTCCTTTACTCCACTATCCTGCTAGTTTAGTAAAAGTCATCTGTGTTATATTTGTGTTTAGGTGCCAGGCCCGCCTTACCATGGCCTTACCTTACTCGACAGGCCCACTATGTAGGGTTTTGTGTCTATTTAGCAAGGCAGTGTTTAGATGCTGAGTCCGTCTGATCGTGATCCTCCCTTATATATCCCATATGTAGTTTTAGTGTGTGGATGCCGAGTCCGTCTAACCGTGGTCCCCTCTTCACTGTTCTAGTTAATCCAACTGTGTTCATTAAATCGTTGATTAGTTCGAAGATTTGTAGCTTTAGATCTGGCATCGGAAAGAGTAGGTTCTTAGCGTCCTTACGGTCAGTAAACTCGTACTTATATAGCGTTCAACATTTAGGTAAGATGAACAAGAGTGATCCTCATGTATTGTTTATTTACAAATTATGGTATCTGTAATTGCACTGCATATGTCATGGGAAGTCATTATCAGGTCATGGCGGGGTGCACTGACCACTACTACATTCTCTTACAAGTTCTGCCGAGTGTTATAAACGGATCATGTGAAGCTTGAATTAATTACATGTTGAATACGATCCTGTCTTAACGGAAGTCTATACAGAGTTGAAACGTCAATATCATATATTATCAAACCCAGCAGAGGTCATAAAGTTCTATGGACCTGAATGATTGCTGAATTTGATGAAAGATCCGGGCCATATCGAGCGGAAGTGCAGGGGGTACATTGTACCCCCAGACGAATAAGGCGTCCCGAGAAATGGCACCCCACATCCAAAAATAAATGATTTGACAACGTTTAAATTATAAAATAATACACAAGATTGTGATTACACAATGATACTCTTAAGTCACCGACCAGTCGGTTGGTTTTAAAGGCGTTCACAGGCCAATGGGTTCGTTTGCCCTGACCGAAACTTTTTTTATAATATCATTTACGTAGAGGCTACGGCGCCCCACCACTCTCCTGCACCCCCACTTTTAAAATCCTATATACGGCCCCGTGAAAGGTATAGATAACTACGAAGAAATAGACAAAATCAGCCACAAACTAAATTTCAGCGTAAAGTGCAAAAATTGCTAGACAGGGTTTCTTATGGCCATTGCTTAAAGAATAAGGTGTTATAACGAAGTGTCAACAAACGGGTTAAATAAGTGCCAACTGGTTATAATATGAGCTAACTGATACAATTTTAAATGTCTGGGCGAAACGTCGTACATTCCAGCAAACAATGTAGGTTTCCATTTATCATTAACGCGTGATCAAATTAGAAGTACAACGAAAGGAACACGTGTCCAATTCTATAAATGAGAAGTAATTACGCAGAAATTTAGGGCATGGAATTATATGACCTAGAGGAGGAAACCATATTACACCACATGCAGCAACTTTGTTAAAACAATCTGACCATAATATTATATCGTTGTTATAATATATTTTTGTGAAAGTAAAAATAACAAACAATACCCGAATTGATATCGGGCTAATGTTTCAAGTCTTGGGTTGTTTGAGTTTATCCCTGACGGAAGGTAATACAATACTCGATTATAGTTTTCAATGGTGTGTATCGATGGTCTTGTACAAATAGTGTAATCGTATCTTTTGCATACTAACTTAAGAACAATTTTAATCATTTGCAGGGGGGGATTGGGCCATCGGCGACCGCCCGAAGGGCCGGTCGGACAAAAATTGAAATAAATAATTTTGTCCAATTCAACTAAAAAAAAAAAAATTCTGCGGAACATTATATATGGGGGAGGAGGTATTGAACCGGTCATGGAGCGATGAAGAATATGTTGTATACTAACTTAAGAACAATTTTAATCATTTGCAGGGGCGGATTGGGCCATCGGACGACCGCCCGAAGGGCCGGTCGGACAAAAATTGAAATAAATAATTTTGTCCAATTCAACTAAAAAAAAAATTCTGCGGAACATTATATGGGGGAGGAGGTATTGAACCGGTCATGGAGCGATGAAGAATATGTTGTATTTGGCCGGTGGCTTTAACGGGCCGCCACGCCATCAGTGGAGTCTGGAATGGGCTGGTATAATAGACTTTCTGGGTGGTGGGTGTGGGCCAGGATTCGGAATCCTGCAAAGGGGATATCGAATTTCATCTGAGTCACCCGACATTCTCGCCCGCAAATCTACTAATCTACTGTTTGTGGTGATATTAATTAACGTATTATCATTGACGATAAAATGATTATACGTTAATTCATAATATGACGATATGATAATTTCACAGCTTGATGGTTGTAAATTACTTGCAGGTCGAGGTTTTGGCCCAAGTCAATCGATTTATTAAGTATTATTTCACAGAGATTATAATCAGATATACCACCAAATCGCATATTTGGGGTTCATTTTTCCAAAAAATTTCCAGAGGGTGAGTATCACCCCAATCCCCCCCGCCATCCGAGCTCCGCGGTTAGTAAAATGGGCCGTCTGACACAGTTCCCGGACCCTATCCGCCCCTGATTATTTGCCTGAGTTATTATTGGAATTATCTACAGCCCACAAAGACATTTTAAAGCATTATTACCTGTAAGAAGTTTTCGATCCATCAATAACACTTCATTAAAAAAACCAAGCCAACAGTGAGGCTGATGTCCCCCGCCGAAATCCCAAAATAAATAGATGACACATATCAAATAATCGCACATTTATTTTTTTCAAACGTATCAAGCAATCAAACTGTACATCAAGTGTCATCCAAAAGTGTTTTATAAAGAAAAATGCTAAAACCGATAAGAAAAAAGGCAGACAAAAGGGCCCCAACGCTTGACAAAAGGGCCCCTCTGGCCAAGGGAAAGGGCCCTCGTGTCTGAGTCAATCGTTTCTATACACTGTTACTGTCGAATCCATTACTGAATCAGAATGCAGTTATTGTATTGGCATAAAAATCATCAATCAAGATGAACCTAAGTTATCTTGTCCCAAAGTATCAACCAATCAAATAGCTTATCTCTGCCTACCCTAAGAATAAAATGCTCATCTTCGAACTCCATCAAGGCATTGACCTAATAAGCATATACACCAAGTTTGAACATTTTAACTCAATTAGAAGGAGAGTTATTGTGTTCCAAAGTCTCGACCAATCAAATTGCGTATCGCTCTGCTTACCCTGAGCAGAAAATGCTCATTATCGAACTTAGTCAAGGTATTACTGTAATGAAACTATACGCCAAGTTTCATCACTCTCACTTAATTAGAATTAAACTTATCGTGTCCCAAAGCATCAACCAATTAAATTGCTTATCTCTGCTTACCCTAAGCGGAAAATGCTCATCTTCGAACTCCATCAAGGCATTGACCTAATAAGCATATACACTAAGATTGAACATTGTAACTCAATTAGAAGGATAGTTATTGAGTTCCAAAGTCTCGACCAATCAAATTGCGTATCGCTCTGCTTACCCTGAGCAGAAAATGCTCATTATTGAACTTAGTCAAGGTATTACTGTAATAAAACTATACACCAAGTTTCATCAATCTCACTTAATTAGAACTAAAGTTATCGTGTCCCAAAGCATCAACCAATCAAATTGCTTATCTCTGCTTACCCTCAGCGGAAAATGCTCATCTTCGAACTCCATCAAGTCAATGACCTAATATAAACACATACACCAAGTTTGAACATTCTAGCTCAATTAGGAAGAGAGTTATTGTGTCCAAAAAAGTGTGACGGACAGAAGGACAGACAGACAGACAGACGGACGAACCCATTTTAATAGTCCCCCAACTTTCTTCGAAAGGCGGGGGACAAAAATATAAGTATATATATGTATAAGTATTTATTATTAAAATTGAGATAGTGAGTTCATGAATAAATGTTATTTAAATTATTAATAGGGAATTTGTTCACACGCCAATTCCATAATCAACTGTATAGAACATGGGATGACCGTAATATTGAATAAATTTGAACACCTGGGCAATTTAACCATAATGTAGACGTTCTTTAACAGTAACAAATTACTTGACAATCTGTCGATGAACTTATCAATAATCCAATCACCCAACGTCGCTGAGCATAAAGTACTTTGCCTGAAATATTCAGTTTATTCATTTGATTTGTTTGGACTATTTCGCTAGAATGGGCAGTTCTTTATCTCAATTTTACACCACGCATCTTTAATATTTCGAAATATGTATCAACTATTTACCGTTTATACCTAAATGCTTATAATTTCTGCATGATCCACTTGTTAAGTTCTTATGTTTTTATTAATGATTATAATGTGTAATCGCTACATACAATTGAAAGGTGCACACAACTATGATTTAAAGTTACAATTTCATATTTTTAAGTTATATTTTTAAAACGTATGAAAATAAAGCCTGAAAGCGGGAATTTCGTATATTCTAAGAAAGTCAAGTAAATATTATTTATTTCTATGCCTATTGCAAAATAGGTTGTCAACTCAAATCTCGTTCCCAGAGGCAGCCGCGGAGCCGAAGGCCTCTGGCACATTAGACCGTCCATTTTTTTTTCAAACCTAAGCCCCGCCCATTCTGAACTCTGATTGGTCAATCTTTTTGGGTCGATTTCTCGAAAACTAGTGGTCGGATCGTCGTTTCGTTTGTTGTAAAATGATCCTTGAGTCAAAGTCAACTCGCTAGTATAATAAAATGGATCCTAAACGAACAAATTCAAGTTTTTGTAAAGATCTATTTTTCTGGGTATATTTTTAAGTGATTCGGTCATCCAGGCACGTAAGTCAGGGGCGTACGACGCAAATAAACGAGGAATTTCGTGCGTAGGAATTACATGTCATTTTCCGGGAAAATGGCTACCCTTATTCACCAGAGAAATTTCTTCAAAAAATTTTCTGGTTTCGAGATTGTGTCAACTCACTACTATACAATCATAGGCATTATTTTCCGCACTTAAACGCCCTTTACATCGGAAATAATAACACAATTACCTCCCTTGTCCCCCCCCTCCTTTCAATAGCTATCTTCAAACGTTTCAATTTGAAAATGATATTTTTGCCAATTTCTCAATTGGCAATAGTGAATTATAGGATTTATAGTATTATTCTTTAACAAGGCAGGGCTGTTTATAGATACCATCTATAAATATATTTACTCAAGTCAGTGCTCAACTCAAAACTATAATCAAAGTTGCTGAAGTCATTATTTTCTCTGCATGTATTGACCGTGCAGTAACCCACACCTGTATGCTCGGTATCATCAAGGTAGGGAAGTTGTTGTTTTTTTCCTATCTTATCTCAAAACATTAAAAAATGAGTTGTGACCATTGAATTTCTAATAGGAATATCAGTCCAAAAATGGTTCGATTCAGTTTAGTATGTACACAGACGTGGAATTCTTTCGATTCCCTATGCAAATAGGACACTGAGTTTCGTCAAAATCAGATCAAAATTGACCTTAATATGCCATACTTTCACTATTTGTGTGTGAGGAGCAGTCATTTTGTCCAGAAGATTTGGTCCAATTTGCTCAAGATGGGATTTTTTTTAACAATCAGGGGCTATAATCCAGGAAGTTGAGGTCCGATATGTGCGAATATTGGGTTGTATATATACATTAGTCAGAGAACTATTTCACAAAATTGTAACTAAGATAAGATCTGAATTTTAGTTATGTGATTGGACAATGTTAAGATTGATTTTTGTTCTTAGCCAATCAAAATTGAATTTGGATTTTATTTTTAGTTAAACAGGGCCCAGGTCTATACAGTTTAACCCCCCCCCCCCCCCAAAATTGCAACAAGAGGTTTCTCAACTAATTCTGACAGAGGTTAGTGTACTTTATAACATACTAAAAGTTTACCAATGTAGGACCCACAGAAATGTGTTTTTTCAAGATGACGTTAAAAATGACCACCGAAACGTCTTAAAACGATCATAACTATGTTGCGATCAACTCAAAATTGATGATCTTGGTGTCTTTTCCGAGGTTTTTCGGAGCAGAGAACACATTAAGACCATTAGTGTACTTTATAACATACTAAAAGTTTACCAATGTAGGACCCACAGAGATGTGTTTATTCAAGATGACGTTAAAAATGACCACCGAAACGTCTTAAAACGATCATAACTATGTTGCGATCAACTCAAAATTGATGATCTTGGTGTCTTTTCCTAGGTTTTTCGGAGCAGAGGACACATTAAGATCATTAAAAATGATGTTAGCATAATATGTCACACAAATGGCCGCCAACACATCCAAATGACCGAAAATCCATAACTATTGACTCAAATTATTTTGATGTCTATCCCCAGGTTTTAGGGGACGAAGAACTCATTAAGAGAACATTGGATGTTAATGAGCTGTTCAATCATTACGAAATGAAATGGGGTTTAACGTCCTACACTTTTCTACCTAACCTGGGCTTATGGAAGACGGGCATACGCCAGTGTGCTATGAGGTAAACTTTGCCCGGGAGCGGCGCTACGGCTTACTCTTATATGGAAATCAACTGCCAAGGGATCTTTTACGTGCACTCCAATGTGTACATGGACCTCGGTTTTCCGTCCCATTCGAACGACTAGGCAGCTGTCCTTGTCAGGGCCTCCTTCTGCATCACTGACAAGAGGAAATCACGCCGGAAAATAAAGACGAACTTTCTCGGCCAATGCAGGAATCCAATCATTACGAAATCGGTAGGTGGTACTATTAGTGTAGCTGCAGGAACACGGATTCATTCAATTGTTGGAAGAAATGAAACGAATGTGGCAGGGGCGGATCTAAGAATTTTGAAAGGGGGGGTGGGCGCCGCAAAATGAGGGCACTTACTGCGGAGACGGGGGACGCCGCTGCGAGGGTGTTGAATTTCCTTGCCTCTGTAGACATTCCAAGAGCTATTTGGCTGATATTTTCGTCAAAGTAAACTTTCGGAGAGGACATATTTGGGTCTGAAAAAAGGCTCTTTCAGTAGTTAAAAAGGGCACTGGATCCGCCTCTGTGGGGTTATGCATTCTGTTGTTCAACTCCGACTAGGCCGTCTCGGTGTGCCATGAGGGGAAATGTGTCTTGCAATGGCCTACTTCCATCACTGGAGAAGTACTGTAGCACAATAGGTTTTTTCGTTTGACGTGGAGAGCGTCTATGGGTAACCGGTCGCCACATCTTACATACGACCCATGATCTTTTCTTACTACATATTTTTGTTAGCCTTGTGATCGTCTAGGATTTATCTCTGATCGTCTTTTCTTCTCCTTCACGTTGTGTGTTTCTTCTTACCGGTTTCTTAAGACGTTTGTCTTCTTCAGTTATAACAAAGCAACAATTCGTTTTTACCTTTTATGTAGCATAGGTATACATACACGCATATTACAGTTACAGTCAATGCTAAATAAACTCTTCTCAACCTAGACACCTCGCGGTGTCTAGGACTCTTAGATGGTAACCCTCTGGAATCTAATCGAAGTCTGCCTTAATGACATAATATAGTTTCCTTTATAGCCGCAAGGGTATCACGCAGACCCATGCGTGTTCATGACCATGAACCTCTGCAATCGACGTAATGATTGGTTAAATTAAGCCAAATGATGCAATAGGAATATTTCGACTCACATGTATTTTGTTGAAAGATATAACCAGTATGTTTGGTTCTATACCCTTTTTATACGTCCACATTCATAATGTGAACGTATTATGCCGTCGCCCCTGTGTGTGTGTGTGTGTGTGTGTGTGTGTCTGTGGTTCGCCTACAGGGCGCAATTCTTCATGGATTTTCTTCAAACTTGGTATACTTATTCCTCATACTCCAAGGAAGATCCCTATTGTTTTTGGTGCATGCCCGACCCCCAGGGACAGAGCCACGCCCATTTCTAGTATTTGTTTGTTTGTCATCTACAGGCCACATTTCTTAACTTATAAACTTGAAACTTTGCATACACATTCTTTGTACCCTAAGGAACATCCCTATAGTTTGGGGTGCATGCCCAACCCCCAGGGGCAGAGCCACGCCCATTTTCTTTTCGTGTGTCTTTGTGTCGCCTACAGGGCGCAATTCTTACTGGATTTTCTTCAAACTTGGTATACGTATTCCTTATACCCTAAGGAAGATCTCTATTGTTCTTGGTGCATGCCCGACCCCCAGGGGCAGAGCCACGCCCATTTCTAGTATGTGTTTGTTTGTCGTCTACAGGTCACATTTCTTAACTTATAATTTTGAAACTTTGCATACACATTCTTTGTACCCTAAGGGACATCCCTATCTTTGGGGTGCATGCCCAATCCCCAGGGTCAGAGCCACCCCCATTTTCTTTTCGTGTGTCTTTGTGTCGCCTACAGGGCGCAATTCTTATTGGATTTTCTTCAAACTTTGTATACTTACCCTTTTTACTTTAAGGATGATCCCTATCGTGTGGGGTGCATACCCAACCCCCAGGGGCAGAGCCACGCCCATTTTCTTTTTGTATGTCGGTGTGTCGCCTACAGGCAGCAATTCTAACTGGATTTTCTTAAAACTTTGTATACTTACTCTTTACACCCTAAGGATGATCCGTATTGTTTTTTGGTGCATGCCCGACCCCCAATGGCAGAGCCACGCCCATTCCTTGTATTTATTTGTTTGTCGTCTACAAGCCACACTTCTTAACGTATCATCTTGAAACTTTGAAGGCTTATTCTTTGTACCCTAAGGAACATTCCGATCATTTGGGGTGCATGCCCAACCCCCAGGGGCAGAGTCACGCCAATTTTCTTTTTGTGTGTCGCCTACAGGCCACAATTCTTAATCGGTCATCTTGAAACTTAAAATACTTATTCCTTATACCCTAAGGATGATCCCTTTTGTTTTGGGTGCATGCCCGACCCCCGTGGGACAGCAACACCCATTTCTTGTATTTGTTTGTCTGTCGACTACAGACTGCATTTCTTAATGTATCATCTTGAAACGTTGAATACTTATTCTTGGTACCTTAAGGAAGATCCCTATTGTTTTTGGTGCATGCCCGACCCCAAGGGACAGTGCCACGCCCATTTTTTTTTTGTTGTCTGTCTGTGTGTCACCTACAGGCCAAAATTCTTAATCGATCGTCTTGAAAACTTTTTTTATACTTATTCCTTATACCCTAAGGCTGACCACTATTATTTTCGGTGCATGCCGAACCCCCTGGGACAGAGCCACGCCCAATGATTTTGTATCTTGTGTTCGCCTACAGGATGCAATTCTTAACAGATCCTTTTAAAACTTTACAAACCTATTCCTTATACCGTAAAGATGACCCCTATTGTTTTTGGTGATTTCCTAACCCCCAGGGGCATTTTTACTTCGTGTCTGTGTGTATTGTCTACATGCCACGATTCTTAATGGATCGTCTTTAAACTTGGGATACATGTATGTATTCCATATAGCCTAAGGACGTCAACTGCATGTCCCGACTCACACAGGCAAGACACGTCCAATTTTTGTGTTTGTCGTTTACTTGGCTTATGTATTCCTTATAGCCTGAGGGCGTCCACTATTGATTTTGATGAATGTCCCGACCCCCAGGGGCAGAGCCACGCCCACTTTTTGCCTTTAGCGTTAGGAAGGCACAATTCTGAATGGATTATCTTGGTATACTTATTCCTTATACTCTAAGGACGGCAACTATTGATGTTGGTGCACGACCCTCAACGCTAAACAAACCAAACGCCTAGCCTTCTTGACAAAGTATCATATCAATCAAAGCAGGAATGTGGACGTATATTGTAGCGTTAGCGTTATGTTTCATATACCAATATGTTAATCAAATGTTAGTTGATATCAGTACACACCTGCATATATGTGAATATGTTTAGAAACATCAAACTATATCTTATCTCCTCATTCCTTGTCTATAATCTTTAAAACAATATCACCACGACTATATTGCTACATTACATCACAGGTTGGAACGGCGGGGTAGACCAACTTTGACATTTGGCCTAAATATTATGAGAAAGATTTTTATTTTGACACAGATTTCATAGATACCCGAGATGTGTTACAAACCCATTTTTGGCGGTAATGTCACCAAAAGTATTCATTAAGAGTGGTGTTTTGGGTTCCAGATCGTATGTGGACAGATAGGAGTCTGAAAAGGTGGAAATTGATAGGCACTGCCCATGCAACATTCAATGCAATACCCCAGTACAAGCACAAATAAATGTCAAAACCTGGCCTCGCTGAGCTCCTTAATGTCGCTTGTTCTTATCTTTTAGGAGACTGCATCATCGCTCTAATTAGGCTTCATCCTCAAAATTGATTCTAACGTCTTTGCATAGTTATTTTAGACTACATTTTGAAGCAGTTCTAATATTTGTCACCAATCCAAAGAGCTTTGGAATCGCTCCCTAAAAGTGACGGCGAATTCGTCTAGGAAAACAAAATCAAAATGGAACCTATGAGAGAAAATCATAAAGATCACTGTATGTCTTTTCGTGGCCCCATAATTCAGATATCAACATAAAATATGTTCCACCAAAGGTATTCCAACATGACCACTATATTCGCATTGGCAGGACATTTCGAATGATGTGGTTTAACGTCCTACAGTTCTGCCCAAACTGGGATAATGCGAGCACAGTAGTTATGGTAATATGATGGTGTACTATGTTTAAACTGGGGGTTTTCCAGGTAGTCGAATTCATATCTAAACTACTAAATGTAGCACTTTCTTCCATGGTCTCCTGAACATGGATATTTTGTCGTATTCAGTACCGTAATGTTGTTTTGTTCGGTCATGGCACGTTTTGCGGTTGAGATATTAATTAATGACATAATATAGTTTCCTTTATAGCCGCAAGGGTATCACGCAGACCCATGCGTGTTCATGACCATGAACCTCTGCAATCGATATGTTCCACCAAAGGTATTCCAACATGACCACTATATTCGCATTGGCAGGACATTTCGAATGATGTGGTTTAACGTCCTACAGTTCTGCCCAAACTGGGATAATGCGAGCACAGTAGTTATGGTAATATGATGGTGTACTATGTTTAAACTGGGGGTTTTCCAGGTAGTCGAATTCATATCTAAACTACTAAATGTAGCACTTTCTCCCATGGTCTCCTGAACATGGATATTTTGTCGTATTCAGTACCGTAATGTTGTTTTGTTCGGTCATGGCACGTTTTGCGGTTGAGATATTAATTTGTCTACCGCGAAAACCAACTATACCATCACATTGCTAACATCGAAATTTCACGCAAAATGTGGCCATATTTTGTATAAAGCTATCATATTGGAATACTAATATGTATTCAAATTGGCATCATCCAGATTCTGAATTGACACATATTAAAGATAAAAATCTATCAAAACATTAGATGGGCTTTATTTCATGACCGTGGGACAAGCAACTCGGCAAAACATTTTGAAATACACATAGTCTTTAGCGTCACTCAGCATATTTTATGTCTGGGTTAACTGGAAGTCACTTTACCACAAACATTGTTCGGAAAAAGGTCCGCAATTGGAAAAAAATATCGAAAAACACTGCGATTTTTAGCGCCTAGTCGAACAAAGACAAAGTAGAAGTTTCGCTTTCCGTTTCGTTTTTAACGACAGGATACCAATCAGCATACAGTGATCATTAATTCATTGTAGCGTTCTTCGGGCCCTGACACCCTGACGATGATGATAGCATCTAACGGAACGAGAATGGGTCGGGGCTCCACGGTAATAAGGCCTGGGCAGGTGATTTGTAGTTCTTAATTTGCCCCCCCCCCAAAAAAAAAACAACATGACATGATCGAATTCTAATCTTACCCATGGAACTAGGTACCCACATACAGAAAAATTACCGGTTTTCTTCTCCTTTACGATCAAGGAAAAGTGCATTTTATTTGCTCCTTTATACCAACAAATGTTTTGAAAACATTACTTGGCAGTTGGCACAGCTTCGCTACCCTCTGGGCTCTAGACCCCGAACTAGTGTCCTAGACTATAATATATGTTTGTGTCCTACTGTATGTTTGATTCGAACTTGCCACATCCGTACGCAATGTACGAAGATCCTCACACCTCAGCGACATCCCAAAGATATTAACCTTTTTTTTAAAAGCGAACTCAAGTCTGGAATGAATTTAATAAATGAAATGAAATGGGGTTTAACGTCCTACTCTTTTGCAGTACAAGAATAAATAGACAACTATAATACTGGTTTTAATTTCCGGAAGTTTTGAAGCTGGCTGACCTTTAAAACATACAGAAGATGATGTCAAAATAAACAATGCAGATCTCTCTATTGTCGATCCTCCAGCAAAATGAGTTATAGCTTCATTTGTTGAACTATATAGAGCCTCTGATGCCGACTGTACAACACCACACTACCCAAATGTTGGTTGTTAAACAGTTTAACAAGCTTTTTCACGAATTAAATCTTTCGTTGTTTTCTCCCAAGAATAACTAACCAATGTGACATTTGTTGTGCATTCCAGAACAAAAAATATAGAAAAAAAGTATAATATTCACATTAATATGAATGTGCAAGCACATTATTTGCATATTTTAATCGTGGTAATGAAATTTAGAACCACCCAAATTTGTTATAATGTGCCAGGTTAATTTCTAATTTTAGTGTGGTGAATATCCTTAGTGTGTGCTAGCCTACAGTGTGTCAAGTTGATCTCGATGTCGTTTCCGTATAATGTCAATAAGTCACGTGAAATCTTGTATATACGTATTAAAGATAGTGCCGTGTATAAAGAAGTCGAAGGACAAATAAGATGTGGCAGATAGCAATTGTAAAATGCAATGAGCAAAATGTTGACACACTCCCCCAGCAAAACCCTCCGGATTTTCCAAAAAGCCAACAGTGCGGCTGTTGATCCCCCGCCGTAATCCCAAAATAAATAGATGACACATATCAATTAATCGCACAATCAAAATGATTATCAGTTATACACCCACCAACGAAAATGCTATGTTCTGCTTAGCTAAGCTTGAAATGTTAAGCATTATATATACTTAGTCAAGACATTCACCTAACGCACATCTACATCAAGTTTAATCATTCTACCTTGATTAAAAGCAGAGTTTGGACATTTTAACTCAATTAAAAGAAGGGTTACTGTGTTCCAAAGTCTCGACCTATCAAGATGCTTATCGCCCAACATACCCTGAGCAGAAAATGCTCATTACCTAATTTAGTCAAGATATTGGCGACGTAATGAAACTATACACCAAGTTTCATCACTCTGAATCAATTAGAACTACATGTAAAGTTATCGTGTCCCAAAGCATGAACCAATCAAATTGTTTACCCTAAGCAGAAAAGGCACATGCATTGACCTAATAAGCACCCACACCACCATGAACATTCTAGCTCATTTAGAAGGAAAGGTATTTTGTCTGAAAAAGTGTGCCGGATAGACTGAATCTATCATTAAAATTGTTAGGACTCTATACTTGTATACAAAGAAAGGCACGGGAACATGGACGCTGACGGAATATTAAGGTTAGCCTTGAAAAATGATGAAAAGACTTCAAGCTATGCCACTCTATTTGATATAGACAGCCATGCCTCCAATCCAACTTACGATCCGGCTGGCAAAGATTTATACTAAACAACCTCTCAGACGAACAGATTATGTGTCAATTGAGATTTGACAGGAATGGGATCCATCGTCTTCCCACAAGTGAGACGCTTTGTTAAAACAGGGCACGGGTAAATGGGGTTAATGCATTTGGCTACGGCGTCTATCCTAATAGGTTTGTGGGTCTTGAGGAATTATTTGGAAGGCCGAAATCAACCTCCGGGTTTTTATTTTCATTTTGGTCGATTCTGAGATCAATACAAAAAAGCAATAAAAAATTTCAAGGGGGGGGGGGGGTGAGGTCTGAAATTTCACATTCTGCCGAGCGATCGTTCTCAGAACGCTCGGTAAATATCTTGTTTACAAACTTACGTAATGCCGAGAAGGCGGCACGTACCGCGAGGCATCGGGTATATAAATAATTCTGTTACCCCAGACGGCAGTTTATCTACCCGAATCGTCGCGGTACGTGTCACCTTCTCGGCATTACGTTCCAAGGATTGTGGTACCGTACGTCGTTCATTTTAAGCGCGAAAATGGCGGCAATAATTCAAAGAGAGGAATCGGATGAACGTTTGAAAGAAATTGATTCGAATATTAAGAATAAGTTTCGATGGAGCTGGTTGGAGAAGTCCGTGGAAATTACGTATAGAAACACTTTGGGAAAAATCGATACATCATCGTTTATGATGAGCGATTTCATTCGTAAAGTTGACAAGGCAGGTGTGGCAATGTGCATCTTATGTGATAAACTGGTTAATTACGGATCGAAGGGACTCGCAGCTCTTGTTGAACATTGTTCAAAATCTAAAAAACACGCTGAGAAAATTACAATCAAGATAACCAATTCCTCCCTCACAAGCTTTGTATCTGCAAAACCGAAACCCGATGACGTTTCGTATGGAATTCATCCAAAGTTGGTGACCCCAAACCATACACCATCTACAGAGTTAAAGAGTTTGGTGCATATGTGTGACAGAATTTCCAATTCTGAGGTAAGAAAATAATTTTTCTTTTATTGTTATTTGGGGAATTGGGATAGACATTACACACTGGAGGCAGTTGCCCGGTAGTCTGTGGGGTTGGGGGGATTATATCTGACCCACACGGTCCCTATCCGGACAGGTAGTCCGGAAGCGCGGAAGCTATGCCCAAATTTTCAAAATATTTGTATCCGGACTTACAAATTTGGTATAACTTGAATAGGAATAAGGTAAAGCATTATATTATTTGATTTACAGAGTGACAGTGCGTAGGCTACAACACATAGAGGTAAATACAATACATTGTCGGCTTTTATTCCTGTCCTGTATTCGTTTCTGCCCATGACTGTATAACCTTATTTTATTTTAACATCCTATTAACCCGAGCTGCACTGGGACGGTAATTGAAATCAATCGATATTATAATTATGGAATAAATGTTGCAAATAGTTACATGTACTTATTTAACTATTTAACTAGTTGGTATAGTAGTCATATATAATATTGATAATATAGACTTGGTGTTGGCTGTCTTTCTATATATTCTTTTCTGCCTATCTATATAACCTTATAATATTTAGCACTATCAGTGCGATGAATAATATCACAATAGCATGATTAACAATATGTAAGCTTATATTTTGTAGTGGAGTGGTGCTTACATAATATATAATACTACTACAATTGATATTGTGTAATATTTTGAACATTCTGCTTCAATCCATTTATTGTCTTGTTTTATTTTCATTCTAGGGCATGGTTCTTGGTGTTATTGCAGAGCACTCACTGTCCCTAAGCATGGCACCAGTGCTTGTGGAACTGGCCAAGTCACTTTCTCAAGACAAGCCGGCACTGAATAGTCTGTCCATGGGTCGCCACAGTGCATCATACAAGATGACTGGATTATCTCGCACATTCAGGGAAGAAACAGTTAGCAATCTGAGACGTTTCCCGTTTTCAATAAACATTGATGAAAGCACTTCTAACAATCACAAGAGGATATTGGCAATACTTGTCTCCTGATATATTCCAGATGAAGGTGTTGTTCGAGTTGACCATCTAGCTTCCTTGGAAGTGATTAAGGTCGATTCCCAGTCTTTGTTTGATGCTGTAAATGGCCTGTTCACAGATCTTGAGGTCCCTTGGTCGAACATAGTATCCGCCTTGATGGATTCATGCAGCGTGATGCGAGGAAGCAAATCTGGTGTTGAAGTCAGAATTAGGGAAAAGGCAGTCCAGCTACTTGACATCGATGGAGACTCGTGCCACCACATCCATAATGCCTGCAAGAAGTTCTGTGCACCATTCGAGAACTGGCTTGAAGGATTGTTATGTGACCTACATAATGATTTTAAATGGTCGTCTGATCTGAGAGATTGGCTGTCAGATTTATGTGACATTCTTCATGTCAAATTTACAATGGCGCAGAGAGATGTCAGCCACAGGTGGCTCTCTGTATATGATGTGGCTTTGGCAACAGATATGCTGTTTGATTGCTACATAACATTTTATTACGGGTTTATTCCAAAGACATTGCAACCAAATTACACAGAGATTTTGGAGTCCATATATGAAAAGAAGGGGGTGAGCAAAGAAGCCAGAGAGAGGATAGCAGAAATTCACCATCAGCTGGCAGTCAAAATGAAGACATTGACTGATGATGGAAAAAAGAGAAAGGAACGAATCGTTGAAAAGGTGCTTATTCAATCCAAGAAAACTACCCTACAACTTCATTTTTATATTGCCGCCCTGCCAATTCTACAGAAGTATGTGAAAGTTTTCCAGTCTAAAGAAATCATGATCCACAGGCTTCATGACCAACAACTGGAAAGCTTTCAAAGTTTCCTTGTATGTTTTGTGAAACCTGAAAAAATTTCTGGTCTGTCAGCAAAGGGATTGAAATCAATACAACTGAACGAGGACCAGGGACAGTTTTTAAAGATTCAGGACATGTTCGTTGGTGCTGAAGTTGATAAAATCATATTTGAATCCTCAAAGGGTGACCACGACATCAGCGACTTCCTCAAGATGGCTGCTGCATCATATGTGAAATGTGCCATCCACATGCAAGCCAAACTGCCTCTGGACAATGGACTATTGAGAGCTTTCTCCTGTATTGATCCTGCAGCTAGAGGGCATACTGTTACTGCAGTAGAGTTGAAGAAGCTGACTACAGTCCACATGAGACACTTCTTGGTGAACGAGGAGCAGGCAACAGTGGGTCATGAGGTGTTAATGTATCAGGTGGATGACAAACTCCCAGAGTTCGAAGGTCAGGATATTGGTCAGTGGTGGGCCAAGATAACAAAGCTCAAGAAATATCCTGGACTGTGCAAAGTTGTAGCTGCTGCTCTCTCCATTTTCCATGGGCCCCAGGTTGAGTCATCTTTCAACCTGATGGGAGACATAATGGACCCCAAGTCTTCCAGACTGAATGTTGAGACGTTTAACTCCCTCCAGACTGTTAAATATACCTTTTTGTCAAAGAAGACCACGTCTGTTAAATACTTTGACAGACCGAGTTGCAAATATTCTGAAGTAAACTTAAGGTTGTGCAGAAACTTAAGAGATGCTGCAGCAAAACATAAAAAGGCAAATCAGATCAAAGCCGAACAAAAGAAGAGCCTTCAGGAAAAGCTGAAAATAAATACATCCAAAAAAGTAAGCAAAATAAAAGCTAAAGAAAAAACACAACAGTCAGTTGAGGCAGCCAGACAACAACATGTAAACCAACAGAAAAAGGAAGCCAGAAAACGGGCACTGGAAGGATTAGTAGAAAGTGTCCAAAAGAAGAAGAAATTGAACTAGACTGTCTGCTGTCATTCTTGTATATATGTTGGAATTTATTTGTGATTTATTTATAATTGTTCTTTGACTTGTGATTCATTTACCAGACTGAAGGGAAGAGGAACTCCATAATATTAATATTAAAAGAATTAAATACCGGTAACCATTTTATTATTATCTTCACATTCATAATTACAGTGGGTGTTGTTACATAGGCCTATATTATTTATTAAACAATATTTACTATCTACAGCAAGAATGGATACAATATCCATTTTAAGTCTGTTGAAATATGATGATGTTTCAGGTCACATATAACTCAAAATGTGTGAAAAAGCCAGTTTTTGACGGTTAAATATCCCTAAAATTTTCTGGGGGGGGGCATGCCCCCAGACCCCCCTAGATAAGCAGTGTGCTTCGCACACTGCATTATCGTGCATACGGCACTCAATAGTTTTTCCTCCAAAAATATTTTTTCCTGTTCTCATGCCTGAAGTATGCGGTTGCCATACATGAGAGAGGGGCTCCACCTGTAAATCTACTTGGCTGTCTGGTTCAATAAGCGCGTCCATGCCCTCAAGTTTCAGTCGGTAGTGACTTCTAATGGACTCATTGTAAACAACATATTTAGACCTGTTGAGGGAAGGCGACGCGAATGTGCACCTTTAAACCTTATTAGATTACTAGGGCATTTAGAAACCAAAGATTTTAAAACTTCAATTGGTCAGTCATTATATGGACATCCTGCGTATCCAGTCAGGGATAATTTACTGTGTCCATTTAAAGGTGCTAGTCTTGCGGCGGCTGAAAATAACTTCAATTATAAAAGATTGCGTGGAATGGGAATTTGGAAAGATAATAAATTTGTTTGCCTTCCTAGACTAGACTTTGAAGCTCATGCTGCAATCCGTCGCAAAATACTATTTGCCACACGTGTCGTTGTGGGAGACAAACAAACAGTTATTTTCCAGGTACACCCCGCTACTATCGAATAATATCTAGAGAGAAACTGATCGTTTAATATACAAACACCAAATTGTGATATAGAACTTTATAAATATATATAATTTGATTCTGCAGCTGGTGTTGGCAAGTGTGACTTTCTCTTTTTGGTGGGTGTTACAGTGGCATCTTCTAGGTTTAAACATTTGTGGGAACCGTTAAGTCTCCACACTGACCTAGGACGAAGAAAACAAAAGTTTCCTGATAGTTCCTAGTTTTATTACAAATGCATAAATATAATGCATTAGATTTATGTACAAAGGTGATTCCATTGTTTTATGGTGCTGGTGTCGCCGATGGTCTTCCTCGGATATGGTGCCTTCTGGTATTCTTGTTTGTTGAAAAATAATTGAGGCTCTCGGGGGGAGAGCCACATGTATTGGATTTTCTAAAAATCACAGTGTTTATTCCACTGTCACCGAGTTAGGGCTAGGAATTCATATATCTGGCTGATTGTATTTACTAACGGTTAGGGCTAGGATGTTTGGGTTCAGGTGGAGACTGGTTTTACTTAAAGGGACAATCCCGATAAGAACAGTCTAAAAAATTAGAGTCCGAGTATTTATGAAATTTATGGACCAAAATATAGTAGCATGGTGTATTTACCTTGTCTCAGAATTTCAGCTCAAAATATTGAGTCGTTTGGAGGTGAACGTCAACACTACTTATCCGGACACGTATAGTCTTCCTCCCTGTCTCTTCTTCTTCTTCAATGCCGAAGCCTTTGCCAATCTCTTCAATTTCAAAACCACATATTTCTGTTAATAATTGAAGTGTTCATGTGCTTCATTTTGTGTGAAAATCCCTTAAAATCCTCTACCTTTGTGCCGAGCAACTAGCGAAATATCATTACACGTTAAACAAGGCAGACCAATTAACATCACAAAGAGTGTTCTGTTGCAATGATCAATTGGATTCACAAAAAAACTGCATTTATCTTTGACTTTCTGAACAGTGAACAACACAAAAGAGTTTATTACCACGGAGCATTTATCTCGTTGCAGCTGACACGGATACGCTTGAGTGTGCCCGTATTCATTAGAAATGAAATGAAATGGGACTTACTGTCTCACCATCATTGGCAGGTAGGCTGTCGTACCCTTGCCTCTCCACCGACTTGAAAAATTGAAAAGTTAAAGCCTTTCGAATCAGTTATATCTTGCATGTATTTCAATACAAATGTCTTTTTTTCGGTGAATGTCACATATTACGATGCTATGCAACACTGTTCCCTACTTTCGTGTATTGAATTTCTGTTGGTGTGAAAGTAGTGCTTTATTTTTTTTATTTGACAGGTACTTGAAGAAATTCTTGCAAATAACAACGTGGCACTGGCAAGCAAGAGGAATTTGTGCCAGGACATCAAGTTGTCTTAGAAAATTCAACTTCGCCATAACCGTATCAGGACCACCTCAACCAGAAGATCACGTCACTTTATCAAACCTACCCTGTTCCAGTTATACACACGATTCCAGAGATGTTTCAACCTTTTGTGGTGATGACTGCGACAGTAGTGACAGTGAAGAAAACACGACCCTCCTTTCTACAGCAGATCCTTTGTTGAAAATCATTTTGTTGTCACAGAATCTCAAATGACTAAACTGGTTGAATTTTGTTCGCTAAAAATAGGCCCCGTCTTGTCAGGATACCAGCAAAAGACAGCCAGGTCTGGTGATAGTTGTAGAGGCATGTCCAATGGACCATGGAACTATCAATGCATAAGACTTTGCCTTGGGTTAATTTGCTTTGTGCCAGCAAAATCTGGTTTAGTGCTGAGCATGTTTACCAATTCATTAGCTTTTAAAGCCTCATGAAAATGCTCATCTTCAGCCCGGCGACATTTGTGAACATTCAACAATGTTATGCAAAACCTGCCTGCCTGAGTGTTTGCAACAACAGATCGTATTGTTTGGAGGAGATGGAATTCTGGCCATTCTGCTAAGTATACACATTAATGGATCTTGAAGACAGAAAAAATCTACACATTCAGCTTTTAAAAACCGACAGAGATTCACATAGTCGGATGTTTTCTGGAAGTGTATTCCAAACAATTGATGCACTGTATCGAAAAGTTCTAGATCCAAAAGATTTAAATTATAGGCAGGTACACCAAATAATAGTTTCCCTTGTGATCTTAATGATCGTTTAGGTTGATAAAGTGATACTAGATTTTGAAGGTAACCTGGCGCGGATTTATTTATCGATTGATATGTTAACGGTAAGACTTTAAAGTTGATCTTTTCTCGAACACGGAGCCAATGTAATTTGTTGAAGACTGGGGTGATGTGTGATCTTGATGTAGTTTTTATGACAATGTAGGCAGCACGGTTTTGTAATCTTTGGAGTTTTGAAATCTGTTCGTTCGTAATACCAGTTAGTACTGAATTACAATAGTCTATTCTGGACAGGACGATGGATTGAGCTAAGGTTGCAGCAGCATCTTCAGTTATTAGATGACGAATGGATCCTATCCTTCGGAGATGGAAATGGCATTTTTACAAATGTTGTTCACATGGTTTTCAAAGCTGAGACGAGAATCGACAAGAATTCCAAGATTTCTCACAGATTTATACATAGTAATTTCGGTGTTTCCTATGCTGATCGTTCGAGTGTCACATTTCTTAAGTCTGTTGGCAGGACCCACCAGAAGAAACTCAGTCTTTTCATCGTCGAATTTAAGCATATTTTGACATTTTCAAGACACCCTTCCAGATTCTTAATGACGGCATTTTGATCGATCGGAAGTGGCTTGAAGCTGTCGAGGGGCTGAGAATCATCAGCATAAAAATGATACAGCAGATTGTCATCATGAATAAGTTTGCCTAACGTCTTAGTATATATTATTGTGAAGATTATCGGGCCCAAGACAGATCCTTGGGGAACACCACATAAGAGTTGATGACTTGATGAGGAGTTAACTTCAACATACTGAAATCGTCCAGTGAGATAGGGTTTAACCATTTTAGAATGGATCCAGTTAGTCCATAATCTGATGAAAGTCGATTCAGTAGGTAGCCGTGGTCAATAGTATCTAAAGCTGATAAATCCAACAGGACCAGCACTCCGATCTTTCCTTCAACAGATGATTTTATGGCATCCAGAACACATAGTAGTGCTGTCTGAGTGCTGTGGCCAGAGCGATAAGCGGACTGAAACCCCTCAAGAAGTTGAAATTTTTCTAAATGACTAAGAAATGCCTGCTTGACAACCTTCTCAAGAATTTTATACAGAAAGGTCAGATTTGATACGGGTCGATAATTTTTCAGTAGTTGTGGGTCAAGTGGCTACTTTTCTATAAGTGGTTTGACTACTGCAGTTTTAAAACATGACGGTACTATTCCAGACTGCAAACTCGTATTTATGATGTTAGTAATAATGGGTAAAATTGTATCAAGAATTTTAAGCAGGAACTGTGTCGGTATGACATCCAAAGAGCAAGATGTTGGATTGGATTGACATATTATCTTCCTTATCTCCTCAGGTGAGACTGGATTAAAGGAGTCAAATTGAATTGATGGAACTACGAACCTACTGCCATCACACCATTGTGTGTTGATAGACCCAAGACCATGACGAATCTTATCGATTTTATCAATTTTAACTGTTTAACGAATAGCGGAATTGAGAAGAAAAGCGTTATAACATGCTTCGACATTGTTTGGTCACTTGTATTGCACAATAAAGTTACGGTAAACATACATTATGCAGGAGCAAAATCTGCCTATTGTAGACCTTTCTTTAAAGGACAATATTGGTGCCAGTCATTATCACATATGTGGTAGAACTGATTAAACACTTTCCAAATATCATATTAACACAGAGATCATCGCTACCATAGAGGAGTAATAAAGGATTCATGAATCGGAAGTGACGAACGCCAAAGGAAAACACGAGTTATCTCTCTATGTGAATGACTGAAGTGAAGAGTGATGACAGATAAAGGGCCGAATTTCTGCTCACTAACAATTCCTTCGAAGAGAAAAAGTTGTTATATGGGACCGCAAGAGGTTATCTGGCGATATAATAAAGTAATTAAGTGTCATAAGATAAGAGAACACGGGAAAAATAGAAATACTCCGTACAGCCCCTTGTTTTTATTCATTTTATAGGGGAGACCGGGGCACATTGAACCGCTTTGTTCACATACATGTTTGTACTCATTCCATATCAAATGTTTTTATTGGAAGATCTCTTTATTTCTTGATCAAAATTTAAAAAAAAGCAATATGCCTTCTTATATGGATCAAACCCCGGTTTATCTGGATTGTATGGATTAGACATATATGAACTTAAGTACAAGAATTTCGTAGGCTAAGAAGTTAACATGTATGGAAAATTTTTCTCTTTTAAGCGCTTTTTTGAAAAATCCATTGCCTAAGAAAATAATTGACAGCATGTGGCTTTTTGATTGAGAAATGGGTCTAAGAAGTTATCTCACATCTGTATAGTGTTGGGTTGTATAGTATTATTTATAAAGGATATATCCATGGTGGTTCAATGTGTCCCGGTCTCCCCTACCTTATAAAAACATGGTAATGCACGGACTTTTAATCTGTATTTCTTTCCTGTTCTCTTATCTAGTGGCAGTCAATTCTTTTCATGAATTGTAAGATATTCTCTCACAGCGTCACACAGCAACTTTAGGTCGTCGAAGGAATTATTAGTGAGCAGATATTCGCCCATGTATCTGTTATCATTAGTCACTTCAGTTAGTTATATAGAGGAATAACTCGTGTTTTCCTTTGGCGTTCGTCACTTCCGATTCGTGAATCCTTTATTACTCCTCTATGGTAGCGATGATCTCTGTGATAATATTATATTTGGAAAGTGTTTAATCAGTTCTATCACATATGTGATAATGACTGACACCAATATTGTCCTTTAAGCCTGAAATGTTATAAAAACTATTAATTAGACATTAATTTATTCAGACCATAATCAACTCTGGATGTCGAGGCTAGCATGAGATTTTTGTTGGATTGTAGTTCGATTTGCTGAAATATTTTCCTTCGTGATTTACCAATAAAAATGGATAACAGAGACTACTGGTTTTGTCTTAACCAAATTTAGTAATGATGACCGAGGTTAAGCGGAACTTAGTCGCCAGGTCTAAGTTAATTGTGGATCATTTTCAGAAAATTTCCTTTTCATTAGCCAGTTTATATACGCCCACATTTTCATTTTTACTTTAATTTCAAATCAGTAATGCTCCACGAAATAAACCAGAAATCGAATGCAAATTTCTAGCGCCTCTTTTTTACATACGCCGGCGCAATAATGTGTCCAACCTCGTTCCACGAGTCTCTTGCTAGAACCGGGCTCTGAAACGCATTATGGTACACGATTCGTGTACTAAATGTAATATGTTTATTTTGTCTTAAATATTGGATACTAGAAGCCCATGTTTCCCTGTACGACCACAGCATCAATGTTGATTTAAATTGACAAATAATTCGTGTTTTCAAAGATTTTTGATGATATTGAGTTAGAGACTTAGCTACTTTAAGTACATGTATATTCAATATTTGTTTGGCACAAACGTTAAACTTTAAAAAAAAATGGATTATAGAGTAGTTAACACCCCCCCCCCCAAATAAAAATCCAGATGACACGTCAAGGCTAGTCTGCGATATATGTTGGATTGTAGTTCGATTTGCTGCAAACTTTTTCTTCGTGATTAATGATGGGATAACAGAAACAACAACAACAAAAAACAAACAACAGATGACACATGTTAATTAACATACAGTATGCAAGAGCCAAATCTGCCTATTGTAGGTCTTTCTTTAGGCCTGAAGTGTTATAAAAACTATTAATTAACTTATCCAGACCATAATAAACTGTTGATGCCAAGGCTAACCTGCGATATTTGTTGCATTGTAGTTCGATTTGCTGCAAAATTTTTATTCGTGATTAAATGGATAACAGAGACTACTGGTTTTGTCTTGACGACTTTAAAAATGATGACCGAGGCTAAGCGGAACTTTCATTCGCTTAGATCTTTGTTCATAGTGGATCAACTTGACTGAAATTTTCAGCAAATTGCTTTTACATTAACTAGTTTTTAACTATCATAATGAGAACAGCCAACTCATTATCTTATCTCCCATAATGTATCTTTAATTGCGCATTTATCTTTTTTCAAACTTATCGAATTATCACACTGATTTTCTATGCTTAGTCTAGGCATAAAATGTTGACTATTGAAAAGAGAGAGAAATGGGGTGTAACGTCCACTCGACACAAACTAGATCATTTCGGGACTAATTGAAAGAGAGAGGAATGGGGTTTAACGTCCAGTAGACACAAACTAGGTCATTTAGGGCCTAACATTTGTTTGATTTTAGCAGTGGGAGGAAACCGGAGTGCCCGGAGGAAACCCACGAGGTTGCGTAGGCGCCCATATATCTATGCTACATACGGCCACGCTAGGGATCGAAACAACAGCCGCAAGCCAGAGGTGACCGGTCAGCTAGAGGTCGAAGTGCGGCACTCTAGTCCACTTGGCCATCCCAAACCCCCGTTCACTCAGATTTTGAAGTACGTGGTAGTGAGTGAAACCATACAATAAGTTTCATCACTCTCCATCCGTAAGAAGAAGTTCTCTTTTCCCAAAACATCGACCAAAGAAATTGCTAAGCTCTTCTTGGCTTTAATGGGAAATATTAATAAAATAAAACCAAGTACGAACAATCCAAACCATTAAACAGAATTCGAAGTCCTAAAAAAACGTTATAGGCAAAATAGTGTAATCAGCAAATGGACTGCTCCCCGTGTACAAAATACACGACAAACAGTGGTAACAGGTGTCCGGAAGAGTAAGCTTACCCTGCCTGGCGCCACACCCGCCATAGCTGCATCCAAACTATTAGGCAAAATGTCGATAAAATAGCGTGATTGGCCAATGAACTATCGGTATGCAAAATGCACGTGATGAACTGTGTTAACTATGTAGTGGACATATAATCAGTGAGATAGTATTAGTATACCTGTCAATTAAATATATCTAGAATAATAACCGAGAGAGACACGTTATATTTACCAATCAAGTTAACATGGCGGCCATAAAACTTTTTAAAGGTTTTTATAAGTTTAGTGCGCACGTATCCTTGTAGTTGAAGCTTAGATGACAAATGCCTCGATCTACTTAAAAAATCAGAATAAAAGGAACAAGCTCTCGCGTACCGAATTAGCTGAGACACAAACACTCCATAAGCTGGTGATATTGGAATGTTACTACTAATAAATGGAAAGTTAACAATCGGAAAGTCAAAGTCATCACGTTTATCGTACAATTTAACACTCAGTTTATGGCAATTGTCAAAATCGAGACGCAGATCCAAGTAGGAAGCGTAATTGTCACTGTCAGTGGTGTTTTTAATTTCCAGCTCATCAGGATATATGAATTCGACATAATCACTAAATTTTGGATTATTAAGTGATAAAACGTCATCGATATATCGATAAGTGAAATTAAAATTTCTGACCAATCGTTTATTTGTTTTAACGAGCGCTTGGATGTAATCGGCTTCGTACGAATAGAGAAATAAATCAGCAAGCAACGGTGCACAGTTGGTGCCCATTGGGATACCTACCACTTGCTGATATATTTCCCCTCCAAATTCAACAAAGATGTTATCAATTAAAAAATCCAACATCTGAATTATCTTGATGGCGGTGAATTTGTTTTTGGAATCACTGTGATTCTTAACGAAATACGTGGATTTGTAATTAACAACTAAATATTGATATCTAGCAGTTCCCGATTTAGATGAAAAGACACTGTGAATGATGTCTTTCAACCTGGCTTTTAATTTACTATGGGGAATTTTAGTATACAAAGTAGAAAAGTCAAACGTTTGAATGGATGAGACTGAAGCAAGCGATCTAGATTGCAAACCATCAAGTAATTCTTTGGAATTTTTTAATATCCACATTTGATTTATACCACTACGAGAGTATATTTTGTCACAGTATTTTTGAATACCCTCTTTAACTGCCGTTAGTATAGATGTCAATACTTTTGAAAGTGGTTTCGTTGAACAACGGGATGAACCTGCTATAAACGTTGCTTGTAGGGATTTTTATGTAGTTTAGGTATCCAATATAACAAGGGCAAATCTGTATAGGTATCTCCACATGGAGTACCAAATGAAGTAAGTACAGATCTGTGATTGGATATAATTTCATCCTTACTAAGAGTAGATCGTTTATATGTAGCACTATCGATTGATTTCCCGAAATTAAGTTCTTTCAACAGACAGTCATAATAATATCGTTTACATATAAACACTATGTTATTGGACGCTTTGTCAGCCGGAACAATGACATATTTGTCATGCAAGGCATTGAGGTTTTCAACAATGTTAACATCATTGAAAATAGACTTAGGCCTAGTGTCAACTGACAAACGTTGCATATATATTCTTCGTTTAAGTAAACGACTGATAGATTTAGTCCAATCTGAGAGAGTATCAGATATAACATCTTCCTTTTTGGCCCATGATCTAGCGTAGTCCTCTACAGCATCCATAATAAGTCTGAAATTTTGATCCCATGAAAATGGTTGCGGTTCCCGGTATTTGGGTCCTTTGGACAAAATTTCACGTAGCTTATCATTCTGGACTATGTTCAAATCACCAGTGACCACATGTCCAGCTGGTTGGTAAAGGAAGGACGAAGTAGAGCAAGAACATGGAAGAGGGTTATCATATAAGTCCTTAGCATTGATGTCAGATAATGCGTTTCTGTAATTAAATATTTTGGATGCAATGGGTTTCGTATAAGTATAAGAAATCCTAGGAACAGTAACATTTTTGAAATACGGCGGGATGTGTGCTGTGACTTGCTTATGGTGTAATATTTGGCTTAACCCGATAGCATCAATGCCTTTGTTAGCAAATTTCAATTTTAGAAATGAACTGTTGGTGGTGTTAGCTGCATCGGGCTCAGCTGCAATGTCAAGACGACGATGGGCAATGTCAAGAACAATTGATACAACCCTGTATTCAGTGGATGCAGGATCAGTACAATTTGAATCCAAACATTCAGATTTAAGTAATTTCAAAATAGTAAGTGGAATCAAGACATTCGCCTAATGAATATCTCAATTAAAAGCAGAATTGTTATGTCCCAAAGTCTTTACCAATCAAATTGCTTATCGCTACATAGTCTAAGCAGAAAATTCTCATCATCGAACTCAGTCAATGTATTGATATAATGAATCTACTTAGAAAAGCAGTTAATATATTCCAATGTCTCAATCAATCGAATTGCTCATCACTGCTTAATCTAAGTGCAAACTGCGCGTGAACGAACCATGTCTAAACATTTACTAACATACACCTACGCCAATTTTGAGCATTCTACCACAACCAGAATATGATGTCTAACTACGAAATTCCAAGGTATCGTGTTACATGAAACGCGCGTTCATTTCTAACTGTAAACATGTAAAAAGATGTAATCATAGTAAAGTACCTTCAAAGTTTTATCGTAAGCAAATTTCTCCCTTTCGTCACTAAATACTTGCAACCAGGACACCTTAACCGGAGTTAATCTTCCAAAAAACAGCAGCCCGACATATAACCCCAGATAAATAAAATAAAGACATTTTTGGGTAGCAGAGTCGAAGCCACCTAACCGACTACAATTTATTTCACAACTGATATACAATAACAATTAAACAATAATTCAATATATTATGCATAATACCACCGCCATACATCAATAATACACCACTTTACAATATACCTACAAATATACTATTCAAAAAAAGTAGGGGATATTTGATTTTTAAATGTTATTAAAGTCACCTAATGAAACTGACGAAGAAACAAATGACAAAATGAAATGAAGTTCACATTCATCGATTTATTCCAAATGATCGTTAGACTAAGTAAGGCACAGACTGACCATTATAAGGGTAAAATGATACCCGGTGTCAAACAGCAAAGTTACCACAGCATCACAACAAAGTCAGTAACGGGTAAATCCTCCTCTGTTTGCCAAACAAGCATTGATCCGACGTGGCATACTCCTAATGAGACGTCTAAGGCCATTTTGGTCCAGATTGTCCCATTCCTGTTGCAACGCAGCAGCAAATTCTTGGACATTGGCAGGACGTTGTTGACGTTGACGTAACCTCTGCCCAAGCATGTCCCAGACGTGCTCGATGGGGGAGAGGTCGGGACTCAGTGCTGGCCAAGGTAATGTGGTGATGTTCTGTTGTTGGAGGTAACCTGTAACGATCCTGGCCCTGTGACATCTTGTGTTGTCATTGTGGAAGATGAAACGGCGGCCGTGACGTCGTGCGAACAGCACAGCATGGAATGCCAAGATGTAGTCCCGGTAGCACTGACCTGTAACACGCCCTGTAACAACATGTAAAGCCGTTCTTCCAGTAACAGTGATGCCTCCCCACACCATAACAGAACCCCCCCCCCCCAAATCGATCATGTCTGATGACGTTAACGTCTTGGAAGCGCTCGTTTCGACGACGCCACACCCTCCTACGTCTGTCCAAAAAATCAACAGTGACCCTTGACTCGTCTGAAAACATCACATTGCTCCAGCGTCGATTATCCCAGTGTTGACGATCCCTACACCAACGACGTCTTGCCTGAATGTGATGATCTCTCAAACAAGGGATCACGCGAGGACGTCGGGCGCGAAGGTGACCCTTATGCAGTCGATTCCGAATCGTCTGGCCACTCACTCCCACGCCAGTGTCTGTTTGAAGACGAGCGCTGATCTGATTTGCTGTGATGACACGATTTCTCAAGGCCAATGTACGGATAAATCGATCCTGGGCTTGAGTTGTCGAACTGAGCGTGGTCTGTCCTGTACAGATTGTGTATCACGGTATCTGGACCATAGCCTGCTTATGACAGACTGAGAAACATTCATCGTCCGCGCCACAACCGCCTGTGTTGTGCCGATATGTAGTATACCAAGGGCACGCAACCTTTCATTTTGGGTAAGCCGACGCATATCAAAATTTGTTTTCTGGTCACTAAAACAATTAAACTGATGTTTCCACCCTGGAATTCAATGCCACAATGACTGTAACATTCAAAGTCAGAGTCGTGCAAATCTCGAGTTGGACCCCCATGATGATCCCAAGCATCACCTGCATTCCATGCGGTAGCTATTGGTGCGTTTGGGCGTCACATGTAACTGGAAATGTTTCTTCTGTTAGGTTCTATAGTAACTTTTTTCGTAGTCATTTGCATATTTTAGTTTTATGCCCCCAAAATCAAATATCTCTTACTTTTTTTGAATAGTATATATAAAAGACAAATTATATAATGAATTATAACTTTTCAAAACAGGGTCAGTAAAACACTATAATAAGCGAATGTGAACTGAACTTGGTGGCGGCTTCGACCTGAATGACTAAACCTATACAAACACGTAGCAGAGTCGAAGCCACCTAACCGACTACAATTTATTTCACAACTGATATACAATAACAATTAAACAATAATTAGGGTTTCACACTGCGTAGCTTGTGTGAAACACTATTGTTTTTGTTAAAATTCTTCTTATTATTATTCTTATTTTTTTTTTCCAATTTGCTTATATCTCAGGAACTACTTGTCGGATCGATGCAATGTCTTGAGTTTTACTGCGAAAGTGGGTGTGACTTAGAGATTAAAGCTATTTCCGGCGTTCTGCGACAATGCGAAATGTCCGAAATCACCGAAGTTGTCGTTTTTTGAAATATTGCCGTAATATTTACAACAATTGTTGGATTTTATCGTTTGATAGTTTTTGACATAGCCAGAGACATGGCACATAGCTACGGGTCTTTAGAGTTTTAAATTTCGCCGAATCTTCGGAAAAGTAAGGCGCCAAATTTTGAAAATTTAAATTTTGACAAAAAATTTTTTTATTAATGAATATTTTTTAATGACCTTTTACCAAGGGTTAAAGGGTCGTCTGATTTGGGCAAAAATGTGAACATTTTTTTTCTGGATAATTTTCCTTGGTCGCTATTGGCTAATTCAGTTTATCGGTTCTATATAAATTATTTATTGTCCGATTTGTATAAAACAAAGTTTATATGCTCCATGGTCCAAAATGTCATTTTTTCTGTTACCGGCAAAGTTTCCTATCGGCACTGTAAGTGACGTAAATTTAGCAAAAACTACAATTTTAACAGTTCGGTACCACCTTTTGAAAGCAAAAATTATTTTTTTCAAATCTAATATGACCGAAAAGATGTGCCATATAAATGCGCACAAAACATCGCGCTCAGTTTTTTTAATTTCGATTTCGTTTTCGGGCAATTTGGATTAAAGGGTGAAAAAAGGTGTCAAAATAAGCTATTTACAACCCATCCAGCGTCTTCATATTAAAAAATATATCTCCGTAGCATTCATAATCTCGTAGCAATAAACCATACTAAGAGAATGTATGTGAAAATTAATTTGCAATATGCGCAGTTGCCGAGAAAAAGTCAATTTTGCATTGAGTCACTTTTCACGTTATTTTGGCTGTATAAGAATCAATTATTATGTGATTTTCAATTTTCTTTCACCATTGGATGCCTAATGCCATAGTGGACAGGGTCAAACCATTCTACCTCATACGCTGCCACCGGAAATGACGTCATTTGGTCAAAACTTAATTTTTAGCATTAAAAAACAATATTTTATTCAAATGGGTCGTACCTGTTATTTTTTTCAAATTATGATATTTGATTCTATTCATCAAATAGAATGAACCCATGCGATCATACAGATATCACAAAACGGTTTCTAACTTGTACGGTTGCAGAGAAATGGGCGATTTTCCACAAGTCACTTTTCGAGTATTTTGGTCTATAAAAGTGTCAGTTGTTATTCGATTTTCATAAAATTTTCACCATATGATATATTACGTCATTTATAATTTCATAGAATTAATTTAACATTTTCAGTATCACCGGAAGTAATTATATTTTGGCAAAAACTGTATTTTTAGCCTTCAAAACAGATATTTTTTTCAAATGAGTCTGATTTGTAATATATTTAAAATTATGATATTTAGTTCGCATCAACTAATAAAATGAACCCATGCGATCATTCAGATACCACAAAATGGTTTCTCACTTGTATGTTTGCAGAGAAATAGACGATTTCTTACAAGTCACTTTTCAAGGTTTGGGGTCTATAAAAGTGTCAATTCTTATTCGATTTACATAAAATTTTCACCATGTGATTATTATTTCTGATTTTAAGAAACTAATTTAATATTTTCATTATCGTTGGAAGTACTGTGATATGGTCAGGATCACTTACATGTAACACATGTATAACATGGATTGGTTCCTGTGGTAATTAGCACATATCGGATTGTAACTTCCTGAATTAAATATGATTGTATGAAAAATCGCTTTTTGTTTAGTTTGTTCACTATCCACCGCTTGCAAATTGTGTTTCTTAATTTGTTGGAAAGATTTATAAAAAAAAATCAGAACCATTTGTGGGCTATGATCTAGTATCTTAATGTTATTTAACACACGTCGGCGTCAGTGATTATGTACATGACGTGTATCCCTTAGTGCGTTTTTTTACATTTAGCCAAAATGGGAGAAAGAATGAAAGAAGGAATATTATATTTGTTTCATGTATTAATCAATGCAGACTTTTGGAGGGCCAGATTAACGTGTTTGTCTTTATTCAAATGGTGAGCGTAGTTTGTTGATGCCGAGTCCACAATGTTATGGACACGGTGCGCTTTGGTCTTGTGCATCGATCTCCCAAGCAGAGTTGTCTTCGCTTGCAGTTCACACCTTGTCTCAATTGTCATTTTTTTTTTGTTACCAAATAGTTTTATCTGTCGGCACCGGAAATGGCATAAGTTTACCAAAAACTAACAAAATCTACAATTTTGACAGTTAGGTACCATTTTGCAAGAGAAAATATTATTTTTTAAAAAACTTGATATAACAAAAAGAGTGCGCCCTTTCGACTTCATTTTCGAGCAACTTCGATTAAGAATTGAAAAAAGGTGTAAAATTGACCTTTTACAACCCATTCAGGCTTTTCAGATTTTAAAATATTTCTACGTAACTTTTATAAACTTGTAGCTTTGATCCATACGCAGAAAATGTATGTTAAAATTAGTTTCTAATATAAGCAGTTGCCGAGAAATGGGCAGTTTTGCATAAGTCACTGTTTTCGTAATTTTGCCTGTAAAATAGTCAAGTATTAATGGATATTCGCAAAAGTGACATCATTTGATTCAAAAAGCAAGTGTGCGTCATATCATGTTGATTACTATTTAAAATTAACACCGGAATTGACGTCATTTAGTCAAAAACTCCATTTTTAACTTTTAAAATCGATATTTTTTTAAACCAAGAATTATGTCATATGTAATAATAAAATTAACTTTTGGTTTAAATTCACATATTAACAAAACTCATATGATCATACAGATATCATAAAATTGTTTCTAACTTGTTCGGTTGCCGAGATATAGGCGGTTTTCTACAAGTCACTTTTAAAGGTTTTTGGCCCGTAAATGTGTTAATTATTATTCGATTTTCATAAAAGTTTCATCATTTGATGCCTAATGTCAAAGACGATAGTATAAATTTAATTTAACATTTTAGTTACACCGGAAGTAATGTCATTTTGGCAAAAAATGTATTATTAGCCTTCAAAACAGATATTTTATTCAAATGAGTCTGTTTTGAAATCTTTTTCAAATTATGATATTTGATGCCAATCAACAAATAGAATGAACCCTTACGATCATACAGATACTACAAAATGGTTTCTAACTTGTACGGTTGCAGAGAAATAGCCGATTTTCTACAAGTCACTTTTCAAGTTTTTTGGTCAATAAAAGTGGCAATTATTTTTCGATTTACATAAAATTTTCACTATATGATATCTTATGCCATTTCTGATTTCATGAAACTAATTGAACATTTTCATTATCACCGGAAGTACTGTAATTTTATCAGGATCAATTACATGTTACAAATGTATAAAATGAATTGATATTGCTGGATTTTTGTTGATTCTGTTTCCCTTTTATTTGATGTATGCAATGTTTATGTGGAAATCTGTGTTTATCGGTGCCATTGGTTCAAGGGCAACATGGGAGCGAAAGTGACATAAGTCTAAAGTTAACGTGGCACCAGTGAAACCCGTCATTCCTGCATGCAGGTCTAGTTCAATATATTATGCATAATATCACCGCCATACATCAATAATACACCACTTTACAATATACCTACAAATATATAAAAGACAAATTATATAATGAATTATAACTTTTCAAAACAGGGTCAGTAAAACACTATAATAAACGAATGTGAACTGAACTTGGTGGCGGCTTCGACCTGAATGACTAAACCTATACCAACACGTACACATGCGTGTATTCATACGCTCCACTCAATCCGCTCAAACGAAGGAAAATACATATCCTATTGTGTGCAAAGCTGATTTTCTGTTATAGTGCTGTGAATATCATTGTTCTTACATATAGTTTGCCAGGTTTCCGTATATGTTAATAAGTCACGTGATATCCTAGATTTGTATATGGAAGTTGATGCTGTGCGAAAGATGTTATGTAGAAAGCGTGAAGGACAATGGGATGTACGGTCCTATATATGAGGTCGGTGGCCGAATTTTGTCACAACAGCTTTATCCGGGTCAACTTGCATGGGATGTTGGAAAATTTCAAAATTTTTGGCCAAATCCCAAAGGCGCATTCTACCGATCGACGAGCTCTTGAAAGCGTGTAGTTATAGACGCGACTCTGGTCATTGGAAGTTCTTGTCGCGAAAGGACGCATCATGTATGTTTTCAAAGGGAACGCCTCGTCACCTACTACGAATGAAATATCACTTGCTTGCGTTGACTTCTTTTTGATATCACTATGTTCAATATTGAAAATTGATTATCAGAAAAAATAATTTAACGAAACTGTTAAATCACATTGTAACATGCTTCAGGGTAAACCCTGCGTTTTGATTGGTCAATTAGACACTGTCTATTGGACAATAACACCCTTCTGTAATGTCTTTTGAAATACTAAAAAAGCATGTTACAATGTCGATAAACACTTCCTGTTTCGCGTCTCGGGTCCTAATGATCTCAGGACATGTCTATTGGACAATAACACCCCTCTAAATGCGAAACAGGAAGTGTTTATCTCCTAATTAATATGTATAATTATATTTTTCTTTCTGATATGCCAGGAACTCATATGCCATATGCTATGTATCATTATTTCATCAACATAATTATTGCTTTTTTTCAGTTGTGTCGGTCAAAAATCAGAGGAAATTCAATAGCACTTTGAAGCGTAGAAAACAAGAAATCTAGTAGTGGGACTGGTGAGTTTCCGCAAAGCCGTAAAGATAAAACAAATAACAACCAGCAATCTTGATAATGAAGGGGACAATATTGATGAATCATTGAACGGCGAGGACGATTATCTGATCGGATGCTGCTGGCATTTCTAAAGACGATGAGTAGCGATACAGTGGTATTAATCATCAACAGAAGCCTCAGCCACCCAACAAGCAATGGAACCCAAGAATTTAAAGTAGCAAACGAATGGAAGATATGATGATGACAAAGGCCCTGCAGAACCAGATAATCACCAAGAATTGAGTTTATGCCAAAAGATGAATCGATGCCGGAGGAAGAGTTTCTTGGCTCTCAGCTGGTTGTTCTGAAGACATCGCGTGATGCAGCATCAACTCTACCAGAGCAAGCAAGCGGTCGCTTATTGCCGGAGGAAGAGTTTCTTGGCTCTCAGCTGGTTGTTCTGAAGAAATCGCGTGATGCAGCATCAACTCTACCAGAGCAAGCAAGCGGTCGCTTATGTACCCCTGCATTGTGGTCCACTAGCATTTGCTCAAGTACCCTTGCATCGTGGTCCACTAGCAGTTGTTCCAGTACCTTACATCGTGGTTCATGTCGACAGGCCTCAGTACCTCCGTCTCCCCTACATTCTAGGTTTATCCTTCGACTGATGCACACAAACAAACATATTATACAAACACGGCTTACTCAAGTTTTGACTATCATAATGAATAATGAACGTTCTCCCATACGCTTTTTGTGAGTTCTTCACGGAATTCATGAATAAGAAATGGTAAACCGGATTCCTCTCAGGAAGAACAATAATAGTTTTGTTTCATTTTTACTTTGCCTGAGCGTTTGAGTTACTGTTCAGCTTATATAGACTCCTAATTTGATAGGTTTTGAAACCGGTCGAAATTCTACCAAAACTATGATTACTTCTTGAGGCCATCAATATAAAACGGATCAAGCCCAAGTTAAACCGGGATGTCGGACTATTTATACCAAGGGCTTATGGCCAACTTATACATTAATTCTAATACTTTATTTCGATTTCAGTGTTTATCCGGTTTCCACAGTCTAATTACACAACGCACATATTTTAACTTTTAGCGCTAATCCAATTGGACAGTCGGAGGATAATTTTTCACATTTATTGGTTTCAGTTTATTGGAAGAATATATTTAAGGTTCACCCACCCATGTTTAAGTCTAATAATAGGTTTCTTTCATGATTTTCAGCTTTCAGAATTAACACAATTCAGTGATTATCCAGTTCCACAGTCTAGTTATGTACTTTACATATCTTGGTTTGCAGTCATTATCCAGTTTTACAGTTAGAATATAGTTCATATGTATTGACATTTAATACGTGGGAATAATATATTTACGGTTTCTTTCTTCCAGATTTATACTGTAATAGAAGGTTTTATCTTTCAGGACTTACTTTTTTTCTCTTTCAGTGCTTATCCAGTTTTTTGTGGGTTTTTACATAATCTAATCATACATTTTATAAATGTTTCTTTTCAGTACTTAACCCGTTTTATAATCCTCGATTTTCAGTTTATATCGATATATCATGATATATTTCATGATTATATAATTTGTATTTCTTAATTTCAAATTATTGTTTCATTTTTCTTTCCACATGCATCAACGACCACTCTTGTTTACTTACATATACACACGTCTCTTTATATTATTGTTTCTCTATAGCTCAGGTTAATTCGTTTTCCATTAATAGTGTTAATACACTGATCTTTTTATAGCAAATGCATTCGCCTCCTTTTAATCACCGTAAGAGTTTTCTGTTGTGTAGGGTTAATGCTTAATGGCCCCCTAATCAAAGGTGTTAAACTTTAATTGTATTTTATTTTTATCTTTGTTGCATATTCTGTATATATTTGCCTATACTATTCACAAATTTGTATCATTGCTTGATAAAGAGGAGAGCATCCTCGCCGAAACGTCGCTTAGTATCAAACTCAGTAATTGTGTTAATATGTTCAATTACTAAATGCCAATCAAAGAAGATATTATAGATTAAATGATTATATCTTATTAAGTACAACATGCTCGTTTTTTAGTGACTATAAATGTGTGAAGCTGATTTAAGTTTTGGCATATTTCTAAATAGTGTGGCGTAATTGTCGAGATATTTATTTATGGTCGGTCATCCTATGGAACTTAGTCAAGCCATTGATGTAAGGAAACAACTATACGCCAAGTTTTATCACCCTCACGTAATAAGAACTAAATTTATGGTGTCTCAAAGCATCAACCTATCAAATGGCTTATCTCTGCAGAAAATTGACTAAATAAACACCTACACCAAGTTTCAACATTCTCCCTCAATTAGAAAGAGAGTTAGTATGTCCCAAAAAGTGTGACGGACGAACTCATTTTAATTGTCCCCCACTTTCTTCGCAAGGCGGGGACAAACATGTCCATTTGATTGGGACTGTTGATTAAGTTTCTGAACGATGTGAAGAACTCCCAAAGAGCTCGTCCGCTCTTCTTTCGTTCCCTTTCCGCCAAGGCAAGTAGAAACTAAGCCTATGTAATAGTAGCCTAAGAGTTTCACAAAGTATATGTTGGGCTGGGAAAATAAATCCAAGGTTTATTTGTGTACATGTCTATTGAACATATATGAAGAGGTCCAAGTGCTGCTTTCCGGACAAAATTGCAAAATGACAAGTTGTGTTTACAATACACAAAACACTCCCTTCCTTGATTTTCGGCATTGTTGGGCTCACATAATATATAAGAGGTCCAATTGTATCTTGTCAAGGTAATACAATAGAAAGGTACGAGAAATATAGAGGGTCTGATGTTAACGTTTTGAGGGCGACAAAATGCGGTCTTCAATATAATCCAAGAAATGCAGACAACACTCTCAAGTCGTAGACCAGAATTACTTGACAGTAATGTTACTTTTATATAATTTATTTGTGTCGAGAGCTCGTGTTTCTTCCTCGGGGCTACGCCTCTTCAGCAATAAATGATATTAATCCCAAATTTAGCTGTCTGCTCTAGAGAAACTGTCATTCTGATTACCGATTTACTTGATCAAACCTGATTAAACGACGTGTTTTTGGAGATGAATGTATTCTAATTGGATTTTATTGTTTGTAAATCTGAACACTTAAGTCAACTTGAATTGCAAATTGGACGGGAATGACAATACAGAATTGAGTAGAATAAGCTTCAGCGGTGGTATAAATCTAATACCCACTCTAATGTACGGCAATCGTCATTTACAATAAACATATTGGCAGTCGTTACTTTGAAATAGATAAATCAACAAGAGCAAGGACCCACTCCTTTCCCTAGGTGTTTGTTAAAGGGACAATAACATTCTTGCTGGCCTGGTAGCTCCAGAAAATAAATAATACCCTTATTCTAAGTACTAGATGTTTAAGTGTCCTACCTGTTGTGTAAATTATCCATTACAACCTATTTTACTTGTCCAGAGGGTTCGAAAATATTTTAAAATCCAAGTCACATTTGAAAAGGTTTACGTTAGACTTTTCAAATCAATTGGTTGAATTTTTCCAATTTTTTAAAATAGGTGTGTTAAGATGAAATTTATATCATCATTTAATTGGAATATTCTAAAATATACTATTCAAAAAAAGTAGGGGATATTTGATTTTTAAGTGTTATTAAAGTCACCTAATGAAACTGACGAAGAAACAAATGACAAAATGAAATGAAGTTCACATTCATCGATTTATTCCAAATGATCGTTAGACTAAGTAAGGCACAGACTGGCCATTGTAAGGGTAAAATGATACCCGGGGTCAAACAGCAAAGTTACCACAGCATCACAACAAAGTCAGTAACGGGAAAATCCCCTCTGTTTGCCAAACAAGCATAGATCCGACGTGGCATACTCCTAATGAGACGTCTAAGGTCATTTTGGTCCAGATTGTCCCATTCCTGTTGCAACGCAGCAGCAAGTTCTTGGACATTGGCAGGACGTTGTTGACGTTGACGTAACCTCTGTCCAAGCATGTCCCAGACATGCTCGATGGGGGAGAGGTCGGGACTCGGTGCTGGCCAAGGTAATGTGGTGATGTTCTGTTGTTGGAGGTAACCTGTAACGATCCTGGCCCTGTGACATCTTGCGTTGTCATCCTGGAAGATGAAACGGCGGCCATGACGTCGTGCGAACGGCACAACATGAACTGCCAAGATGTTGTCCCGGTAGTAGTGGCCTGTAACACGCCCTGCAACAACATGTAAAGCCGTTCTTCAAGCAACAGTGATGACTCCCCACACCATAACAGAACCACCCCCAAATCGATCATGTCTGGTGACGTTTTAAGTGTCTGTCCAAAAAATCAACAGTGAACCTTGACTCATCTGAAAACATCACAGTGTCGATTATCCCAGTGTTTACGATCCATACACCAACGACGTCTTGCCTGAATGTGATGATGTCTCAAACAAGGGATCACGCGAAGACGTCGGGCGCGGAGGTGACCCCTATGCAGTCGATTCCGAATCGTCTGGCCACTCACACCAGTGTCTGTTTGAAGACGAGCGCTGATCTGATTTGCTGTGATGACACGATTTCTCAAGGCCAAGGTACGGATAAATCAATCCTGGGCTTGAGTTGTCGACCTGAGCGTGGTCTGTCCTGTGCAGATTGTGTATCACGGTATCTGGACCATAGCCTGCTTATGACAGACTGAGAAACATTCATCGTCCGCGCCACAACCGCCTGTGTTGTGCCCATCTGTAGCATGCCAAGGGCACGTAACCTTTCATTTTGGGTAAGCCGACGCATATCAAAATTTGTTTTCTGGTCACTAAAACAATTAAACTGATGTTTCCACCCTGGAATTCAATGCCACAATGACTGTAACATTCAAAGTCAGAGTCGTGCAAATCTTGGGTTGGACCCCCATGATGATCCCAAGCATCACCTGCATTCCATGCGGTAGCTATTGGTGCGTTTGGGCGTCACATGTAACTAGAAATGTTTCTTCTGTTAGGTTCTATAGTGACTTTTTTTGTGGTCATTTGCATATTTGAGTATTATGCCCCCAAAATCAAATATCCCCTACTTTTTTGAATAGTATAATACGATTTGTTGACCAGAATGAAGATTGGGACATATTAGTCAGTTAATACAACAAGAGTGTTATTGGGGCTTTAAATAATTTCATCTTCATTTTTACTTCCCTTATTATCTTAAGGACTGTATATATTTTGCAATTCAGTTGCTGGTTACCTTTTTAAAAATGCTGATAACTGACTTTGCATGATTGACCGATGAAAAAATCTGATTATAAAAGGGCGTATTGTCCCATTCTTTGGAACCATAAAATAGACGAAAATAAAAGCACACATCAATGAAATATGAATGTACATAAAGTCATAAATCTTATTTTTTACATTTTCCTTATAATTTTTTATCAATTATGTTAATGAAATATGTGAACAATTCGGCCTTTACTTAACCCTATCTACAGATTTTTAATAACATCAATAACAACACATTTGTACGCTTGTGAATGTTTAATCTATAATCAACCGTACAAAGTCAGAGGGGTCAAAACCAAAAGTACGACACAGAAATCAGTAGTGCGTGTGTCATCCTGGCTCATACGCACGCTGTGCAGCGACGTAGTATGGAATTAACCATCTGTGTCGTACTTTTGACCCCTCTGACTTTGTACCGTTGATTACAGATTAAACACCCCTAGTGTCCAAATGTGTTGTTATGAATGTGTTCCCATTTGAATATTGTTCACAATAGGAAGCACATTAAATAGGATATGTTTACAAGGATCATTTTATTATACGAAAAACTAAGTGATGCGTTTTCTACGGCGCTCAGTATATTTTGGCATTGGTGATTACTTCTGGATTGTCTAATAGGGCGTTTTTCTTTGTTCATTACACACAAATACACCATTCGTTTACTGATTTAAAGATGATCATTATTTACATTTTTGATATTACGTTCCCATATTTTCAGGACAAGATAACATCAATATTGATTTAATGGGCCAATATTGTTGTTTAAGAAGCTGTTTTAGGAACATTAAGGACAGAAAAGTAAGTACCTTATTTTACTAGTGGGTGAAAAGAATGTACAGTACATTACCTGAGTTAATCAGGACTGTTCGATGAATTTCAACTGAATTCGATTGATAAATTGCTTGGGTAGTGCTGTTTTAGATTTGTTACATAAAGTGTAACAAGATTCTTAAAATTGTGATCTTTAATAAAGAGAAAGGAAATGGGGTTTAACGTACACTCGACACAAACTAGGTCATTTTTGTACTAACGTGGTTTAATCTTTTACCACGAGGTCGGACAGGCGACTCTACTCATTGTCACGTACAACCGGGGATTCGAAACCACGCCATTTGACTCAATGACAGGCTTAAAATAGCATTATGCAAGAGCAAAATCTGCTTATTACAGGTCTTTTTTTAGCCCTGAGATGTTATCTAAATGATCAATTAGACATTAATTAACATATCCAGACCATAATAAACTCTTGATATCAAGGCTAGCCTTCGATGTAAGCGGATTAAAATCCTATATGCCGCTTAATGGCCGTTGATAATTAAATCAATCAAGTGGATAATCGAGACTATGCTGTTTATATTAATGATTTGAGTAATGATGACCAAGGCTATGTGAATATTCAAACGCTTTTTTCTCGGCTAATAGTGAATCAATTTGACTGAAATGTTCAGAAAATTACCTTTACACTATCTAGTTTTTAACTATTATAGTGAGAACTGCCAGCTCTTTATCTTATATCCCATAATGTAACTTTAACCATTCAGCCATCCACCCACACAACTTTTAATAAATAGCATAATTTTTACTATCGTTTTAACTAATGGTTGGGTATCATTTTGCCGAGAAGAAATACCTCACGCATTTAAATTCAATGAGTAATTGGTTGACACATAAAAAGATTTATAAAACCAAAACATTGCTATTTATAAAACCAAAACATTGCTAGTCTGTGTGAAAACAGTATATCGTGTCTATCACTCATTTAGTTTAGTAACCAATTATTAAAATTAATTTACGTCTAATTTGACCATTTCAATAATATAAACCTAGGGTAGTAAATCATCTGGAGCTCTGGCCTATCGGTAGACATCATGTAGACTCTCTATAGTTCTTCGGACGAACATACGATGTAGCAGTTTCATGAGTCTTAACCTGTAATTTAACCTATGTATCCAAACTTGATATAAAATGTAGAACCAAACTGTGGCATTGTTGTCTTAACTACTGAAATAATATATATACAAAACGTGAGCCCTAATCGTAAAAAGAGAATTACAAATATAACCAGAGACAATAATAGACATCATAAGGCTAATTAAATATGTAGTAGAGGAGCGAGCATACGTCACACGCTGGATGGGGCAGTTTTTGGCCGACAAATTGCACTGCATAATGTGCCGTACATTTCAAGGGTGAATCTTGCGTTTTGATTGGTCGATTAGACACTGTCGATTTGAATGTGCGATTAGCTGTCGAATAAATTTTGAATTCCCTGATATGTCATGTATACGTAAAACCATACTAATGTATTTGAAACGTCAAGAACTTATTTGTAAACTACTATATGTGTTAAATGTCGGAATATAATAACTCACGGGATGTGGTTGTTTTGTTATTACAACCAGGAGTATAATACAAACAGGTTTTGAAATAACTACTGATCATATTTGTTTCAAGATGCAGTTTAGTTTGAATTCAGGAAGAAATGAATTTACGAAAAAGTGTAAAATGTTCATAGGGTGTATCTATATGGAAATTTAAAATACGACGTGTCCGTCTAATCTGATCCCAGCGAGTCGGATAGCACGTGTGTTGCTACAAGTTTGGGGTATACAAAAAGTTCTATATAGCACTAATGTTAAGGGTTATAGTCTTAATGAAAGACGGGTACAGGCGAATTACAGTTTGCGTAGCCGATTTGCCCACGAGTCTCGACTTATTAATGAGATAAAACAAAAAGTTATAGGACTAATGTTAAGAAGGGTTATAGTCTTAATGAAAGACGGGTACAGGCGAATTACAGTACCAAAGTCTGTTTGGGTAGCCGATTTGCCCACGAGTCTCGACTTAATAATGAGATAAAACTGTCACTGTCAGAAAGTAAGGAAGAATACTAATGAGTTTCAATGATATTTATGACTTAAAGTGATAAGTACATTAATACTGCTAATTATTATTTATGGACCAGTTAAGTTCTATTGTTAATAGTTTATTCAGTTAAAAGTAAGTAGAATTAGGAATTAATACAGCTGTACATGTGTTCACACTGAAGTAAATACCTAACTACTAAACGACTGAACAATAGGCCAAATGACAATATTGACTTATGTTCGACAAAGATAGTCCAGGACTGCTCACATGGCAGAGACAGGCTAAAATATCTGAACTTGGACTTGTACCTGTTTATTTATTGTGCTTTCCGTGATCCACTCAGATATACTGATCACAGGTTGACCAATTTTGACCAATGTGTGAAGAAGTAAAAGATTGCCCAAATCTCATCTCGGCATGCTGTGGTGTAGGTGGCAAGAGAAGATGTTGACCCTCTCCACACAACGTGTTTACTCAGGGTGGGCTGGCAAACTAAATCGACAGGACCACGGTCGATCAAATCACGGGATAACACTTGCAATGATAAGGCTTTGAAATGTTTATGAATATTCATGTAAATAAACATATACAAGAAACGGGAATTACAGTACAAACATAAACCAGTTGACAGTTTTCTTTGTTGACAGTTCCTAATTCAATAATTATAGTTCTCGAGTCACGGAATTCAGAGTTCACGGTTCACAGTGTTCACGATGTTTTTTGGAGATCCGTCCTGTTAAAAAGCGTGGGTTTTCACGAAACACCACCACCGACACGGGGAAAACGGCATTGTAACATGCTTAAGGGTGAATCTTGCGTTTCGATTGGTCGATTAGACACTGTCGATTGGACAATAACACCCCTCTGTTTTAGCAAGGAGAATAACTGCGTATATATTACAGTGTACTTTTTGTGCTCAGCCATCTTCCTCAACTCAAATCTTTATTGACAAATATCTTCAAGAAATTCTGCTCAAATGACCATCACACTATTTTCATCCAACACATCTATGAAATATATAAAACAGAAGAAGATCCGTCATATATTAATGAAAGCCGTTTTCAGGCATCATTAATTATTCGAAACTAAGCGGTGTGGATAATTTTATTTTGTTTTGTTTTTATTGCACTCCGCATTGTTCCTTTTAAAGTGGTCAATTTAAAATCAAAGTTAGCTCAAATTCTGAATAACATGATCCGCCTGATAATGAGTCATTTGTCTCAAGAAATTGTTTGAAAATATAGTCACTAAAGGGGGTTTAGGGTAAATAGCAGCTGAGATGGGCCTAGGATAACTGGTAAATTATACTAAAATTGACAACACGTCAAAACGATATACATAGCAACCACTTGAATCCTAGGTATCACATAGTTTTATATGGCATTCTGAGGGGTATATGCAAGAAGTGCTCTTCTCTAAACTAGAGCTAGCAATAAAATTGTGTGTTGACGGTCTGTAAATGAAATAATAACGGCTAATAACTCACCCATGTTAAAGTTATTAAAACTTCGAAAATGTAGCCAACATTGTTGCCAAGAATTACCCCAGTGTAGTCTCGATTAACAGTTCGTAACTAATTCATTCACGACTGGCACTACAGGTCAAAAAGACCACACTAAAGTAGGGTGCCCCGTGTGCCCACAGAAAGGATGTACTGGACACCCTGAATGTGCGCACTTTAGTTGGTTCACTACTACTAATTTTCTGACAGTCTCGCACACTAGTTGAGTCTATAAATAGCCACAACCCGTGGAAATTCTAAACATACTATCAACTATTACAGTCGTAAAAAAATCTATTGTTGACGATTCTGAATAGCAGTAATATTTAGCGTTTTGGTTATTACGGCATCTTCAGAAATTACGCTTGTTTTATTGTTTAAATTGCTTTATCCTTCACATGACCGTTAAAAGCGACATATTTTGGTTTAGTACAAATATCTCTGAATAACTTGGGTTGGACAGGATCATGAGACCAGCAGTAGTTTCATTTTTAGGTTCGTAAAACAATTGTTGAGTCGGTTTCTTGTTCTAGCTTTCTGTCATGTTTCGTAAAAAAAGTAGTCTGGATTATCCCGGTTTGTCAATCAGACAGAGAGTGGCCGGTAGGCTGATAAAGTGAGACTAATTTCGAAACAAGGGCACATACATGTAACCTATTTTTTACTCGAAAGTGTCTGGATGTTATGGACGACGCTCCTAACCATTTTTCAGTGTATTATTTATGATGGTTAAATGGTCATAGCTTATTAAGTACAACATGACCGTTTATTTAGTGACTATAAATATGTGTGAAATAGATATAAGAAATGCTATATATATATATATATAAATACTGTGGTGTAATTGTTAAGCTATTTGGAAATATTTATGTGTGTTGGGGCACCCTAACTGAGGCTAATTTACTAATCTTATTAAAAATCTTCAAACGTTAAAAATATTTTATTTGAAATATTCGAATGACGTTTTCTTTCATAATTTATGTACCAGCGACTCACGACTCAAGCATTTTAAAATTGAATTTATCTTCGCTTGGATTCGACCACCAATTCGTCACATCTCGGTAAAAAAAAAACGGCAGCCAGTCACAACGTTTTCTTACTTCAAAATAGATCTGCAGCAGTCATAGTTTCTATCATGATGAGTGAGGAGGGGCAGCAACATAAGATTGGGAACAAAGATCAATCAGACCCCTTGCAAGAGTTTTTCACCAATGAGTGTCTCTGTAAGACCTGTGGAAAAGATTTTTCAAAAGACAATGGACCAAATCGGTGGAAGCATAGAACAGTGACAGCTGTAGCCAGAAAGCCAAGGAGTTGAAAAGGCAAAAGCGAAAATCAAACACGATCACATCACTCTGCATGAAAGTGCCCAAAATTGGATGCCGTAAGTACAAGTTATTAATAAATTATTATTTTTTTTATCTCTGGTGATGGGGCTAGTGAAGGAAACTGGTTTGTTGGAATACCTGTGAGAAAAATTTTACTCATCATGTGAAAATTTCCTCTGTGAAGTAAGTGATCTGATGGGAACACGGGGCTAATTGGGTAAGTCGTTGGCTCGCTAGCCTAGAGGTCGGGTGTTCGATCCCTGCATTGGTCGAGAATGTTAATCTCGATTTTCCGTTGTGGTTCCCCTTGTCAGTGATGTAGAACAAGGGGCCTGGCAAGGACAGTTGTCTAGCCTTTCGGATGGGACGAAAAACCAAGGTGCACGTAAAAGATCCCTTGGCAGTTGGAATTAGATGTATGGCGTATACCCGTCTTCCATTAGCCAAGGTTAGGCGTAGAACCCCATTTCATTTCATTTCACAAATTTCATCTTAACGTACCTAATTTAAAAAATTGGAAAAATTCAACTAAAAGATTAACGTAAACCTTTTCAAATGTGACTTGGGATTTAAAATATTTTCGAACCCTCTGAACAAGTAAAATAGGATGTAATGGATTATGTACCCAACAGGTAGGACACTTAAACATCTAGTGCTTAGTACAGGGCTATTATTTATTTTCCGGAGCTGCCAAGGCAGCAAGAGTGTTATGTCCCTTTAAGCAATCACACTGCTTATTTGTATTTAGCCTGCGTCGAAAATTCTCATCGAGCGTAGCTAATGTATTGATGTAATGGACCTTTACACAAAGTTCACCACTCTCACTTAAGTTTTCGTGCCCCAAAGTATCGATCAATGTTATTGCTTATCTACATTTAGCTTAAGCGGAAAATAAACATCAACTATAGTAGTCACTTTATAAAAATCCAAGCAACTAGCTTTAACAGAAGCAAATTTATCATATCTGAAATGTGTCACGGACAGGCAAGGGCGGGATCATGAGGGGTAACGTGGAACCGGAAGTGACATAACATCATGGGTAACGTTGCACCGGTAAAACCCGACATTACTGCATTACATTCTAGTTATAATAGTCGTTATTCATCGGGAAGGGGACCTAACTTCATATGACACTATCAGGTACCTTGCTAGTAATGGTTAAAGAATAACAAATTTGTTAATGATTGACATCACATTTCAAAACTGGTAAAATTAGTCTAATAGATGTAATCGTGTAATATTATATTTCAAGACAACTAGAAATCAAGTTAATGCAAATTTATTGTTCTTATCATACACTTGATATCTGCTTGTGAATAATGTTTAAATCATCACACAAATGTGGAGGCATCATTAACAAGTCGATGGGATAAGAGTGACGTCATCAATACTAACTGAATTGCCTGGTTTTCCACCAAGAAATGCCGTGAACACAAACTGAAAAAGAAGATGTAACGTGGTTAGTAATGATTATTTCCTGAATTTACACATTAAATCGTAATGACATTTGAAGAAACCAATTAATTATAACATGTATATTTCTAGTTTACAGTCTTAAAATTTATGAACAGTAGAACATTGGTCTCCTGTTTTAATATACCCGTCGTGTGACTTGCGCAATAACGAGCAACATGAGGCGAAGGTCTGAGTTTTTAATCAATCTTAAAAATAGCCCACAAGTACGATAACTGTTTTGTATTGCACGACAACCACCCGTAGACGACTGTAATACCCAAAATTAGTAAAAAGCGAAACAAATCATGCCTGCACATGAATTCGTCACATGCCATCAAGATTACAATTTAGGAAACACTGACAATGGCGAATACAACAATGACATGGCGTCGTTTTCTCTCTGAGGAATCCAGTACATGTACTGTGAACGGTACAACACGACTGCATTGTGCCAAAGGGTAGTTGGGTTGCAGGAAGTGCATCACTAGATCTAGCTCTTAAAGACATGGTAACAAGTTACCGTCCGATATTCGCTTGTTAACATGCTAATATCGGGATGTTTCGTCCATTCAGGTGTGGCCATAATCCGACATGAAACGAGACCTTTGAGAGTTAAATCTACATTTCAAGTATCGTCAAAATTGGATATCTCTTTTACCTGTTCAATGAATATGTGAATGAACGGACTGTAGCGACCACGATATAGTCCAAATGTGGGCGTGGCAAAAAGTAAATTACGTTATTAAGTCGAGTTTCATGCTGAAGATAGAATAAGATCAACATTTCGCAAACGTACAATTTCACTGTCTGTCTGTGATTCTGGGATGTTCACATAACTAAGAAAAGTTTGCTTCTGACCATTTTGACATATTAATTACGTGTCAAATGAAAGGATATACTGCTACTTTCATGTTAACACGCAAGGCAATTCTTAAAAACAAATCAGTACAGAAAACTCCTACAATTCGCGAATGAAATAAAATACTTTCGACTTTTTCTATAACGTAAATTCTAACAGATATTCTTCAAAAGATCCTAACTATCTGCTATAAATAGCATATAATTATTGCAGCCTCCCATGATTTCATAGCCAGATGTCAATTAATACTTTCCAACCCTGTAATCGTGGTATTTTATTTACTCACAGTGCAAATTACTCCGAGATTTATTCCACAGTTATTGATTAAATGCGGACAAATGATGTAGAAAATGATTGTTTATCTCGGGGTTCAATATGGCCGCAATGTATAATTCAAATATTGGCTCAGGAATCGGTAATATTATTATAAGTATTTTATTTCATGTTTAACCATACTGTTAAAACGAGTGCTGTCAGAATAAAGCCGGACTTATGAAGGCCACTTTAAACCTAATGGGTTTTTTTTGTGTTACGAGTACAATGAATGTTAGGATTAGGGTCTAGTTAGAGGCATATGCCCACCATACTCCGCGCAGTGTTGCGTCTGATTAGAGGTAATCCAACTACACACTGCTACACACAGTGGATATTGTTGTGTTAAATTTTGATTGATCAGTAGTCCGTGTACCAACCAATCACGAGCTGCCAATACTGGACCAATTATGTTTACATAACGTATACGTCATGACTCACGATTTTATTATGCCTAATTAACCCGTGCATAGCAGAATACTGCAGTAAAACTAATTGCTTGACAAACGAGGCTATCAAGTCGAATGAAATGTAAACAATACTGTTTTGAAACGAACATACTTTCACCGTTTTGAATACCTTAAATCACTGTCCAAAGTTTTAGAGAAGACCCAGATTAAACGAAGGACTGTCATGTTGCTATACTAAAGTGATAGCTTTCATTGAACGGAAAGAATAGACACACTCCCGCATAAGTTCAAGAAACAGACGCTATTCCAGCAATGGTCAGAGAGGGATTTCTCGGGCCATTGCTTCAGGAATATGTATGCCCACATGCGTTCTCTTTTCGGAAGGTAATACATTACTACTGGAATATTGCCTACTAATGGATATACCCATCTAGAAAGTCCACTTTTAATAGCTATTTTTCGTGTGAGCATATAGCCGCTGGGGTTTATATTTATGAAGATTGGACATTATATTTGAAACGTTTGCCAATAGAAGACAGTATTAAAATTCCGGAAATTACCCTGTCCTCAACACATCACAAACATCTAGATTGTTTCATAGATGTATAAAAAGAAATGTCCAATACCGTCTCAAATGGAAACCACGCATGTACATAGTTTTGCAATTAAAATGTGAACGATCGGTTAAAGCATAGAAATGTGTTAGTTTCTTCGGAAAAAATCGATGGTGGCGGTCTACGATTCTTTATTCGAGATTGGTCAACCATAGTGAAGCAGTGAGCAAGGGCAGACAACTAAATTAGCACAGTATTTCTAATAGTGTCCTTATTGTGACGTAATCAACTGCTAAATTATGGAAGGGTATCGCTGCCAATATTAAATGATCTGTTACAATGTCTTTTCCATTGATTATGTGTAAAAAGTACAATGTACAAAGACCTATTACCGGTAATGATAAAGTGAAAATACCTCTAAGGCAAGCGTTAAATGTAAAACGGCACATGTTAAGTGGCAAATGGCAAATGTTTTGTTCGGAAATGCTTTTTTTGGCGTGTTTGCATTTTACATTTCTCTCATTACATTTTACATTTGCGTTCTGCCACATCCCATTTTTCTTTCACGCTTTCGACATAGCACGTTGTGCACATCATCAACTGACACATGGAAATGAAGGATATCACGTAACTTATTAACATATACGGAAACCTGGACAAGCTAGAACAACGATATTCACCACACTACAACACGAGTCTTGTCCATAATGTTACCTATAATTGAAAAGCAGATTCAGTGCTCTTTTCAATTAAATATGCAACTAGTTTTCCGGCACATTCTTACTTTCTTAAAAACGAACAAAGGTGGATGGAACTAAAATCTATTGCCAGGACTGCAAAGGGGTTGGGGGTATTCTTTGATAAAATACGGGTCTAAATCCGAAATTCTCGATACCATGCTAGCTATCCTTAAAAGCAAGTCCATTCCTCCTTAAAGTTGTATAAATAATTTACTGGCACATTCAGAAAGGCGTACCGTGAAAAACATCGAGTTGTACGATAAGGGGTATTCAAGTAGAAATACGGGTCTAAATACGAAATTCCAGATATCATGTTACGTATCACTGATAACCTTTTGTAAATATGCAAATAATTTCGAATGTACTTGCATAACTTTACAGTTGAAGTGAAGAAGGTTGCTGGTGGTGGTGGGGAATAAACTAAAGATACGGGGCTTAACCAAATCGATTTTTATGTTCATAAAAAATATGTAGTCATTCCTCTTTTTAAATATATTATTTATTTTTAGGGCACAATGCTTATACATTGTTGGGTTTTGTTAATGGAACAAAGTTAATTCGGCTGTATTCAACTCTGTTTATAGAGCGACCGGGAAGTGAGGGGGATGTTTAAAATGTCATAAGTACGGGTAATATGAAATTCCAGTTATTATGTCAAAAATTACTGGAAAGTTGGTTTCCTGACACATTCATGATTATGCACGGTCGTCCAGATAGTTTCTTAAAGTGTCCCAGCTTGATTTCCTGTTATCATGCCAGGTATTCGTATATGTTAATAAGTCACGTGATATCCTACATTTGCATATGGAACTTGATGCTGTGTGAAAGATGCTATGTAGAAAGCGTGGAGGACAAATGAGATGTGACAGCGCAAATGTAAAATGCAAACACGCCAAAAAGCATCTTCCCACAAAACATTTGACACTCAACATGTGCCGTTTTACATTTAAAGTAGTTAAGTCTCTTAACTCAATATCATCGAAAGTCTTCAATGTTGAAAACACTAATTATTAACAATTTAAATCGACATTGATGGTGTGGTCTTACCAGGAAAAGATGGGCTTCTGTACCATATGGCGTTTCAGACTCATTTTCAGCTAGGGACCCAAAGAACAAGGCTAGGTATACCCCACATTACCTCTCAAACAATGAGCATGCGCAATAAATACTATGTAGACTGGAATAACTAGACGCTATATATATTATGATTCAATTGAGACTTCTGGTGTACTTCGCCAAACATAACTGATTTGATATTGGAGTAAAAACGGAAACGATTGAATGTAAATCAGTTTATATACAGTACATTCATATTAAATTATTATATGGCTTGCGGCCCAATTGTGTCAATATCTAGGCCTCAAATCTTAGCGATTTAGCTCCTTTAACTCTTGCCTTAAAGGTATTTTGACTTTATCATTACCGGTATTAGGTATTTGTACTTTTACAAATAATCAATGGAAAAGACATTGTAGCAGATCATTTAATATTGGCAGCGATACCCTTCCATACTAAATTATATGTTTTGACCAGAGATTGACCCGAGAATCCATAATTGAATATTTGAAGACAAATGAACTCAAAACATTCTAATTTCAATCATTAGCTTGGGTGATTTTTCACAAAACAACATGGTCCGTCTTGACTGACATCATGTGTTAATAATGCCACTGGAGATTTTGATTCGTGTGTAATCGTTTACTTCCTAGAGGCCCTACGAATTAGATGAACAGATATTGGAAGGCATTTCTTATAATTTGACTACAATCTGCTCAACCAGCCCCCTATACTAATCTGTAAATAATTTGAGCTGGTTACTTTCACGAGATATTGTTCCCTTATGTTCCCTATCCATCAAACAAGCGGTTGCCATGTAAGATACCCCCACAGTTGCAAGAAATGGATGGGGCAGAGGTAAAATCAATACGGCTCATCTTCTCATTCAAGATCTTTTGATCCTTAACATATTTGTTAGTGCCATCAGAATTGAACAACTATGGTAGTTCTTCTGGATGCCCTACACAATCCATAAATATATTAAATTTTGCTCAATAGCTCAAGAATGTAAGGTCTGATACATGCCCATGTAGAAGAGCTCACACACCAAGATCGTACGATCCTTAACACATAGTTTAAGTTTCATCGTGAAAGGTCCACAAACTTCATTCATATTTCACATTTTGTGTAAAAGACATGAGCTGATGCGCACGAAAATGGAACTCAACACAAAACTATTGATATCTATTTTACAGGAGCTAGATCGCTAATATTTGAGACCTAGAAATTGGCGCAAATGGGTCGCATTGCATATAATTCTGTAATATGAATGTATATAAGCTGATTTACATCCAATCGTTTCCGTTTTTACTCTAATTTCGAATCAGTTATGTTCAGCGAAATATGTCTGAAGACTCAATCAAATGCCAATTTTTAGCATCTGGTTATTCCAGTATACGTAGTATTTATTGCGAATATCTCTAGCCTCGTTCTTCGATTCCTTTGTTACAAATGTACCAATGGTAAAATATTTAGTTTGTCTTAAATATTCGACATCAGATGTCCATCTGTTTCCGGTAAGATCACAGCATCCATATTGATATAATTTGACAAATAATTCGTGCTTTCAATGTCGAAGACTTTGGGTGATATTGAGTTAGACTAAGCTACTTTATGTTCCATCTAAATCAGATAAAATTGGGACCTCCAGATGGTATCAACCTGACTATTACATGCTTTTATAATACTATTTTCATAAAGGATAGTAGCTATTTGACGGGAAATGTCTGTCCGATTTTCGGGAAATAATTTATGTTATAACGGTGATATATTGAACGGTTTTAAAACTAACATAAAAATTAGCTAAAATCGTGATATTTCGTACAACCAGGGATCCAGAAAGAAGTTACGGTCCAATACGCGTCAATATGGCAATGAACCAAGATCTTTGGGATATATGTTATAAAGTAGTTTTAAAGTCTAACTCAATATCGTCCAAAGTATTCGGCGTTCAAAACACGAATTATTTGTCACTGATGTTGTCATTTTACCGGGAAAAGATGGGCTTTTGATATCCAGTAATTAAAACAAAATAAACATTTTACCATTGGTACACGAATCGTGCACCATAATGCGTTTCAGCCCCAGTTCTAGCAAGAGACTTGAGGAGCGAGGCTAGAAACATTGCACCAAATCAAACGGCGTATGTAGAATAACCAGACACTCGAAATGCCACTAGAGAGAGAGAAATGGGGTTTAACGTCCACTCAACACAAACTAGGTCATTTCGGGACTAACATATGGTTTCAATTTTATTTCAATAATTCGCTTGTGCGTAGGGGTCTTTAGCAGTGGGAGGAAACCGGAGGAAACCCAAGAGGTTGAGAAGGCGCCCCTATCTCCATGCCACATACGCTCACACCAGGACTCGAAACCACAGCCACAAGCCACAGGTGACCGGCCAGCTATAGGTCGAAGCGCGGCAGTCTAGACCACTAGGCCATCCCACATTCATCCTCCCCACCCCGAATTGCCACTCGATTGAATCTTCTGGCGTATTTCGCCGAACATAACTTATTTGGAATTAGAGTACAAACGAAAACGATTGAATGTAAATCAGTTTGTTTACGTTCATATTACATTATTATATGCGTTGCGACCAATTTGTGGCCATTTCTAGGTCTCAAATATTAGCGATTTAGATCCTTAAAGTTTCATCAAAATCGGATAAAAAAAAAATCGAACAGCTGGGTGGTCCGCAATATAGACTCAAGATCAGATCTAAATATTACAGCCACCGACAGATTTCGTCAAGGGTCACAAGATGTAAACAGATACGTGGTTGTTGCCTTAGATTGTCTTTTAGGGTAAAGGCAGATGGCTTTAATATTTATATCTTGAGGATTGGCTCCTTTAACACAGCAATAGGAAAATTATAAGCTGTCGGTTATCTACGAGCTTAAATCCCAGTAAGCGGTTACCAAGTCACCCAAAGAACTTTTAATGATACATACTACTAAGCCACGACAATACTGGGAAATGTTCACTTTAAACCCAAACAATTATGAACCGACAAATATGAACTAAATAATATTTGGTCGTTCAAACAACATACGCATTGAGTACCATTCCTCCACCCCACCATAAAGGGACATAATCAAATGAGATAAGATGGTGTTTGTGTAAATATTGATGATGTATGCCATGGACTCTTAGAAATAATTGTACTTTAAATTATTCGCCTTACCGCATGGCATTATTGTTCTTTTTTATGTAAATGGGAGTGTCCAAAATGGGGCTATTTAACATCTGGCAAGAGCAACCCCACCATTTTAATATTTTTTTCAATTTTGAAGCTAAAACATGCATTATGCAAGAGCTTAATCTGCCTATTGCTGGCCTGAAATGTTATCTAAATTTATTAGACATTAATTAACTTAACAACTCACGGTGCCTGCTATATTTAATGGATTCAAATACGTTTTCTGCTGGATGCGGTTACAGTAACAATGGATAATAGAGACTTTGTTCACTATCGCAACAACGGTGATAATGACAATCGTGGCTAGCCTCTATTATATCGCCAATTCCTTTGACTGAGATAAAATTTTCAGAACAGTATCTTTTCATTATCTATTTTTAACTATTGTAGCGAAAATTGTCAGCTCTTTATCACATCTTACCTAATGCCACTTTAATGAAATGAGCAATTTATTTTCAATATTGATCTTTATTAGCGAAAGGTTAACAAACGGAGAGGATAACAGGCGATATTATCTTGGGAGCCATATTGATTTTCCATCAACTTCAGACAGGGTTGTGCGAGGTTTTTCTTGTAACAGATGATGGTCTCTCCTCCCAAGACAGTTTAAACGAAGCATCTGTGTTTGCAACCACGAACTTCATTATGCCTGATGAACGTTTTCCTGATGCAATCCATTCGCTCGAATTGGTAATTTAGATTCATATCAAAGGTCATTTAGAGATCGTTTATTTTGTCATTTTAAATATAGTTCATATTAACTTTGTACGGGAATACAAGTACACTTACTTGTGTTTTCCTTTGTAATGGAAGTAAGGACACTGCTATCTTTTCTTCGATCCACCCCTTATTAAGAGAGCTGGTAGCAGATGACCATACTTGAGACTTATCCCCACCTTTTTGTTGGATGGTCATCTTATTATCACTACTTCCGGTGATGGAGTAGCGGAATGCCAGGCAAAGATAGTGGTTAGTTACTGAGTAACATCTAGAAATGGCAACAGCGCTCTTGTCTAAGTCACCTTTTGCTTCTGTCTTTAAATATCGACCTGAAATGAAAAACATATTTATACAGGGTGAGCGAGGCGGGATGGGGCAAAGTTTGAACTCGGTGGAATGCCGTAAAACCGCTTAGACTAGGGTCGATCATTTCTCCAATCCATCAAAAATGGTTCATTAGCGCGACACTGGATTACTCAGCACATATTGTACTGATCCAACATAACGATGTACTGATCCAACATAACGACTTACATCTAAAGCATACATCCAACGAAACTCCAACGGCGCTGTAGTTCTATTGATATAGTATGTTTCCCCACAGCGTTGAAATTTTAAAGTGGAAATCCTTACATAAAAATTCGAAAGATCCAATACATTTTTATAATACTGAGAAGTGTTGTAGAAAATAAACATTCTCCCTTCACAAAGTTTGGCCATTAAGACCTTGTAAAATGTGTTTTACTCTTGGAGCTTCATTCACACATAGTTCAAAATAGATAGAAATATATGTTTCAAAGTATTCAGCAACCTGTGTTTTCTAAAGGTGCATCATAATAGTAGTCCCTGCAGATATCAACACAGTTTCGAAAATGTAGTAAGCATCATAAATTGTTACAATATGAACCCTGCTGTTGCAACCAGAAACAGCCATTAAAACTATATAGATTCACACATCCGGGTATTTTTCTAATAGATGCATTAAATTTATTTATTGAAACGGAGATTTTATTGGTAAAACCTTTAACAAAGCAAAACAAAACTAATCGTTACATAATAGTCAAAACAGGATGATATGCAGACATGAGGATTTAAGAAAAACGTTATATTATACATGAAATTTGTACAGAAAAAAAGAGTACACGCAGGTAGGTTACAGCATTTATTCGCGATAAAATTACCATTTAATATTTACCATCCTTATCGCTAACAGCAGTCCATTCAAGTTTAGTGATGTTGCTATGGAAACCACATAGATCATCCGAAAAGTTGCAGATGTACGTCATAGGTTTGGGATATCCTGTGGATTAAAAATAAAAAAAGGTACATTGTCGCCAGATAATATTTCATTTTTTTTTTCTAAATACCTTTTCATGAAACCAGGCAGCTAAAATCGGTTCCCCAAATTATTGGTTTAATCCTCAAGTTCGCTACAAAAAAAGTAAGGTCGAGCTATCATTGATGTCCATAAATGATAATTACGTATTAAAATCCGACAATTAGTTTTAAAAGGCGATGAGAAATTGATGTTGAAGTAATTGTACAATCTCTAGGCGTCATATGCTATGAATTACATCTGCTACGTATCGCAAGCATTAGTTGTTCTAGAATACTGTTTTTCAAAGTTCATCCAGAGGTGTCGCCCCGGCCCTCAGCATTACTCTTATGTTTTTCAATGTGTGCTGTGCAGATTACGAAAGGTATTTTACGTTAAATACTAAAGATATACATCCCGGCAATTCAAATCGTGTTCACTTACAGCCATTGCCACTTTAGTTACCTATTTTAAAGCTGTATAGTATAACGTCGTTCATTAAATGATGTTTTTTTCGGAACGTGTGGGGTTTTTTTTTAACATGAAAAGCATAACTTTATTCTGCCGTACGCACTCTTTTAATTTCCGTTGAGATCATACAATGATATCACGTAGTAATTATTGGGTTTTTTTTTTCTTTCAATGGACTATTCGCCCAATGACACAAATGGCCATTATTTCAAGTGTTCGTTTACTGAAAATACCTTTATTGTTTAAACTAAATTAAAGATTGTTACTGAAAACAGCGTGATTGTTTAACTAAATTAAAGATTGTAAGTATCAAAGCTACTTCCATAAACAGAACTTATGTCGGCTGGTGTAATCTAACCATGTACAGGTAAAAAGCATAGCTCGTGACTTAACGGGGGAACGAAACATCTCTGGTGAAAGGTGTATTTTAAATAAATTTTAGACAATATTCAAGATCACTAAAAAATTTGGTAAATATTACCTTTCATAACCATTTCCTGAAAAACGAAGAAAGAACACAATGTAATCAAATACAATGTCGGGGCATAGATTCGGGGCACATTTAAATTGAAAGAGAATAATAATGATCACAATATTTTCAGTGTGTGCAGTTACAAATTCAACCAAAAGGATAACTTACGGTACTGGCAACCGCCAGAACGCATACAACGACCAACAACTTCATTGCTCCGGGTGGGATCGACTGATGAAATACGAACAGTTCGAATCAAATCAGACTAATGCAATGACCCGAATTCAAGCCATACCGGATAAAATGAAAATATATGTTTATTAAGTAGATAAAACTGAGTTTAGGTTGGTTTATCTATTTTAAATATCAGTCTGAGTTGTTTAAACAAACAAAGAAATGAGAAACATTCCTTCGATGGCGAGCAGCGGATATGTTGACCACGTAGATAATAACGTTCGTGATATGCGAGTTATTAAACGATAATTGTACTATTTATATTATTTATATAAGTGAACACCGGGTATATTTTATTTAAATTTAAAAACAAGTGACCAGTCAGGTTGGTCTGCTCTCCTCAATACACATCCTGCATTCAAATCGACCAGCTTTATTTATTTCATTAACTCGTACTACTTATCAGATCAAAGATGTTTGTATTATGTATGTTTGCCCATCACCTTCGTCGCCACGATCCACCCCAAATGTGCTATTAGATTAACCAGCATGACCCCGTGAATGTTTTAGGAAACACACTCTTCAATGGCCAGTTCGGAGCCGAGCAGCTGGACGTTAAACCCGATTACATTCCCCTTGTCAGTCGCACTTTGACCGGACTTGCAGATGTACAACTTCAATAAATTGTGGTAAGGGTGTATTTACATATTAAATATTTTGGTAGTTAACTTATATAATAGTGTTGGTTGCTTTAACTCATTCGTACATATTTGTTATCTTATGTTGTACTAAAGGAACCCCTGTTATATTAATTAATAAATATATTGACGACTTTGCACTTACTGAACGAACAAAATCGCGCCACTATGGGGATCATGCGGGTGCAACCAATGAATTATGGAAATCATCCTCAGATGCAACATGAAGTCACCGTATTTTCAATAGTTTATTGTCAGGTGTAAAGTTTTAACAAACTGGTTTCCTCTTATCCGTACGTGCAGGTGAAAGAACCGCTGAATTTGAAATAAGAGAAGGCCGTAGAGCCCGTTGTCTTGAGCTGAATTTCCCTCAAATCACACAATATGTGTATGCCCATCTTCTGTACCCTATTCGGAGCAACAGTAGTTCATTAAACTCCATTTTAATTAACTGTACAAAAAACTATGGTAAGTGAAGTGATCTAAGGAGAGAGAGAAATGGGGTTTAACGTCCTCTCGACACAAACTAGGTCATTTTGGGACTAATATGGTTTCATTTTATTTCAATAATTCGCTTGCGCGTAGGGGCCTTTAGCAGGGGGAGGAAACTGGAGTGCCCGGAGGAACCCGCCCCTATCTCCATGCCACATACGCTCACACCTGGGCTCGAAACCACAGCCGCAAGCTAGAGGTGACCGGCCAGCTATAGAGAGGTCGAAGCGCGGCACTCTAGATCACTAGGCCATCCCAACCCCCAGTGATCTAGGGTAAAACGTCCTACTTTTCTTCATCAACCGATCATTCTTCATCCAATTCCAACCGGTGTCGTGTTTCTTTGACTAGTAGATTTTCAAACCGAATACAATGATGCTTCCTACTATTTATTTTAATTACTGCTATTGACAATTTGTTCACATAATTGTTGGGTTTTGCACCAAAGAGACTACATGACATTTAGAAACCGAATTGGATATACACAGGACACAATTCTAAAGAATAGAATTACTGTCTGTGATGTAACCCGGTAATTAAAAATCGTGTCCTGGGTCTAGAATATATCCTGAACCAGGTTTGGAATTTTGTAAATGATAGATCACGAATTCTTCGATTCGAACTACTCCCTTTGGAATGGACAAAAGACAGAGATCCCGTATGCACATTATTGCACGCACGTGAAAGAACCTTTGACATAAGATGAGGTTGTTCCGCCTTCACCCGGGCATACTTTCCCTCTTGCCCATCCCCCCTTTTTTTTAGCCAAGTGGAGGCAGACAATGTATGTTTAGAATGCATTGTTTTGTATAAAATCTTTAGTTTTCCAGGTTAATAAAGATAGTTGTCTTTCAGATAAACATTTCTGTCCCAATGCAGTAGATGAGTGAATGAACATATCTCTAAGACGGTAACATTATATGTTATAAGTACAAAATACCCACCAAAGTAATATAGATGTATGTTTAATATGAGATTTGAAGCACAGCGTGAGACCCACCCATCAACTGATAAAATCGCCTAACCATGACTGCAGACAAGTCAAATCTCTCGGTAGAGCTTGAAGTAGTATTGGACGTTACACAAGAAAAAGTACGAATATTCTCGTACATTTTATAAGAAAAAAGCTTCATTAAAACTAGGAATGAAGTTTACTTAGAGGAAATGTTTGCTGGGCAGCAGCATTTATTTTTGTCTAATATCTTACTATTGAAAGTATTGCTGATTTTAAAAGAAATGTAAATTATTGTAAATGCGACCAAACCGACCAGACTAATACTTGACAGTTAAGTGGAGGGTTTCTTGGAAGAAATCTAATGGCGGTTACCTTCACTCGTGTTAATGGATAAATAACTGGTATTGATTTGAAGTCTGTGTCAATTACCACAGTTCCTTTGCTTTCCAAAATGGCAAATTTCTCAATATCTATCAAGGTCTCGGTCTTTTAGAACTGTACGTCACAGTTTCTCCGGTCCCCTCCCCACTGTATGATTCGGGCCGTCATTCGGTCAACTGGCGTGGTTTCGATTCCTCGGTTGTATGGGACAACGCGTAGGCTCGCTTGTCCAACCGCGTGGATTTTCTCCAGGTCCTACGCCACCCACAAACACTGCTAAAGACCCCTGTCCGCAAGAACTTGGTGATAGTAATTGATTTAAAAACTGTTTCAATGGAATTTAGTATTCACAATTCTATGGAATACAGTTACTACTTATTACTGAGCGACGTTTCGACTAGACTTCTCTAGTCGTTATCAAGCAATAATAAAATCTAAAAATAAGACAAGTCAATATATACATGTGTATATAATTAGAAAGGAAACTTATGGCCAATTCAAGAGTGACACAAAACAACTTTATCATTTTCAGTACGTCTTTTAGTTGCGTCAGTTTCCAAGGAGAGACATGGCTTAGTATTATTAAGATGTACATATATTGCTCTTACTTGAATATTACGTTTTGGCTTGAAAATAATTGATTGTATTCGTGCCACATGTTCTAGCATAAATATTTTAGGTGGAACATTTACATTTTCCACCTTTATTTCCAGGTTCGTTGTCCATTACGGATCCAATCCCACAACAGGCCATAATCGTCATCAACCACTATTTTTGCAATTATAGTTAATCATAATTAACAATTTGCCTCTTACGGGATAAACAGGAAACCGAAAAACGCTTATGGTGACATTTAAACAATAAATTTCTTACCTCAATGACATGATATCTGCGTCTCTAGCATATGGTACTGTAGTCCCACTCTGAACGTAGGTCTCATTACACTCATCCTGTACGATCAGGGAATCTTCTATTGAATCCTTGGAGGAAAAATTTGGCCCCCCAGACATTGTTATTGGACAACTTTTCACTGCTAATCTGGGGTACATGTAGGCAATGGCATGTCCCTCAATATCATCCCGAGAACATAATATATAACAACTTGCTGCCAATACTCAAGTATACTAGATGGTGCCCACATTTCTGAAGCAATGGCCCGAGAAATCCCTCTCTGGCTATTGCTGGATTAGCTTTTGATGCTTTCGCTTTTGAGGGATTGTGTCTATTCTCTCCGTTCAATCATTAAATCTCTCCAAAATACAGTAACATGACAGCCCTTCGTTTTATCAGGGTCTTCCCTAAAACTTTGAACAGGGATTTTGAGAGAGAGAGAAATGGGGTTTAACGTCCACTCAACACAAACTAGGTCATTTCGGGACTAACATATGGTTTTAATTTTATTTCAATAATTCGTTTGCGCGTAGGGGTCTTTAGCGGTGGGAGGAAACCGGAGTGCCCGGAGGAAACCCACGAGGTTGAAAAGGCGCCACATACGCTCACACCAGGGCTCGAAACCACAGCCGCAAGGCAGAGTTGACCGTCCAGGTAGAGGTCGAAGCGCTGCACTCTAGACCAGTAGGCCATTCCAACCCCTCGAACAGGGATTTTAACTGGGAGAACCAACAGGCAACGTTACACCCATTTGTTGCATATCAGAGACTCGAAGATGGTACACTACAACATAAAAACATTTGTGTATTTAGTGATGTGAGGAAGCAATCTACAATTACTGTATATTCTTTCTTAAAAGCTGTCATTCCCCAACTTAAGGCATACTTTCCAGGTCTCAAAAAACACTACTGCGTGCACATCCCATTAATTCCCTGTTAAATTTTCATGAATATCCCATGAAACCATTAATTCACACCATTATTTGATGTCAATCAGGTACTAATCTGATGTCAATCACAGAGATCATTTAATTATTTAAACTTTTTTTTTAAATTCGTGACATCATATTCTAATCATTATTATACACAATTTCTATTATGACCGCAGAGAATGGGGAGTTCAAATTTGTTGCATTTACCATTAACGAACTGAGACAATCCATCAAGTCAGCTATTTGTCCCCAATATATCGGGGGAAACGACATATTAAACGACCCTATTAAAATGTGCATTAGCCATCTGAGCCAAAGAAAGGTATTGAACATTGACACAAGAAGATTTCAGTGAATTTGCTTTTTAAAAATAAAAGAGTTATCTGCACAGGTATCTAGTTTAGTGCCTGGGGTGGTTTCTTTTGCAATCTTAGTTTGTGTTTGCATTAGTTCTTGGGGGGGGGGGGGGGAGGTCGCCTAGTGGTCTAGTGTGCCGCGCTTCGACATCTAGCTGGCCGATTACCTCTGGCTTGCGGCTGTGGTTTCGAGCCCTGGTGTGAGCGTATGTGGTATGGATATAGGGGCGCCTTCTCAACCTCGTGGTTTTCCTTCGGGCACTTAGGTTTCCTCCCACTACAGACCCCTACGCGCAAGCGAATTATTGAAATAAAATGAAACCATGTTAGTCCCAAAATGACTAGTTTGTGTCGAGTGGACGTTAAACCCCATCTCTCTCTCTCTTTGAGGGGGGGGGGGAGGGTATTTGTCAGATCTGGTATGGCCTGTTTTGTAACCCCCAAAGTTAATTTTGGATGCTATATTTAAGTTGGGCAACCACAGAAAAATATAAGGGACATATCACAAGCTATTTCTAACATGGAAATGATGAATATCCGAACAAAATCGGCCAACTCAGAGACAAGTAACGATTATCTGGATCAGTCATTTTGGACAAATTTGGCCGCCATTTTGGATTTCCGCCATTTTGAATGATTAAAACACATTTTTGAGGTTATTGTTAAGTTAAGTGATACAGTAAACCCCTAAAGACACATATCACAAGCTATATCTTACAGAAAAATAATGATTATCCTGAAAATCCTCAAATTTGACAATTTTGCGGCCATTTTGAATTTCCGCCATCTTGGATTTTTGAAATTCATATTTGAGTCAATTTTTCAATTCAATGACACCGTAAACTCAATAAAGGACATATCACAAGGGCATCACAATCAGCAAAATGTTGCTTAGCTGAAAAATTGGCCATTTAGTGAGGTATTTGGCCGCCATTTTAAAAATCGGTCAAACCCCAACCGAAAATGACGTCATAGAATTTGTTTTCTTCTAAAATCGTATTAAGTTATTGATATCGCCTCAGGAACTTCCTGGCCAAAGATGATTTGACCAAAAAATGCCTTATTGTGACACCCCTAATAATATTTTGTCATTTTTTTACCGTCTAAATTTCGTTTTGACGTGAGCGATCATTATTAATTGAAACATGCACGGGTATATGACGTCAATGTCTCGATGACGTCAATGTTTCAATGACGTAAACGGCAGGTGTCAACCCGGGAACTTTCGGAAGTTTTGGTCTTTTTCTTCTTTGCTTGTTAAAAATGCCAGTGCATCTTCCATATGGAAGACGGGTGGTAAGTAAAATTATTATTTCGAATACCGAAAGAATTTTAAGTAAATAAACTAAATCAAAAAATGATTGAGTATGGATTAGTCTTGTGTGGGGTTTATTTTTGCCAGGACGGTGTGGGGCTCACTTTAATACTATGAATGATCATAATTTACATTAGGCAAAGCCTGGGGAATTTCTACAGGCCTAGCTATCTCGAATAGGCCTTATGTAGTCTACAGTTTACATTTCGAGCCACCACAACTTATGTATAATTAAAACCAATAATGGCCTTTCCATCCAAGCAAGTTCAGAAATTGTCGTCACGCAGGGTTCGGTGCTAAACCCTACATTGTTCATTGTATTTATGCTCGATCTCTAAGCTACAAAATCGGGTATACTTCTGTTACTTTTGATAAATCTAACAAGCAACCAGGGCTTTCATCGTTCGCATATATAGGCTCTGTATCTAGCGTAGGCCTATATGGCACTCCTTTTGTTGTGGCATATCATTTTGTTTTTCTGTCTTTACTTGAATCAAATATAGATTTGATCCACGAATTATTATTTTTTTTAAAGACACAGAGATCGACAAAGAAAAATGGGGAGGCTTTATTTTGGATAAGAAATGGGATTAATCAGGATGGGCTCGAAGTCCGACCTGTTAGTAGAGGTAGGTGTACTATCTAATAATGCTAATAGTAATATAATCAAATTATGATTCTATATACAGCTATGAAATATAATCTGAATGTGTAAATTCTTAAAGCATTCTGAAGACTTAATTAGATTACTTTGTAATTCTTTGACTGGGAATATCCGGTGTGTATACAAATACAAATTTATGGCTGGAGACTTTTGCTAGAAATTGTAAACACGAATACGAAGATGTTATTTTTTTCAATTAGATTACACGATTCATGTATGCTTAGTTTTCCAACAACCTTATGCCTGATGTATTAACCTCCACATTTGCAGTATATGATTCCGCGTTCGTCTTTGAATTGACGATCTTTTTTGTCGAATAACATAATATAAAGTTATGTTTCAATTAGTGCACCGTTTCTCCCGATGTGATCAGCTCAATAAGGAAACAATGTTAAAGGTCACCGGAAAAAGCTTCATTAATCGTTTAAATAATGCAAGTAATTATGTCAAAATATCATTTCCATAAGTATAACACGATCCCGAATGTCAATATTACCTGCCACAGGTAAATTTCAACGTTAGCGATTTCCGCCGTTCTCCGTGAGTCGTCGTAGTTTTCCGCCAATAAAAAAGCCGTGACGTCATTTTAGTCCTTCTGCTCATATGACCGGTTCCGGCATCCCATTGTTTACATTGGAAGATGGTTCATTGCGTTGTTGTGAACTGCAACAGTAAAACTGGGTGCGGGGAAAGTTTTTTCAAATTTCCTGACAAACTTAAAGAAAAAGATCTCTACAACACGTGGATATGTAAGATAAGACGCTCACAGTCAAATAACCATTGTTCTAAAAAGCTTTGGGAGCCATCTAAATATTCCCACGTCTGCTCAAAGCATTTCAGTAATGACAGCTTCACGAAAGACCCGTCGCTACTCCAGTCGATTAATTTCACTGCAAAAGGCTTGCGACTAAAAAAAGATAGTTTCCCAACATTATCGCTTGGGGTAGAGCCGTTACTTGGACCTGATACACCGAGAGGTGGTTTCAGAAAGAGAGAAAGACAAAGGGTAGGTTGACATTTTTTACGCACTAGCCTATAGGCCTACTAGGCCGAGGCCTATAAAATAATTAATAAATTACGACGCAATGTTTAAGTTTGTGAGACAAAGAGGCCTATTTATTTTCAGCGAGAGTTATGGCCCTTAATCACTTCAAAAGATCTTGTTAGCTCTAGAGGCTGAAATTATCATCTGATTGAGATGAACAAGTATATTGTTTTTCAGTGAATTTTGAAAACTTGAACAGCTAAATCCATGATATTAGATGTTTGTATACTAAACTTTCACATTGAGGAGAACTTGATCAAAGTCAAACAAATTTTTATGATTTTCTGATAATTACATAATTTTTATGATTTTCTGATAATTACATAGTGAGTATATATAGTTACTCTTAATCAGACTTTAGTGTATTATTTTTATTATTAATGTTTCGTTACCTATCTTAAAGAAACTTATACCATAGTTAATATACTGACAATGGAGAATACAAATAAAACATGTATTTATCAAACTATAGCTCATCATATATCCTCTGGCGCACTTACAATTTCACATAAATTATCAAATAGTACTACAAAAATGTCTTTTAAACTGTCCAGGCCAAATATCTGTCATAGCACATTGCAGGGTGTATTGCCATTGTCATTGATAAGTCGATGAGTGCAGAAAAGTGGGATGTCAAACTTAAACCCCATTTCAAGATATATTGTATATTTTGTAAATTGATCATGAACATTTTGGTGAAAGGTGGGCACCTTGTAATAAAAAATAAAACAAAATACTTTGAAAGGGTTTTTTTTTCTTATTTTTAATAGTCATCAGGATACTTAAATCCTGTGTAAGTACCAGAACTGGAAGGGAAAGTTTGACGAATTTTATTAACAACACAAGATGGAATTACTTTTCTTTTCTTTTTACCAAGGACATGCCATATCCATCTTGTAAACCTTCTGTAGGCTATGTATCTGTAGATCCTGAAATAAATAAATTTGGTACCATTAACTAAAAGAATTGTATGTGAGCAGTTCAATAATCAATATTGTATGTTGTTGAGTAATTGAAATGCTCAAGCAAGATATTTTTATGCAAGTAATAACTACTCCCATGTGTGTGGCAGTGTATTTTACTGAATATTTATGTAGCAATCCTATTTTGATAATATGATGTGGCAATAGTTCAATCTTACTCATTTAGAGTCTTAATTGGAGAAATTGACCTCAAAACCTGAATGTAAAAAAAAAAAAAAAAAAAAAAATCATACTCGTGTATAGGTTCATCGTCACCAACTGGCCCTTGTTGCTCAATGTACTCATAAAATGAGACCTCTAGTACATGAGGATTTAAACAGTTGGCAACAAAACCGTCATGTTGACAGATGCAACTATGTTGTCCCATTTTCTCCACACACTGCAGACAATCATTACAACATTTCCTGTCCCGTGGAACTTGCATTTGTTGGCAATTTCCACAAGTGCACCTGGACAAAAATTTTAAAAAAAATATTTTAGTAATGAAAAAAATAGTACTAGTAGTAAGTAGTAGGCCCTAGGTCTATCTATAGACCATACTCATACTATCTAGTCAAAAGTGTGAACGTGATCAGAGCTATTAAAATTACCAACCATTAAAATTGTTCCTTGATTACCTGGAATCATTATATATTGCAGAGCTAAATTATATTCTGATGGGTACAATTAGGCCTACATAGATTCTCCATTAAATAGACCCATGGGCATGACACCTTTAAAAAACGACCGATAGGCCTACTAGTACTACTGGTATCGGCGGACGGCATTATATAGTATAATATAGGACTATTAGGCCTAGGCCTTCTAATTGTTTGCCGACCGTTCGACAATCGTCTTGACGGCTAGATCGAAGAAGCATGTTTATTTGAGTGTATGTATTTTAAATGAATATGATAAATTATATTATACATAGATCTAATAGGCAAAGGCCTAATAATATTCACATAGTGATAATAAAAAAAAAAAGTCGAATGGTACTAACCAGTACGTTACATCGTGCAGTTGACCTTCCGATTCTGAGGCATCGCTACTGCTGGACGAATCGTTTTCGCTCGAATCATTATTAAAATGAACACGTCTCGCGGATGGTTCGAACTGGTAAGGCTGGACAAAAAATTCTAATTCCTCAATGTCTGTCGTCATCGTAAAGTAAAAGACTGATATTGACGTCTGTTTGTTTACATTGAAGAGGACTAATATGACGTAATAACCTATTGACCAATGAGATTGTTTGAAATACCAAAGGGCAGATAACTCCGTATTTTATTCATACACAGGTAAACACGGGTGAATGCTCGCGACGCACGCTCTCTATCTAAAAAATTTTTTTGCCTGACACGATCCCACGACAGAAAAGAAAATATTTAGGCAGTCAATAAGGATATAATGAAGCCTTTTCCGGTGACCTTAATAAAAACTTAAAAATACATTATGCGAGATTATAAACAGCTGACAGTTCTAACTATATAATTGTTAAAAACTAAATACATAATGTAAAGAGATTTTGCTGAAACTTTCAGTCAAATTGATCAACTTTGAACCGAAATTTTAGCGACTGAATTTTCGGCATAGCCTTGATCATCATTACTAAAGTCGGCTCGATAAAAACACAGTCTCGAGTATCCATTTCATGATTAAATCATGAATGCAAGTTAAGTAATAAATCGGTTCCTAACCCAGTAAATATCACAGGCTAGTGATAAGTTCATTAATGTCCAATTAATAATTTAGATAATATTTCAGGCCTAAAGAAAGGTCTGCAACAGGCAGTTTTAGCTCTTGCATAATAATATATGTTTAATTTAAAAATAAAGCACTCCATATAAGTTATAAATATCACATATTTTATTCTATTGTCTAAAAGAAAAAGCTAAGTGAATAAGGCGCTGGTCCGCTAGCCTGGAGGTCGGGTGTTCGATCCCTGCATTGGCCGAGAAAGTTCATCTCGATTTTCCGGCGTGATTTCCTCTTGTCAATGATGCAAAAGTAGTGCCTGACAAGGACAGCTGCCTCGTCGTTCGGATGGGACGAAAAACGGAGGTCCCGTGTACACATTGGAGTGCACGTAAAAGATCCCTTGGTAGTTGGAATTCGATATAAGAGTAGGCCGTAGCGCCACTGCCCGGGGAAAATTTCCCTCATAGCACACTATATGGCGTATGCCCGTCTTCCATTAGCCCAGGTTAGGTGCAAAAGAGTAGGACATTAAACCTCATTTCATTTCATTTCTTGATATGTTTGTTAATAACCTATTTGCGCCCTTCAGATAGTAACTTCCTGAATAATGGCCCCCGATTTCTCCGAAAAATAGCCCTTTTTAGCTTGCAGTGCCTCTAAGAGGTCAAAATTAATAACCGATTTTAAAAAAAACGTTTGAATATATCCCTGTTACATGGGTAACGAAGGTTGAGTTCGAAAAGTTAAAAATCGGACCAAAATTGACAAACAAAATGACCGCCGTTTGTATGGAGGTCACCATTTTATTCCGAACGAAAAAAAAATGTTGGACTCTACCAATTTTTAAACATTAATGATGGTTGAGTTTGAATTTCTTGAAAATCGATAATTGAACAGCTAAATCCATAATATTAAATGTTTCGTATACTAAACGTTAGCATGGGGCAGAACTTTATAAAAGCCTGATAATTACTGCGGCAACTCTTGTTGAATGCCCGGACGATTTAACTGCTGTGTGGGCGTATGCTTCCTTGCGTGGCAACCTATTTTTTTCATTTGTATATTTTAAGTTGCATCTAAATCGGACAGAAAATATGGGTTATCTATTGTGTGTCAAAAGTTTGCGTAAAAGGCATGGGACATAACCAAGAAAGTTGCAGGCCATTATTTCCGTAAAGTTAGGATGGACAATTTGTTGAGAAGTGTTAGTTTGATTTTCACGCAATTGAAACGCGATTGCTGTGTAATGATTATATTTGAACGTTACTTAATATCAAGTAATCACCGTGACCCATATATAATCCACAATATTAAAAAGGTTCAGTCATTCAGGAAGGTAAAGACCGATATATATGTGTATAATTCGAACTCATCCCAAGATCTTTGGCATATAAAGTTACGTTGGGGCTTATTAGTGGATGAATTTGAAAATAGTACACATCAGACTGCATCTTCTAGACGTTCCAAATTCATTTCTCGATATTTATGACTAATTAAAATATTAGGATTTCAAAATCTTTGATACAGCAGAATATTCAATGAAATAATGTTTGCATAATGATTTCTTCAGTTAAATGGAGTCGTGAGGAAACAAGTCTACTCTGTGACTATTTTAGTACAACAGTATACAGCACTGAAAACAGCAATAAAGGTTCTTTGCCCAGTAAGTTAGATACTTGTTTTCTAAATGATTGAATCAGTAAATTGACCTCGATCGTTCTAGTATAGTTAATGTAACACTAACGGCAGTTGATTTGAGACAAGCATATTAAATAACGGAGTGCTTAGAGACTCACACGTTATCGACGATGGTACAAAAGTGTTTAACATAATGAATGTATTAAATTGGAGCTTTGGGGTCCTTAACACTTTAATATTTCTCAGTTCAATTGGATCAGGATAATATATTGTGCAATTTTTATTTCGTCGGCCTCCCCATAATGATCTTTAAAAATTTCAAAACACCATTGGATTATTGTATCGTACTTAATGAGAATTACATCATTTATATTCACATTACGTTATTTGAGTATACACCAATAATACACAGTAGACTGGGCAATATTGATGTAATTATCAAAATATTTAAACATAAAATTCGGCGCCGATTGATTCGGCGAATTTTATTCGGCCGAATGGGTGGACACACCAGCCGAATGCTTCGCCCGATTCACCAGTCGATTACGTCACATGATGAAAACATGGCGGCGTCATTATCTTCAAACAATCACGTGACTTCTCGATATAAGTGACGATTGGCTAATGAATTCTACATTCGGCCGAATGCTTCGGCGAAGCGGACACGCCAAGCGAATATCATTCGGCCGATTAAATATTCGGCCGAATATATCAAACCTGTTTGATTCGGGCGAATCATTCGGCTAGTGTGTTCACCGCTTTATATGGACATATTATGTTTTATTACTAAGTGGAATATTGATGATGTATGGGATGCAGTGGATAATTGAAAACACTTTCTTTAGTAGTTATTTGGGTAATGGTCTATTAGACCTTTAGGTAAATCAGAATTATTTCTTTCTTTCAGGTAAGAAGGAAATAAGCATGTTCTTGAGTGAAAACAAACAATTTTTAAGTGCGGTAAAGCGCCTATCAGCAGCCGATGCTTACAAAAAGACACGAGTAAAACTATTCAATGAACGAAAAACACACCGAAAGAAAGCATCCAAGGCCCTTAAAAAATGTCTCGGTAAAGAGATGACAGCTGTCGCTATAAGGGAATAGTCTATTCCTAAGAAAGTTACTGTATGAACTATATTCAATGTTTAAAATATTATTATGATTTTCAATCTGTTATGTTTCGTAAAAACGCCAGCAGTCCAAATTGAATGGCAAACGTTTGTTCTTAGTTAGTTGTTCATTCTACACGATTTTATTGTCCCGCGCCTTTCCAAGAAAGCAGGGGACTATTAAAATGGGTTCGTCTTTCTGTCTCTGTCACTATAATATTCAAACTTGGTGTAGGTCAATTCCTTGATGGAGTTCGGAGATGAACATTTTCTGTTTAGGGCAAGCAGAGATAAGCAATTTGAATGGTTGATTCTTTGGGACACGATAACTTTAGTTCTAATTACTAAGAGTGATTGCAAGCAGATCGATAAGCAATTTGATTGGCTTGGATATTAACTCTCCTTCCAAATGAGCTAGAATGTTCAAACATGGTGTTGGCGTTGATTGGGTGAATACCTTGATGAAGTTCGATGATGGACATTGCCTGCTTACGGTAAGCAATCTGTTTGGTTAATGCTTTGGGACACGATAACAACATTGGTTATAATGAAGTGAGAGCGATAAAATTCCGAATATAGATTCATTTTATCGTTGATTCTATCTGATAGAGAGTGATGAAACTTTCAGGTATTGTTGCTCGATAACTTTTGAAAAAGAAAATAAATGTGCGATTATTTAATATGCGTCATCTATTCATTTGAGGATTTCGGCGGGGAACATCAACCTCGCTGTTGGCTTCTTATAATTATTTTGTCGTTTGTGAATCAGCCCTTTTTATATCCCCACATTTTATGAGGACGTACATTGTCGCCGTCCCTGCCTGATTGTACGAAAAAACACGTTTATAGCGTGGGGTCCCTCTAGAGGTCATGAATATTGTCCTATTTAAAACAACGCCCGAATATATTACCGTTACACCGTAATGTCAGTTGAGTTCGAATTTCGAGAAAATCGAACTAAAATTGACGGGAAAAAAGCGGTTCCTAGAACACAAATAGTGTAAAAAAAATATGATATATTAAGGTTGTGGACCCTCTATAAGCCACAATTTTGACCCGATTTTTCTTTATATCAGTTATCACAAAGATCTTGGTCCCTTTTGATGATCGCGCAAATCCGAATGTATCTTCCTTGATTACGTCATTTTTAGCTTGTGGATTCTCTGGAGGTCACAATTTTTCCCCCCTATTTTAAAAACCATTTAAATATATCACCATAATTTGAATTTCGGGAAAATCAAAATGAAACTATCCAACAAAATGGACGCTCTTTTTACGTAAATTGTGTAAAAAGTATCTACTGTGAAGGTTGTGGACCCTCGAGAGGTCAGTTTTTATCCGATTTTGATGAAATTTAAAAGATATCTTTATGTTCCAAAGATCTCAACCCCTTCGATATTTGCGCATCTCAGGCCATGACTTTCTGGATTTTGGCCTCTGATTGTACGGAAAATATCGCTTTTGTTTTTAGTTAGTTCTCTATTCAACCGCTGGTTGAATCCACTCGTGCAATTGAAATGGAAGAAAATTAAATTTTGATTCGTGTTTAATTATTATTATGGAAATTACTGAGTTTATGTTTAGCTCTAAATTTTTCAAACATATATTAAGACTAAATGATTGAATTATAAAACCTTTATTTTTGTTGTACATGTGCCACAGGTCATATATTTGGGTTGTTGGCATTCGTTTCAAATACTTGAATAAATTTTATGTTTTTAAGTATAATGTTGTTTCTGAAATTTATTTTTGCTGCAAACAAGATTAAGTGTGCATCAAACAACCCTGATCAGTACCATCTATTAGCTTAGACCTAACCTGGGTAACAAAACGCTCCTTCGACTATACTCTTTGGCTCATAGTTCTCAGAACTCAGTATCACTGCATATGACAGAATCAACGTATATATTGTATATATCTTTATAGAAGTCTAGCAATGTTACCTTATCCACATTCCGCATCTTAATAGACATGTTGTGCTACCTAATGATCATGTTAGAGACACCTGTATACAATGTCTTAAACTCAAGACCTTTAAACAATTTAAAATATAGACACTATCTCACACGTGCCTTCAATGAATACCTCACGTGAATTTTACATTACACCTAGTATAACGAATGTACGATTGACAGGGTGCTCTTAAATGATTTGAAATAATTTTACGCCAACATGAACGAGTGAAGTCACGTCTGTGTTTTAAGTATAAATACTAACCTGTCCAGTTGATATTTAGTCTCCCTAATGGCTATCTATATGCATGTGTCTGCCTAATGGTTATTTATATTTACCTCTCTGCCTAATGGCTATATTACATGCCCAAAATATAATATGGTCTGCCTAATGCCCTAATCATATATATATATATATATATATATATATATATATATATATGAAACGATCTAACTCGCAGTTAAACATATAAATAAAATTCAAATATTAGAGAAAAAACACTAAAAATTAAATTTTTGGCTAGTACTTTCATCGTTATCAAACGAATCGTCAGGCCATTTTAATGCTCTACAGTTTTTTCTCTAAAATTGGAATTTTATATGTTTTTTCTCTAATATTTGAATTTTATATATTTGAATTAGAGAAAAAACACTAAAAATTAAATCCAACTAATCTATGTATTGAATATATCACTGAATTTTCACTTTCCCTGATTTCCTGCTTAGTTTCTAAAGATTCTTCTTCATAAATTCCCAGGTGATCAGTTAATATTGCAGTGGCAGGTAATTTTCCAGAACTGATCATAAAATTACACCATTCAAACAGAATGTAGGTTTCTATAGCAGAAACTTCGGGATACCGCATGTCAAGAGCACGTTTACAAATCCATGAATTAAATCTTTCAAATACGTACAGCCATGTAGAATAAATAGGTCCATATTTTTTATGCCTGGCACAATATGATGTATCAAGTGAGTTGTAATATTCTGAAGATGTACAAGAAAGTCTCTTTCAAATAGAGCCAAGGCTTTGTTTACTTTGACTTCCAACTCATCATCACATAAGACTCTGCACAGATATCCCGATGGCAATCAAGGAGAAAGAAGAGAGCTGTTCTCTCTCTGATGCCTGAAGTTCCTCTTAAGGAATATTTTTGTATGTTTTGGGTAGCTATCTGCTTCCCGTCATGGGACTTGCCACAACCGCTATACCTCTGCCTCCATCACCCTTTTCACCATTGACCTTCTTCTTCCCAGTAATAAGATAAACTATATTTTGTATAAAATCTTTAATAGTGTGACATGCATTAGGCAAAGATTCTGCTATCCTGTTCTGACCAGGTAATAGTGATAATGGATAAGGTCCTTTACAGCCAGTTGCTGAAGAAACTGAATTGGCCTGTGCCTTGTTTTTTGATTGTTTATAAGCAACACGACAATCCCTTTCATCGTGGGCTTTTCGTGCAGGTGATTTCGAGCTTCTATCTTCAAATTTATCATAGAATTTGTCTACGCAGAGTCTAAGAGGATCATCTTGATCTAAAAAAAAGGGCGGTTTGACAAACAAATTACTTTATCAAGCCCTGTTGAATGAAATCCTCTTACATGACATCCGCAAAGACCTCCACTCCCATGAATGTGAAAAAGTTTTGAAAGTCCAGGGTAATTTAGATCATATAACAATAATTTTAATTTGACATCTACAGAAGCTTTGTGATATTCAGAGAAAGTTCTACACTTGCACAAATATAGCATTTCATCCACAAGAATTTCAATGTATGGATGTAAATTACATGCTGCTGATTTATTCTGTCCAGCTATAATACCACACATTATGTTTCCAAATGCATTTCTAATATGTCTAAGCAAGTTAAACATTGTTAACATTATTGGTGTCATTGAATACATTACACCTATATTGTGATATGGATTTACCCCATCAAGTTCCAGTGCAAATAAAATTTCCAATTTATCACCTTCGAAATAGCCACAATTGGAATAAAGTTCATTCCACACAGGAGAATAATGAATATCCCACATTTCGGTACATCGAATTTTTTTGTGCAGTATTTGACAGATGTGACTGTGCTCGATTTGCTTCACCATAGATTCTAGCTAATCTGGGTCCTATAGGTAAATATGTAAATGTTTTCTTTGGGACCGGTTGTCTTACCGATGTATTGTAGAATCTGTCTTCATCACAAACTGGGCACCTTGTCAATTCATCAAAATTATACTTTTCACTCTTTCGATAAACAACACAACCATTTGGGCAGATATGAAACACGATTTTCTTCAGTAAATAAGGAGCAACCATTTTTCTATCTTCGTAATAACCAGATGGAAAGATATCTTCATTTTCAGGACTTGATAATGACTAAATTCTGAGGAAGTCACTAAAGCTACGTCTACACTAGCAGCATTCACCGTCTACACTAGCCTTTTAAATCCCGGTTTTTTCCTAAAAGCCGGCTATTTCAATTTCTCAATCGTAAAAGCCGGCTTTTGAAAATCCGGCAATTATTGAGGGATTTTTCAAAATCAAAAAGCCGGCTTTTTCAAAAAACCGGCAATTTTATGTGTGTAGACGGTAAATCCGGGATTTATCAAGTACCCGGATGTCCTTCGTCCCGAGCTTCCGTACATTCATAACATTGGCATTGCTTCCGGTTCTAAGAAATTGCGGTAAATCTCAAATCCATCTATAGCCTAGCCTATTAAATTTCAACATGCCTAACCTAAAATGGGTGCACGTCGTTTTCTCGCCCTCTTCCGTAAGACTGTCAGCGATCTGCTATATTCCATAAGCTGGATATATAATTGCACCAAAGTAATCATTATTATTATATTATTATCTCTGCAAAATTGACCGAAGCCGATGGCCTAATAAATAAACCGGAAGTTCCACAAATAACGAAGGTCGGTGTTCATCGTATTTTTCCGTTCAGTCAGTGTAGACGCTACACTTGAAAAAGCCGGGTTTTGAAAAAACCGGGTTTTTAAAAAGCCGGCTTTTTCAAGCCTAGCGTAGACGATGCTAGAATGCCTCCTTACTAATTGAAGGATGTTTACAAAATGTAAAAATGTTCAAAGCTAGCCACTGCAATAATGTTAAATCAGTGCCATGTAACTCTTTGGTTGCAATTCCTGATTTATAAAGGTCTTTGTTGTACTCAAAACTCCACAGTTTTGCAGTGTGGTCAATGTCATGCATCTCTGATAACCATTATTAGATATACTGGATGCATTATCTTCTTTATCACCATCAGAAAAATGTGCATCTTTCGCAAATTCATTAGATGAATTAAACCTGAAAAATATCAATAAAAACATGTTCTTTCAGACATTAATATTAACTTAATATCATAAAGGCCTACTACAAAATGTTACATGATATATCAGAAGTTGAAACTAGCGGATTTGGGTAGATCATGCTACTGCCTTTAAACTGCCATGGAGGTGGGAAATTCGGCTAATTTCAGGTTATTTCAATATTTGTTACATGTTGTGAGGGACTAGTTAGTGTTAATTACTACGCCTAGACCTATTAACTTTACGCAGTGGGTAATTTTACGCTGAGGCGTAAGGATCATTGATGGACTATTCTTACGACATGGCGGAAGTTCCGGCAGCGAATGCGCAAATTACATAATGTTGGACTTGTATTATTTTGCAGTTAGGCAATGCTTTATTTTTACGAGGAGATCGTCGTAAAAATAGCCCGTCTCCTATTCTTACGACGTTTTACTAAATAGGTTGTCTAGGGCAAAAATTATTGTCGATTTTTACAAGTTTTTATTAACTTTGAATCTAATCAACCAATTAATAGGCCTACTCATTGTTCTGATTCTTAGATTTGAAAAGTAATTCCCATAAACTTTAATATTGGCCGTCAAAGTGACAGTACGCCCCCTATTGTTTGATAAGACCCATTTTAGACATAGGTACAGTATTACTATTAAACAATCGAATGATTCGGTTGTATATCTATTGTTATGTCGAATCAGAACGATTGTGAATATTGTCGATTCAATAATTGTTCAACCCCTCCTACTTCATCCAAATCGATACGTTCGATAAATGTTTCGTCGAACCAGTCAACCCTTCCCCCAGAGTCTAGAATGTGCCCGCATGATCGTATCGATCGAGCTCTATCGAACCAGTCAACTTTCCCCATACTCATTGTGTTATGTAACTGGGATTTGTTTCGAATCAAATAACATCGTCACTCGAAGAGTGAAACTGAAACACATCGAGAAATACGGTCTCAGATATAAAAACGAAGACCCCAACTGTGGGATTTGTTTCGAATCAAATAACAGTGAAACTGAAACACATCGAGAAATACGGTCTCGGATATAAAAACGAAGACCCCGACCTCCTACAAGACAGCAGCGAAATCGACTATTCATCTGACTTATCCTCGGGATCGGAACCGAAAGAAAATGATAGTGTTCGGCGCAGTGACAATGACGTAAATAGTACATGGGAGTTTGGAAACAAACTAAGTCGAAGCTAAACAAACTCAGACTCAACTATTGTTTATTAGTATTATTATTATAGTTATTATAGATCTACTGTCGTCAGTGTCACAGGCTACTCGGACTAGGCCTCAGTCCCGTCGGGATTATTACAGAACGGATCAGAATTAATAGAGTTTAAAACATTTGTAATTTGAAAGTCAAGTGTTCAATATGAGTTTTGTCTCAAATATATTAGCAAAGACATGTTTTACTGTTAAAATTACCACAGTGGCTATTCTTACGACGAGGCGTAAGAATTATTGATGGACTATTCTAAGGACATGGTGGAAGTTCCGGTAGCGCATGCGCAAGTTACAAAAATATTGGCCTTGCAAGAGGGGATGTCGTAAGAAATTAAGAATAGGCAATACTTTATCTTTACGTTATGACAAAATCGTCATCGGAATAGAAGACAGGCAATTTTTACGACTACATTGTCCAACTACCATGCTTAGCCTGACATGTAGGCCTTTTTAAATTTAGTTTTAAAATCTTAAAACTTAAATTATTATTTTATATTTTTAATTTTAAAGAAAACTCACATAACATAGCCCCAAAAAAGAGTAAAGGCCAGCAAAGGGCAACGGTTCCCACTGAATATTAAAGTTATTTAATAACGAATCACCAATTTTCTGACCGACACCGAGTGGCGTCCATTGCATCGGCTACATCGATGTTATATGTCAATTGATTGGACAAAAGATATTGCGGTCAGACAATAATATCCCAAGTTCTGAATGGTCAGCTTTATTCAGTTTCCCGCGTTCTGGAAAAGTTTACCCATTGACGTCATATGACTTGAAAATATCTTGTTCAAGTATTAATTATAAACCTAATTCATACAGGGAATTGAAAGAAAAAGAAATCAGTGAATTAAAATCTAAACTTAAAGCTCAATTAAAACAGTTGTATGAACAATCGAGTCTGCTGGAGGTTCTTCAGACTGAAATTGATGATCTACATTCTGAAATTGCATCCGTATCACTCCCTCAAAAAATTAATGTGAAAGTGGACAAGAAAACATAATATAGTCATCAGTTCAGAAAGGCTGCTTACACATGTCTCATAAATCAAGTACCTGTGGATGCTACTGGAAATGTTATACAGTGTATACTTAGAGAACTTGGCAATTTTGATGCTAGTTGCAGGGTCCAAGCCAGCACCATTAGCAGTTTTGCGTATCAGTTGGGTGTACTATCAGAAATACAGTGCTGTGAGAAACTAGTTTCGAGTGACAATATAACCCTTGCCTGGGACGCAACTTCTCTTGATGGCAATCATGTGAACGAGGTTCACTTTAATGTGTCTTCATTTGACAAGATTGAAAGTTATGTATTGCAAATAGATGATTTGCCTGGTGGAAAAACTGAAGATTATGCGCTACGTTACATAAAACAAATGCATTGAAAGATGCTGCCCAGTCCTATTCGGAATGTTTTCAAGTAGACTTCATTGATGTGTTCACCAAGGTTAAGGGTTCGTTGAAAATACCATAAGTGATCGTGTAAATGTCAATCACACTGTAGTTCAATCTCTTCAGTCGACTTTGGATTTGGAATTGTTGGAACTTAACTGCAATATCCATCCACTAGAGGGTTTATTTCAAGCTGCTGTGAAATCTGCAAAGGAATTGGATAAAAAGCATGACATTGCAAGCGATACCTTTGGCAATAGTTGCTGTGTTGTCAACTGTCTGTTGGCACTAAATAAAATGCGTTTTAAACAAGGAAAAGGAGACACGACTGGTTTCAAACTTTTTATGAAAAATGTCCTTAAATACTTAGAAGAGGAATGCAATAATACAACCTCGTTGAGATCAGTCATCATTAAAGACTTGAAAAATCAACAGATCATTATGTTCTTGCAAATTTTTGGTCTGATAGGCAAAGTAATTTCTGGTCCATAGATGCGCGAACTTTACAATAACAGTAGCCATTTTGATTTGCCAAAGATCAGAACGTGTGTGAATAATATCCAGTTATTATGTGATGACCCTAAGTCATTGGCATCTGTTACTAATGATTGTTTTGGAATCTAATTGGACCGTTCTGCAGATGCAGTTTTGAACTGCTTACTAAATAATTATGTTGCTGATAGTTTATTTCTAGATACTGTTAAAACTGTTCTTAGTGAAGTATTAGTAGTTCTCAACAGACAATTAGAAAAATACTTAACTAGTAATTTATCAAATCCATCAGAAGAACTGCTATTTCAAGCAAGGTCAGCGCTTGCCAATAATGTAGAAGCCGAGAGAGTTATGGTCATTACAGACTTCCACTTCAGACGCGCCCCAAATGCAACGAGTGCCGAGAAAATTTGAAATATTGTTAAAACTGTTCATAGTGAAGCATTAGTAGTTCTCAGTAGACAATTAGAAAAGTACTTAACTGGTAATTTATGAAATCCATCTGAAGATTTGCTATTTCAAACGAGGTCAGCGCCACTAAACGATCCATGTTGGTAAGCGATATAGTGATCGATCCCTTTGTTATGGGGCTGCAACGATACACCAAGCCACGATACGATTCGCATCATGATTCATAGTCTACGATACAATTCGCAACACGATTCATGGTCTACGATACGATTAATATCACAATAGGAAATAAATTTTATAAAAGGCCTACTTTTATGATATACTTTTCTCGGTCACTAATAAGTCACTTCAAGTGTCGAAAACACCTGAACACTCGCTGAAAGTATAAAAAATATTTTGCTCGTGGACTTATTTACGCATTTAAATGAATAGTCTATTTTTGCAAAAATTTTATTTGGATAACGAATCGCGAAACGGACATTGATTGTATCGTGCATCCTGGGTTTTTAAAACATCGCGATTCATCGATGAATCGTTGCAGCCCTACTCTGTTGCCATGAATAAATATATTATAGAATATGATTGCCATCTTATCACAATTTTATCCGCATTGTCTTATACATTTCCTTAACGAACTTACCCCTTATTTTCCGATCTTAAAATTGTAATAACTCTAGATAAGGTAAAATAGAAAATGAACCACCAAAATTTAGCATTTTAGATACATCATTTATGAATACATTAAAATGACTTCATGTTAAAGTGCCTAACCTAGGCTAGTGCTTTGTTGGACAGACCAAAAATTAGCATCACGTATAACGGAAACTTCGTACTGATTCGTAAAGTGTTTTTAGGAGTTATGAACACAAAGAACTCAAAAAGTACATAATGAATTGTAGAAGTCCTGTTGGAACAATTGATGTAAACAACAAATCTATTTCTTTATAGGAGGTGATATTTTCAATTTATGTAAATTTGATAACCAACTGGATCCAGATATGGAATTTTGTATTGTTACATTTACATCAGATTATCTTGTATGTGAATCTTTACAAAACACTAAACCGAAAATCTAAATACAAGAAGGCATGAAAGATAAAAAATTTTAAAAGTTTGTATTTAAAAAATGAAAAATATGTAAATTTGGAAAATGAAATATTTGATTAATCTGTAATAATGTTTCATGGATTTTTTTCCTAATTTTTAGTGAAGCAGTAGCCATGTGACTGAATTACTTTATTCTGACTGAGCGAAGTTATCACTGTTTAAAGTTTTGGAAAGATACAGCATCATTATATATGTGAGATTCAGTTTCGCTCCTCTATTTTTTAATCAAATCATTAAATGGTGGTTGTATTTCAATCCGTCTAGAGATTAAGATTATAGGCTTATCATATTATGAATAATAAATGTCTAAATGTAACATTTGAAGCCAAAACAATAAAAGATGTATCTTTAAATAAATGTTCAAATTTTGGTTTAAAGCATAAGTTGATCTTGAGAATTCTCAGACTTCCTGTTCCGGGCATATGGGGGGGGGGGAGAGAAATGGTTAAAGGCATGCGCTTCAGATAATAAAGTCTGTCATTGAGACAAGTTGCGTGGTTTCGAGCCCACAAAGAGTATGGTCGTCAGTCTAACCGGTTTCCTCTGGGTCCTGGTTTCCTCCACGAGCTATACCTAATACGTAAAATGAAAACTTATACCACGTTAATCCCGAATTGCATGTTATTTTCAAGTTTAATTTTTGTACATATAGGCTACTCCTACACCCAAATTGGTTTGATGATAATTATTGTTTTGAGTTTGATGTTTCATTTGTTTGACACCGTCCATGTGATTTATTACAGATTTGGCGCATGGAAGCAGATATTTTCAAATTATTATTATTGAGGATCAAATTTTTTAAAGGGGTATTTATCCCCCTTGGGCCGGTTGCTCAAAGCACCGTTATCTCGTTAACAGAGAGAAAGACTGTTGCTGGAAGTCCCGTTAACTTGACTGTTGCTGGAAGTCCCGTTAACTTTAATGTGCCTTTAACGGAGGTTTGGGGCCCCGTTATCTGTTTATTGATGGCATTAGTTGGCTGTAGCAAAAAGTCATAGATTACCAATGTAGTTTTCTATAGAACATTCTAGAGGGTTGGGCGATGCGGGCCTATTACATTTTCTATACTATTCTGCAGAATTTTGGTGCACGATAGGAAATAATGGCCCCACAATTCTGTAGTGCAAATCTCATAATTTTTCTTACAGATTTACGCTAAAATTTCTAAAGGAAAAAATAAAGTATTCAATAGTGTTTTCTGTTGTAAATTCTACAGTCATCTTTTTGTCTTTAATCTAGTTTTGTGAACAGACTGCACAGTTGTCTCGCTGTCTTCAGTTTCTTGTTAATAGTATACGTCTATGAAGTTGTTATACATGTACATTGAAATTAAAATTTTTAAATTCAGCCAATGAACAAACAGTCCTCTCTTGGATTAACTTTAATGAATCCGTTAGCTAACGGATAATGAAATTGACTTTCCGTTACAAAGATAACGATGCGCAACCGGGCCCTGGTCATGATATCAGTTTTAATTTAATGGTCATGGTACTAATGAATTAATGGGCTAATTTCCCTACTCAAGTAATTAATGGTACCATTAGTTTGGAAGTTTTTAATTGATTCCCATTAATTTTAAGGACGTTTTAATGCCCATTAATAAAAGTGTTGATAAGTCATGCCCATTAAAAAAGTGTAAAACAAATTGATGCGCATTAATTAGCATTAAATGTTAATGGCAATTAATATTTGTTGGATTAATGGTAATTTACTTGATTCATGGCCATTGGTAGATATAAATCATATGGATGATTTCCCCACCTCTCATGGCAAAAGTGCCTGCGACGGCATTGGAGGAACCGTGCGTGAAAAGACTTCTGGCAAAAGCCAGTTTGCAATCGCATTCTCACCATCGAGGCAATTATGACCTTCTGTACTCAAAACATTCCAGGAATCAAATTCTTCAATGTCACACCAGAGGAGGTAAATAGTTGTGAAACGCAGTTAAAAGAAAGGTTTGAAATGGCAAGAATCATCAAAGGCACACTTCCGTTTCACCGATTCATCCCAATTTCAAAATCAAAGTTAAATGCATTTAAGTTGAGTGCACAAGCTGGCGCACCAGAATTGGTAACCGTATCAAATGTCGAGGAGGTCGTATCAGAGGAGTTGGGAGTCATTCCACCCGAAATCAAAACCCAAAACTATGTTTGCTGTGTCTATGACAATGATGGATAGGCCTAGTGGAGGAGACTTCGGAAGAATACCACATCAAGTTTATGAACACTCATGGGCCAGCAAAGATCTTTGCGTGGCCTAATGATGACAAGTGTTGGATTAGTGCTCCAGATATCTTGTATGTGGTTAAAACACCCTTACTGGCTAATTCAGGGACGTATAGTATCAGCAACAAAGACATGCACAGAATAGCTGGATTATGGAGAAAGTGGGTGGTTGAAGTCTTAAGTCGATGCACGCCAAAATAATTTGTGATGATTTATGAAGATTTTTAATCATTCGTTTCAAAATTCTAACAATCGAAATGTCCTTTACTTGGACTAGTCTTGATGTATTTGTCACTTTTGTAAACACGCCTAAATTTATTAGCCCATTAAAAAAACAGAATTTTAGTTTTAAAATGAAATGTTATATTTGAGAATTGTGGAGGTATGTAACATTTGATAAATTTATTATTACGATATAGTGTAATGATTATACCATTTGCCTTCTATGTCATCCTCTATTCCATATTTGTTGTTATTTCGTTACTATATACTTTTGTATTTTCTCCGCTTCCAATGTTTACAATTTGTTATTATTATGGGCTATGGGCAGTCATCGTGCGCAATAGCCATGTCGCTTGTCAAATTTTCACGCTCACGTAAATCACACTTCGTAATTTGTATTTTTTTTTCCTACAGCAACGGCATGGCGGAACTGCAGCGCAAGACGTCACTTGGCATGCGCGGCTACGACGACGTCTTCTGATTGGCTAGTCGTTTTCCGCGGTTAATATAAATAAGGGTTCAGACGGCTATTTTGACACCTAGTCTGCGATATCACATTAGTGGAAGCGGACGTTAAACATACCATTCCAGTTCCAGCTATTTTGACAGATCGCCTATCCGTCTTTATACCACCTATCAGTTGAAATTGATGTTCAGGTTTAAGATTTAACCACTTATGATACCATGTTTCGTCTTGAAGGCTAGATGGTTCCGGATCAGGCTGAGCAATGTATAGATTGTATTTAAGGAGCAATGTTAATTCCAAGTAAAGGGAAGTAACTCTAATACAAAGCAGGGGCCTATTTCACAAAATTTTAACTAAGATAAGATCTGAATTTTAGTTATTTGATTGGACAATATTAGATTGATTTTAGTTCTTAGCCAATCAAAATTGAAGTATCTGCTAAAATTGGGATTTTATCTTTAGTTGAAATAGGGCCCAGGCCTATATATATATGGAGTCCTGCAACTATTAAATAATGATATCTAATTTTCTAAGTGAATTATGGATACTGTAGATATTACCCGAAAACAATGAATATCATATACACAGAACAGCACGTCCGACAGGTAGAGTGACTGTCCTGGAAACGGGATGAAATCTTGAATGAATGTACAATTCGATATTTAAAGTTACAATATGGGAAATAAGATAAAGAGATGCCTGCTCTCACTATAATAGTTAAAAACTAGATAGTGTAAAGGTAATTTGCTGAAAATTTCAGTCAAATTGGTCCACTATTAGCCGAGAAAAAAGCGTTTGAAATATTCACATAGCCTCGGTCATCATTACTCAAATCATTAATATAAACAGCATAGTCTCGATTATCCACTTAATTGATTTAATTATCAACGGCCATTAAGCGACATATAGGAATTCAATCCGCCAACATCGAAGGCCAGCGTTGAATTTAAGAGTTTATTATGGCCTGGATATGTTAATTAATGTCTAATTGATTATTTAGATAACATCTCTAATGAAAGACCTGTAATAAGCAGATTTTGCTCTTGCATAATGCTATTTTAAGGAAGCTCGTATAAAGAAACGAATGAATACATGCACGAACTATATCCCTATTACAGTATTAAATGTCAATCGAGACTCCTTTGTTTGTTACATACCAGACGTTACAGTTTCCAAATTATTGTCTTTGTCTTAATTAATTGGGGTTATATCTAAACAGGTATCATCATTCATGCCAATTTTTATGTCTGAGTTTAATTTCAGTGTCTTTTTACTGGATCGTTATTGATTAGTCTCCTTTGCAGGAGCAGTAAAAGCCCTTACTGGAAAATGAAATTGTTCAACAGATTTACAAGAATGCCACAATACCCCGTGATATATCTAATCACAGAGATATGTCGGCAATAAATATTATTTTTATCTATTTATGAGTTATAGTTCATAGAATAATTTCTTTGAATGCAATTTGTTTTTATCGATCAAGATTGAATTCCAGTTATCAATAAATGGAGAAAAAACTAACATGTGGCATTGTAGGGTTGATATCTGCATAATACCTAAGGCCGGGGTACTTCTCTATCAGAGCTTTAGCCATATTTTCTAGTTACCTGGCTGTTGGGTCTCTCTTTTCTGTAATATGGGTGAAGCCCAACAAATAGCGAGTTTCTGAAATCTCCAAGAAATTGCGTATATAGGAAAATTTATATTGTCACTGACAAGACTTGCGACCCAATGCATTGTTGATTTGTATCAGACGTTGTAATAGAGGGAGTCGACATACATTTTACCTGAATGAGAAGGTTGATGTCTGACGCAATATTTATGATTTTCAAATAATGTTTGCAACAAATTGCAAATAATTTCAACAGGGACTCCCATGAACTGAAATCAGTTTGTGGCATCCAACAGTTTTGAAATCCACATTTACTGGGCATTTTAATATGATTGTAGTTAGTAGGATATATCAGAGAATTCATCACGCTATTTATAATGTAACTTACAATGAAGTTTGTGGACTTATGTCGACTTTGCATCTTACTGCAACTAGTTGGGAGACAGTTGCAAGTTTTCTTATCTCAATCATATCCTCAACTGAATTCGAGGTACTCTTGTCGACTCGTAGCTATTACACTTAACTGTGCACGTTTATGGCTGGCGGATGTGGACAAAAAGCTGATTTAAAATAATGCATATTAATTCGACATTTAATATCTATATGAACTCCTCTATACTAATTCCATTTAATACGTGTCTTAAGTCCGCCAATTACTAGCTAGGAGATAATATTTGTATTAAATCAACCAATGGGAGAACTATTATTAATATCTATATTAAATCAATTTAATATGTGTATCGAGTCCACCAATCACTAGCTAGGAATTAATATCTATATTAAGTCAACCAATGAAAGTCACCCTTCCAATATCCCACAGCCATGTGTCGAATTCGGAGAGTGGATAGTCGAAAAGTTAGCACGTGCGCGCTGAATCACGATGTCTGTCATTGGGTCAACTGGTGGGGTTTCGATTCTCCAGATGTACATGACAAGGAGTAGGGTCGCCAGTTCAGCCTCTTGGGTTTTCTCCGGTTTCCTCCCATTGCTAAAGACCCCTACGCGCAATCGAATTATTGTAATAAAATTAAACCATGTTAGTCACGAATAACTTTGTTGTGTCGAGTTGACATTCAACCCCTTTCTCTCTCTCATTTCGAATAGAGATTCCGCGGAGAACGCTAGATCGCAACGGTCCTAACATTTTAGCACATATGTCACGTGGATTTTGGGTTAGAGTAAGGGTCAAGACCAGCTGATTTAGTCAAAGTCTCGGGACAAAAACACGGATACCCTAGCCTAAGTCTTACGTACGCTCGGTACAGGCATAGACCCATAACTTGATAAGATTCAAAATTCTACAATGATTTCGTGTTTTTTCTAATCAAGACTTTCTGATCTAATTCTTCAAAGTTCCCAACAAAGGTTGGGCGATTTAGGGCTTCGTTTTTATTCTGGACCACAAGAATACCTGGCACGACAGGCATACTATTATTTTCAATCGTTGACGTTGCTCACAGCGTCGAAATGCGGAGCAGTTATTGAAAGGGTGGCTTATATTGGTTGATTTAATACATATATTATTTCTTAGCTATTGATTGGTGGACTTATACACATATTAAATGGAATTAATATAGATATTGACTTAATACACATATTAAATCGATTGAATATGGATATTAAATGTCGAATTAATGTGCATATTAAATCAGCTTTTTGTCCACATCCGCCAGCCATATTATATACGCTGCATTATTAGGTCTGTCATTGAATCAATTGGCGTTGTTTAGATTCCCCGGTTGTACCTGATTAGCGTCGCTTGTCCAACCTCGTGTTTTCTCCGGCCTTGAGAACGCGATGGAACATTATTAAATGAGTACATCAATAATTACTGCAAGAGTCATGCAGAGACTCGAAATTGTAATTGTCATTTCACCACGGGTTTAATTTGATGCCGCATTGTAAGAAGATATAAATGGCAAAACTGTACAAAAGGTTTACATGGCCTTGATTATCTTGTAAGTTAATAAATGCTTCTGTTGAGGTGATTCATCTTTTATGTTATATTTGATACAGTTCTAGAACACTCTTTATAGCACTCTAAAATCCTTCTCCTTCTTCTCGAATTATAGCATGACATTTTCACTTCAACCGGTTACTTTTGATAAGCGTCAAGCAAAACAGGCGTCCAAACATATTCATGAGGCTTTTCCTCCCCTTTTAAAACCACATCGAGTGCAATCGATGCTGGGGAAGATTTCCTCCCATTCAAATCACAATAATGCATTATTGTTGTTTGGTTTGTTTTGTTTTTAGAAAGAATGCATTATAGGTCACGTGCGGTTCTTATCCTTGTATGTTCTAGATCCATGACTGTCTGCCTTCCTGTACTTGTATGAAAGATGCTGAAGGAGCTGACATGGTTACTTTAGGAAATTCTCGTTTACAGCGTCAAACAAAATATGGAGCAGTCTTGGAAAGGACGGCATTCGTTGGTTGAATTAATATACCGTAGTGAAATAATATAATTCCAAGCTAGTGATTGGTGTACTTTTAATCCATTTTAAAATTCGCTGTTCTAGATAGAGTAAATTAGTATAAAAATGGGTAGATATTATTTCGCACAAATTACAAGTGTAAGAAGTTAAATATATTTTACTATTCCAACGATGACTAATTTGATGTTTTAAAATTTACAGTAGATTTCAACCCTCTTTTATATTGGGCTGTATTTAGGAGGGACATACATGCATTTTCCATATGCGTTTTAACTGCGGATTCATTAAATACACCAGAATCGTGGCAACTGCCAGGCCACTTCACAATGATACTAAAAAACGATGGTCCGGTAGCCAGGTAAACTGAAATAAATAAATCATTTGTGTTACTCTTGATCAACAACAGCCAGTCTTTTTCTATAGCAGTCAGATGCAGGTTTTACATATACTCGCAAACTCCAGCAAATTCAAACAATTTCAATTTTTAATTACACAAGCAATTAACTATAGCCATAATTAGTTCCATGACTAACGTTTAAATACCTGGGTATGTAGTGCAGGATAACCTTATCGACAAATGTATTCATTGGTATTTAACGTTGGTGGTTTTTTTTTATCAAGTAGCCGTCGATGCATCCAACTACATTAAAACCTAAAACAGAAAAGTTATGTGGGATTTATTTAAGCCTATCACTGAAATAAAACCTAATTATTACAATATCATTTTTCTTCACAACTTACCTGCAATGTTGAAAAAAACGCCTTGAAACGTCAGCTTCTTCTCTTTGTCCTCCAGACCAGGCGCGGATCCAGGGGGAGGGGGCGTGCATTATCTCCACTGGGGGCGAGACCACACCTAATTATTACCCTTTGGTTGGGATGGCCTAGTGGTCTAGAGTGCCGCGCTTCGACCTCTAGCTGGCCGGTCACCTCTGGCTTGCGGCTGTGGTTTCGAGCCCTGGTGTGAGCGTATGTGGCATGGAGATAGGGGCGCCTTCTCAACCTCGTGGGTTTCCTCCGGGCACTCCGGTTTCCTCCCACTGCTAAAGACCCCTATGCGCAAGCGAATTATTGAAATAAAATTAAACCATACGTTAGTCCCGAAATGACCTAGTTTGTGTTGAGTGGACGTTAAACCCCATTTCTCTCTCTCAAATGTATGGCCTCTCCCTCGACAAAATCCTGGATCCGGGCCTGCAGACGGTCCTACTTACAGTCGGTTGTGATATCCCACGGTGTCAGACACCACTAACTGGTACCAGTTGCAAAAAATCGCAGAACAACTAAAACACATTTAAGGTTTCATCAAAATATGATTAAAAGTGTGGCCTCTATACACTACAGGGTTCACAAATTGATATACCATGTTTGTTTTGTTTTTTTACAAAATTCGCGTACATGCGTCGTCATTTTGTCCGGCGGTTTTGGTCCAATTGTGACGAAATTGGAACTCAACCTTCATTACGTTGTAACGGTGAATGGTTATCACAATCAGGGTCCATACTTCGCGACGTTACCAAAAGGGTTCTAGATCTTTCGGGTATAAACATAGCTTTTAAAGCGGCTTTGGGTAAGATTAGATAAAGAGCTGGTAGTTCTCACTATGATTGTTAAAAAAAATATAACGAAAAGAGAATATATTGAGGATTTCAGTCAAATTACTTCACTCTTTGCCTAGAATTAGGCAAAACAATTATGGCCTAACCTCGATAGTCGTTACTTCCGTTGTCACAAAGTCTTCTATTTGACAGAAAGAATGTCAATTACTATTTTCTGTAATTTAACATACTATTGAAAGAAGAGGAGAAATGGCCACGTCGATTTGGTCGGTCTCGATGGTCTGAACGGGTTTGGATTCTATTTCTGTTAGGGAAAAGGTTCTTCACAATGTACTTTATTTTGTCATGATGACAGCATTTTCCCCACAGCACATATCATTAGCCCAGATACATACAACATACACAAAATTATCTTAATATGCTGTTTACTAAGTATCTTGAAAGCGTGGTCTGTGTATTGATGAGTAACAGAAACCAAAAATTACCGTCACTCTTTCCGCAAATATACATAACCATCAATGCAGATTTAACTCTTAGAATTACATAATGTGTCTTTATGATTGCCAGGAGTGCGACGGACACGGCACCACGCAGCTTTTATCGCTATATCCTCCCACAAAGAATCAGAGACCAAGCTAGTTTGCTTGCCCATTGCAAAGATTTGACAAAACAGAATCTGATTGTTAAAAGGTCATTTTTTCATTAACCGCATATGAACAATATCATGCATTATATTCATATATAATTTTCCAAAATGATTTCTGAATAAATGACAGAACGGAAAGCAAAGGTGGGGTAAAAAGCGCCACAAAGCCATAAAAGATGAATGGCTGCCCCGCCCTTGGACTCGGATTAGTTTGGGTCAGAAATAGCGAGAGATGGTGGTGAGTTAGAGCAGGCAATGCTGACCCCTAACAAGCTAAACTATTGTAATATCAGGCAGTGTTGACCCCCTAACAAACTAAGCAATTATACATAACTGATAGTTAGAGCAGGCTATGCTGACCCCTAACACGGTAAACAATTATAACAATAATAGTTGGAGCAGGCAATGCTGACCCCTAACAAACTAAACAATAAACTTGTCAGAGCAGGCAATACTGACCCCTAACAAGCTAAACAATTTGTAACACAACTAATAATTAGAGCAGGCAAAGCTGGCCTCTAACAAGCTAACCAATTATATCATACCAAATTAGTCAGAGCAGGCAATGTTGACCTCTAACAAATTTAATTCATTTGTAATACAACTAATAGTAAGAGCAGACAATGCTGGCCCGTAACAAGCTAACCTATTGTAATATCAGGCAATGTTGGCCCTTTATACGCTAAAAACAATCATAACATACTAATAGTAAGGGCACGCAATGCTGACCCCAAAAATGTTAAACCATGATAACATAACTAATAGTTAGAACAGGCAATGCTGACCCCTAACAAGCTAAACAATTGTAATATCAGACAATGTTGACCCCTAATACGCTAAACAATTATAACATACTAATTTAGAACAGGCAATGCTGACCCCTAACAAGCAATACAATTATAACAGGCAATGCTGACCCCTAACACACTAAACATAACTATGTAATAATTAGAGCCGACACCTAAAACACTAAACAATATCAGCGCATGAATAGTACTAATTAATGGTAACGTTTTTAAAAGCATCAGATTTCCATCTACCCATTCTCTGAATGACTGCCATTGGAAACACCTGTGCTGCAGCACCACTGGCTGCCCCTATCCTAAAACTGTGACTCTTGTAAAAATTTTGATTTAAACCTATAAACTGCAAGATTGATTTCAGGGAAGACGAAAAGTAAGAATAAGAAATTGGGTTACAATCAGGTAATAGAAAGAGAGGAACCCCGGTATGGTTAGATCGGTCCAGATATGATTTAAGGGAAACCACAGGACAGTATACATCATTAAGCCTACATGAAATGAAAATAGTTTTAGGATGTAAATCGCTGTGCTTATAATTTGAAATAACTTTAGATGCACCTGATCAAGTTCCCCTATCCCCAACAAAAGTAACACTGGACAGTTGTACAATTTTATTTTTATGTAGATGATTTTTGAACGCAATTTAACCTATTCGTAAAAATGCATAAAGAGGGAGAAATGGGGTTTAACGTCCACTCAACACAAACTAGGTCATTTCGGGACTAACATATGGTTAAATTTTATTTCAATAATTCGCTTGCGCGTAGAGGTCTTTAGCAGTGGGAGGAAACCGGAGGAAACCCACGAGGTTGAGAAGGCGCCCCTGTGCTCACACCAGGGTTCGAAACTCTGGTTAAAAGAGTTATTGATCACAAGAGGTAAGGCTTTAAGTAGATCAACCAAAATAGAATGTGTAATAGGTAAACGACTGTCAATTGCTCCTTTCTTCTTTTGAACCCCTTTTAGAATTTTTTTTATTATGAATGAACTTGTAGGATCTGTATGTTGGTGCATCTTATGAATAAAACTTATGGCTGCTAAATGAGATGCTATGGTTGAAGGACTATAATTGGCTAGAAACAGGTGTGCAATGAATTCAGCAATCATAGACTGGGCTGATGGAAATACAGATGCAGAGTGGAAACAAAAATATTATATTTATTGATCATTCTGTTACATGTTACAATTGTAGTAGGTGACAAGGATGTCAGGAATAATGAAGACGCTACAGATCGAAGAGTTGTGGCGGAATTGTTGTTGGTTGAGCTGCAAGCCAAGGGACAAGTGAATGAGCCTTCTGAAAGGAGAAGTGAGATACCAAGTCACAGATAATGTTGGATTTACCTGAGATATGGCGGGCCCTGAAGTATATATTATAACGTAAAGAAGCAATAATTAGACGACGAACTAAGGAGCTATAAAACAGATAATTGGAAAAGTGAAAAATATCCTTAGCAAGTTTGCATGGATCAGTTGACTTATTTTTTGATGACCGGTCATTGTCACCTATCTGTAGAAAAACACAATCATAATAATTAGAATTTAAGATTAATGTTTGAGAATGATTTTTTTTTAATATAGATTTAGCACCATTGCAAACAGTACCACCCCCAATACCCTGAAAATCTACTTGAATTTCTGTTCCAGCAAGTCCTACATTTAACCATTGGAAATAGTTTTCTGCGCAAAATTTTTCTAAACGCCAGACATAGGAATGACCAAAAACAAGAACTTTGAGGACCATGATGATCTGTAAATCTGCATCAAAGTATACACAAAATTAGAAAATTCTACTCACTAAATGAAGATCTAAATTTAAAAATTTTAAACAATGGATACGTAATCAACTAAGAGGTTTAACCATTAATACATGTAGTTACTGTGAGAAAAATTCCTTCCTTGCTTGTTCAGTGTGATTGAAAACCAAAAGACCTGTTTATAACTGAGCGGTAGTGCACTAGTTACCAACCCAGCTGATTGGACAAGTGAATAAGGACAACCCAATCATAATTGCCTATTTGGGGAAACCATGCAGCTATCACATGTTTTTTGACCTGAGTGTACTAAAGACAGCTGTATTATTCAGGCTGAAACATTTTTCTATCCCTATAAGCTAATAGTTACAATGATGTACTTTTATTTAAAGTGAATGGTTAAGAGATAGAGTGGCCAATTGATAAAATTTTCTCATCCTGCATCAAACTATTTTATTTACATTAAAAAATGTTTTTCAACACATCAAATTAACATGGTTTGACCCAGATTACTCCTTTATAGTACTTTGAGAAGATAATTAAAAATCAAAAGGAGCACCAAAAATGTAAAAGTTTTGACAATGAACAAGAGTTTGCACACGCGTCCAATTTGGTGGAGTTCTCTCATCGATGTGGAACAAAGGCCGAAGAAAGCGCATCGGGTGCAGATACATGATGCAGATGATGGCTTCTTCGGGGGAATATTATGGCTTGAGGTTGGTTCTACGAATAACAACTGTGGTCTTGTAACCGTGTCCAATGCAAACCAAAAGACGAGGTCGTTTAAATCTTTATTATAAAAAAACCCTGTAAAAATATACATACATAGAATTAACATCAATAACATTTAATTTTATAATACATATAATACACTTTAAAATAGTTCCAACATTACACTGTATTACTATTATATCATAAGACTATATATTTAATTCTATACCGTACTCATATCTTTACAGTAATAATGATCTTTCTATTTCTAATTATTTAAAGAAAATACTTATATATAAAATAACATACCCTAAAAGGGGTTTTAAAGATCTCAGTGTTGAAACAACACTACCATATATGATTATCAGCTAGAAGGTATCCTATATAAATAAATGATTCTATGATTATCTTATGCTAAAACTAAACTAATATTACTAAATGATATTACTTATTGCTTAAGAGCTGTAGAATATGTATAAATGTATTTTACTGTATTTGTAAAGAATAATATATGAAATAACTAATTTACACATCTTACATTCACCACATCCCCAGACAATACCAATGATACTCAAATACACATACCTTTAATTAGATCAATGAAGACTTGACCAAAAGTATCTTCAGAAACTGAAACAACTTATAAACTTTGATGCGCGAAATACAAGTTAAAGATTTAGAAGGTAATCTTAACAATCCGACACACTCAAAATCCTAAGTAAAACTGAATTTGATTGTTACACCTGTAACCCAGGAAGTTGGGTTTGTTAGGAAAAGTATCCAAGGAGATGATGAGATGATAGTCACTGATGTTGTTACAAAGACCTGTCCAGAAGCTGAACATCCAGTGACTATGAATATAAGGGTTCAAAGATCAGATGAAAGTGAAAGTTTGTTATTGTTTATTAAGCTGCTGTCAGTGTAGTGCAGTTTAGACTAAAACCTATTATATAATTAAAACACCAAAATTCCACACTATCACATTCTCCCCTCCTTAAAGAAAGGTCGTCTCGACAATTAAAACTAAAACCAAAATATCAAACTAGGTTAAAACTCGTATATTCAAAACTAAAAACCACATATTGTCCTTATAGCTTCGCACACAATTCTTCTTCGTTCAGGTGGTAAATTGACGAACTCATCTGAAGTCAGGTACACAAACAGGTTTTCTGGACTCATGACCACGGAAGGCGTAATATTCATGATGTAGTCCCCACCTTGGTATTTCTGTGGTAGTTGCCTGTTCCTTGCTGATCTTCGTGGAGGTTCTGGGGAGTCATCTTCTGAACTAGGTAAATGATCAGACTGGAGTTCCACCTCACTTTCATGAGTTTCTTCCACATCTCCACTCACCTCATGTTGTCTCGTGGGGCTAGCTGGTGGCGAAGGAAGTCTTCCCCGATCCACTATCACAACATCGTCATCCTCTTCACTTGACTCTACCTCCGGCTCTTGAATGACAGCCGTCTTCCTCCTGGGTTTAGGTACTGGTGCAGCACTATCGGGTAAATTGAAAGGAATGGAACCAATTGGAAGAAGATTATTCCGATGAAGCATCCGAATTCTTCCAACACCATCTTCTCGTTTTACCTCATAGACTGGTATATCGGGATGGGGTTGTTGTATCACCGTATAGACCTGTTCTTCAAATTTATCCGCGATCTTGTGGCGTCCGTCTTTAAAAACTAATTTCTTCACTAATACTCTGTCGTCTTGTTCTAATACTGACTCTGTAGCTCTTCTGTCATAATTCTTCTTTTGTTGTTGCTGAGATCTTCCAATGGTTTCTGAAGCTAATTGATACGAATATTCCAATCTCTTCTTAAGGTCTTGCATGTAGGTTCGGTATGATGTTATTTCCGATTCGTTGACGATGCCAAGTAACACATCCACAGCAAGAAGTGGCTTCCTCCCAAACATGAGACGAAATGGTGAAAAATGGGTGCTGTCATGCTCTGTGCAGTTATAGGCATGTACCAGGGAAGGCAGATACTGTTTCCAGTTTAATTTCTGTTCTACTTCCAAAGTTCCCAGCATGTTTAATAGCGTCCGGTTAAAACGTTCGCACATTCCATTTCCGCTTGGGTGATATGGTGTTGTTCTGGTCTTACGCATACCTGTTAATTTGCAAAGTTCTTGGATGATGCGGCACTCAAAACTTCCACCTCGATCACTGTGTATCCTTTTTGGAAATCCGTAATGGACGATGAAATTGTCGAAAAGGATCCTCGCTGTTGTTTTGGCATCCTGGCTTCTTGTTGCAATCGCCTGAGCGTACCTGGTAAAATGATCAGTGATGACTAAGATGTTCGAATATTTCCCTTTACACTCCTCTAAACACAAATAATCCATACAGAGAATCTCCATAGGTTGTGATGATGTAATATTCACTAGTGGTACTCGAGAATTAGTGGAGGACTTGCGCATGAGGCATCTCTTGCAAAATTTCAAATATTCGTCGACATCTGCAGACATCCGTGGCCAAAATACTCGTTCTTTAAGAAGCGTTAAAGTTCTGTCACGTCCCAGGTGACCTACATCGTCATGGCAACCTTTTAAAACAGACAACTTTTCAGATGTTGGTATAACTAGCTGGTGAATATCTCCATCATTACCTGTAGATTTTCTATACAGCACATCATTCTTGACAATAAGCTTGTTGAATTCCCTTAGGTAAACACCTTCATCCCTTGAAAATGGGGGTGATGTCGGTTTACACTGTCTAGTTACTGCCGTGTGGATGGGACCGATAACCGAATCGCTCTTTTGTTTCCTGGACCAATCCACAAAACTGTCTGAAGATGACAAATCCTGTAAAGATGAATCCGGAACTACTTGAGTTGCCAAACATTCAACAAAACCTCTTTCCAATAATGATGATGGTAAAGCTTTGATGATCTCAGATGATATACTGGTAATTTCTTCTTGATGATCTGATGTTAGCCTGGATAAGCAATCTGCGTCGATGTTCTGACGTCCAGGTCGATATTTGATGCTAAAGGTGTAGTTCTCCAAGGCTGCCAACCATCTATGTCCAGTCGCATCTAATTTCGCAGAGGTGAGAACATATGTTAACGGGTTGTTGTCAGTAAAAACAGTACAGGTGTTTCCCAGTAAATAATGATGAAACTTGTCAGCCATAGCCCACTTAAGTGCCAAAAATTCCAATTTATGAGCTGGATAGTTCTTCTCGGACCGTGCTAAACTCCTACTGGCGTAAGCTATAACCCGATCTTTACCGTCTTGATGTTGATACAGTATGGCTCCCAAGCCAACACCACTGGCGTCTACATGAAGAATGTATGGCTTGGTGCTATCTGGATAAGCAAGAACTGGAGTGGTTATCAAAGCCTCTTTCAGATGTTCAAATGCTTGATCTTGTTCTGTCTTCCACTTCCAGACATTTGGCTGTTCTGTTTTCCCTTTTCTCCCCCTGGTTTTTGAAGTAGTGGTTCCAGTCAATAGTTCATTCAATGGCTGTGCTATCTTTGAAAAGTTCTTGATAAATCGCCGGTAGTATCCTGCAAATCCCAAAAAACTTCTTAACTCATCAATGTTGGTAGGAATCTTCCAATCTTTAACTTTATTGACTTTCTCTGGGTCAGTATGAACTCCCTCAGATGACACGACATGTCCCAAATATTTGACCTTGGTCTGGAAGAATTTGCATTTCTTTGGTGCTAGCTTTAAACCCCATTCTTCAAACCGTTGAAAAACTAACTGTAACCGTTCTAAATGTTGTTCATATGAGTCCGAAAAAATGATGACATCGTCCAAGTATATCATACAGATCTTGAGGTGAAGATCGCCAAGACACTCCTCCATAAGTCTCTGGTAAGTTGCCGGCGCGTTGGTCAATCCAAAGGGCATCCTATTGAATTGGTAAAAGCCTAGAGGACCTACGGTGAATGCTGTCTTACATTTATCAGTTGACTTTAATTCGACTTGATGGTAACCACTTTTCATGTCCAAAACTGAAAAATATTTCGCACCAACTAAGTTGTCTAAAATCTCATCAATGTGTGGTAGAGCATAAGCATCTTTGATGGTTCTTCTGTTTAGCTGGCGGAAGTCAACGCACATACGCAGAGAATTGTCTTTCTTACGACACAAAACGATGTTAGAAGACCAAGGACTATGCGACTTGGTGATTATTCCACTTTTAAGTAAGTCTTGGAGGTGGTTTCTTACTTCATCATACATAGCCGGTGGTATTCGTCGATGTTTCTGTTTGAATGGTACGTTGTTTTCTAAGTTAATAGCATGTTTCACCAGACTGGTACACCCAACATCAATGTCACTACTTGAAAATATATGTAGCCATTTCTTCATAAAATCTGATGCTGCCTGATGTTCCTCTTTAGTCATGGTGTCATCAGCTAATACAATCTTATCCAAAATGGTTGATTCTTCAGGAACAGTAGATTGAATGCTCGATGAAGTCACGTGATGCGGTTGATCAACTATGGTAACTGGTGTCAGTTCACAAACTATAGCACTGGGTTGAATTAACACAGGGTACGATGACAAATTTGAAACTGTGACAGATAATAAATCCTTGTTACCAGGTATAAAATTCACAAGAATTGGAGCTATTTCTAACGACGCTGGTAAATTAGACTGTGATGAAGATTGACACAAAGCTTGACACGACTTAGATGAAATACTTTTCACAAAACACGTTAAAACTATAGACTTGTTACTATGTAGTAAAATAGATTTTCTTTCCGCACATTTAACAATACCAACACGGTTATCACATTTATCTTTACTAGCTTTGTGCTGAATCTGCATGCACTGAAAGGTTAGTTTCCATGAATTATGCTGAATTAACTTACAAAAATTAACACCATGAAGTTCCTTTGCTGTGTTCATAAAAGGTTGTAAAATATTAGTACCTAAAATAACTGGTATCCTGTTATGAAAATCGGTATCAGGAACAATTAAAAATATACAGGTTAACGACGTTTCTGATATGGATGGTACGCATACATCCGCTTGTGTCCAACCTAAATATGGTAATTCATGACCTCCTGCATTATCAGCTAGAAGGTATCCTATATAAATAAATGATTCTATGATTATCTTATGCTAAAACTAAACTAATATTACTAAATGATATTACTTATTGCTTAAGAGCTGTAGAATATGTATAAATGTATTTTACTGTATTTGTAAAGAATAATATATGAAATAACTAATTTACACATCTTACATTCACCACATCCCCAGACAATACCAATGATACTCAAATACACATACCTTTAATTAGATCAATGAAGACTTGACCAAAAGTATCTTCAGAAACTGAAACAACTTATAAACTTTGATGCGCGAAATACAAGTTAAAGATTTAGAAGGTAATCTTAACAATCCGACACACTCAAAATCCTAAGTAAAACTGAATTTGATTGTTACACCTGTAACCCAGGAAGTTGGGTTTGTTAGGAAAAGTATCCAAGGAGATGATGAGATGATAGTCACTGATGTTGTTACAAAGACCTGTCCAGAAGCTGAACATCCAGTGACTATGAATATAAGGGTTCAAAGATCAGATGAAAGTGAAAGTTTGTTATTGTTTATTAAGCTGCTGTCAGTGTAGTGCAGTTTAGACTAAAACCTATTATATAATTAAAACACCAAAATTCCACACTATCACAGTCTCATGTGTTAGAAACTGTGGAACGGGTTGGTGGTTGCCCTCAAACGGTCACATGTGATCTAGGGACAGAAAACGTTCACGTCGAAAAACTGCAGACAGTGTAAATCCGCTCAGAGGACGGACAGAAGAAATACATCAATTTAAGGGATATGGGCTTGGTGGTCTATTCTCCGCCGCTGATTCGTGTATTAGTTTCTTCAAGGACCGAGATAACGGCTTGCATATCGACCGCGGTCCTCTGCACGTCGACTGTCTCCAATTTTGCCCCATGCAAGTCAACTGAGAAGAACTAGACAGAGTTGCAATTGAATGGAATCCGCAAACGGAACAATTTCGCCAGGTATTCAAACCCCAAACGATGTCAACGAGGCTGCCGACCATTATGTAAAAGTAAAACTGATTGATGAATTAGAATTGGATTCTTACGGAGACAACATTCAGTAAGCCCCGTATCAATTGTACAGCGATGCACAAACCCACCATGTTTGTAGCCTAAGTAGTACGGTAACGGGTCGACAAACATGGAATTGTAGTCCACCTAATGTTTATTGTTGGATTATATATAGCTTTAGTATGTGTAGATTCAGAATCCGGATGATGCACCCCTGGCATCCTTGGGGAAATTTAAGTATTGACGATGGCCGCCATGAGGCATTTTCTGATCACTGAGTGGGGAAAATACGTGACAGATTCTCTCGGGCTATGGTTTGAAGGTGGTTTCTAAAAAGATTCGAAACAAAAATCCGATGAGCTTGTGAATTCCTCCCTAAAATGAGGACTATTTCCGCATGGGGGCTAAATACAAAATGGTAGCTAATTTCGGAGAAAACTTATAAAATTTCCTTAAAAAGGTGTGTTACACATGTATATTGAAATAAAGGTTTTTGGTGCATTATATATCTTCTATATGCTTAGTTTCAGAATCTAGTGAGCTTGGATATTCCTCCCAAATTTACAATGGCGGCTGTTTTTGTTGGGGTTTTTTTTGGGGGTGGCGGGTAATCTCATAATGTTCCCTAATACAGTGGGTTATATACTGAAATATAGGTTTTCATTGTCAATTTCTTCCTTCAGTCATAAGCACAAATACATGTTCAACCAAAAGGTGTTCCAATCCGATGATATTCTTCCCCTTATATTTTTTTACGGACACAAAGTACACACGGTCAAATACAATCAACTATCCATACTCCTTGTAGTGTTCCTTGATTAGAGCTTATCCCACTACTTTCTGCTGGAAAGAGATAAAATTCTTGTTCTAAATTATGATTGATCAATAGTCCGATTAATACTGCGTTACAAATGCGTTGTCATTAAAACAAGGCGTCAAGTTGGACCAAATGTGTTTACATAACGTTACGTCCAATCTCGTTCCCAGAGGCAGCCGCGGGACCGGAGGCCTCTGGTTACTACTACTACTTGGTGTTTAACGTCCCTGAACCCGATCTTGGGAGGGGAGTGGTTGGGCGAGGGATATGACTGTTCAAGTGTGTTTTAAAGCGATATTTTGTAAAAGATTTCGTTATTAGTATTATCAGAGATTGTTAGAAATCCATCTTGCTTCGTTTTGAACAGACCCCGTTGATAAGTGTGCATTGATAAGTGTGTATATTGCCCGACGGATAACACTTTTTTTTCTCCGATAGTGGGTTTATACTTTAAGTGTAAAATATTCAAATTATAAATGGTAGCGGGTATAGTCAATTCTGACAAGAAAAGTGTTGACTGCTCATAACTGATATCCAATTACTGAATATTGACTTGTAAATCAATTAAATGGTTTTATCCGTTTAACAAAGCTCTTTATTTACGAAATCAGCTGAAACAACATATGTTGAACAGAACCGGTTCAAGTATCAACTTGTGATATGTGTGTCCTCCATTTTGAATTGTCCAGCCAGATGTCTCATAACCAGTTGGGGGTGGGGGGTAATCTCATAATGTTCCCTAATACAGTGGGTTATATACTGAAATATAGGTTTTCATTGTCAATTTCTTCCTTCAGTCATAAGCACAAATACATGTTCAACCAAAAGGTGTTCCAATCCGATGATATTCTTCCCCTTATATTTTTTTACGGACACAAAGTACACACGGTCAAATACAATCAACTATCCATACTCCTTGTAGTGTTCCTTGATTAGAGCTTATCCCACTACTTTCTGCTGGAAAGAGATAAAATTCTTGTTAGGGTTTCACACTGCGTAGCTTGTGTGAAACACTATTGTTTTTGTTAAAATTATTCTTATTATTATTCTTCTTATTATTATTATTTTTTTTTCCAATTTGCTTATATCTCAGCAACTTCTTGTCGGATCGATACAATGTCTTCAGTTTTACAGGGAAAGTGGGTGTGACTTAGAGATTAAAGCTATTCCCGGCATTCTGCGACATTGCGAAATGTCCGAAATCACCGAAAATGTAGTTTTTTGAAATATTGCCGTAATATTAACAATAATCATTGGATTTTAGCATATGATGCATTTTGACATAGCCAGAAACAGGGGACATAGCTATGTTACTTTTGATTTTTGATTTTCGACGAATCTTGGAAGATATTAGGCGCCAAATTTTGAAAATTTAAATTTTTACAAAAAACTTTTTTATTTATTAATTTTTTTATATGACATTTTAACCAAGGTTAAAGAGTCATCTGATTTGAACAAAAATGTCAACATTTTTTGTTTCCGTAATTTTCATTGGCCGCCATTGGCTAATTCAGTTTTTCAGTCCTACATTATTTATTTATTGTTCGATTTGTATAAAACTATGTTCATATGTTCCGTGGTTAAAAATGCCATTTTTTTTGTTACCGGTAAAGTTTCCTGTAGGCACCGGAAGTGGCGTAAATTCAGCAAAAACTACAATATTGACAGTTCGGTACATCTTTTTGAAAGCAAATATTATTTTTTTCAAATCTTATATGACTGAAAAGATGTGCCATGTAAAGGCGCACAAAACATCGGGCTCAGTTTTTTTAATTTCGATTTCGTTTTCTGGCAATTTGGATTAAAGGGTGAAAAAAGGTGTCAATATAAGCTATTTACAACCCATCCAGCGTCATCATATTAAAAAATATATCTTCGTAACACTCATAAACTCGTAGTCATAACCCATACGAAGAGAATGTATGTGAAAATTAATTTGTAATATGCGCAGTTGCCGAGAAATGGGCAATTTTGCATGAGTCACTTTTCACGTAATTTTGGCTGTAAAAGAATCAACAATTATTCGATTTTCAATTTTCTTTCGCCATTGGATGCCTAATGCCATAGTGGACTATGTCAAACCATTTTACCTCTTGCGCTGTCACCGGAAATGACGTTATTTACTCAAAACTTAAATTTTAGCCCTCAAAAACAATATTTTATTCAAATGAGTCGTACTTGTTATTTGTTTCAAATTATGATATTTGATTCTATTGATCAAATAGAATGAACCCATATGATCACACAGATACCACAAAATGGTTTCCAACTTGTACAGTTGCAGAGAAATGGGCGATTTTCCTTAAGTCACTTTTCAAGGTTTTTGGTCTATAAAAGTGTCAGATATTATTCGATTTTAATAAAATTTTCACCATATGATATCTTATATCATTTATGATTTCATAGAACTAATTTAACATTTTCAGTATTTCCGGAAGTAATGTCATTTTGGCAAAAACTGTATTTTTAGCCTCCAAAACAGATATTTTTTTCAAATGAGTCTGATTTGTAATATATTTAAAATTATGATATTTGATTCCAATCAACAATTAGATTGAGCCCATACGATCATATAGATACCAAAAAAATAGTTTTTATCATGTGCGGTTTCCGAGAAATAGACGATTTTCTACAAGTCACTTTTCAAGGTTTTTGGTCTATAAAAGTGGCAATTCTTATTCGATTTACATACAATCTTCGCCATATGATGCCTTATGCCATTTCTGATTTCATAAAACTAATTGAACATTTTCATTATCACCGGAAGTAATGAAATTTTGCCAAGTAACATATAAATATATAAAATGAATTGATATTGCTGGATTTGGTCGATTCTTCGTCCATTTTATTTGATGTTTGCAATACTTATTTGGAAACCTGTTTAATGGTTTCATTGGTATCGGAAGTGACATATGTTCAAGGGCAACATGGCATCGAAAGTAACGTGGCACCAGTGAAACCCGTCATTCCTGCATGCAGGTCTAGTTCTAAATTATGATTGATCAATAGTCCGATTAATACTGCGTTACAAATGCGTTGTCATTAAAACAAGGCGTCAAGTTGGACCAAATGTGTTTACATAACGTTACGTCCAATCTCGTTCCGCATGGGGGCTAAATACAAAATGGTAGCTAATTTCGGAGAAAACTTATAAAATTTCCTTAAAAAGGTGTGTTACACATGTATATTGAAATAAAGGTTTTTGGTGCATTATATATCTTCTATATGCTTAGTTTCAGAATCTAGTGAGCTTGGATATTCCTCCCAAATTTACAATGGCGGCTGTTTTTGTTGGGGTTTTTTTTGGGGGTGGCGGGTAATCTCATAATGTTCCCTAATACAGTGGGTTATATACTGAAATATAGGTTTTCATTGTCAATTTCTTCCTTCAGTCATAAGCACAAATACATGTTCAACCAAAAGGTGTTCCAATCCGATGATATTCTTCCCCTTATATTTTTTTACGGACACAAAGTACACACGGTCAAATACAATCAACTATCCATACTCCTTGTAGTGTTCCTTGATTAGAGCTTATCCCACTACTTTCTGCTGGAAAGAGATAAAATTCTTGTTCTAAATTATGATTGATCAATAGTCCGATTAATACTGCGTTACAAATGCGTTGTCATTAAAACAAGGCGTCAAGTTGGACCAAATGTGTTTACATAACGTTACGTCCAATCTCGTTCCCAGAGGCAGCCGCGGGACCGGAGGCCTCTGGTTACTACTACTACTTGGTGTTTAACGTCTGCTTCCACATAAGTGATATCGCAGACAAGACTTAGGAGAGCCGAAGCCGATTCCTCTGGTTCCTTTGACCGGCCATTTTTATTTTTTTCAAACCTAAGCCCCGCCTATTCTGACCTCCGATTGGTCAATCTTTTTGGGTCGATTTCCACGAAAACTAGAGGTCGGATCGTCGTTTCGTTTTTTTGTAAAATGATCCTCAATCAAAGTCAACTCGCTGACATAATTGGATCCTAAACGTACAAATTCAAATTTTTGTAAAGATCTATTTTTCTACACGTTGGTATATTTTTAAGTGATTCGGTTATCCAGGCACCTAAAATAAATACATGTCACATGGCAGTCATGTGATTCGTCACTTCTGGTGCAAAAATGACTACCCCGATTCAGCAGTGAAATTTCTTCAAAAAAATTTCTGGTTTCGAGATTGCATTACGTCATGGCTCGCGATTTTATTATGCCCAATTAACTATAAAATATTGCAGTAAAACTAATTGTGTGACAAACGGGACTATCAACATTGACATAAAGTTATACTATATGTCAACTGTCCGGCCATCGTGAGTTGAAAGCAAATGTATCTAATAGCTGGCTTGGTCTCACATATTTGTCTTGTCTCGGGAATTTGTCTAACTCACCCTCTCTTGAATCACTGGAATACTCGCAATCGGTAGAACATTCTGATTCTTCCCATTCCACCCGTGTTATGGGACGGGGATGACAATTATCTTGCAAATTATTTGGTCATTCATGGGGTTAGTATCCCGCTGACAATATTGTTCATCTCTTATTCTGCTCTGTTTTCTCCACTTCGCATTCGACGACCGATTTGTCATTACGGGTCAGACGCGAAATTGTTTCACCCAGTACCTCCCTTTCGTCTTCTGACGTTGATGGGCATGGGAACCACGCTATGCCGTATGGACACGACGTTTTCCTGTCTCTTGTACAAAGATTTGATTTTGAGTGGAGTTAAACATGGATTCCACTTGGCGAGACAATCGAATGTTGTAATAATGCGTCAGAATTTGCTGATTACACTATTTTGCCTCGACCGTAATTTTAGGACTTCGAATGGTTTGGATTGTTCGTACTTGGTTTTATTTTATTCATATTAGAGAATCCAACGTGGATTTAAAAGACGCACCAATTACTCCTAACTGTCTAAAGGGGATCAAGGTATTTATTATGTATTGTTTGTGATTATGTGTTTTAATTGTGATGATGACTGGGTGACCCTGAACCCGATCTTGGGAGGGGAGTGGTTGGGCGAGGGATATGACTGTTCAAGTGTGTTTTAAAGCGATATTTTGTAAAAGATTTCGTTATTAGTATTATCAGAGATTGTTAGAAATCCATCTTGCTTCGTTTTGAACAGACCCCGTTGATAAGTGTGCATTGATAAGTGTGTATATTGCCCGACGGATAACACTTTTTTTTCTCCGATAGTGGGTTTATACTTTAAGTGTAAAATATTCAAATTATAAATGGTAGCGGGTATAGTCAATTCTGACAAGAAAAGTGTTGACTGCTCATAACTGATATCCAATTACTGAATATTGACTTGTAAATCAATTAAATGGTTTTATCCGTTTAACAAAGCTCTTTATTTACGAAATCAGCTGAAACAACATATGTTGAACAGAACCGGTTCAAGTATCAACTTGTGATATGTGTGTCCTCCATTTTGAATTGTCCAGCCAGATGTCTCATAACCAGTTCTGGCATCAGTATTGTAGTGCTAGAAGTGACAATGTGCTAGATAACCACTTCTGGTCGAAACGGGTTTGCGTTGATGAACTTGAATCAAACAAAAACAGTGCATTTAATGCATTTAATTTGGTTGTAGGACATGGAACTTTTGTCTCGTAAAGATAACACAAAAAGACACCTTTAGAAAGATAACAAAAGAAAATCGAAAGTAAACAAAGCCTTAAAATTCGATTCATTATCGAAATTAGTTGGGTTTGCCCAAAGACTCAAATGGTAAAGTTCTGCAACATTTATTATTTTTAGATATATCTGAAAATCCAAGAAACAGTCATAAAGGAAAATCTGAGCTATCACAACACACTGGGTTACAGCTTCGCTCAAAATATGCTGGAATCTGTAGCCAGTAAACATGATATCACTCTTTTAATTTATCGTCATTAAGTCCAGTTGAAAAAAACCATCAAATTTTATTTGCATGTTGGCTAACTATTATCGAAAGGAAACCCATTGTAACGACTTCATAACAAACTACGTATGACCCCAATTCTTCAAGAAAGTTCATTCCTGTTAACGTTACAAATAGGCACAAGACAAAGGACACGTGTTGCCGACATTTGTTATCCGTCGGGCTAAATACAGCACACATGCCAATAAGGTTGTTCAAAACGAAGCATCGTGGGTTTCTAGCAATCTCCGATCCTCCCTTAACAAAGAGTTCATTTGGAAATAGATGTAACCAATCCGATAATACTCTTTGTTGTTCGCAGGCGTTGTGAGTTTTGTCCTGATTAGTTCATAACTGCTTTGGAACTCTTAAAATGTTACAACAAGCATTGTGCTGTGCTGACAAACAGAGTAGGTACTATACTTGACGATTGTGTGGAGAGCTTCTCAAAAGATGTGTCCAGACCGATAAGTGGAAATCCATGTGAATGAACAAATAACTGGTATTGATCTGATGTCTGGGTCATCTGCTTCAGATTCAATGTCTGATATCGTCCACAACTAGGAAGTTTGACGCCATTATATTAAATGTCTGGCAATTTTAATACCTCGACACATATTTATAAATTACATTCCGAAAAGTGCTGAACGACTAGATACTCGACTTCACTATCCGAAGTTAGAATGTTTCCTCCCTAGAGCAGTGAAAACGCGGTGATAGTAAATTAATTAAACCAATAGCAAGATTAATGAATTAATTGTGCAAAGCATGTATACTTCTTTTGTATTTTCTCATTTTTGTTTTGAACAAAATATATTTATTATTATTATTTATCTCATTTTATTGTTGATTTCAGAATAATTCAGCATGAAAATTTTAAATTACAGGCAGCCATATCAGTTACTGGGCCAATGTGTGAAGAAACAGAAGAAGTTTCGGTTGATGACCCTCGTGGTCTTTTTATTGTTGTCTCTTGTGGTCATTTTGGGACTAACATATGGTTTCATTTTATTTCAATAATTAGCTTGCGCTTGGGGGTCTTTAGCAGTGGGAGGATACCGGAGGAAACCCACGAGGTTGAGAAGGCGCCCCTATCTCCATGCCACAGACGCTCTATACCACTAGGCCATCCCAACCCTCCTGCCATGATAAGGTCCTTTCTTAATGATAATGCTCGAAAGAATGTAGTGGGGTGTAACGTCCTACTGTTCTGATCCGAACTGGGCTAATGAAGACGGGTGTACGCCATGCAGTGTGTTATGAGGGAACTTTTGTCTGGACGGTGTCACTATGGTCTATACTTGTATCGAATTCCAACTTTCTTTTACGTGCACGGGACCTCGGTTTTTCGTCCCATCCGAACGACTAGATAACTGTCTTTAGCCCTCCGCCTCGCATCACTGACAAGAGAGAACCCGGAAAATCTGGATCAACTTTATCTGCCAATGCAAGGATCGAACACCTGACCTCCAGGATAGCGACCCAGCGTCTTACTCACCTTAACTCACCTCTATTGTTCATAGTTTAGCAATAAATTAATCTGAATATTCCTGACCCGGGTCATATGGCTGTTTCGTCTATTTTCATAAAAATTTCTTTTTGTTTCTTCTTTTTTTTGTCAGCATATATGTATAAATACGTAGGTTAATGATTTTAGGAATGGACGACAATTGGGATTGGATTTGAGCATAGCTGCGTTTTCCCTCTGGGGTTGTGGGGTCCTGGAGTTGGCATAATATATCTTGTCTGCTTTCCAGAAACCACAATTTTTGATGATTTTTTTTTTCCAAACCTGAACTATTATTCGTTACATTTTCTTGTATATTGGTACCATCAAAATGTTAAGACAAAATGATGTGGCTTGATTCCGTAAGGTTGCGACGATGAAGCAGATATCTAGAATATACACACATATACATAATGGAACAAAACAAAAATTACAAAAAGATGGTGTGTATGTGGAATAGTCATCAGTGTCGAGGAAAGCAGGCTTTAAGCATTCATTTTACTAAGGTTAAGACGGCCATCACAATTTGAATTGCTTATTTTCATTTATGAAGGTTCGTAAGAGGTTGAATATTGTTGAATAATTAATATCTGGAGGAACATTTTTCAATTCCAAAGAGCAGTACTTTGCTGTTTTGATATTTTTGATCAAGTGTATCCAGTGTTTTATATCGTTCGTCGTTGTATAGTGGACAATGAAAAAAGTAATGGTCACAATTTTCAACTGATTTACCAGTCACTGAGTAAGATATGTCATTACAATATTTTGATGTGATCTTTGATATGGACTCCCTATTTAAAATATCAGTTTTCAAGGTTGTTCCAGTGAGGAGAGTGATAATAGTTCTACACCTAATGTTTTTAAAATATCTTGTGTTTCGCAGATGGCACGAGTTGTTAGCTGACCCCTGTAAGGGTATCTTATTTGAAAGGAATTCTGGGGCATCTTTATCTATTATTTTATAAAAAAAATAATCAATTTATGTTGGATTCTGCGATAAAGTCCAGTCCCGGAGTAAAGAATTCAGTGAGAGGTTTCCTCTGAAAGACCATCTTAGTGTAATTTTTCTCACACCGAGGTGCTTAAGCTTGCTACCATCTATTATGGGTACCTTATTAAAATCAGAAGGGAGTATTTTCTTGAAAAGGTCAAGCTAATGGTTTGTAAAGGATAACTTTCCATTTTGTGGATCACTGAGACCAATGCCTCTGGAATATCGCTTGTTTAATCACGATTGTTAATAACATGGAAAGGGACGCATCCGCAAACAACGTAGTAAATTATAAATATCCACAGCTGATCTTCCACAAAGGATCATTCAATGATATTATTATTAGAATTGGGACAGGGTTATGTCATTGTGTTTCGTGTGGAGTGAAGGCGTGAGTTCCGGACCCGCCCCACTGCACTTACTTTTTCTACCTTCATCGAACAACAAACATGCTAAGTATTGTACCCATATTCGAAAAGTTGTTACATTTTTGGTCTGTTCCTAAAGGCCTGTATAATGGTCATGGATGTAAACCAGGATGTACACAGATAAGTTCTGGATTTGTTTGTCAGCATCAGACTCACTCCCTTTACCTGTCCTGCCGTCTACTTTAGTATTGGTCGGGGGGGTTGATGCAACAAAGATGTAAATTTGGATCTTCAACACATGTGTGTAACCATCCTCGGTTACCAAGTGTACTCATTCCGTTCTACTTCAATATACCCTAAAGTTAATCCGTAGTGTTTCCACGATTTCAAACTAAATGTATCTGATTGTAGTTAGAGTGTACGAACCAATCAAAAACAGTTTACAAACAAGTCTTACGTAGACTCCTTAGCGTCATTTTTTACATCATAGAACTACATTGTTTACAAACAATATGGCGGCATGTTTGATCTATTATGACAAAGTTTGTAAAAGATTTAATGCAAAAGAATTGACATTCACAAAAAAAGATGTCAGGGGAAGTTCTGTCATGAAATTCTTAAATGACACTGATTTTTCTACTACGCGGTAGGTATTTTACCCAATGACATATTTGCTAAGTGTGCAAGAACGGACTGATATAGACATGTTACCTTCGCCTATTACTTTTCCAAGTAACGCTTTATGGGATTCCACGATAAAAATATCACAATCCGCCAGGGCAGATAATTTGAAACCCAGGGTAGAGTAGAACGGAATGAGTACACTGGGTAACCGTCGATGGTGTGTAACTAGCACCACTCGGTCTTAGACAGAACAGGAAAGAGTAAGATTGTTAACTTAATATACATTTATTTCATTATGTATTTTTGTGTCTCCTGGGGATGTACCTTCCAGAATTTTTGTTACCGGTTGCCTAAAAATGGTGAAGGCACAAAGATACAATAAATCAAGATTTAGGATCATCTTGCCTGCGCCGTCCCCTCCATAAACTTATTAGGGGGAAGACAAAGGTCCTCTTCCCCTTCCCAGACTACAAGACAAATAATATAGAATAAATAATGATGATGTAGAAAGCATACAATACAATTATATTTTTGTTTGGGTTTTTTTGTTTGTTTGTTGGGGTTTTATCATTTCCCATTCGTGTTTATATTGCTATAAAGAATAATTACATCTACATGTACTTTTAGAATGCCGTTCATCCGCCTAAAATACGGTTTTCCTCTTGCGGCCGTTGGGGTTAAGTAGTCTTACCAACGAACCTGACAGGCATCTCGAGTCATGAAAAAAATAAAATAAGTAACCAAAGTAAGACAAGAAGGAAGTAACTATTATCACCCTATCTCCTACATAACCAGAATATTTGGACACGGTACTATTCGGGCGACATTGAATTAGATAGGCCTACTCTGCCCGACAATACGTGTTAAAGTGTCCAAAAATTAACGGAATAAAAAAAAACATTGCAAATTTCGAATGCAAAACTATAATCATTGTATAAAATTAACAAATTACAGGTTGTCACTATTCAACTCACTGAACATCCTAAAACGCTTCGGATGTGTCATTCGTCGTCGTAATGTCTTCTGCTGAAACCATCTGCGGAACACGTGACTGATGTGTACGACGTCATAATTTATTCAACGCCTGATCTAGGCCAGGGAATCCGTCTCGATTGCTATATATATTTCTATTCCCCCGGCTCCGTATCTCCCTTGTTACATAAAATCGGACTTTCGTGAGTTTTCTGGGTTATTTTACAAGTGGAACAAGGAAACGTTTTAGTAGGATTGGCGCTGAAAAGTCAGTGAGAATCTTAAACTGCTCAACGTCCTTAACATTATCCAGTCAGTTTGTTGCATTTTACTCCATACGTCATCATACAAATTTCAAAGCGCGTGTGGGTGAAAATCCACATCAAGTTTCAACAAATCTGGGAATCACCATATATATGTATGATTATCTAGACGGGGCAGAAGAAGAAATAAAAATAAGAAGTAACGATTAGACAATATAATGGTGTAAATACTAGAACTGTCAGTGGCCACCGTATTATATGACAGCATATTTGCTAAGGTGCCATAAAGAGTGGGACAAAGCAAGAGTGACACTATCAGACTAATTAGATACCCATCTATAACATCTCAGTAAATACTTTTCACGTCTCTCGCTATAACATTTATAACATCTCCATCTATAACATCTCCATCATTTCTAGCTATGGCAGTTGTATTTATAACATCTCCATAAATACCATTTACACCAATCACATTCCCAGTTATAACATATCCATTGATAACATAATGTTTGTTCTGTTGCTTTGGGGGGCGAGGGCGGTCACATAATATGCCTCTTTGGTTTCATTTCAATTCTATTGTGTCCTTTTCTGTCTCTTCTAAGTGTAGACAACTTTCAAAACTGGTTTTGATCTTACCAGATTCTATACCCACAACACAGTGAAATTGATAGTTTAATAATTTTTGTATTAGTCCTTTCGGGTCCGGGATTGGATGGCCGAATGGTTAGCACGTGCGCGCTGTATCATAAAGCCTGTCAGCCTGTCATTGAATCAACTGGCGTGGTTTCGAATCCCCGGTGCGAATTATTGAGATAAAGTTAAACCATGTTAGTACCGAAATGACCAAGTTTGTGTTGAGTGGACGTAAAACCCCATTCCTCTCTCTCATTTCAGGTCTCTCTCGTAAAACATTTGTGATCTCAACAAAATGATCTAAGAAATCGTTCGTCTGGTTTGAATAATTGAATCAGTTAGCGATGCAGTATTTAGAATTGTTTAGAATGACGCCAGTTTTTATAGCTCTCATTAGCACAGCTTTCATAACCCCGGAACAGCCATCACCCGGACCTTTACCATGTCCACTGTCAAAAAAGTTTCGGTCAGTGGTTTTAATGCCATATGACGCTTTCCCATAGCTTATGTCACAAAACAGTGTCTTGGATTTATATTGTTGACTGTAGTCATCAGTGAATTGATGTTTGTTTCGATTTTTAAACCCATATCTTTCAATCTTTTTACGGTCTGCTTAGCACATTCTTCAGTAAAATGTGCGTCATGGCCAGGATCATCCGATATATCCACAAATTCGTGGGTCACAGCTGTCTGGTTTTTGATGTAATAACATATATAACTGGATGAATCGCTATTCGCTTTGCACACCAGTGTATACTTAGACTTCCTCACGCATTTAGTTTAAATTTTTCCGAAAATCCATTTCAGATAAAACCTCGCCTTCCTTCAATTCTACTTTAGGTGATATTGTTTATCTGTCTTTTGCATTTTCATAAAACACATTTCAAATCAAGTGTGCCAATGTCTGGATGAGCGAAGACACTCATTTTATTTGCGTCATATTTTTTTTTTTTTTTTTTTTTTTTATTGTGGTCTCAATCGGAAATTTGGAATTTATTGATTTCAAGCACAGTTCAAATGTCTTTTATCTAAAGTGTCAACATTCTTCGGTTTGAGGGCCGCAAACTTGTTAAAGCTTACGTTTACATCTTCATGATCACACTTTAACTGATTGTAGGAGTCTTGTAGGGTGTAATTCAATTTTTGTTTTTGTGTCATTTCCTTTTCCAGAAACGTATCTTTCCTGGCATGGCAGACAGGTATAGAAGGTTGAAGGTAGAAATCTTTGATTGTTTCTACTCTTTCAATAGATGAAGCATCTTACCGTTTGCCCGATTAGCTTCATCAGTTTCAAGTTTTGAATACTTCATTAGAGTATCTCATAACCTGTTTTTGCTTACATTTGACAGCAGCCGTTTTGATTTTAGTCTAACTAAATTACAGCCGATTACTTTTTTTTTGGTACGATCAACAGTTTTAGGAGTTTGCTTCAGTTCAGCACACCGATCATTAATAACACTATGGCACTACTCTAAATAGTCAAGTCTTTGTATTTTGGAAGGAGACATATTTGGTAACTGTTGTTTTATCGGCCTTTTCTTGTTTGGAGACGCCGAGTTGATTAGTGGCATATTTGGGTAGGATCACGTGGAAGTTTGCGTTAGGAACTATATACGCACTTCCTTTTTGCATGTGGTAACGCAAAACCATCTGTGGAACTGTCTTGGTTTATTTGTGGTGATGATGACGAATTTGATGATGATGCTGATGAATTTAACTTCTGTCTTTATATTTTGTCCTTTTCTCTTTTTTTTCTGAGAAGACAAATTTGCTCTGAAATTAGAAAATATAAATCATACTCTTGTAGACGTATATTTGAATTCCATGAACATGACTTAACATGTACATCACAGAAGATACTCCAGATTTATAAAGTATTTTTTTGATTTTGAGTAATCTGAAAGCGTCACAGACTAATAGATACCAGAGTCATTCTTTTTATAAATGTGTCGTTTGAGGTAAATCATTTACTGCCAAGAATTCATCTACAGATCTTCATTTTATTTTTGAAGTTACGGCAGATTTTAAATGACAAATGTCGGTCGTAACCACTGAACCGAACTTTACTCTTGATATTTATTTTCAAGTTTTTACACGGCTAGCAGGCTAGCATATATTTTATGAATAATACTCAATTTAACATCATCTGCTCACGACCAACTATGAATATAACAAAACAAATTACGAATATATGCTTAATAAGAAATTAGGTACACCTCTGAAAATGATGTTCACAAAAGACTGAAACTGTTAAGACTTTGAACTCAAAACTAGCAATGATAATTGCAGTATTTTGAAAATTGCCATTGTGGTATGAGATATGTATGTCAATTGATTTTTTAAAAAATAATTAAAGTTTGCTGCCAGATTTTTATTTGCAATAAAACAACAATCTTCAGAGGCAGTCATTCAAATGTCTCATTTTGAACCTTTAAAAGGGCATACTTTACACTTTATTTCTTTTGAATTTGTCTAAAATATTTTATGGTCATCTTATATCCCTTACCCCCCCCCCCCCACACACACACACACACACACCCTATTCGATGGAGTGTCATTTGTAAAATTTTATACGCAAAAACAAAATGCGGAACCAATTATGGCGCCTTAGCAAATAAATAGTCATATACATACATAGGCAAACCGGTGTCGTCCACAATTTATTCGCAAATAAACCTTCTGTTCTATGGAAATGAGATTTTAAGAAATGTGGGTTTTCAATAATTAAAACTTTCTTTGAGACCAAAGGGGTCATTGTGACGTTTACATATTAGTTGACAACGTCAAATACATGATAGTTGTTGATTTCAATTTAGTTTGCAAGCTGTCCTATCATTTAATTGCTCCTGCTATCGAAGATAATCATAACTGCTATATGTATGTATAAAACTAATCTCATCTCGCGATAACTTAAGTTAGCTCAAATTTATTATTTTACAAAAAAAAATAAATAAAAAACCCACCAAACATATGTTGCTGTGGTCATTGACGAAATAGACTACTTACACGCCCAATCTTGATGAATGGTGCTTTTCAATAATTTATATTCTATAGGCGAATTCTTTAATGTGTAATTTACTTATTAACATTAATGATCTGTAAATGGCAGCAGAATATTGTCAACAAATCCCGTAGATTATTCACCGACAAGTTATGGCTTATTATAATGACGTTAGTTGAGGATTTATTACAGGATATTAGACTAAAAGCTGTCAGTTTTAGATAATGAATCAGCAATTTCCTAAAAATTTCAGTCAAATTGATCCACTCTGAACCGAGTATATAGCGACTGAATTTTAGGCCTAGCCTAAAGTTGATATGATTAAAAATACAGTCTTGATTAACCATTTTTGATTTAATTACCAATGACCGTTGAGCAGCAGGTCGAATTCTAATCCAGAATTTCTGACCAGAAATATCATAGACGAGCGATTACACCGAGAGTTGATTATGGCCTGGATAAGTTAATTAATGTCTAATTAATAATTTTAATAACATTTCAGGCCTAAAGGAAGTCCTACAATAGGCATATGTAGCTCTGGCATTATGCATGTATAATATAAGACAAAAATAAAAACGAAAGAATGGTAAAATTGCCTTTATAGTGTCAAATATCTTTGCCAGGGCAGCGACGCCAAACTCAAAGTCAAGACAATCTAGTCTAGTCTCTAGTCTTTCGCAATTATACGATTGAATTCTTTTCTATAAAATAATGATCGATTTCGGAAATTATAATCTGGTATTCAAAGTGTCAATAATTCGTATTTTTTATTCTGAATTATTTTGATTTTTTTTAGTAATTACTAATTAGAATGAATGAAAATGAAGGGTAAAATATTCCCTTCGGATATAATAAATATGGCATCGGGAGGTAAGTTATTGACAGTTTATATATTGGTAAACAGCAGTTACGGTGGCTGATAAGGGACATGAAAAATAATATAATTTGATTTTTTTAATATTCATCCAAGTCATTTTTAATATAATTTGTTTTGTTTTTTATAATTTTCAACCAAGTCAATTTTGTTACAATTTGGGTTTTTTTTTATAATTTCCACTCAAGTCAATTTTAATTTAATTTGTTTTTTTTTATAATTTCCACCCAAGTCAGTTTTAATATAATTTGTTTTTTTATAATTTTCACCCAAGTCAATTTTGATATAATTTGGTTTTTTTTTATAATTTTCGCCCAAGTCAATTTTAATTTCCACCCAAATCAATTTTAATTTTCACCCAAGCAAATTTTAATTTTCACCCAATTCATTTGTAATATACATGTAATTTCGATTCTGTTGAATTTCCACCCAGCGCGTCACGTCATCAACAAGGAAATTTGATCATATCTCCCCAGTTCTCCATTTCCTACACGGGCTGCTCGTCAAAAAAAAAAAGGTTTAAGGGTTAGAAGACATTACCAATGCCTACCCTCATGTCAAATTTGGGGCCCACGGGGAGGGACAGAGTTTAGAAAAACGTGACCTTGAGAAAAACATTTCTCGGCTGGGGGTAGAAACGGGAATATTGGGTTTAAGGAGGGGTAGCCTACCCCCCCCCCCCCCCACACACACACACACACCACCCTGGCCTAAACCCCCGAATCCTCTTAAAGTGACACAAATTTTGTAAGATGTGGGGGGGTCAGGTCGAGTAGAGTTCTGATCCGACACCTTCCTACCCTTAATTCAACTTGAGTGAAATCGGAACCCCTTGGCCGCCCTCCAAATTTCATGAACCTACTGCCCATAGTGGCTGAGGTAAGGGGCACCGAAATGACAAAATCGATTTTTTTTTTCTGTTTTCGCCCATTTTTCATGTGGATTATTGCTACGCCCGACCCCTCCATAGGGTCAATTGACACCAAATTTTCAGGGCAGGTATTCCACCCAAGCATCCATCTTTCGACCAAACACAATTCCTCAAAAGAAAATGTTGATCCCGACCCATGGGGAGTGAGCGGTGGCCATTTTCCCGGGGGTACAAAAAGTTAAGAAAAAAATACAGATGGAACAAGATGTTCGATTTTAATTTTGAGACCATTTTTGGATGCCCCAAGGTGGGAATGGAGGGCGGCGGGAGGTAGCCGAAGTTTTGAAGAGATAGGACCATTTTTTTTTTTAAATTCTGTCATAACAATGTATTCAGCTGCGGTCAGACAAAGGGTGCAAAAAAATCACGCCCCCCCCCCCCCGCCACCCTTCCAGTCGCCGAGGCTGAACTGTGAGGGCCCCGGGCGACTTCCCGGCGCCAATATACTTCAAGAATTGCCAACCTCGAAACCTCCCAATGGGTGCATCTGGGTGTTTACAGAACGAAATCGGGTGTTTTTTGGTCAAAATTGGCAAAAGTTTGAGCGATTGCCTGAAACGAGGGGCCATGTTTGGGGCCCTATATCTCGGCCCCGATAAATCGGAATCCATTCTTTTCTTTCGGATCAGTAACCAGCGTATTATCCTCCATTTATTAAAATTCCAAGTCACTGAGCACTACCACCGGTGCGGAGGGACGTCCCAACCATGGATTTCCAGATCATCCGGATTACTTCAAAGGCCATATATCGGTTCCTATGGGACGTGCACCGGCGATTTTGGGGAGGGACATGGTCGAGAGATCAGAAAAAATTGTCGTTCGAATTTTTTGATATAAAATCCCACAGAGAGTACAATGCGCGTAGGTGACCAGAAGTAAAAACAAATGTGCATGCCCACCAGGACCCCCCGGGAATACAACCCCATATCCCTCAAAACTTGTCCTTACCATCCCCGGGTCCCAATGGGACAAAACACTTATTTGAGGTGGTGGGTGATCTGGAGACTATGCTCCCGCTCACGGTGACCTGGAGAAAAATAAACCAGCAGCGCTAACAAACACTATCTCTCGATCCCAAAACATGAGCGAGAGACAAAAAAACAACCCTTACCCTAACCCACAATCCACATGACGTCATGATATCCGATCTAGCGTTCTCTGATGACATCACGCGCTGGGTGAAAATTCAACAGAATCGAAATTATATTATAATTGACTTGGGTGAAAATTATAAAAAACAAATTATGTTACAAATGACTTGGGTGGAAATTAAACTTGACTTGGGTGAAAATTATAAAAACAAATTAAATTAAAATTGACTTGGGTGAAAATTATAAAAAAAAAAATATATATTAAAATTGACTTGGGTGAAAATTATAAAAAAAACAAATTATATTAAAATTGACTTGGTGGAAATTAATATTGACTTGGGTGAAAATTATAAAAAACAAATTATTTTAAAATTGACTTGGGTGGAAATTAAAATTGACTTGGGTGAAAATTATAAAAAACAAATTATATTAAAATTGACTTGTAAATATATTAAATTATATTAAAATTATATTATTTTTCATGTCCCTTATCAGCCAGCGTAGTTAATATATTTAACAACTTACAATGGTCGATCTCCTGTATTAATGTTCTTTGAATGGCTTCTTAAAAAAGTCTTACTTTTGATGTTGAAAAACGTTCCTATATAGATTTGGGTGACCATTAATAAAGCTTCATATTATATTTCTTACGTTTGCAGTAATTTATGAAATGAGGTTTAACATTTATACAGAGTGTTATGACGGCACTGTTGCCAAGGGTTAATGTACAAGTCAACGTTTTCAAGGAACCTCAGTTTATCGTTCCATCACAACGACTAGACGTTTGACGCTGTCCTTGCTATAAGGCCCTATATCTTGCACCAATGACAAGGGACGCCACAATGTTAAAGGCTGATGAACTTTCTCGGTCTACACCGACATCGAATACGGAACCTCCTGTTTAACGGGTAAGTGACCTACTCTGAGACACCGCGGCGCCCTCATTACGTTTACGTTGGTGGTAGTCAATGGCAGGTTTCTTTCTGTTGATTTTTTTTTTTTTTAGACACACCAGAAATCAGTCATATACCTGGACAGTACCAAGGTGATAAACATACGGATCTTACGACCAAAAAAGCTCGTTTAATAGACTCTTATGAAATACAGTTAAAGGCAAAGGCATGGTAAGCATCTTTATTTATTATTTATATTTCGTTAACAGGGGTCTTTACAATTACAATTTTTTAAAATCAATTTAAATATTTACCTTAAGTACAATAGCTTCATCACGTTTCACCATACATTTATGCCCGGGCTAAGCTCAAGAAACTACGAAAAATTGAAGAAATAATAAGTTGTTGAAAGTAAAATACGTCCTGTAATTAACAGTACATATGTCGGTATATACATTGATTCTAAACTATAACAGGTTCTGCCTGATCCAAATAAAAGCATGACTTGTTTTAGGGAGGCAGCAATCGCTTTAAGAGAATTTGAACACAACAAAGAACTTCTGTTCAGAGTGACGGATAGATTGAGAAAGATAAAAGAATCTCTTCAAAAATGGAAGATAGTTGGCTTGAATTATGAACTGAGTGCTTCTGTATTGGGTGTAGGGGTAAGTATTACCGAGATGCATTGAATAAATAAATAATGGATGATGATGGATTTAAAAATTAAACGAACTTAGCTTCATGGAAGTGAAGTTTGATTTTAATTCTACGAACACAACAATGTAGGATGTTTATATCAAAATATCATAATACGCAAATATATGATGGTGGATTTAGGACACGCAACACAAAATATCTCGAGTTAAATGAAATGAAATGGGGTTTAACGTCCTACTGTACTGTTCCTAACTGGGCTAATGAAGGCCGGAATATGCCATACAGAGTGCTACGAGGGAAATTTTCCCCAGACATCGGCATTACGGCCTAATCTTATATCGAATTCCAACTTCAAGGGGTATTTTACGTGTACGCCAATGTGTACACGGAACCTCGGTTTTTCGTCCCATCCGAATCGAGATAATGAAGTCGAGCGCTCGAGATAATAAATCGAGCGCTCCAGATTATACAACCGAACACGCCTCCACTGATGTTTTAAGCTGTATAAATTTGTGCATTATTAATGATAAACTTGCAGAATAAAGATATTCACGTGTTCGTATTTGGTGGGAGGGGCTTCGACGCGGCTCCGTCACTGCAATCTGTTTCACAGAGAATTACTTACGAATTATCTCTGTAACGGATGCCTGTCCAAAACACGTGCGTTGACTGCACGCCTCGTAGTCATTGGCTCAACGGCTCGTGCAATGTTTACTTAACACCTGACTGCTTCGGGCAAAGTGATGCATTTTACTCATTTTAATACTCATTTACACTAAATAGGAAATATTTTTTAACTACAAATACTTCAAACGTCTTTATTTATTTTTCTGTTACCTCAAAAAATTGTTTCGGAATTTAATTTGTCGGAGAAAAAAAGTTAATATGCCGTACTCATTAAGCCTCGTCGATGTCATGCTTATCAGTGATTGTAGCGGCCAAGCGAATATTCACTGCGGGATTGTAGCGGCCAAGCGAATATTCACTGCGGGATCAGTTTGTTGGATGGGTTGTGAAAACAAAAATATGAATATCTTTATTCAGCAAGTTTATCATTAAATAATGCACAAAATCATACAGCTTAAAACATCGCGACTCCATCACCGCAGCTTTGGATTGGTTGTAAAAACGAATAAATGAATATCTTTATTCTGCAAGTTCGCCTTTTTTTTCTTTTTTTTTTTTTTTTTTTTTTTGCGTGTCCTAAATCAGCCACCGTGCAAAGATCTCAAATTCAGCTTCAAAAAATTGAAATTTTCCGCCCTTTTCATAGGTGCAAAATTTTCGGCGGGACACTAAAGGAAGGCGCGTCCACGGAGCAGGCTACCGGCTTGTTTAACTTCCTCGCAATCCCAACCACCGCATTGCATCGCTCCATAAACATGAACATTGTCTGTAATAACTGTACAAAAAACTTTGCTAAATAACAGTGTGTCTTCTTCTGGGATGCCTCATGCTAGACACTGGGACAATCGGGAAATGAAATGGTGTTTAACATTCTACTTTTCTGCTCCATCCGGGCTAATGATAATGGTCACTACCACCTACTGTTATGTCGAATTCAAGCTATCAAGTTTGCTTTACACGCGCACATGAAACCTTGGTTCCTTAATGCATGCTCGCGAGTTGCGAACGAATATAGACTACGCTGTCACTTGTCAGACATCCGCCCATATTCCTGAAGCAATGGCCCGAGAAATCCCTCTCTGGTCATCGTTGGATGAACTTCTAATTCTTGAACTTTTGCGGAAGTGTCTATTCTTCCCGTTCAATCAAATCTATCACTTGGGTAAAGTAACATGACAGTCTTTCGTTTAATCTGGGTCTTCCCTAAAACTTTGGACAGTGATTTAACCCTTTAGAGCCTAAACCATGAAGGAGGTCTTCAAAAATTCACAAATTGTGTTTTTCATGATCCCTGCGATGGGGTGTGAATAAACCTAATCCACAAAAAAAAAAAAAATTCATCAGAAATCATTTCCAAAATTTTGGACAGGTATCGATTTTAATACCATAGGCTTTAGACAAAGATGACTAGTGGATAAGGCGCTGGTTCGCTAACCTGGAGGTCGGGTTTTCGATCCCTGCATTGGCCGAGAAAGTTCATCTCGATTGTCCGACGTGATTTCCCTCTTGTCAGTGATGCAGAAGGGGAGTCTGACAAGGACAGCTGCCTAGTCCTTCGGATGGTACGAAAAACTGAGGTCCTGTGTACACATTGGCGTGCACGTAAAAGATCCCTTGGCAGTTGGAATTTGATATGAGTAGGCCGTAGCGGCGCTGCCCGGGCAAAAATTTCCTCATAGCACACTGTATGGCGTATCCCCGTCTTCCATTAGCCCAGGTTAGGTGCAAAAGAGTAGGACGTTAAACCCCATTTCATTTCATTTCATTTCTCAACTGAGAAATATATCAGAAAACTCAGGTTTGATATCATATTTATTTGTGATAAGCTAAAAAAAAACAATTTCTGTCTTTGTTCAGACATAAATTTACATTACATTGACAGTTGGGATGGAAATGTTGGAATTTATTTTTGGAGAAGATCAGGCATATTTGACAGATAATATGCCTGTGGTAGCAAATTTAATACCACATGTTTTCACCACACACTGAGCGATTAAGTTTGCAATTGAATATACTGTGAACTGTTATTAAGTTTCTCTATATTCTTATATACATGAATAATATATTAATTTTGGGTAAACTTAACTATTTTGTTGAATAATACTCCAATTTCCCTGGTCAAAAAATTTAAATTTCTCAATCGTGGGAGCTACCATCTTTGAAAGTACAAGTGAACCTCATGTACTCAATATAGCAGCACTGTATGGTACTATATTAGATACCATAGGCGTTCTCGTCATGAAAAACCGGGGGATAGATTATTTGTTCAAAATTTAGTTTATTAATTAGTTAAGCTAATTAGTGGTATCAAATCTGATACCGACGGCGTTAAAGGGTATTAAAAACGGTGAAAGTGTGTTCGTTTCCAACCAGCTTTGTTTACATTTTAATCGATTTGATAGCCTCGTTTGTCACGCAATTATTTTTACTGCAATATTCTGCTATGCACTTGTTAATTGCGCATAAAATCATAAGCCATGACGTAACGTTATGGTCCAATTTGGCGCTTTGTCTTCAGGGGCGTGGTGAGAATGAGTTCATGAGTAGCCATACTCATGCGCCAAAAAGTTTTTGCGCCAAAATCACAATCAAATTACTCAAAAAATGAAAAACATTTGTAAGTGGAAAAATTGTTTCATCTGACCCAATTAAAAAAATTTTGAAAGAGTCAAGTTGGAAAATTTAATCATATTTTATTACCGTATTTCTTGTCTCGGATTGCTGGAGATTGCGTTTCTGGGCTTCTAATTTTCGAAATTTTCCCGGGGGAGGGCCCCCCGGACCCCTCGCCGCGGGCTCGCGCCTTCGGCGCTCGCGGTGGCCGGCATCGCCGTGCCAAAATCTTTTTTGTTACTCATACTTTCTTCTCAATAATTGCCCTCACCACGCCCCTGTTTGTCTTAAAGGTAAAGCGTTTGTAACACTGTCAGCTACTGGTTAATAATGGGACTACTGACCAATCATAATTTAGAACAAGAATGTTCGCTCTTTACAACGGTGAGTAGTGGGATTAGCTCTAATCAAATGAAACACTGCGAGGAGTATGACATCCGCCATACACCACTGAAATCCACGACTAGGAGGCGGGGTAAGATAAGTCCGTATTTTAATACATGACCTTACAAGCAGGAAAAATCATTAGTGTTGTGGGAGTTTCATATTTTATAGATCATTGAAATAGCTGTGACATCAGTTATTCTTGTCCCGTAGATAGAAATGGCCTATATTATTTGCTCTGCGTTGCATCAAACTCGGAATTACCGGTAATCCCAAGTAGAAATGGTATAGAAACACGCCATTTTGTAAATGGGCTTGGTATAGTACATGTAGATCGGCACCTCCTATTGGATAACGTTGGTTAAACGGCCAACGGAAGTGACTACCGAATGCAGTGTCAAAGGTCACGCACGTGCATTCACCAGTGTAGAGCGTATACAACGGGTATATAAGGCCACTAATAGCCAGTCTTAGTGGAACGGTCGGGGGGTGCGGACCTCAGCTGGAATATACACATATTTCGCTCTGCGGTAAGCATTCCCAAGGGAGACTCTGTCTCTGGTGGCTAGCGAGTTCCGCTGGAATGATCACTCATTTCGCTCGGGGCAAGCCAGTTCTCCGGAGTAGAGTTTAGTAGCGTGCGAGTCCTACTGGCGTGACCACTCATGCCGCTTAGGATAAGTGCGAACTAAGACGGGCGTTCCAAACTTTAAGGGGAGGGAGACTCTGTTTCTGGTGATTAGCGAGTTCCGCTGGAATGATCACTCATTTCGCTCGGGACAAGCACGGTCTCCGGAGTAGAGTTTAGTTTTGTAGTAGATGGTTTAAGGTATAAGTTTCTAGTTATTTTTAGGGTTCCGATCGGGTGATGTAAGATTTATTGTTTCCCTTTGTGCGAATATTGAAGTTCGGGCAAAAGGCAGACATATTGTATTTATTCGTGGAGTTATAAGTTTCTAGTTGTTTTAGGGTTCCGATTGGGTGGTGTAAGATTTATTGTTTCCCTTTGTGCGAATACTTTAAGTTCGGGCTGAGGCAGGCATTAATATTGTTTATAAGGTCGCTGAGTTCTAATTAGTTCATCCCTAGAATTTCGTTCAGAAGTTACAAGATTTGACAATACTGGACGTTCCGTTTTGGTTTTGTGAAGGGACAAGGTAGAAGGATTTGGCGTAGGAATTTCCATTTCAGCTGGTTACCAATTGGAGAGAAGAAGACCAACCACTCGGACGCGCGTATCGGTCAATATAATCTTTGTAATTAATGAAATAAAGAATTTGAAACTTAATAAAAGTGTTTTCTTTGACTTCAGTTCACGTGGGAAACCTGACATCCTGTGTACGAACCTGGACTTCCGGTTTGCACGAGCCGGTCACGCCCGACGCTCAAGTGCAAATCGAAAACGACCCGTCCTGTTACAGTGTTACAATTATTTCTGGGCAACGGCAAGATGTGATGGATGTTGTATAATAGACATGTTTATAGAACACCTGATACCACTATTCATTTATTTTGGAAGTGGACAGTCAGAGAGCACACCTAACCCTGTGGGGGCATAGTAACTATACTATTCAAAAAAAGTAGGGGATATTTGATTTTGGGGGCATAATACTAAAATATGCAAATGACTACGAAAAAGGTCACTATAGAACCTAACAGAAGAAACATTTCCAGTTACATGTGCACCAATAGCTACCGCATGGAATGCAGGTGATGCTTGGGATCATCATGGGGGTCCAACCCAAGATTTGCACGACTCTGACTTTGAATGTTACAATCATTGTGGCATTGAATTCCAAGGTGGAAACATCAGTTTAATTGTTTTAGTGACCAGAAAACAAATTTTGATATGCGTTGGCTTACCCAAAATGAAATGTTACTTACACTTGGCATGCTACAGATCGGCACAACACAGGCGGTTGTGGCGCGGGCGATGAATGTTTCTCAGTCTGTCATAAGCAGGCTATGGTCCAGATACCGTGATACACAATCTGTACAGACCACGCTCAGGTCGACCAAGGGCGACAACTCAAGCCCAGGATCGATTTATCCGTACCTTGGCCTTGAGAAATCGTGTCATCACAGCAAATCAGATCTGCGCTCGTCTTCAAACAGACACTGGTGTGAGTGTGAGTGACCAGACGATTCGGAATCGACTGCATAGGGGTCACCTTCGCGCCCGACGTCCTCGCGTGATCCCTTGTTTGAGAGATCATCACATTCAGGCAAGACGTCGTTGGTGTAGGGATCGTCAACACTGGGATAATCGACGCTGGAGCAATGTGATGTTTTCAGATGAGTCAAGGTTCACTGTTGATTTTTTGGACAGACGTAGGAGGGTGTAGCGTCGTCGAAACGAGCGCTTCCAAGAAGTTAACGTCATCAGACATGATCGATTTGGGGGTGGTTCTGTTATGGTGTGGGGAGGCATCACTGTTGCTGGAAGAACGGCTTTACATGTTGTTACAGGGCGTGTTACAGGCCAGTACTACCGGGACAACATCTTGGCAGTCCATGGTGTGCCGTTTGCACGACGTCATGGCCGCCGTTTCATCTTCCAGGATGACAACGCAAGATGTCACAGGTCCAGGATCGTTACAGGCTACCTCCAACAACAGAACATCACCACATTACCTTGGCCAGCACTGATTCCCGACCTCTCCCCCATCGAGCATGTCTGGGACATGCTTGGACAGAGGTAGTTCAGCTCTGAACGTCGGTCTCATTACACTCACCCTGAACGTTCAGGGGCTGACCCATTCAATCAATGTCGAAAATAATTTGACCCCCAATTTTACTGGGCAACTTTTCACTGCTAAACGATGGGTGTCACTCCGTGTGGGCGCGTGTACAGTGTAAAGGAGCATCTCAATGAGAAAATAAGACCTTGCTCATTTCGCTAGAGTCAGTATGAGCATCACAACACGCTGTGTCATGGTGGCGAAAGGATAGTTTGATATGAGGGGACGTATTGTAAACAGCGTGTTGTTTCGCTCATACTGAGTCTAGCGAGGTAAGCAAGGTCTTATTTTGTCACTAAGATGTTCCTTTACAGTGTACAGACGTCCACACGGATTGACACTCCGATGTTTCGCAGTGAAAAGTTGCCCAGTAAAATTGACTGGGGTTCAAATTATTTTCGACATTGATTGAATAGGCCAGTCCCTGAACGGTCAGGGTGAGTGTAATGAGACTGACGTTCAGAGCTGAACTAGGACAGAGGTTACGTCAACGTCAACAACGTCCTGCCAATGTCCAAGAACTTGCTGCTGCGTTGCAACAGGAATGGGGCAATCTGGACCAAAATGACCTTAGACGTCTCATTAGGAGTATGCTACGTCGGATCAATGCTTGTTTGGCAAACAGGGGAGGATTTACCCGTTACTGACTTTGTTGTGATGCTGTGGGAACTTTGCTGCTTGACCCCGGGTATCATTTTACGCTTATAATGAATGGTCAGTCTGTGCCTTATTTAGTCTAACGATCATTTGGAATAAATCGATGAATGTGAACTTCATTTCATTTTGTCATTTGTTTTTTCGTCAGTTTCATTAGGTGACTTTAATTAATAACACTTAAAAATCAAATATCCCTTACTTTTTTTGAATAGTATATATATAATACAATACCCATACATTTCCTTGTTCTGTTAAGAGCCGCGACAATTCAATGTAATGAAATAAACACGAATTGTTTTATGAAATTACACTATTTTTTTTTAAATTTTCAGGATGCAGAAAATCTAATAACATGTTTCGAATCTGGGTGAAGAAATGGATATAAAACCAGCGACTAAATCAAGTAACTAACTTTATACCATATAAAGATCGTCATGGCTGTTCAAGTACCATACAAGAAATTGATTAAATACAAAGAGCATCAAACATAATTCATTTATTTGAACAGAAGGCATTAATTTGTAAAAGTGAATTGTTTTTAAAATAAAAGCTGTGTTGTGTATTGTATAAGAGTTATCTTCATTCCTTTGTATTTTATTTTATGCTAGAAGACTCTTACACAAAAGCTCCAATAATAATATACTATTCTCTATGTTGAAGAGTTTACAAATCAAAATTTTGAAACTGCAGAAATGCTATTGAAACGATATCTATGTTTCGTATAAAATTGTGTTTTTCATTGTTGTATCCAGTTTCAAAAAAAAGGAAACTTTTCTTGTCAGAAAATGAATTTCAATCAAAGTTTCAGGAATTCTTTCTAATTTTTTATAAAATATAACATGGTTCTATTTCACTCAAACACTCCAATTTAGTTTAAATTTGAATTAGACATACAATACTCAATTTCTACAAAGTGGTCTTGCTTAACAGATTTACCCAAGGGGTGCCCCCTGTCCCCCAATTTTCGACAGTGCCCTTTTTATACGTCCACATTCATAATGTGAACGTATTATGCCGTCGCCCCTGTCTGTGTGTTTGTGTGTGTGTGTGTGTGTGTGTGTCTGTGGTTCGCCTACAGGGCGCAATTCTTCATGGATTTTCTTCAAACTTGGTATACTTATTCCTTATACCCCAAGGAAGATCCCTATTGTTTTTGGGGCATGCCCGACCCCCAGGGGCCGAGCCACGCCCATTTCTAGTATTTGTTTGTTTGTCGTCTACAGGCCACATTTCTTAACTTATAATTTTGAAACTTAGCATACACATTCTTTGTACCCTAAGGAACATCCCTATCGTTTGGGGTGTATGCCCCACCCCAGGGGCAGAGCCACGCCCATTTTCTTTTCGTGTGTCTTTGTGTCGTCTACAGGGCGCAATTCTTACTGGATTTTCTTCAAACTTGGTATACGTATTCCTTATACCCTAAGGAAGATCTCTATTGTTTTTGGTGCATGCCCGACCCCCAGGGACAGAGCCACGCCCATTTCTAGTATGTATTTGTTTGTCGTCTACAGGCCACATTTCTTAACTTATAATTTTGAAACTTAGCATACACATTCTTTGTACCCTAAAGAACATCCCTATCATTTGGGGTGCATGCCCAACCCCCTGGGGCAGAGCCACACCCATTTTCTTATCGTGTGTCTTTGTGTCGCCTACAGGCCGCAATTCTTATTGGAATTTCTTTAAAACTTTGTATACTTACTCTTTATACTCTAAGGATGATCCCTATCATTTGGGGTGCATGCCCAACCCCCCAGGGGCAGAGCCACGCCCATTTTCTTTTTGTGTGTCTCTGTGTCGCCTAGAAGCCGCAATTCTAACTGTATTTTCTTAAAACTTTGTATACTTACCCTAAGGATGATCCGTATTGTTTTTTGGTGCATGCCCGACCCCCAATGGCAGAGCCACGCCCATTCCTTGTATTTATTTGTTTGTCGTCTACAAGCCACATTTCTTAACGTATCATCTTGAAACTTTGAATGATTATTCTTTGTACCCTAAGGAACATTTCTATCATTTGGGGTGCATGCCCAACCCCCAGGGGCAGAGTCACGCCCATTTTCTTTTTGTGTGTCGCTTATAGGCCACAATTCTTAATCGGTCATCTTGAAACTTAAAATACTTATTCCTTATACCCTAAGGATGACCCCTTTTGTTTTGGGTGCATGCCCGACCCCCATGGGACAGCAACACCCATTTCGTGTATTTGTTTGTCTGTCGTCTACAGGCTGCATTTCTTAATGTATCATCTTGAAACTTTGAATACTTATTCTTTTTACCTTAAGGATGATCCCTATTGTTTTTGGTGCATGTCCAACCCCAAGGGGACAGTGCCACGCCCATTTTTTTTTTTTGTCTGTCTGTGTGTCACCTACAGCCCACAATTCTTAATCGATCGTCTTGAAAACTTTTTTTATACTTATTCCTTATACCCTAAGGCTGACCACTATTATTTTTGGTGCATGACGGACCCCCTGGGACAGAGCCACGCCCAATGCTTTTGTGTCTTGTGTTCGCCTACAGGATGCAATTCTTAACAGATACTTTTAAAACTTTACAAACCTATTCCTTATACCCTAAAGATGACCCCTATTGTTTTGGTGATTTCCTAACCCCCAGGGGCAGAGCCATGCCCATTTTTACTTCGTGTCTATGTGTGTTGTCTACAGGCCACGATTCTTAATGGATCGTCTTGACGTCTTAAAACTTGGGATATGTATTCCATATAGCCTAAGGACGTCAACTGCATGTCCCGACTCACACAGGCAAGATACGACCAATTTTTGTGTTTGTCGTTTACAGGCCGCAATTCTGAATGAATCAGCTTGGTACTTGGTTTATGTATTCCTTATAGCCTGAGGGCGTCCACTATTGATTTTGATGAATATCCCGACCCTCAGGGTCAGAGCCACGCCCACTTTTTGCCTTTAGTGTTAGGAAGGCACAATTCTGAATGGATTATCTTGGTATAGTTATTCCTTATACTCTAAGGACGGCAACTATTAATGTTGGTGCACGACCCTCAACGCTAAACAAACCAAACGCCTAGCCTTCTTGACAAAGTACCATATCAATCAAAGTAGGAATGTGGACGTATATTGTAGCGTTAGCGTTATGTTTTACTTCTGAAAGTGCCTTTCAACTCGCTTTTTTGCTTGATTTTGGAGCTCTTTTTCAAAGATTTCTGAATGTTTAGACGAAAATATCAGTCAAATAGCTCTTGGAATGGCTACAGATGCAAGGAAATGACGGATAGTTTTCTTGGGGCCCAAACCCCCCTATCAGCAGCATGCCCCGTCTCCCCGGTCAGTGCACTTATTTTGCGGCGCCTCCCTTTTCAAAATTCCTAGATCCGCCTCTGTCCATGACTTGTTGTTCATTTTCTTGTCTTAGTAAATGTCAAGCCAAAAATCCTACCAGAAATTAAATTTCCACTGCATGATGTCTCAAATCAGTAGTGTGTAGCAGGATCAACGGACAGACTATAACTCCCTACTACAGGTCCATTTCTATTGTGTCTCCATATATATTAAAATAATCGAAACGATTCTTTTCATAATCTCTCTTTCATTCAAAGGTCAAAATATATATACATGTAACAATATTTACAGTAACAATAAGTATACAAATCAAGTTTATATAATTTAATTAAGCCATTCTCGTTCTTGGGAATCCTTTATTCAAAAAAACAAGATCAATGACATGGATTCTTTTGCCTACCATCAGTATTAAATTATTTTGTCAGTAGCACATTCATATATAATATTTATCACTAACAATTACTGGCAACTGTTTTCAACAGTACATTAAAGATGACTGGAAAAACTTCAGGAACTTTTTAAATAATGCAAGTACAATGTAATGTCATCATCCTCTCCACAAAGTTATGTCAATATTACCTGCAACTAGTAAATTTCAATGTTAGTAATTTTTGCCGGTCTTCATTGGTAGATGTTACTTTCCGTCCATAAACAATCCTTATTCCTTGACGTCCTTTAGTCTTTATGCTCATATTTTAAATTCTAGTCTATATTTGTATAAGCAGAAGGACTACAATGACGCCACTGAATGTTTATTGACGGAAATTTATGACAACTCACGGAGAACAGCGGAAATTACTAATGTTGAAATTTACCTGTTGCAGGTAATATTGACATTTAGGTTCGTGTTATACTTATGGAAAGATTATGTTGACATAATTACTTGCATTATTGAAAAAAAAACCCAACAGATTTTCAGATCAACCGACCTATTTTTTGGGGCCATGTAAATGTAAACATAGGTATTATTTTCCTAGGCTTATATACTATATAGTATTATAGTACAATCTATCATCTCTTAGAAGCCAATATTGCAATTTAGATGTAAAGCACATGGCTGATGTATCCAAGTTAAGCCATACTCATTTTCCTTCTTTTACTGAAAATAAGAGTTGCAGAACAGAAAATAATGAAATATTTACTAGGGCAACAATATCCAATAAACTAATCGCTAATAAAAAAAAATGCGAAACAGAAAGTTGAATTTGTATTTAATTCAAACTGGTGAGTTTTATTTAAGGAGGAGCTGGTGTGGGAGCAGGAACACTCATAAGAGGTGAATCAAGTTGTTGTTGTGGTGTAACTGGACTAGGAGTATGTGTTGATATTTTTACACTCAGTTGCTGATAGAGATTATGTACTGTTTCACTATGCTGAAAATAGAAAATTAATAAAAATATCACTGACATCTCATTTTAGAACAAGAACATTTATAAAAAAAATTCTTGAATGCTTTAACTATCTCATTAACTCTTGAGATTTTGGAACATCCTTTTTGTCTATTATAAAAGGACAAGCACGATATCTTTGAATTAAAAGTAAACTGAAAAGTGACAACACATGAAATGGTTTAACATTTTCAAACTGTGTTGTACATCGAATTCCAACTATCAAGATTTCTTTCCTTCTTCAACCTATACCTGTGACAAGCGGAAACTAGACAGAAAATTTAACTATACAAAGCTAACTCTTTTTGTAAAATCTGAAACAACTTGAAATAGGACTTATCTGTGAGCAGATGAGTTCAGAAAGCAAACAGGTCAGTGATTGTATTTGATGTCATAATCACCTATGGTGTTTTGTCTTTTTAACAGCTGACCAAATATTTGAAAGTAGAATTTCTCAAGCATTTGCTCATAAACTGAAAATTATTGTCATTCTATAATTGTAACAGCTTGTGAACAGATTTACAATTTGGCTATTAAAAGTAATGGCAGAAAACTCATCAGATGGGCATTTATTGGTGAATACACTATTTTCTGTGGTGTATTCATATACATATACTGTTCGAGTTGTTGGGTGGATTGTCTATTAGACATGCATAAAATCATCAAATGCAAGCAACATGATCATCTATTTTCTTACCTCTTCACTTGGTTGTGCGGCTGTCATAACATTTTCAAGTCTTGTTGGTGTTATCTTATGATGAACATACCATAACACACGTAACAAATGTCGTAACACACTTTCTCTAGATATAGCTGGCTATAAAATCAATGGAAAACATAAAATATTAATTAGCTTTCTCAGTCATAATTAATGTGATCCATTGACATATTTCCTGCCAGTACAGAAAATACAGTAGCTACAGATAAAAGAAGAGCCAAAAAGAATAAATGAATTGTGATTCAGAACACAATATGATATGTAGGTTTATTCAATAACCTGATGGTTGTATGTTTATTCAATGATCTGCTGGTAGTATGTTTATTCAATAACCTGCTGGTTGTATGTTTATTCGATCAATAACCTGCTGGTTATTGATTTAATAGGGCACCAAAATATGATAAGTTCCTGTGATGCACATTAAAGCTGCTCAAATTTGCATTGAACATCATTACAATAAAAAATGCATTACTTTATTCATGCGCTCTTTACAATTATTAAATACATCTGAAGATCATATACTCTTTTCTATATGGGTTTTTTTTTTGGGGGGGGGGGCGGTCTTTAAAAATATGTTTTATTTAGTACGGCAGCAAATCTAGCAATGAAGGGTTCCACTGATATATAAACTAAATCCTTTAGTTAGGTTATTAAATGTTACATTTTACACAATGTGCTCTTTATATACCGGTAATGCTAAATTTTAGTTCCATATGTTCTTTATTAAATGCTACCTTTGAGACAAATTAATATGCTATTCATTAAATGCTACGTTTTTTAAACCCATACGCTCTTTATTAAATGCTATAGTTTAGAGCCATACGCTATTTATTAAATGCTATGTTTTTGGAACCATATGCTCTTTATTAAATACTATACTTTGGGCAGAAACTAGCAATATGACAAACTTACCATCAAGAAGTCATCCAATATAACAGATGTAAAATCATTATGAGAGAAATCTTCTGGCATTTGTATTAGGTAAGATACAAAGGGATGTAAAAACGTATCATCGTATGCCCGATCATTTTCACAATGCATCAAGGTAGGAATAATCTGACATGCTGCTACTCTGTCTTTTATTCTCAAGGCTTGCAGTGAGTAATACATAGCAATCAAACTAGCTATAGGACTATCGATGATATACTCTGCATAGAGTTCCGATGGCAGGCGTACAGGTACAGCGGTAGGATTAAAATCTTCAGATATTCTAGCTGCCGTAGATCTTATCTGATCGTCTACGATCATTCCAACTATCATAGGTATAAACTTGGTGAACAATGATATGTCCTGAAAATATATTGAAAGTTAAATCTATTATATCTGGCAAAAATATAAGGAATAAATCACATTGGTACTAAATGTAATAAAAGCTTTCAATGTACATATATACAAATTTTAAAGTCTACAAGACCCCAACTTGAGTAACTAAATAAATATAAATCACTTAACATAAATTTAGGTCTAAAATAAAATTGTTGATATCTCTACATTTCATAAAAGAAAGTTTGCTTGTTTATAAAATTTCTTATGAAATATTAAATGTGATGAAAACTATGCTGAAGTTGCAAGACAAATAAAAACCAATGTATAGTGGATTTCAAAGGACTGAAGAAGTTTACTTCATTTTAAGTCCTTATATTTTCAATAACTGAATGGGTCTACCAAGGTTGTTCTTTTTTGGGGGGGGGGGCTAAATGACAATATCAAAATTTATTATATATCTATTTTCATGGCGAGAATGATAATGGCATTTTAGTTTTAAAAAAAACAAGCCAACAGTGAGGCTGATGTCTCCCGCCGAAATCCCAAAATAAATAGATGACACATATTAATTAATCGCACATTTATTTTTTTCAAACGTATCGACCAATCAAACTGAACACGAAGTGTCATCCAAAAATTGCTTATCTCTGCCTACCGTAAGAAGAAAATGCTCATCTTCGAACTCCATCAAGGCATTGACCTAATAAGCATACACACCAATTTTGAACATTTTAACTTAATTCGAAGGAGAGTTATTGTGTTCCAAAATCTCGGCAAATCAAATTGCTTATCGCTCTGCTTACCCTGAGCAGAAAATGCTCATTATCGATCATAGTCAAGGTATTACTGTAATGAAACTATACACCAAGTTTCATCACTCTCACTTATTAGAACTAAGCATCAACCAATCAAATTGCTTATCTCTGCCTACCCTAAGCGGAAAATGCTCATCTTCGAACTCCATCAAGGCATTGACCTAATAAGCATATACACCAAGTTTGAACATTTTAACTCAATTAGAAGGAGAGTTATTGTGTTCCAAAGTCTCGACCAATCAAATTGCGTATCGCTCTGCTTACCCTGAGCAGAAAATGCTCATTATCGAACAGAAGGACGAACCCATTTTAATAGTCCCCCAACTTTCTTCGAAATGCGGGGGACAACAATAACAACTACCCTTTAGATATATAATTAATCATAAGCCGGTACATATTTCAGAAATTGAAGTTTTCACAAATATAGCTCAGCACAATTTTAAAACACTTCAATAGGGGTAAAACTCTCCTATGTGCAGTAAGACTTTTAATACATGTCAAATTTTAAAAACAAAATACAGTTTTCATGCTACCATATCCATTAATAAAGCATAATCCAGACATTAGAATCAACAGTTCAGCATAAAACGAACTTATTTTGTTGAAATTTGTTAATTTGTTAACTTGTTTCTAGTTCACCCAGATAAGACATACCAGCTTAGGTTCTTTAAAACACTGACTATCTATCATACTCCATGCTCCAAGTCCTAGAGCCATCATTCTTATCAATAATTGAAGATCAATGTTTTCCTGCAAAAATGGAAAAAAAAAATCATCTTTAGAATCATGTGCACACTGACAATATAATTGGTTTAAGGATATTTCTGATAGCAAAATCGTTTTCAGAATTGCTGATACTGAATAATTCACAGCAAAATTAACCATCTTACAATTTTCAGTTATTTGTTTTAAACCAGAAAAGAAATCATGAAACATCAAATGTATGTATTAAAACTATATTATATCTGTAGATTATATCTTACCCTAGGTAATGTATCTGTATTAACACAATGTTGTAAAACCTTCATGGTTGATAAAGATATTGTGTTTAAAGCAAATGGATCACACAGAATCATAGACAAGTCTCTGAAATATAAATAAAAAACAAATAGATTTTAATGGTTATGTTAGCATTTAGATTACAAAGAACACCCTAAACCATTCTAAAATTGGGCACCTTTAGATCCCCCCCAAATTGTCACATGCACAGATGTGCACCTGTTAAATCTAGTAAATATTGCTATAATATGGAAAGCTATTCACATATCTCAAGTGATTTGAGAAGGTCAAAGGAACAGAAGTTTAGAACTGTTTCAGTCTGTCCAGACTGAATAAAAATCATAAATATCCCAAAACTACAAGTTCTCTCAATATGTATCATAAAGTACTTGGCTGTATTGCAATACAATGTGAAATGAATTCCAGATGCACTACAGTAAGCTATTTATCTAGAAAATTATTTTTAATTAATCCTCACCCCAAAACAAATTCTTGTCCTTTTTTGATTCCATCCAAAAATCCTTGCAGTTCTCTGGCTCTGTTAGCATTGACGATTCTCTCTCTAATACAGGCATCTACGCACCAAGTAAACTTATGACATGGATCAACAGAGCATATTTCATTTATTTCTAAATCATGTATGGCCATTAATATTTCTGCACGTAATGTACAGTAATGGTTGTTTCTGGTTCGTAAAAATAATGTTCGTAAAAATTGTAACACCATATCATAGAGCTTAACATTTTTACCGATCATATGAACCAGTTTTTGTACAACTTCTCCCTGTCTTCTGTTTTTTGGGATAGGACTATAAAATGTCAATGTACTATTTTCATGATTTAATAAAGATGAATCTTTTTCACGAATATATTGTGATAACAGCGGTGACACTTCGTCACCAAATAAGGATTGATTATCCTGCCAGATCTGTCGCTTTACTTCTGTAGCTGCCTCGGCATAAAGTTCTGGATCTTCTAATATGATCTTCAAGTAATCTGGTTTAATTTCTGGCAGATGTTTTAAAATGCATAAAACAACAGGTCGTACAGTTTTGATTTTAATAACTGGAAAACTTTTTTCTAACAAACTTTCTAATTTATCAAACTTATCATTTCCGCCATCAGATGCCAGAGTTTTAATTCTTGTGGTTAATTTATCTATCATCTGATCCAATATAGACGTGTGGAACTCAAGACGTTTAATTCCATGAAGGTCTAAGAAAGGTAATGCTGGCTTTAATGAAGGAAGCAAAATCCCATTTTCATTTTGAAATTCTTCAATGGCTGCTAATGGATCAGAACAATTAGTGAGCGCTTCTCTTAAATCTTCACCCCCAGGTATTCCTAATTTATCTAAGCCAGATGCCATCTTTCCTGACCTGAAATGGAAGAGAAATATATAATAATATTTTTCTAGAACTCCAGATTTAGTCTATTCAGGAAGTTCAAATAGCCAGTGAATCTCTTAAACATCTATGCAGGTGTGTTGAAAAATCTTTAATGGTAAGAGGAGGGCAAACTTGTTTATATCCCTGGAGTGAATGTTGGTCTATATGTAACGGGTTGGGGTGGGGGTGGAGGGTGCACACTATCGAAATGGTCACTTGTCTAGCAGACCAGTCGATTGTATGTGTTAAAAGGTTGCTTTTATATATTTTATAGTGTTCTGATAGAGTTATGTTCTGCCAAATATGCCAAAAGCCAGAAATTTTATTTCAAATGAATGGCATTTGGGCAATCTCTAGCATCTGGTTATTCCAGTCTATACCTATAGCATTTATGGCATCTTCAGATAAGAAGAATATAACGATATCACCTTAGGTGGAAGTAGACGTTAAACCCCACAAACGAACGAACCAAGAAGAATATGGCATCACCGTTTGACATGACTTGTGGAATATGTCTAGCCTTGTTCTTCGAGTCCGCCTACCCATTGTGATGATTATGGTACACGATTCGTGTATGCTGGCAATAGTAAAATGTTTATTTTGTATATAATATAGAGGCTCATCTTTTTCCAGTAACATCACAACATCAATATTGATTTAAATGTTTAATTGACAAATAATTATAATTAATTTTATGTCGAAGACTAGAGATAGATCTTAGACATATATTTAAAAACAGTTCTGATCACTTCAAAGAAAAAAGGAATAGATTAGTATTATTGCAATAGCCAGCCATGAATCTAAAATGTGTAATCTGTGTCTCTTGTATCAAAATTATTCTCTACTTTTCCATATTACTTGATTCATATCATTATGATACATCATCTTTCCATGTAATAACGATGTTAAGTCTTGGCATTTGGGTATATTTATAATATCATAATTGTACTGACTACTGTGCCAATGCCATTATCAAACCCGTTTGAGGTAAATGTGTACATTACATAATGATAATGTTGTCCTGTTAGTAAATCTATGTTATTATTATTATTATAAGCTAGATTAAAATTTTCATTGGCTATTTATGTAAGTATGTAAATATTATTTGTCATCAACTCATATTATTATTATATTAATAATTGTTATTATTATATAGGCCTATCTCAGATCTGTTCGTTCATGTTTATATTCATTGTATGCTGTCCTAAATGGACGTTTCGATGCAATAAAATCTTATCTTATCTTATATTGAAATAATTTATTTACGTTGTCAAGGCCAGAGTACCGGTGCCTAAAAAATTTATTAGTAATAGTACATCTAAATTTTACCTACTAATACTAAATAATCAAAACAAGAAGCGTCACTTTTACCATCTCTTTCAAGATAAGAGTGTCATTACAGGGAAGTAACCCAAAATCATTTTTATGGATGCAGACCACCAAGAATTTATTTTGCAATGGCTGACAATCACAATGCCAATGGAAATTTTGTGATCATATACATATTGAAAATAGGCCTATCATACCGATAAGCATTTAAATATTAATCATACACATCAATAGGGACTTTTGAGGTCTAATTGGGAACAATTCTGGATGGCCCCCAAAGTTGTTTCTTGATTTGAAATACACTTTCAATGTCCGTGTATATATGGCATGTGGGTTGGATTTATCTGTTGTGCAAAACTCCTTTACTTAAGGTGTTTTTTTATCGACCACTGATTAGCCAAAATGATTTGCATTCAATCTCATTTCCATCTTTAATGTCCATCTAATTCAATTTGGTTACCCTAATCAACGAATTTGTCGACACCGATTTCCGAAGCGATTACATCAAATGATGATCACGTGCTTTTTTCAACTGTGTCCAGCCACAAGAATTGTATACGAACTCGCCAAAGTACTTTGAAATCGGTTATATTGTCACATGACATCTCTACTAAATTGAAAACAATTTGGCAAGTCGATGAAAAAGCCTTTAATATCATAGAGATGATTTATTAATAGTTGCCAGAATTATTTCTTTTTTTTTTTACTAAAGAGGTATTTTCTCTAATTCATGAACATTCACCAAAAACTGCAGAAAGATAGAATTCAAACTGTGTTCTTCAATTCATAACCAACAAAAATAAACCAAAATTGCCACCATGCAAAAGACAGGAATTTAGTGGGGATTCTGGAAACCGAGATATGGAAATAAGAAGTTGTGTGACATGCTTGACCTCACTGGTTAGTTAAAAACAACACATGACTGGCTATGCATTATGCTTTTTAAGTTTACAAGAGAGAATATAATTAGGAGAGCCATAAAAAAAAATTCCTTTATATATTGATGTAAATTTTAACTGAATTTGCAAAAGACACAGTACTACTTTTTCAGACCATAAACATTTAGTGGCTTTCAGGCTTTGTAACATACATGTAATTGGGTTTTAGTAAAATCATTCTGTGATATTGAATTTGATAAAAATAAATACCACAAACTAACAACAAGTTCTTTCAAATTTTATTAATATAATTCTTAAACATCAACTATGCACATTAATAGCTTTAAAATGGTGCCACCCTGTCAATTTGGGTTATATAATTAAGTAGTGTCAATCATTTTGACATAATCCCTTATGTTTTCACATTTAACAAATAAAGTCACGGTAGTAACAAACTTTTAGTCTAGTCAATATTCTCAACATACCTATAAAATATTCAGTTAGCGCCTGTTGTAAAAGTTTCAATTTTCTCTTAATCTATAGCTAGTTAAGTATATCATTTATTTTAAAGCTTAACTTTATTCAATTAAATGGCTAACCAAGTGGTTTATTTTATTCATTTTAAAGGTAAACTAAATTCAATTAAAAGACTATAGTAGAAAAACCACCTCAATTATAAGAGGTCTCATTCCCAAAAATCTTTCTGAAATAGATACCCAATTCAGTCTCTGTGCGTTGTTGGCATTTTTGGGAAAATATAAAATTTTCCACAGTTTAATCCAAGATAAAATGTACCCAATTTAATTATTTAACATTCAATTAAGAAAACAAAATCAAAATATCAACTGTAAAATCATCCCAACTTGGATTGAAACGGAATTATTTTTAGTTAGATTGAGTTGGCTTTGACCAAATTCTGTTTATGTAGCATTTTGACAAATTTTCAATTCTTCATGTTGTTGTGAATATTGAACAGAATTAATCCAATTTTGCGACTAATTTTGCCTTTAGAAATTCAGCTTTCACAATATTGTAATCGAAAATTGATTGTTTAATCGCATAAATGGCATTCAGAGACTTTAAAGTGCACATAAAATGGCCCTGAAAATTTCTCTATGTGAGCAGTCCATGTTTATTTTAACCACTTTACGGAAAATTCACATCAATCTGACTAAAATTAATTCAGTTATCTTCATTCAAAGTCGTAAAAATAGACCTCCCGTAAAGACGACTTTGCCAATTATTGAAAACACTCTTAATCCCCTGAGACGCCAGTGACGTCACAGTGACAGAATGCATATTCATTAACGCCTGACTGATTCCTTAATCCCCCTAATTAAATAAAACAATTGACTACGGAATAATTTGTTTTATAATTCATTTTATTTCAAGATCCAATTTAGAATTTGTTTCATAATGTACGGTTGTTCTGTTTTCTCACGGCAGCGATTTTAATACACTCTACCATCGTGTGCGGTCTAAACGATTCGAGATACGTATTCGTCAGAAGTTTATTGTTCGAATTTAGAATCTGTTTCATTATGTACGGTCGTTCTGTTTACTCACGGCAGCGATTTTAATACAATCTACCATCGTTAACACATAATATGGCATCTTGAAATACACTCGGTAACATTCTTGTCACATATATATAATCTATTACAACTCAAGACGAGAAAGGTCGGGCTTTTGAATGCTTTGACTGATGTAGTGATATGTACGTAGCTTACATGTAAATAATTACGCGTTAATGATTACGGCAGTCAAATGTTTATTGGACCGACAAATACACACGTGTCAACTGGCTGTGTGTATATTGCACGGGCAGTGATATATTGTATAGATGATGTGTATACTATGTGTACATGTAGTGCCTGTGACGTCACCAGTCAATCAACCAGATTAAGGTTGTAATTGAAAATTTGAAAACCGTTTTTGGCAGTCGGATACTAAAATGTAAATATCTCAATTAATTTTAATCAGATTAGTTTGATCTTGCCGTAAAATGGATTTTGTAACTATTGAGTACCCGTACGTAAAAATTTTCTGAATCATTTGATGTGGTCTTTAAGGTAAAAGATCAACCTTAAATTTAAGGTACATCATTACTAAGTATAAAGAAAAAAATGTTCTTTTTCTATAATCTGTTTGTCATCTATTACTCAGATTAGATAAATCTATACATGTGGTAGATTATTTTGACAATGTATTCCTCAGCATCTCAAAAATAGATACTTTTATTAATCCCACTGTCATCTATTACTCAGATAATTAAATTAGAAAAACTGTATATGGATCAGACTACTTTCCTCAATCAAATACAAATTGGAGGTACCAGTATATACCTTTAATAGCAGTGGCTAACATTGAGATTTTAAACATAAGTTTATAGAAATAAATTGAATATAGATCAACATCAACAATTTTTAAAATGCTTTATATTTTACCATTAGATAGGTGTCACTAATTAAGTTACATTTGCAACATGTAACAGTATAAATCTTAAACAGATACAAATCTTAACACAACAATTTAATGCCTTATATTTTACCATTAGACAGTGTCACTTACTTAGTTATATTTGCAACATGCAGCAGTGTAAATCTTAAACAGATACAATCTTAACTAAAACAACACAACATATTTACAATATAGATAAAGATTAAAACATTTTATTGATGTAAATATACCAGGACTAGAGATTCCTTATACAAAATCTTTGTTATTCACCTATACATCAAAATTTAACAGTATTTGTAATTTGAGTCACAAAGGCAGCATGATGAAACTATAAAGGTAAGACACCAGTCTGTTCCAAAATACATATCAATAAATTTGACTGTTTATTTATGATTCAGCTCCCAGTAGTTTTATGTCTGCAGACGGTGCAAATATTTAAAAAAAAAATCACATAAAAGGTGATTTTTTCTTTCAAATATAAATATACATATAAAGGCATCATTATTGTAACCAATAGGTTTTTCACCGAAAAATTTGGAAGACAGTTTCTTGCATGTTATTAGGGCCAATATAATATATATATACATTAATACAGTACTGCATTATGTACTGAAACACAAAATTTGGTATATCAATATTTCACCCTAGTTTCATTTTTTTTTTACAAATAGTTTTCTTATGGTTTTCATTCTATTTATATCAAAACACACTATAAAAACCAGTGTCATTAGAGTTTATGAAGATTATTGGTAATATGCAATATCATGTCTATTGAAACCTATCTATCAACAATAGGGTTTAACAATATAATGCAATACGATGTGGGGTTGAAATACACAGCCCTCTACATTTCAATGGTGTACATTGTAAAAAAGTCATATTTCGAAAAGGTATAATAGTAAATATTTATGGAATGGTAGACAAGAATATACAAGCAAAAATTGTATATAACATTATTAAAACATTGGCATATATCAAAATATTTGCATAATTCAGGTTTCAAGATTTTTAGAACAATTAGTAATAAATACAGCCTTTCATCTGACCGTTTAAGTTTAAACAAAAATTTCAACAAAACAGAAAGTAACTGTATTCAAATCAGACTGGTGTAAATATTCAAGAAATGACAATAAGGTGATCAAACCAAATAAGTTTTAAAGGTCACCGAAAAAGCTTCAAAATTTTTTTTAAATAATGCAAGTATTTATATCAGTTTAACACAAACTCAAACGTCAATATTACCTGCAACAGGTCTTTTAGCAATCTGTGACGAAATTTTAGTCCTTCTGCTCATATTCTACTCTATATTTACAAGAGTGGCAGAACAAAGATAGGTTGCAAGGTCACAAAACATACGCCCACAGCAACGAAATTGTCAGAGCAGTTGACAAGGGTTGTCACATATTTATTTTTTTGTAGGTATCAGGGTGCATTTACAAGACGGTTTGACACAGATCTGATTATCCCAAGTTACTACAAACTACAAACTGAAATAAGGGCCTGAACTCTAGACTACTATAGTAACTTAACAAAAATTTTGAAATTTGACAGGCTTTTTTGTTTTACTAATTTATATAATGCATATAAATTTCATACATATTGGAAACAAAGTGAAACAAAGGCCATAACTTTAGAAGTAATGAACAGAAATTGCTGAAATTAAAAAGGATGTTTTGATGCTAGAGCGTTCACAAGGTGAAACAAGGGCCATAACTCTAGAAGAATTAACAGAAATTACTGAAAACCAATAGGCATCTTCGTATAAAATTTAAATAATGCATACAAATTTCACAAAGATCAAATGACAACTTTTTGTTTTAGAGCATTCACATGGTTCAATAAAGTGAAACATGTGCCATAACTTAAGATGTAGTAAACGGAAATTGCTCAAATTCAACAGGGTTCTTCGTTTCACTAATTCAAATGATGCATATAAATTTCACAAAGAGCGGATGATAACTTTTGGTGTTAGAGGGGTCACAAGGTTCAAGAAAGTGAAACAAGGGGCATAACTATTAATGTAAACATCATATGATCATTTTTGGCTTACAAAAATGATGACATGGATTGTTTGTTGACGGAAAGTTACGACTACCTACAAAGAACGGCAGAAATTACTAAAGTTGAAATTTACCTGTTACAGGTAATATTGACATTCGGGTTCGTGTTATACTTATGGAAAGATTATGTTGACATAATTACTTGCATTATTGAAAAAAAAAAAATTTTACCTTTAAAATGTTTAATCTAATAAGCATGCATGAAACCAACAAGAAAACTTTACTTTAAGAAAAAAGATATCAATTTCTAGTGAAATGTATGAAATTCAAAAATTAAGAAAATTCAAGGATTCACAAATTTTGCTAAATTAATGAAATTCAAAAATTAAGAAAATTCAAGGAATCAAGAATTCTGCTAAATTGAATAAAATATAATTAAGACAACATTAATATATTCAAACAATATAAATCAATTATTATAAATTGAATTAAATATAACTAAGACAACACTAATTAATTAGAACAATATAAATTAACTTCAAAACTAACAGAGCGAACACAACTTTAACTAAAAGCATACAAAATTTACATAATGTCTATACTAGCAAATCATTCAAGACCACTGGATAGTGACCCTTGCTGGAATCCCTTTTTGCCTCCTAGTGCATCAAACATAATAATTACATTTCATACACATTTTATTCTCAAAGGCCAGATATTACATATCCATATGACAAAGTTGTAATTGCTTATAAAACTAGTGTCTCTTCTTCATTGTAAAATATGAAGTTAGACTTGTAAAAATTTATCACAGAATTGCTGGTAGTTCATCACAGTTCCAACGCCAACATCTTCATCCATACAGATAAAATCTTCCAGATTATTGGTGCTTTCTGAAATCAATATACAATTAATCTAATTGAATCAAATGAATAATTTTTTTAAAAATTTTTTGTATAAAGACAAAAATCTAAACAAACACAAAACGTTGCACAAACAGAAACCCATCTACTAACTAAGTTTAGATAAAAAAAATTCAAGATTCTGTTGAATTACATACTACATAATGTAATAGTCTAACAAATTTAAATTAATTTTTGTTTAGGGGTGGCCTAGTAATAGGTAGAAAATGTAATCATCATAAGAGAAAACATTTCGCCAATGCTTGAAAAAATGCACAATAAACGGACCTTCAAAGAAGTGTAAAAACATGTCCAATATAATTTCAGATATTACTTTTATTATGATTTCTCTAATTACCTGCTGTCTTGATCGGTGGATAGACTGGTGGTGGAGAGAAGTAGTTACCATCCTTCATATTTATCATATGACATCGATCTGATGCAAAAGTTTTCAGGAATGTCTCAGCATTAATTACCCTGAATAACCTTCATGAAAGGAAGAACCAAAAATTATGTCATATCAACTGAAGCTCCGACTACTAATAATATATTGCCACATATAGGTTTCCCAATTTGAAGTTGTCAAAGTAATAATGAACCTCCCAAAAATATTGTCAACCTTTCACGAAAGTCAACAGTTTGACAATCATCTGGCATTTAACAGCTTAAATAAGAGCCTATTTGGAATCAGTTTGGACCTAATATGATTATTCATTTTTGACTATTTGATAATACCTTCTAAAATCTTCATTCAAATTCTCTTCTCTTCTGATAGCAGAGATAATATAAAGTTCTGAAGGGCATGGAAAGGACAGGGTGGTGTCAAGGTCATATACCAAAACTTGATGGTTATCTTTAAAGACAAATATCACATGATAGTCCTGAAACATAATGAATATGAACGGTAATTAATCAAAGACTACACCTTCAAAAACAGCCATGACACGTTTCATCCCACTGATCTCAAATTTTAACTGTAACTGACATCACTGCGCTAATCAACCACCATTAGAAGCCATAACATTTTCAAAGATTTTAAAGCAGTCACATGTAGTTTGCAAGAAGCTAGCTTTATTCACATCCACATTTCAAAGCAATCACATAAATAAATGCTAAGAGAATAGTAACTCACACATACATACCCATAAAACTAATTTGTCATCTCTTTTACTATGCTTCTGGCACCACAGCGGTATCTGAAAAAAATCAATTGTCTCCAGTGAAATCTAACCGAAATGGGACTACATAAAATTCTTCTAATGAAGGCCTTTACTTTTCATAATACATTAAATTTAAAAATTTATATCTGATTTGTTCCATGCAAAATGAAAGAACAAATAAAAAACAACATGCTGCTTTCAAATCTGTACTTTATGAATGGTTCCTGTATTGATCAGCATGGCAATTACCTGTCTTTTTTTATTCGAGATGAAAACACAGAAACAGTTGGATAAAGCATTTGGATTTCTGCATTTTATGAAATCACATAATTTCCATACATTTTCTTCACTGAAAAAGAGGAAATTTATTTCTTATTTAATACTAATTTAAAGATAGGCAACACAAATTACGAATATAAATTTGCCATACATATTTGTTTTTAAATTTATGAACAGGTAACAAATTTAGTTGATCCAATGGCCACATTCTGGTGAACATGTTTCTTTGAAATATGTTATCTAGATAGAGGATGCACGATTTAATATTCTACCTAATTCCAAACAAGAAAGCTATAAGCCAATCAACCAGTAAAAAAATAATTTGTATTCCTCTCAAATACTTCTTATGCCATTATGGCTGTTTCCTTTTGCTGCTTCTATTATTTCCCAAAATAGTCAAACATCTAAACCATGATGCTGTCAAAGGACTTAACAATCCAAATAACTATCAACCAGAATTAAAATGTCTAGGATATTGACTAATATTCTCGTTGAAATTGATCAAAATTAAATCATACATGATCAGAACTTATTCACTTGATTTGACATTTGTTAATTTGTTATTTATGTCTTGCAATAATGTCTGTGTCAGTGTAGCCTATTAATTCTGTTTTGTCTTCATCTTGTAGGTTTTGCTAGTGCAGTCCCCATGCAATTACTGTTATATATATTTTTAAAAATCTTTTGTTCGGTTATGAAAATATGTAGTCATATTTGATTGTCAAGACAATGATACATTGTATAATAAAAAGACAAAACTAATCAATTCAAAATAATAATAATCAATAGAATATCATCATCATAATAAATAAAAAGAAAGGATTTAGTTCATTTCAGATGATTTTCTTTCATATTACCAATAACATTTCGTGTAAATGCAGTCGAGTCTATCTGGTAAAAAGTTGTTAGGTACAATTGTCGCCATTTATTTCATAATAAACTATTCTTCTAAAAAATTCTTTGATTTTTGACGAGCAACTTATTTCACGAAAACGAAAGTTAGGGAGCAATACGTTCACATTAATTAATTAGTGAAAAAAGATTTCATTCTTGAATGAGTATGAGTAACTCAATATTTTTATTACTAATTTAAATTTTGTTTCAATTACTATTCATATTGAATAATGTTACGACTTAATACAAGCATAGGCTACACTCTTAACAAGGCTAATTCATACAACAATGACACCCCCCTTCCGGAACTACTCTTCTATGTTTGAAAATCAAACTCGGTGTATTGTATATAAATATTACCCTTTGATCTGTCCCAAATCATTCTGTGATAAGGAGTGATCACACCAGTTTTTACGCAATGGCAGGCTTAAGAAAATTGGGAAACATCAAGCTAAATCAAACTGCATTCTTTCTTTGTGATATGCAAGAAAAATTTCGACCGTCAATTAAGTATTTTGCAGAAATAACGGAGGTTGCCAAACGATTGGTAAGAAGAAAAGCATTGCCAAGATTTAATAAGTAAAATCAGTTAAAGGGACAATAACATTCTTGCTGGCTTGGCAGCTCCAGAAAATAAATAATACCCTTATTCTAAGTACTAGATGTTTAAGTGTCCTACCTGTTGTGTAAATTATCCATTACAACCTATTTCATTTGTCCAGAGGGTTCGAAAATATTTTAAAATCCAAGTCACATTTGAAAAGGTTTACGTTAGACTTTTCAAATCAATTGGTTGAATGTTTCCAATTTTTTAAATTAGGTGTGTTAAGATGAAATTTATATCATCATTTAATTGGAATATTCTAAAATAATACGATTTGTTAACCAGAATGAAGATTGGGACATATTTTTCAGTTACAACAAGAGTGTTATTTGGGCTTTAAGGTACATCCGGAGCTGTGTATAAGTTAAGATAAGCGCTGTTCACCAAGACGTGACTGTGTTAGTCATTGCTTTTAAGTTGTTATATTTAAATTGTGTTATCCAAATTAGAAGACGCAGTGGCTCAGTGAGAAAGACACTTGCTAGCTATAGTAGCTAGAAGATCTTGAAATTGAAATTGCCACCGACACCGGTGTTGGCCGAGGGCAAGATCATGTACAGCTGAGCTAGCAATTTAGTAAACTTACTTCACTATTTTCCCACGTTGGAAATCAAAAGGTAGAACAACGCATAGCTGCCCAAACCAAATTTCCCCCACAGCAGACTGTATAGCGTATGCCTGTCTTCATTAGTCAGTGCAGAAAAGTAGGACATTAAACCCCAAGTTCAGTTCATGATGCAGATGGGTGACACCGGTATGCAAAATCAAGTGGGGGGATTGCATTGTACCAGCAACAAAATCCATTGTGACAACAATTCTCAAAGAATGTCCAGCTTGCTTTAAGTTATGTTTCTTTCTCATTTTTTAACATTTTGCAAAAGAAACCGAACCACGCCGCACACTGGATCAAACCACTACATTTTTAATTCTTATATCACAATTTGGGCGATTGGGTTCTGTCATGGTTTAATAAAGTAGCTTATTTTGTGGCTAGTAGAAGAAACTTTAAAGTGATTTATCAGTGTCTTATTTATTTTCCTGCTGAGTACATTGTACTTGTATATTCTCATTCATGTTCTTATGTCAAATGTACGTGATAATTTTCATTTACCATACTGTACATATTATGTAGGCCTAAATCTACAACTGAGTTCATTGTAATAATATCTTCATATTTTCATTTTATCACCTCTCTTTGTTTTCCCCCCATTTAATTATATTGCATTATTCAACATCAAATAATCTATTATATGTATGTATACAACATATACATGAGTCAAATTGGATATTGATTGAGTCAAACCATTAAGATGTGCTTCCACGGGTTAGATGTTTCATACATGTATTTGAAACTGTAACGGATTCTTTATGCTTTTGTAGCAGAAGGATCGCATGATCGACTCCAGGTCGGGGTTGCATAAAACTGTTGACACCAATTATAACAGTTTATTTCGGGACATTTGATACACAACAACCAAAACACTGAAAAGATACAAAATGAACATTACGCAGAGGATACTATATTTAATCAATATTTATATCTACTTTTGAAATATAAAGTTATTTAATTTCTATATATATATATAAAATTGCTAATAATTAATTTAATAGTTTTGAATTATTTATATAGTTTAAAATGTCTAGTCCAGTCAAACAAATATTAAACCTACCTTGAAATAAATGATTAATTTGTGCTGTAATTAATTAAGTAGAGCTGTTTAAAGATGGGAAGAAAATAGAAGAGTGAAGTAAGTAACTAAGATCAACAAAGCAGGTTTCCAAGATACTGAAATCTACTCACTATCTTACTACAATAGCATCTTTAAACTATAAACTAATGTGATTATAACCACTGGAAAGAATAGACTAGCTGGACACACAAGACAATGGAAACTGACTGAAATAGTTAAAGAGACTATAACACCCTACTAAAATATTTAAAGGGAATATAACACCCTACTACACTTTCGTTTGAAAATCGTGGTGCCAATATATACAAATATGACCTTAAAATATATAGGACGTCATAGGTGTGATAAAAGTGTAGAGATAAGATAATATAAGATGTTTATTGCATCAAAACGTCCATTATGGACAGCATGCATACATATACACTTAGACATAGACATATACATTTAATAATACATGTACATACCCAATGCATTCATATACAAACAATATACTTATACTACATGTATGTCTGCTAAGGGAGTTTCAGTTAGATGAAGTTACTGTGGCTATGAAAAGATTGTTAATGTGTGATACTATTGTACTTTTTTTAAAACAATTTTTACTTTATCCAATTTCTATAATTCCAAAATGAAATTTGTAAAGTTATTGGAAATTGGCATAAAAAGGGACTGAATGCTTTTGAAAAAGTTGTGAATCACTATTTGACTTCGTTAATTGACATTGTTGGAGACAGTTCTGACAATTGGTAGTTCTTTTGAAGGTCTTTATGTAGTTAATTCTGCACCAGTAACCTTAAACATGCATTATGCAAGAGCAAAATCTGCCTATTACGAGTCTTTCTTTAGGCCTGAAATGTTATCTAAATTATCAATTAGACATTAATTAACTTATCCAGACCATAATAAACTCTGGATGTCAAGGCTAGCCTTTGATGTAAGCTGGATTAGATTCCTATATGCCGCTGAATGGACAATGAAATTAAATTTAAGGTCTGGATAATCGAGACTATTCTGTTTATATTAATGATTTTAGTAATGATGACTGAGGCTAGGCGGAATTTCACACACTTCGTTGTCGGCTCATAGTGGATCAATTTGACTGAAATTTTCTGCAAATTACCTTTATACTATCTAGTTTTTAACTATTATAGTGAGAACTGCTAACTCTCTTTCTTATCTCCCATAATGTATCGTTAACAAACTGTCATTGAGTCAACTGGCGTGGTTTTGAATCCCCAGTTGTACGTGACAAGGAGTAAGGGTTGCCTGTCCAACCTTCTGGGTTTTCTCCGGGTCCTCAGGTTTCCTCCCACTGCTAAAGACCCCTACGCACAAACAAATTATTGAAATAAAGTTAAACTATATGTTAGGCTTGAAATAACCTAGTTTGTGATCTAGTGATACACGTTAGCTATATATATATATCAATCTGTAATTGATTTCCTCCCGCTGCTAAAGACCCCTACGCGCAAACAAATTATTGAAATAAAGTTAAACCATATGTTAGTCCCAAAATGCCCTAGTTTGTGATCTAGTGATACACGTTAGCCATATATATCAATCTGTAATTAAATATGGTGACAGTTGCTTTATCCAAAACACATTCTTAGCTAGATGTGTTTGGTTTTTATATGGCAACAGGGCAGTGTTATAATTACAAGAATATACCATATTTTCAATGTATAATACTAATTTATTATAGGTAGCAGGAAGCAAGATATTAGATATACCATTGATTGTAACAGAACAGGTAAGTAAGCATTATACATACAGGCTCCTTTCTTTTCACTAACACAGTTATATCATGGTTTTATTATTGAAGCTCTGGAGAAGACAGTTAAAATTTAAAGAAATGTCATCTGTAATATTTGCCCACATATTTTATTGGGCCCATTTTAATCCAAGATTATGTAATGTTGATATTTTGATTTTGTTTTAAGTGATTTTAAGTGTAGATATACAGTGAGAAATAAGATATTGTCCACAAAATAAAAATGATGATCAGAGACTTCTAAATGATCTTGCTTTTATTGGGGTTTTTCTTTTTTCAGTATCCTAAAGGCCTTGGTAATACTGTGACCGAGTTGGATATTTCTCATGCCACCCAAGTATTTCCCAAAACAAAATTTAGTATGGTGTTACCAGAAGTTGAAGAAACTATGAAAACACTCAGGAATGGCTCATTAAAACATGTTGTTTTATTTGGCATAGAGGTGAGTGTGTTTCTTTCATTGGTCACTGGAGAACAGTAGGATGTTAAATTTCATTTCATTGGTCACTTCAGTTAGTATTATAAGCAAATACATACAAGAAAAATGTACACCTACAGTATTGAAAAATCTCTAAACTAAACAGTGTTAAAAATAAAAGATGTGTTACACATGACGCATCCTTAAAACATCAGTCATAAAATTTAAAGATGCACTATTATATATTTTAGACTCATGTATGTATACAACAAACTGTGCTTGATTTACTGTCTAAAGAATATGAAGTCCATGTGGTTGCCGATGGTTGTTCTTCTAGGAGTCAAATGGATAGAATGTTTGCTCTACAGGTATAATTATGTAAAGAAAAATATAATTACTTATTATGTATTTACAGCAGTGAAGTTTACCACCATAAGCAACTTTTAAAGTGCCCCCCAAAATCCACTTAAATAAATAGGAGATAAAATAAAATACTTTGTTGAATAAAATAAATAAGAGGTCAACCGGACTGAAAGTACAGGTAAAATTGAAATCCTACCGACGCCTGGCCCCTCCTCCATCAAATAGGTCCAATATCTACCATTTATCATTAACCAAAAGTTTAATCCATAATCCAATAACTAAAATTATCTCAAATATTTCTTATCTACGATTATATGCATTGTATTTGTGTCTATGTATGATATATGTTTACTTCAGAGATTTCAGCTATCTGGAGCAACGGTAACAACAAGTGAGGCGATTTTACTACAGTTAGTAGCAGATAAAGATCATCCAAAATTTAAAGACATACAGAGTATTATCAGAACCAGTGCCCCAGATTCGGGTCTTGTTGCAAATTTGTAAAATGACAACAAACAAAAATAATGAATTCTGCTAATTTCCATCCCCGATGATAGATATTTGATTGTGTAATAATTGATCAATTTTATTTACGCAAATAGGAAATAATATATTATGTAACTTACCTACTACAGAGTTGACCACATATGTATTAATGTAAATATAAGTATATGTGTAGAGATTAAAAAGTGAATGAATCATGAGCACCTTAAAATAAATATTTGTTGTCTTTTCTTTATTTGCTATTGGTGCATTAATTAAATTTGTAATGAAGTTTAACCCCTTACAATATACTGAACTACAATGAAAAATTCAAATAGGGTGATAGTCGTAATAAGATAGGCCTACAGCCCTATAAAGTTTTTAAATTATCCTAAATATCAGTTTACTGGGTGTAATTATAACTGGTGTGTGCATTTAGCTAAATCAATGTTTTGTTTTTAATTATGAGCCAAAGTTACCATGCTGCACGTAAAAGAACCCATGGCAGAATTCTAAATAACAATAAATGCCGCTGTCCCGGCACAATTCCATTATAACACACAGTATGCTAGAAATGATTCCACTACTGCTGTCTTCCGTCTTACTCCAGTCGCAGTTTAAGGTAACAAGTATAGTTACTAACAGTATGCTAGTTCAGCTCTAATGTAGGTCTTATTACGAGAATCTGATCGAACAGTAGACTGTTTTTATACGCCCACATTGAAATGTGGTCGTATATTGTCGTCGCCCCCGTCCGTCCGTCCGTCGGTCCGGCGTCCACAATTGCTTGTGGACGCTCTACAGGCTAAAGTTAATATCCGATTGACTTTAAATTTATACACAGTGTTTAAGGTCATGAGACAAAGAATCCTATTGATTTTCAGCGATTCTCGATAATTAGTCCCAGAGTTATGTCCCTTGATCACTTCAAAAAATCCTGCGGACGCTCTAGAGGCCAAAGTTAATATCCGATTGACTTTAAATTTATACACAGTGGATGCTCTAGAGGTCAAAGTTAATATCCGATTGACTTCAAATTTATACATAGTGTTTACAGTCATGAGACTAAGTCGTCTATCGATTTTCAGTGATTTTCAATAATTGCTGCAAGAGTTATGGCCCTTGATCACTTCGAAAAAATCCTGTGGAAGCTCTAGAGGCCAAAGTTAATATCCGATCGACTTTAAATTAACACACAGTGTTTAGGGTCATGAGACGAAGAAGCCTATTGATTTTCAGAGATTTAAAATAATTATTGCCAGAGTTATCTCCCTTGATAACTTCAAAAAATCTTGTTACGCTATAGAGGCTAAACTTATCATCCGATTGACTTTAGATTGATACACAGAGTTTAAAAGGTGTTGAAACGAACACGTATTTTGATTTTCAATGAATTTTAATAACTGAACAGCTAAATCCATGATATTAAATGTTTCATGTATATACTAATTGTTAGTGTGGGGTAACACTTTATAAAAAGCAATCAAATTCTAATGATTTTCTGATAATTACATAATGAGTTGTTACTCTTAATCAGTTTTTAGTGTATTACAAATGTTTCATTAGCAAAAAAAGTAAAAATATGCGACAACCCTTGTTGACTGCCCGGACGATTTAGCTGCTGTGGGCGTATGTTTCGTTGCCTGGCAACCTATCTTTCCATATGAAATGGACCAGACCCACCAAAAATCAAATTAATCTCCCCACACACACAATATTTCGCCAACAGTGTTCTTAAACGGCCACATCCTCAGCCCTCCAAAATATTCCATAGTCACGCCAAATTTTATGAGCTCGATACTGGCCTGTTCAGGCCCTGTCATATGCAGTTGATACGCAATAACGACTCATCTGTTTCGCCAGTTCTGGTGTTGTTGGACAAACCAAAGACGTTCACCTCGTTGGTGAGGAGATGTCCACTGACGGTAATGCCTATGGGAATGGATTTCTTCCGTGTGTTCCCACAGTCTGACGTGTGTGAAGGGACTCTGCACGTGCTATCGCACGACATGACGGTATTGTATCCTTGCGGTAACCCTTGATCTTCCAGTACGAGAGCGATCATCCGTGGTGTTGGTAGCCCGAAAGTGTTACGGAACCCTGTAGATGGCCTGGAATTGATTGGCATCGGCTTGTGCAGTTTGGCCAGCTTCGTGACATGCTGCTGACGTTGTAGTGTGAATGATTCAACCAGGTATTTGCAGGGCATTTTATAGGGCAGGGCCCTGTTTCTCGAAATCTTAACTAAAGTTAAAAATCCAAATTTTAGTAGATACTTCAATTTTGATTGGCTAAGCACTAAAATCAATATAATATTATCAAATCGAATTACTAATATTTGGATTTGATCTTAGTTAAAATTTCGTGAAACATGTCCCTGGTCCCGCTGAATAGCACGTGCAGCATGGGTTACATGAAATTCACGGAGAACACATTACCACTCTAGAAAACAGGTTGCGTTTTTGAGAACATTTCCTGGGTTCAATTTTGTGTTTGGGACGGAGCCTCATTGCCCAGGTAAAGTTGGAGATGTGGTCACAAATATGCATTAAAAACAATTGGCAAAGTTTATGCATTGCGTCTATTTAGAGTAACATACCAACATTCTGCTTAGTATATATTTTCTTGAATGCTATTTAGGACTGAAAAATTATAGATGGAAGTCGCGGTGGATAAGTCAGTAAAGCGCACGCTCACTAACCAGAAAGTTCACCGGATTTTACTGCGACACACTCAGTGGTAGAGGACGTGGATCTTGATGGAACGGGGGTTCATGTAAAAGAACCCTTAACAAGTAGAATTCCTAATTAAACTCAATTTAGACATGGTTTCCAGATACTCCAGATACAAATATAATGGCCTTATTGCCAGAGAAAAATACCATGTTCTTAATACTATGGACAAACATTTTAATTCGTCATCAAGTCTAACAAGACCATCGTTGCTAGTTTCTAACTCTAATAAATTATATACTTCAGATAATAATAATGCTCGTTTCTCAACAGAAATTACGCACTGCGTTCTGGAACAATTTTCTCTCAAATGTAGACATTGGGCCCCGTCATATCACGAAAGGGCTCCCTAAAACGCCTGATCACAAACCAGGTTCGGAATGTATGCAAACGAAATAAAGCAATTGGTCTCGCTTAAGTGCATATTCTGTCAGCTGTCAGATCCGGGAATACCTCTTTAAACATTTTGAATGTATTTACATGTATATTCAATGTTGTTACGATAGTAGTTTTGAATATATTATGAAAAAAAAAATCAAATGAGTTTATAGAGGTTAGTTCAACGTTGGCTCGACTAAAGTTTTATTCAGAATGCAATGTCTTTATGCATGTTTTGCTGTTAATATATGCAGTCCGTACAAGAATCAGTAGTTCACCCGGTTCAAGTGTGTAATCAGAAAGAATAATACTCTCACTAAAATAAATAATTATTTTAAATTTTGTGTATACGAAATTTAAATTCTTAGATCAAAATGGCTAATATTGGCTTATTATATATGGGTGTATAGTTATAGTTATTTGGGAATTTCTATTTCTAAAAAATCAGATCGGTATTTTGTATGACTAGTAATGCATTCCACTACAAATTGGGCTACCTATTCACTTCCTTGTATCTTTGAGCTCGTGTTTGTATGTATTTCCAGAGCTCGTGTAATTTGACCGGACTAAGTTGGACAATAGTATACATCCACATCTTACCGTTGACCTTGTTAGGAATAGAAAATAAAAAATAATTTATGCAGATACATGCAATCAAGATATGTACACATATCACGTTTTAACTTTTATCGTTAGCCATTTTTAGGGTATTGGAGATAAAAACAAATAATAGGTAAGAATTTTCTGGAGATAGTGGGGGTGGGGGCTTGTGTTCACTTTGCTCAACAGACAACCACTGGTCCATAGTGTTTAACGTCCTACTCTTCTGCACCCAACCTGGAGTAATGGAGGACGAGCACGCCATACAGCTCTACAGCCTACTCTTATATCGAATTCCAACTACCAAGGGATCTTTTACGTACACGCCAATGTGTTAACGGGACCTCGGATTTCCGTCCCATCCGAACGACTAGACAGCTTGCGTTGTAAAGACCCTCCGTTCTGCATCACTGACAAGGGGAAACCACGCCGGAAAATCGAGATGAACTTTCTCGGCCAATGCAGGGATCGAACATCCGACCTCCAGGCTAGCGACCCAGCGCCTTACTCACTTAGTCAACACAATTCCCGGGGTGGGGGGGGGGCGGCGTCGTAGATATTGGATGAGATATTCCGGCCTGGACCGAAATGAAATGGTCGAAAGAAATATTTCCTGTCGTGGTGTGAGTAGGTGGTCTCTACCTAAACGGATTACCAGAATTAGTTAGCCACAACTGCGTTTCTCTGCTATATCATATGGTTACTCAATTTTAAAGAAATTTCAATTTCCGAGAAATGGATGAAACAAATTATAATCGATGCCCACAAACTCTCACAAAGCAGACAAAACAAAACTTAACTAGACCTGCATGCAGGAATGACGGGTTTCACTGGTGCCAAGTTACTCTTAAACATGTCACTTCCGGTGCTAAGTTACCCTTGAACATATGTCACTTCCAGTACCAGCGTAACCACTAAACAGGTTTCCAAATTAACATTGCACACAAATAAAATGGACGCAGAATCAACCAATCAATCCAGCAATATCAAGTCATTTTATACATTTGTTACTTGTAAATAATCTTGACAAAATTAAATTACTTCCTGTGTTAATGAAAATGTTCAATTAGTCTTATGAAATCAGAAATGGCATACGATATCATATAGTGAAAATTTTATGTAAATCGAGTAATAATTGCCACTTTTAAAGACCAAAAAACTTGAAAAGTGACTTGTAGAAAATCGGCTATTTCTCTGCAACCGTACAAGTTACAAACCATTTTGTGGTATCTGTATGATCGTATGGGTTCAGTCTATTTGTTGATTAGCATCAAATACCATAATTTGAAAAAAGATTTCAAAACAGACTCATTTGAATAAAATATCTGTTTTGAAGGCTAAAAATACAGTTTTTGCCAAAATGACGTTACTTCCGGTGATAATGAAAATCTTAAATTACTTGTATGAAATCCCAAATGGCATTAGGTATAACACGGTGTAACGTTTATGGAAATCGAATAATAATTGACACTTTTATGGCCCCGAAACCTTCAAAAGTGACCTGTAGAAAACCGTCTATTTCTCGGCAACCGAACAAGTTAGAAACAATTTTATGATATCTATATGACCATATGAGTTTTGTTTATATGTGAATTTAAACCAAAAGTTAAAATTATTAATACATATTAAGTTATTCTTGGTTGAATAAAACATTGATTTAAAAAGTTTAAAATGCAGTTTTTGACCAAATGATGTCACTTCCGGTGTCAATTTTAAATTGTAATCAACTTGATATGACGCTACATGCTTTTTGAATCAAATGATGTCACTTTTATAAAAATCCAATAATAATTGACTATTTTACAGGCAAAATAACGAAAACAGTGACTTGTACAGAACTGCCCATTTCTTGGTAACTGCTTATATTACAAACGAATTTTAACATACATTTTCTTCGTATGGATTATAGCTACAAGTTTATAAAAGTTACGAAGAAATATTTTAAAATCTGAAAAGCCTAAATAGGTTGTAAATAGGTCAATTTTACACCATTTTAGCCTCTTAATCGAATTTGCTCGAAAGTGAAATCGAAATTAAAAAAACTGCTTCCTACATTTTTTGCGCCTTGAAAGGGCACACTCTTTGAGTCGAATAATTTTTCAAAAAAATAATATTTGTTTTCGAAATAAGAAAATAACTGTCAAAATTGTAGTTTTTGGTAAAATTATGCCACTTCCGGTGCCGACAGATAACACTTTTGGAAATAAAAAAAATGACAATTGATACAACGAAGCATATGAATTTTGTTTTATACTAATCGAACAATAAAAAATTAATCTAGGACTGAAAAACTGAATTAGCCAATGGCGGCCAAGGAAAATTACTGAGACAAATTTTTTTAACATTTTTCCACTAGTCAGATGACTCTTTAATTCTGTGCACAATACGACTAAAAAATATTCATAAATAAAAAAGTTTTTTGTAAAATTTTAAATTTTCGAAATTTGGCGCCTAATATCTTCGAAGATTTGCCGAAAATCAAAAATCGAAAGTAGCGTAGCTATGCGCCCTGTCTCAGGCTATGCCAAAATGTATCGAAAGTTAAAATCCAATGATTATTGTTAAAATTAATGCAATATTTTCAAAAACGATAACTTCGGTGATTTCGGACATTTCGCATTGTCGCAGAACGTTCAAAATAGCTTTATCCTCTAAGTCACACCCACTTTCCCAGTAAAACCGAAGAAATGGTAACGATGCGACACGTAGTTGCTGAGATCTATTCAAATTGGAATCTGAATAATAATAATAATAATAATAATAATAACTAGACCTGCATGCAGGAATGACGGGTTTCACTGGTGCCAAGTTACTCTTAAACATGTCACTTCCGGTGCAAAGTTACCCTTGAACATATGTCACATCCGGTACCAGCGTAACCACTAAACAGGTTTCCAAATTAACATTGCACACAAATAAAATGGACGCAAAATCAACCAATCAATCCAGCAATATCAAGTCATTTTATACATTTGTTACTTGTAAATGATCTTGACAAAATTAGATTACTTCTTGTGTTAATGAAAATGTTCAATTAGTCTTATGAAATCAGAAATGGCATACGATATCATATAGTGAAAATTTTATGTAAATCGAATAATAATTGCCACTTTTAAAGACCAAAAAACTTGAAAAGTGACTTGTAGAAAATCAGCTATTTCTCTGCAACCGTACAAGTTAGAAACCATTTTGTGGTATCTGTATGATCGTATGGGTTCATTCTATTTGTTGATTGGCATCAAATACCATAATTTGAAAAAGATTTCAAAACAGACCCATTTGAATAAAATATCTGTTTTGGAGGCTAAAAATACAGTTTTTGCCAAAATGACGTTACTTCCGGTGATAATGAAAATCTTAAATTACTTGTATGAAATCACAAATGGCATTAGGTATAACATGGTGTGACGTTTATGAAAATCGAATAATAATTGACCCTTTTATGGCCCCGAAACCTTCAAAAGTGACCTGTAGAAACCGTCTATTTCTCGGCAACCGAATAAGTTAGAAACCATTTTATGATATCTATATGACCATATGAGTTTTGTTTATATGTGAATTTAAACCAAAAGTTAAAATTATCAATATATATTAAGTTATTCTTGGTTGAATAAAACATTGATTTAAAAAGTTTAAAATGCATTTTTTGACCAAATGATGTCACTTCCGGTGTCAATTTTAAATTGTAATCAACTTGATATGACGCTACATGCTTTTTGAATCAAATGATGTCACTTTTATAAAAATCCAATCATAATTGACTATTTTACAGGCAAAATAACGAAAACAGTGACTTGTACAGAACTGCCTATTTCTTGGTAACTGCTTATATTACAAACGAATTTTAACATACATTTTCTTCGTATGGATTATAGCTACAAGTTTATAAAAGTTACGAAGAAATATTTTAAAATATGAAAAGCCTGAATAGGTTGTAAATAGGCCAATTTTACACCATTTTTAGCCTCTTAATCGAATTTGCTCGAAAATGAAATCGAAATTAAAAAAACTGCTTCCTACATTTTTTGCGCCTTGAAAGGACACACTCTTTGAGTCATATAATTTTTCAAAAAAATAATATTTGTTTTCGAAATAAGAAAATAACTGTCAAAATTGTAGTTTTTGGTAAAATCATGCCACTTCCGGTGCCGACAGATAACATTATTGGTAACAAAAAAAATGACAATTGAGACAACGAAGCATATGAACTTTGTTTTATACAAATCGAACAATAAAAAATTAATCTAGGACTGAAAAACTGAATTAGCCAATGGCGGCCAAGGAAAATTACTGAGACAAAATTTTTTAACATTTTTGCACTAGTCAGATGACTCTTTAATTCTGTGCACAATACGACTAAAAAATATTCATAAATAAAAAAAATTTTAGTAAAATTTTGAATTTTGGAAATTTGGCGCCTAATATCTTCGAAGATTTGCCGAAAATCAAAAATCGAAAGTAGCGTAGCTATGTGCCCTGTCTCAGGCTATGCCAAAATGTATCGAAAGTTAAAATCCAATGATTATTGTTAAAATTACTGCAATATTTTCAAAAACGATAACTTCGGTGATTTCGGACATTTCGCATTGGCGCAGAACGTTCAAAATAGCTTTATCCTCTAAGTCACACCCACTTTCCCAGTAAAACCGAAGAAATCGTAACGATGCGACACGTAGTTGCTGAGATCTTTTCAAATTGGAATCTGAATAATAATAATAATAATAACTAGACCTGCATGCAGGAATGACGGGTTTCACTGGTGCCACGTTACCCTTAAACATGTCACTTCCGGTGCCAAGTTACCCTTGAACATATGTCACTTCCGGTACCAGCGAAACCACTAAACAGGTTTCCAAATTAACATTGCACACAAATAAAATGGACGCAGAATCAACAAAATCCAGCAATATCAATTCATTTTATACATTTGTTACTTGTAAATGATCTTGACAAAATTAAATTACTCCCGGTGTTAATGCAAATGTTCAATTAGTCTTATGAAATCAGAAATGGCATACGATATCATATAGTGAAAATTTTATGTAAATCGAATAATAATTGCCACTTTTAAAGACCAAAAAACTTGAAAAGTGACTTGTAGAAAATCAGCTATTTCTCTGCAACCGTACAAGTTAGAAACCATTTTGTGGTATCTGTATGATCGTATGGGTTCATTCTATTTGCTGATTGGCATCAAATACCATAATTTGAAAAAGATTTCAAAACAGACTCATTTGAATAAAATATCTGTTTTGGAGGCTAAAAATACAGTTTTTGCCAAAATGACGTTACTTCCGGTGATAATGAAAATCTTAAATTACTTGTATGAAATCCCAAATGGCATTAGGTATAACATGGTGTGACGTTTATGAAAATCGAATAATAATTGACCCTTTTATGGCCCCGAAACCTTCAAAAGTGACCTGTAGAAAACCGTCTATTTCTCAGCAACCGAATAAGTTAGAAACCATTTTATGATATCTATATGACCATATGAGTTTTGTTTATATGTGAATTTAAACCAAAAGTTAAAATTATTAATACATATTAAGTTATTCTTGGTTGAATAAAAACATTGATTTAAAAAGTTTAAAATGCATTTTTTGACCAAATGATGTCACTTCCGGTGTCAATTTTAAATTGTAATCAACTTGATATGACGCTACATGCTTTTTGAATCAAATGATGTCACTTTTATAAAAATCCAATCATAATTGACTATTTTACAGGCAAAATAACGAAAACAGTGACTTGTACAGAACTGCCCATTTCTTGGTAACTGCTTATATTACAAACCAATTTTAACATACATTTTCTTCGTATGGATTATAGCTACAAGTTTATAAAAGTTACGAATAAATATTTTAAAATCTGAAAAGCCTGAATAGGTTGTAAATAGGCCAATTTGACACCATTTTTAGCCTCTTAGTCGAATTTGCTCGAAAATGAAATCGAAATTAAAAAAACTGCTTCCTACATTTTTTGCGCCTTGAAAAGACACACTTTTTGAGTCATATAATTTTTCAAAAAAATAATATTTGTTTTCGAAATAAGAAAATAACTGTCAAAATTGTAGTTTTTGGTAAAATTATGCCACTTCCGGTGCCGACAGATAACATTATTGGTAACAAGAAAAATGACAATTGAGACAACGAAGCATATGAACTTTGTTTTATACAAATCGAACAATAAAAAATTAATCTAGGACTGAAAAACTGAATTAGCCAATGGCGGCCAAGGAAAATTACTGAGACAAAAATTTTTAACATTTTTGCACTAGTCAGATGACTCTTTAATTCTGTGCACAATACGACTAAAAAATATTCATAAATAAAAATTTTTTTAGTAAAATTTTAAATTTTCGAAATTTGGCGCCTAATATCTTCGAAGATTTGCCGAAAATCAAAAATCGAAAGTAGCGTAGCTATGTGCCCTGTCTCAGGCTATGCCAAAATGTACCGAAAGTTAAAATCCAATGATTATTGTTAAAATTACTGCAATATTTTCAAAAACGATAACTTCGGTGATTTCGGACATTTCGCATTGGCGCAGAACGTTCAAAATAGCTTTATCCTCTAAGTCACACCCACTTTCCCAGTAAAACCGAAGAAATCGTAACGATGCGACACGTAGTTGCTGAGATCTATTCAAATTGGAATCTGAATAATAATAATAATAATAATAATAATAATAAGAATAACTAGACCTGCATGCAGGAATGACGGGTTTCACCGGTGCCATGTTACCCTTAAACATGTCACTTCCGGTGCCAAGTTACCCTTGAACATATGTCACTTCCGGTACCAGCGAAACCACTAAACAGGTTTCCAAATTAACATTGCACACAAATAAAATGGACGCAGAATCAACAAAATCCAGCAATATCAATTCATTTTATACATTTGTTACTTATAAATGATCTTGAAATTACTCCCGGTGTTAATGCAAATGTTCAATTAGTCTTATGAAATCAGAAATGGCATACGATATCATATAGTGAAAATTTTATGTAAATCGAATAATAATTGCCACTTTTAAAGACCAAAAAACTTGAAAAGTGACTTGTAGAAAATCGGCTATTTCTCTGCAACCGTACAAGTTAGAAACCATTTTGTGGTATCTGTATGATCGTATGGGTTTATTCTATTTGTTGATTGGCATCAAATACCATAATTTGAAAAAGATTTCAAAACAGACTCATTTGAATAAAATATCTGTTTTGGAGGCTAAAAATACAGTTTTTGCCAAAATGACGTTACTTCCGGTGATAATGAAAATCTTTAATTACTTGTATGAAATCCCAAATGGCATTACGTATAACATGGTGTGACGTTTATGAAAATCGAATAATAATTGACACTTTTATGGCCCCAAAACCTTCAAAAGTGACCTGTAGAAAACCGTCTATTTCTCGGCAACCGAATAAGTTAGAAACCATTTTATGATATCTATATGACCATATGAGTTTTGTTTATATGTGAATTTAAACCAAAAGTTAAAATTATTAATACATATTAAGTTATTCTTGGTTGAATAAAACATTGATTTAAAAAGTTTAAAATTCATTTTTTGATCAAATGATGTCACTTCCGGTGTCAATTTTAAATTGTAATCAACTTGATATGACGCTACGTGCTTTTTGAATCAAATGATGTCACTTTTATAAAAATCCAATCATAATTGACTATTTTACAGGCAAAATAACGAAAACAGTGACTTGTACAGAACTGCCCATTTCTTGGTAACTGCTTATATAACAAACGAATTTTAACATACATTTTCTTCGTATGGATTATAGCTACAAGTTTATAAAAGTTACGAAGAAATATCTTAAAATCTGAAAAGCCTGAATAGGTTGTAAATAGGCCAATTTTACACCATTTTTAGCCTTTTAATCGAATTTGCTCGAAAATGAAATCGAAATTAAAAAAACTGCTTCCTACATTTTTTGCGCCATGAAAAGACACACTCTTTGAGTCATATAATTTTTCAAAAAAATAATATTTGTTTTCGAAATAAGAAAATAACTGTCAAAATTGTAGTTTTTGGTAAAATTATGCCACTTCCGGTGCCGACAGATAACATTATTGGTAACAAAAAAAATGACAATTGAGACAACGAAGCACATGAACTTTGTTTTATACAAATCGAACAATAAAAAATTAATCTAGGACTGAAAAACTGAATTAGCCAATGGCGGCCAAGGAAAATTACTGAGACAAAATTTTTTAACATTTTTGCACTAGTCAGATGCCTCTTTAATTCTGTGCACAATACGACTAAAAAATATTCATAAATAAAAAAGTTTTTTGTAAAATTTTAAATTTTCGAAATTTGGCGCCTAATATCTTCGAAGATTTGCCGAAAATCAAAAATCGAAAGTAGCGTAGCTATGTGCCCTGTCTCAGGCTATGCCAAAATGTATCGAAAGTTAAAATCCAATGATTATTGTTAAAATTACTGCAATATTTTCAAAAACGATAACTTCGGTGATTTCGGACATTTCGCATTGTCGCAGAACGTTCAAAATAGCTTTATCCTCTAAGTCACACCCACTTTCCCGGTAAAACCGAAGAAATCGTAACGATGCGACACGTAGTTGCTGAGATCTATTCAAATTGGAATCTGAATAATAATAATAATAATAATAATAATAATAAGAATAATAATTTTAACAAAAACAATAGTGTTTCACACAAGCTACGCAGTGTGAAACCCTAATAATAATAAGAATAATAATTTTAACAAAAACAATAGTGTTTCACACAAGCTACGCAGTGTGAAACCCTAATAAGAACTAGACCTGCATGCAGGAATGACGGGTTTCACTTATGCCAAGTTACTCTTAAACATGTCACTTCCGGTGCCAAGTTACCCTTGAACATATGTCACTTCCGGTACCAGCGTAACCACTGAACAGGTTTCCAAATTAACATTGCACACAAATAAAATGGACGCAGAATCAACAAAATCCAGCAATATCAATTCATTTTATACATTTGTTACATGTACTTGTAAATGATCTTGACAAAATTAAATTACTCCCGGTGTTCATGCAAATGTTCAATTAGTCTTATGAAATCAGAAATGGCATACGATATCATATAGTGAAAATTTTATGTAAATCGAATAATAATTGCCACTTTTAAAGACCAAAAAACTTGAAAAGTGACTTGTAGAAAATCAGCTATTTCTCTGCAACCGTACAAGTTAGAAACCATTTTGTGGTATCTGTATGATCGTATGGGTTCATTCTATTTGTTGATTGGCATCAAATACCATAATTTGAAAAAGATTTCAAAACAGACCCATTTGAATAAAATATCTGTTTTGGAGGCTAAAAATACAGTTTTTGCCAAAATGACGTTACTTCCGGTGATAATGAAAATCTTAAATTACTTGTATGAAATCCCAAATGGCATTAGGTATAACATGGTGTGACGTTTATGAAAATCGAATAATAATTGACACTTTTATGGCCCCGAAACCTTCAAAAGTGACCTGTAGAAAACCGTCTATTTCTCGGCAACCGAACAAGTTAGAAACAATTTTATGATATCTATATGACCATATGAGTTTTGTTTATATGTGAATTTAAACCAAAAGTTAAAATTATTAATATATATTAAGTTATTCTTGGTTGAATAAAACATTGATTTAAAAAGTTTAAAATCAGTTTTTGACCAAATGATGTCACTTCCGGTGTCAATTTTAAATTGTAATCAACTTGATATGACGCTACATGCTTTTTGAATCAAATGATGTCACTTTTATAAAAATCCAATCATAATTGACTATTTTACAGGCAAAATAACGAAAACAGTGACTTGTACAGAACTGCCCATTTCTTGGTAACTGCTTATATTACAAACGAATTTTAACATACATTTTCTTCGTATGGATTATAGCTACAAGTTTATAAAAGTTACGAAGAAATATTTTAAAATCTGAAAAGCCTGACTAGGTTGTAAATAGGCCAATTTTACACCATTTTTAGCCTCTTAATCGAATTTGCTCGAAAATGAAATCGAAATTAAAAAAACTGCTTCCTACATTTTTTGCGCCTTGAAAGGACACACTCTTTGAGTCATATAATTTTTCCAAAAAATAATATTTGTTTTCGAAATAAGAAAATAACTGTCAAAATTGTAGTTTTTGGTAAAATTATGCCACTTCCGGTGCCGACAGATAACATTATTGGTAACAAAAAAAATGACAATTGAGACAACGAAGCATATGAACTTTGTTTTATACAAATCGAACAATAAGAAATTAATCTAGGACTGAAAAACTGAATTAGCCAATGGCGGCCAAGGTAAATTACTGAGACAAAAAATTTTGACATTTTTGCACTAGTCAGATGACTCTTTAATTCTGTGCACAATACGACTAAAAAATATTCATGAATAAAAAAATTTTTAGTAAAATTTTAAATTTTCGAAATTTGGCGCCTAATATCTTCGAAGATTTGCGGAAAATCAAAAATCGAAAGTAGCGTAGCTATGTGCCCTGTCTCAGACTATGCCAAAATGTATCGAAAGTTAAAATCCAATGATTATTGTTAAAATTACTGCAATATTTTCAAAAACGATAACTTCGGTGATTTCGGACATTTCGCATTGGCGCAGAACGTTCAAAATAGCTTTATCCTCTAAGTCACACCCACTTTCCCAGTAAAACCGAAGAAATCGTAACGATGCGACACGTAGTTGCTGAGATCTATTCAAATTGGAATCTGAATAATAATAATAATAATAACTAGACCTGCATGCAGGAATGACGGGTTTCACTGGTGCCATGTTACCCTTAAACATGTCACTTCCGGTGTCAAGTTACCCTTGAACATATGTCACATCCGGTACCAGCGAAACCACTAAACAGGTTTCCAAATTAACATTGCACACAAATAAAATGGACGCAGAATCAACAAAATCCAGCAATATCAATTCATTTTATACATTTGTTACTTGTAAATGATCTTGACAAAATTAAATTACTCCCGGTGTTAATGCAAATGTTCAATTAGTCTTATGAAATCAGAAATGGCATACGATATCATATAGTGAAAATTTTATGTAAATCGAATAATAATTGCCACTTTTAAAGACCAAAAAACTTGAAAAGTGACTTGTAGAAAATCAGCTATTTCTCTGCAACCGTACAAGTTAGAAACCATTTTGTGGTATCTGTATGATCGTATGGGTTCATTCTATTTGTTGATTGGCATCAAATACCATAATTTGAAAAAGATTTCAAAACAGACCCATTTGAATAAAATATCTGTTTTGGAGGCTAAAAATACAGTTTTTGCCAAAATGACGTTACTTCCGGTGATAATGAAAATCTTAAATTACTTGTATGAAATCCCAAATGGCATTAGGTATAACATGGTGTGACGTTTATGAAAATCGAATAATAATTGACCCTTTTATGGCCCCGAAACCTTCAAAAGTGACCTGTAGAAAACCGTCTATTTCTCGGCAACCGAATAAGTTAGAAACCATTTTATGATATCTATATGACCATATGAGTTTTGTTTATATGTGAATTTAAACCAAAAGTTAAAATTATTAATATATATTAAGTTATTCTTGGTTGAATAAAACATTGATTTAAAAAGTTTAAAATGCATTTTTTGACCAAATGATGTCACTTCCGGTGTCAATTTTAAATTGTAATCAACTTGATATGACGCTACATGCTTTTTGAATCAAATGATGTCACTTTTATAAAAATCCAATCATAATTGACTATTTTACAGGCAAAATAACGAAAACAGTGACTTGTACAGAACTGCCCATTTCTTGGTAACTGCTTATATTACAAACGAATTTTAACATACATTTTCTTCGTATGGATTATAGCTACAAGTTTATAAAAGTTACGAAGAAATATTTTAAAATCTGAAAAGCCTGAATAGGTTGTAAATAGGCCAATTTTACACCATTTTTAGCCTCTTAATCGAATTTGCTCGAAAATGAAATCGAAATTAAAAAAACTGCTTCCTACATTTTTTGCGCCTTGAAAGGACACACTCTTTGAGTCATATAATTTTTCAAAAAAATAATATTTGTTTTCGAAATAAGAAAATAACTGTCAAAATTGTAGTTTTTGGTAAAATTATGCCACTTCCGGTGCCGACAGATAACATTATTGGTAACAAAAAAAATGACAATTGAGACAACGAAGCATATGAACTTTGTTTTATACAAATCGAACAATAAAAAATTAATCTAGGACTGAAAAACTGAATTAGCCAATGGTGGCCAAGGAAAATTACTGAGACAAAATTTTTTAACATTTTTGCACTAGTCAGATGACTCTTTAATTCTGTGCACAATACGACTAAAAAATATTCATAAATAAAAAAAAATTTAATTAAATTTTAAATTTTCGAAATTTGGCGCCTAATATCTTCGAAGATTTGCCGAAAATCAAAAATCGAAAGTAGCGTAGCTATGTGCCCTGTCTCAGGCTATGCCAAAATGTATGGAAAGTTAAAATCCAATGATTATTGTTAAAATTACTGCAATATTTTCAAAAACGATAACTTCGGTGATTTCGGACATTTCGCATTGGCGCAGAACGTTCAAAATAGCTTTATCCTCTAAGTCACACCCACTTTCCCAGTAAAACCGAAGAAATCGTAACGATGCGACACGTAGTTGCTGAGATCTATTCAAATTGGAATCTGAATAATAATAATAATAATAATAATAAGAATAATAATTTTAACAAAAACAATAGTGTTTCACACAAGCTACGCAGTGTGAAACCCTAACTAGATCTGCTACTGTCCCATGCAGATATGAAAGCTTTCATATTCATCGTCGCGTGTCATTGATTGTATCAAGTATCCTAAATAAAAGGATAAGAAGAAAAATTTATCAAAATTGGTCAAAAACTCGCGAAGTTACAAGTCTAAATATAGTATGAAACATTGCACCCAGGCAAAACAATAATCTGAAAAGTAAAGGGGAATAACTGAAACTTGTATTACTGTAATGAGACGGATGAGAAAATGAAATGAAAATGGCGGGAAAAAAAAATAAAAATGTCAGGTTGGACAGGCGACCTTACTCCTTGTCACGTACAACCGGGCATTCGAAAACACGCTAGTTAACTCAATGACAGGCGCGCGTGCTAGCCATTCAGCCATCCAACCCCCCCTTTGAAATCCGACACGTGCAATATGTCATATAGGAAGAATAAGAAGTCGCTCACAACAAAATGGTAAATTAATGAGTTTAGGTCAAAAGGTTGAGCTACTGTTTTAGAGTATTTAATAGTTTTAAAGAGACACGTTAAGGGTTGTTCATAGTTAAATGAAAGTTTAATTTTAAATAAGACCAATAAAATTAGGATTTAATAATGCCAGACTAATATTTCCAATATGTTTGGTTATAAGTAGGAAATCGTGACGACTTCTAAAGCATGTTTTAAACAAAGGATCATAGACTGCAATATACAAGAATGGCACTCTGCAATAAAAAAAAACTGGCCAAAGCAAGATTTCTATGCAGAAATTAAATAATTGCTAGAACCAGAAAAATATTTATCCACTATAATAAATAAACAACATAGAGAAAATAAAATGAAATTGAATGGGGTTTAACGTCCTACTGTTCTGCTCCTAAAATGGGCTAATGAAGACGGGCATACGCCATAAAGTGTGCAATGAGGGAAATTTTACCCGGGCAGCGGCGTTACGGCCTACGAGGTTGGACGGGCGACCATACTCCTTGTCACGCACAACCAAGAAATCGACACAACGCCAGTTGACTCAATGACAGACGTTATGATACAGAGCGCACGTGCTAACCATTCAGCCACGCAACCTCCCTAAAATCGGCAAATGGCTGACCTACAGCGAGAAACATTTCAACCGGGCCAAATTTTCTATTTTAACAGTTTAATTTGCACGGTACCTTTAGTTATCAACCGAATATTACAAAATTTTTAAAAATAAGCTCCCTCTGACTATCTTAATCGTTCGCAATAAACGTTTGCCCCTTTAAATCGGCAAATTGCTGACTTTAAAGTGAGAAACATTACAACCGGGCGAAATTTTCTGTTTTATCACTTTTACAGTACCTTTGATTACCAACCGATTATTACAAAACTTTAAAAATAAAAGAGAAAGAGAGAAATGCGGCCTAATGTCCATTCGACCGAAACTAGGTCATTTCGGGACTAACATATGTTTTTTAATTTTATTTAAAAACTCCCCTTGCGCTTACTGGTCTTTAGCCATTGGGAGGAAACCGAAGGACACGGAGAAAACCCACGAGGTTGGACATCATACTCCATGTCACGTCAGCCTGGAGATCGAAACAACGCCCGTTGACTCAATGACAGACCTTACGATACAGCGCGCACATGCTAACCATTCAGCCATTGAGCCTCCCTGAATTCGGAAAATTGCTGACTTATAGCAAGAAACATTTCAACCGGGCGAAATTTTCTGTTTTAACAGTTTAATGTGCACGGTACTTTAATTACCAACCGATTACTATAAAACTTTTGAAAATAAGCTCCGATTGACCAGCTTAATCGTATGCAATAAACGTTTGGCCTGAATTGAAAGTTCTGCACGGAGAAAGTTCATCTCGATTTCCCGGCGTGGTTCCCCCTTGTCAGTGAGGCAGAACGGAGGGCCTGACAAGCACAGCTGTCTAGTCGTTCGGATGGGACGAAAAACCAGGGTCCGTGTACACATTGGATTGCACGTAAAATATCCCTAAGCAGTTGGAATTCGATACTGTTGAATAAGCTCTATACGATGACTAAATGTGTAGATTGTAGTCACCCACACTGCATGTTTCGCTTAACAATGAAATGGTGCCGTTTTCAATGTTCGATCCTTTTGTTCTTCTACTCCTGATATGTTGGACTGTTGATCGATGGTTTCATATAAAAGACTACCAATAAGACTCTTTGTAGAAGAAGTTCCCCAAAAATATTATGTTGACTTTACGAGAAAGACCTCTAAACATGCTCCAAATTGTAAAAATACGACTTTTTGGATTTTCAATCTCTTTTTTTCGGCTATCCCTGATATTTAAAAAAAATGATACAATGATTTCAAACAACAGGCTAGCTATTAGACTCTCTATTGACAAAAGTTTCACCGCCCTCCCTTCATTATAACCGAAGTTATCGTGCCCTAAAGAATCAACAAATCAGCATGCTTATCTCTGCTTACCCTAAGCAGAAAATGCTCATCTTTGAACTCAATCATAACATTGACCTAGTGAACGTCTACACCAAGTTTGAACATTCTAGCTTAATTAGAAGGAGAGTTATTGTATTCCAAAGTCCCGGCCCTTCAAATTGCTTCTTTTTTTCATTTTCAATTCAAAATGGTAACCATCACGTGACCGAAATCAAAATTCGGATCCGATAGATTTTTAGGCATTCCTTCAAGGATTCTCAAAATATAACTCCCGAGTCTGTAAATAAAATAGCAAAAAAGCCTTTTTGATTTTTCACGTTTAAAGATGGTGGCACTTCCGGTTCGATCGACAAACTCCATATTTTGTGTACGAATCAGTAATTACTTGTCTAGTATCGAAAAAAAAAAATTAGGTCATTCTGACCTATATTTCGACGACTTTTTTGAAAACTTTGATCCTTAATTTCACCAAGGGGAGATAATTTAGAAAATTTCTAATTATATTTTTGAAGTCACATTGGTAAGATCTACTTATATACTAAATTTCATGAAAATCGTACAACTATTAAAGAAGTTGTCAAATTGGTCTAAACTTCCGGCTCGAAATCACAGCGACGAATTTTCGAAATTCGAAAATGTGAAACTGCAGATGAAAATGATTTTTTTCAAGGTATTCAAAGAAAAAAGAATTAGTAAAATCGGTCAAAAAATAACAAAGTTACGACTATGCATTGTCAGTTTTTTCGTTCGTAAAATTCGGTGATTTCGGATTCGTAAAACGTTTTGAAAATATATTTAAACAACGTTCGCACCCCATTTTTTTGGGGGGGGGGGGTAGGTCAAAGTTTCAGAAAGATCCCATGGTTAGATTATGAGAAATCCGATTTGCAGAAAATACACAAAAAAAAAATAACTAGATCTGCTACTGTCCCATGCAGATATGAAAGCTTTCATATTCATCGTCACGTGTCATCGATTATATCAAGTATCTCAAATAAAAGGATAAGAATAACAAACTATCAAAATTGGTCAAAAACTCGCGAAGTTACAAGTCTAAATATAGTATGAAACATTGAGTAATCTGAAAACTAAAGGGAAATAACTGATACGTGTGTTGCTGTAATCGGGATGAATGAGATAACTTTGAACAAAACTAAAACTTTTTGAATCAGGTTGAACTCAACTGTTTGAATATTTACGTTAAATATGTAGATTTGGAAAATTATAAAGACATAATATCAAAATCGTTCAAAAACTCACAAAGTTACAAATTTAAATGTAGTGAGAAACATTGCACCCGGGCAAAAAAATAATCTTTAAAGTAAAGGGAAATAACCTAAACTTGTATAGCTGTAATCGGGCTTCCAAAATTAGAGATATGTTATATAATTATGGTTTCCAATATGTTTGGTTATAAGTAGGAAATCGTGACAACTTCTTAAGCATGTTTCAAACAAAGGGTCATAGACTGCAATATACAAGAATGGCACTCTGCAATAAAAAAAACTGGCCAGAGATTTCTATGCAGAAATTAAATGATTGCTAGAACCAGAAAAATATTTATCCACTATAATAAATAAGCAACATAGAGAAAATGAAATGAAATTGAATGGGGTTTAACGTCCTACTGTTCTGCTCCTACAATGGGCTAATGAAGACGGGCATACGCCATAAAGTGTGCAATGAGGGAAATTTTACCCGGGCAGCGCCGTTACGGCCTACGAGGTTGGTAAGGCGACCATACTCCTTATCACGTACAACCAAGAAATCGAAACAAGGACAGTTGACTCAATGACAGACGTTATGATACAGAGCGCACGTGCTAACCATTCAGCCACGCAACCTCCCTAAAATCGGCAAATTGCTGACCTACAGCGAGAAACATTTCAACCGGGCCAAATTTTCTATTTTAACAGTTTAATTTGCACGGTACCTTTAGTTATCAACCGAATATTACGAAACTTTTAAAAATAAGCTCCCCCTGACCAGCTTAATCGTTCGCAATAAACGTTTGCCCCTTAAAATCGACAAATTGCTGAATTTAAAGTGAGAAACATTACAACCGGGCCAAATTTTCTGTTTTATCACTTTTACAGTACCTTTGATTACCAACCGATTATTACAAAACTTTAAAAAGAGAAAGAGAGAAATGCGGCCTAACGTCCATTCGACACAAACTAGGTCATTTCGGGACTAACATGTTTTTTAATTTTATTTAAAAACTCCCCTTGCACGTACTGGTCTTTAGCCGTTGGGAGGAAACCGAAGAACACGGAGAAAACCCACGAGGTTGGACATCATACACCATGTCACGTGCAACCTGGAGATCGAAACGACGCCCGTTGACTCAATGACAATACAGCGAGCACATGCTAACCATTCAGCCATCCAGCCTCCCTGAATTCGGAAAATTGCTGACTTATAGCAAGAAACATTTCAACCGGGCGAAATTTTCTGTTTTAACAGTTTAATGTGCACGGTACTTTAATTACCAACCGATTATTACAAAACTTTTGAAAATAAGCTCCAACTGACCAGCTTAATCGTATGCAATAAATGTTTTGCCTGAATTGAAAGTTCTGCACAGAGAAAGTTCATCTCGATTTCCCGGCGTGGTTCCCTTGTCAGTAAGGCAGAACGGAGGGCCAGACAAGCACAGCTGTCTAGCTAGTCCTTCGGATGGTACGAAAAACCAAGGTCCCGTGTACACATTGGAGTGCACGTAAAATATCCCTAAGCAGTTGGAATTCGATACTGTTGAATAAGCTCTATACGATGACTAAATGCGTAGATTGTAGTCACCCACACTTCATGTTTCGCTCAACAATGAAAGGGTGCCGTTTTCAATGTTCGATCCTTTTGTTCTTCTACTCCTGATATGTTGGACTGTTGATCGATGGATTCATATAAAAGACTTCCAATAAGACTCTTTGTAGAAAAAGTTCCAAAAAAATAGTATGTTGACTTAACGAGAAAAACCTCTAAACATGCTCCAAATTGTAAAAATACGACTTTTTGGATTTTCAATCTCTTTTTTTCGGCTATCCCTGATATTTAAAAAAAATGATACAATCATTTCACACAACAGGCTACCTATTAGACTCTCTATTGACAAAAGTTTCACCGCCCTCCCTTCATTATAACCGAAGTTATCGTGCCCTAAAGAATCAACAAATCAGCATGCTTATCTCTGCTTACCTTAAGCAGAAAATGCTCATCTTTGAACTCAATCAAGATAGTGACCTAGTGAACGTCTACACCAAGTTTGAACATTCTAGCTCAATTAGAAGGAGAGTTATTGTGTTCCGAAGTCCGGGCCTTTCAAATTGCTTCTATTTTTCATTTTCAATTCAAAATTGTGACCATCACATGACCGAAATCAAAATTCTGATCCGATAGATTTTTAGGCATTCCTTCAAGGATTCCGAAAATATAACTCCCGAGTCTGTAAGTAAAATAGCAAAAAAGCCTTTTTGATTTTTCACGTTTAAAGATGGTGGCACTTCCGGTTCGATCGACAAACTCCATATTTTGTGTACGAATCATTAATTCCTTGTCTAGTATCGAAAAAAAAAATAGGTCATTCTGACCTATATTTCGACGATTTTTTTGAAAACTTTGATCCTTAATTTCACCAAGGGGAGATAATTTAGAAAATTTCTAATTATATTTTTGAAGTCACATCGGTAAGATCTACTTGTATACTAAATTTCATGAAAATCGTACAACTATTAAAGAAGTTGTCAAATTGGTCTAAACTTCCGGTTCGAAATCACAGCGACGAATTTTCGAAATTCGAAAATGTGAAACTGCAGATGAAAATGATTTTTTTCAAGGTATTCAAAGAAAAAAGAATTAGTAAAATCGGTCAAAAAATAACAAAGTTACGACTATGCATTGTCAGTTTTTTCGTTCGTAAAATTCGGTGATTTCGGATTCGTAAAACGTTTTGAAAATATATTTAAACAACGTTCGCACCCCATTTTTGGGGGGGTAGGTCAAGGTTTTAGAAAGATCCCATGGTTAGATTCTGAGAAATCCGATTTGCAGAAAATACACAAAAAAAATAATAATAATCTTAACAGAAACAATAAGCTTTCATATGTAATATGAAAGCTTAACTAGATCTGCTACTGTCCCATGCAGATATGAAAGCTTTCATATTCATCGTCACGTGTCATTGATTGTATCAAGTATCCTAAATAAAAGGATAAGAAGAAAAAATTATTAAAATTGGTCAAAAACTCGCGAAGTTACAAGTCTAAATATAGTATGAAACATTGCACCCAGGCATAACAATAATCTGAAAACTAAAGGGAAATAACTGAAACTTGTACTACTGTAATGAGACGGATGAGAAAATGAAATGAAAATGGCGGGAAAAAAATAAATAAAAATGGCAGGTTGGACAGGCGACCTTACTCCTTGTCACGTACAACCGGGCATTCGAAAACACACTAGTTAACTCAATGACAGGCGCGCGTGCTAACCATTCAGCCACCCACCCCCACTTTGAAATCAGACACGTGCAATATGTCATATAGGAAGAATAAGAAGTCGCTCACAACAAAATGGTAAATTAATGAGTTTAGGTCAAAAGGTTGAGCTACTGTTTTAGAGTACTTAATAGTTTTAAAGAGACACGTTAAGGGTTGTTCATAGCAGGGAATATTTTACTTTTTTACATTTGATTAGCAGTTTCCAGAAAAATTGTGTAAGAATGCTAATCAATTGTATAATTGAGTAGCAAAATTTACCAATTGATTAGCAGTTTTTTAGTATGTAATAGAATTCTTATTTCACATAATTAGGCCTATATGTGACAATAACAATACCCACATTATTTGTATTACCAAACGGTTGTTTATATTTATATATAAAATAAAAATAAAAGTATGTGACCACATGTTATTCTTTGTACGAAACCTGGACATTCTTTATTTACTTCATACTCTAGTCAGATCTTTTCTGCGTCATATTTCCTCACCCAATCTTGAACTGTTGCTAATTTTAATGTCGAATTTGAAGATAGAACATAATATCATGTGTTTGAATTTCGCGACGTACCCTCGATCATCCGGTAATTTTATCTTGTAGTGTTTTGAATGTCTGTCTTGACGAATGTGACTACAACAGATATAGAAATAAAGTATGTAGCGTTGTCATCTCTGTCATCAAAACTTTTTACGTCTATAAATAGCAGACGTCAACATGTACTGCTCTCGTTCCACTGGACCGTTGCAGAGGCACGTAAAGAGTCTTGATGATATAGACAATAAAATTGCGAGATTTCAGATTTGTTTTGATGTGTTTTACGATACTGAATGGTTTTAAAGTTAAAATTAATTTTCAAAACTTTGATTCGCGCTGAAGCAGGGTTTTAAGCTAATAATGCTAATCAAATATGAATTTGATTCGCAAAATCGGACGTTTGAGTCTCAAATTGCGATACGAACCCGGTTAAAATATTCCCTGGTTCATAGTTAAATGAAAGTTTAATTTTAAATAAGACCAATAAAATTAGGATTTAATAATGCCAGACTAATATTTCCAATATGTTTGGTTATAAGTAGGAAATCGTGACGACTTCTTAAGCATGTTTTAAACAAAGGATCATTTTTGTTTAAACAAGAATGGCACTCTGCAATAAAAAAACTGGCCAAAGCAAGATTTCTATGCAGAAATTAAATAATTGCTAGAACCAGAAAAATATTTATCCACTATAATAAATAAGCAACATAGAGAAAATGAAATGAAATTGAATGGGGTTTAACGTCCACTTGTTCTGCTCCTAAAATGGGCTAATGAAGACGGGAATATGCCATAAAGTGTGCAATGAGGGAAATTTTACCCGGGCAGCGGCGGTTACGGATTACGAGGTTGGACAGGCGACCATACTCCTTGTCACGTACAACCAAGAAATCGAAAAAACGCCAGTTGACTCAATGACAGACGTTATGATACAGAGCGCACGTGCTAACCATTCAGCCACGCAACCTCCCTAAAATCGGCAAATTGCTGACCTACAGCGAGAAACATTTCAACCGGGCCAAATTTTCTATTGTAACAGTTTTATTTGCACGGTACCTTTAGTTATCAACCGAATATTACAAAACTTTTAGAAATAAGCTTCCCCTGACCAGCTTAAGCGTTCGCAATAAACGTTTGCCCATTAAAATCGGCAAATTGCTGACTTTAAAGTGAGAAACATTACAACCGGGCGAAATTTTCTGTTTTATCACTTTTACAGTACCTTTGATTACCAACCGATTATTACAAAACTTTAAAAATAAAAGAGAAAGAGAGAAATGCGGCCTAATGTCCATTCGACACAAACTAGGTCATTTCGGGACTAACATATGTTTCTCAATTTTATTTAAAAACTCCCCTTGCGCTTACAGGTCTTTAGCCGTTGGGAGGAAACCGAAGGACACGGAGAAAACCCACGAGGTTGGACATCATACTTCATGTCACGTGCAACCTGGAGATCGAAACGACGCCCGTTGACTCAATGACAGACGTTACGATACAGTGCGCACATGCTAACCATTCAGCCATTCAGCCTCCCTGAATTCAGAAAATTGCTGACTTATAGCAAGAAACATTTCAACCGGGCGAAATTTTCTGTTTTAACAGTTTAATGTGCACGGTACTTTAATTACCAACCGATTATTACAAAACTTTTGAAAATAAGCTCCAACTGACCAGCTTAATCGTATGCAATAAACGTTTTCGCCTGAATTGAAAGTTCTGCACGGAGAAAATTCATCTCGATTTCCCGGCGTGGTTCCCCTTGTCAGTGAGGCAGAACGGAGGGCCTGACAAGCACAGCTGTCTAGTCATTCGGATGGGACGAAAAACCAAGGTCCCGTGTACACATTGGAGTGCACGTAAAATATCCCTAAGCAGTTGGAAATCGATACTGTTGAATAAGCTCTATACGATGACTAAATGTGTAGATTGTAGTCACCCACACTGCATGTTTCGCTTAACAATGAAAGGGTGCCGTTTTCAATGTTCGATCCTTTTGTTCTTCTACTCCTGATATGTTGGACTGTTGATCGATGGTTTCATATAAAAGACTACCAATAAGACTCTTTGTAGAAGAAGTTCCCAAAAAATATTATGTTGACTTTACGAGAAAGACCTCTAAACATGCTCCAAATTGTAAAAATACGACTTTTTGGATTTTCAATCTCTTTTTTTCGGCTATCCCTGATATTTAGAAAAAATAATACAATGATTTCACACAACAGGCTAGCTATTAGACTCTCTATTGACAAAAGTTTCACCGCCCTCCCTTCATTATAACCGAAGTTATCGTGCCCTAAAGAATCAACAAATTAGCATGCTTATCTCTGCTTACCCTAAGCAGAAAATGCTCATCTTTAAACTCAATCATAACATTGACCTGGTGAACGTCTACACCAAGTTTGAACATTCTAGCTTAATTAGAAGGAGAGTAATTGTGTTCCAAAGTCCCGACCCTTCAAATTGCTTCTATTTTTCATTTTCAATTCAAAATGGTGACCATCACGTGACCGAAATCAAAATTCTATTCGCGACATTTTTTAGGCCTTCCTACAAGGATTCAGAAAATATAACTCCCGAGTCTGTAAGTAAAATAGCAAAAAAGCCTTATTGATTTTTCACTTTTAAATATGGCGGCACTTCCGGTTCGATCGACAAACTCCATATTTTGTGTACAAATCAGTAATTACTTATCTAGTATCCAAAAAAAAAATCAGGTCATTCTGACCTATATTTCGATGATTTTTTTGAAAATTTTGATCCTTAATTTCGTCAAGGGGAGATAATTTAGAAAATTTCTAATTATATTTTTGAAGTCACATCGGTAAGATCTACTTAGATACTAAATTTCATGAAAATCGTAAAACTATGAAAGAAGTTGTCAAATTGGTCTAAACTTCCGGTTCGAAATCACAGCGACGAATTTTCGAAATTCGAAAATGTGAAACTGCAGATGAAAATGATTTTTTTCAAGGTATTCAAAGAAAAAAGAATTAGTAAAATCGGTCAAAAAATAACAAAGTTACGACTATGCATTGTCCATTTTGTCGTTCGTAAATTTCGGTGATTTCGGATTCGTAAAACGTTTTGAAAATATATTTAATCAAGGTTCGCACCCCATTTTTGGGGGGGTAGGTCAAAATTTCAGAAAGATCCTACGGATAGATTCTGAGAAATCCGATTTGCAGAAAACACACAAAAAAAAAAAATAATAACTAGATCTGCTACTGTCCCATGCAGATATGAAAGCTTTCATATTCATCGTCACGTGTCATTGATTGTATCAAGTAACCTAAATAAAAGGATACGAAGAAAAAATTATTAAAATTGGTCAAAAACTCGCGAAGTTATAAGTCTAAATATAGTATGAAACATTGCACCCAGGCATAACAATAATCTGAAAACTAAAGGAAAATAACTGAAACTTGTATTACTGTAATGAGACGGATGAGAAAATGAAATGAAAATGGCGGGAAAAAAAAATTAAAAATGGCAGGTTGGACAGGCGACCTTACTCCTTGTCACGTACAACCGGGCATTCGAAAACACGCTAGTTAACTCAATGACAGGCGCGCGTGCTTACCATTCAGCCACTCAACCCCCCTTTGAAATCAGACACGTGCAATATGTCATATAGGAAGAATAAGAAGTCGCTCACAACAAAATGGTAAATTAATGAGTTTAGGTCAAAAGGTTGAGCTACTGTTTTAGAGTACTTAATAGTTTTAAAGAGACACGTTAAGGGTTGTTCATAGTTAAATGAAAGTTTAATTTTAAATAAGACCAATAAAATTAGGATTTAATAATGCCAGACTAATATTTCCAATATGTTTGGTTATAAGTAGGAAATCGTGACGACTTCTTAAGCATGTTTTAAACAAAGGATCATGTTTGTTTAAACAAGAATGGCACTCTGCAATAAAAAAAACTGGCCAAAGCAAGATTTCTATGCAGAAATTAAATAATTGCTAGAACCAGAAAAATATTTATCCACTATAATAAATAAGCAACATAGAGAAAATGAAATGAAATTGAATGGGGTTTAACGTCCGACTGTTCTGCTCCTAAAATGGGCTAATGAAGACGGGCATATGCCATAATGTGTGCAATGAGGGAAATTTTACCCGGGCAGCGGCGGTTACGGCCTACGAGGTTGGACAGGCAACCATACTCCTTGTCACGTACAACCAAAAAATCGAAACAACGGCAGTTGACTCAATGACAGACGTTATGATACAGAGCGCACGTGCTAACCATTCAGCCACGCAACCTCCCTAAAATCGGCAAATTGCTGACCTACAGCGAGAAACATTTCAACCGGGCCCAATTTTCTATTGTAACAGTTTAATTTGCACGGTACAAACTAGGTCATTTCGGGACTAACATATGTTTTTTAATTTTATTTAAAAACTCCCCCTGCGCTTACAGGTCTTTAGCCGTTGGGAGGAAACCGAAGAACACGGAGAAAACCCACAAGGTTGGACATCATACTTCATGTCACGTGCAACCTGGAGATCGAAACGACGCCCGTTGACTCAATGACAGACGTTACGATACAGTGCGCACATGCTAACCATTCAGCCATTCAGCCTCCCTGAATTCAGAAAATTGCTGACTTATAGCAAGAAACATTTCAACCGGGCGAAATTTTCTGTTTTAACAGTTTAATGTGCACGGTACTTTAATTACCAACCGATTATTACAAAACTTTTGAAAATAAGCTCCAACTGACCAGCTTAATCGTATGCAATAAACGTTTTCGCCTGAATTGAAAGTTCTGCACGGAGAAAGTTCATCTCGATTTCCCGGCGTGGTTCCCCTTGTCAGTGAGGCAGAACGGAGGGCCTGACAAGCACAGCTGTCTAGTCATTCGGATGGGACGAAAAACCAAGGTCCCGTGTACACATTGGAGTGCACGTAAAATATCCCTAAGCAGTTGGAATTCGATACTGTTGAATAAGCTCTATACGATGACTAAATGTGTAGATTGTAGTCACCCACACTGCATGTTTCGCTTAACAATGAAAGGGTGCCGTTTTCAATGTTCGATCCTTTTGTTCTTCTACTCCTGATATGTTGGACTGTTGATCGATGGTTTCATATAAAAGACTACCAATAAGACTCTTTGTACAAGAAGTTCCCAAAAAATATTATGTTGACTTTACGAGAAAGACCTCTAAACATGCTCCAAATTGTAAAAATACGACTTTTTGGGTTTTCAATATCTTTTTTTCGGCTATCCCTGATATTTAGAAAAAATAATACAATGATTTCACACAACAGGCTAGCTATTAGACTCTCTATTGACAAAAGTTTCACCGCCCTCCCTTCATTATAACCGAAGTTATCGTGCCCTAAAGAATCAACAAATTAGCTTGTTTATCTCTGCTTACCCTAAGCAGAAAATGCTCATATTTAAACTCAATCATAACATTGACCTAGTGAACGTCTACACCAAGTTTGAACATTCTAGCTTAATTAGAAGGAGAGTAATTGTGTTCCAAAGTCCCGACCCTTCAAATTGCTTCTATTTTTCATTTTCAATTCAAAATGGTGACCATCACGTGACCGAAATCAAAATTCTATTCGCGACATTTTTTAGGCCTTCCTACAAGGATTCAGAAAATATAACTCCCGAGTCTGTAAGTAAAATAGCAAAAAAGCCTTATTGATTTTTCACTTTTAAATATGGCGGCACTTCCGGTTCGATCGACAAACTCCATATTTTGTGTACAAATCAGTAATTACTTATCTAGTATCCAAAAAAAAAATCAGGTCATTCTGACCTATATTTCGATGATTTTTTTGAAAATTTTGATCCTTAATTTCGTCAAGGGGAGATAATTTAGAAAATTTCTAATTATATTTTTGAAGTCACATCGGTAGGATCTACTTAGATACTAAATTTCATGAAAATCGTACAACTATTAAAGAAGTTGTCAAATTGGTCTAATCTTCCGGTTCGAAATCACAGCGACGAATTTTCGAAATTCGAAAATGTGAAACTGCAGATGAAAATGGTTTTTTTAAAGGTATTCAAAGAAAAAAAAATTAGTAAAATCGGTCAAAAAATAACAAAGTTACGACTATGCATTGTCATTTTTTTCGTTCGTAAAATTCGGTGATTTCGGATTCGTAAAACGTTTCGAAAATATATTTAATCAAGGTTCGCACCCCATTTTTGGGGGGGTAGGTCAAAATTTCAGAAAGATCCTATGGATAGATTCTGAGAAATCCGATTTGCAGAAAACACACAAAAAAAAAAAAATAATAATAACTAGATCTGCTACTGTCCCATGCAGATATGAAAGCTTTCATATTCATCGTCACGTGTCATTGATTGTATCAAGTAACCTAAATAAAAGGATACGAAGAAAAAATTATTAAAATTGGTCAAAAACTCGCGAAGTTACAAGTCTAAATATAGTATGAAACATTGCACCCAGGCATAACAATAATCTGAAAACTAAAGGGAAATAACTGAAACTTGTATTACTGTAATGAGACGGATGAGAAAATGAAATGAAAATGGCGGGAAAAAAAAATTAAAAATGGCAGGTTGGACAGGCGACCTTACTCCTTGTCACGTACAACCGGGCATTCGAAAACACGCTAGTTTACTCAATGACAGGCGCGCGTGCTTACCATTCAGCCACTCAACCCCCCTTTGAAATCAGACACGTGCAATATGTCATATAGGAAGAATAAGAAGTCGCTCACAACAAAATGGTAAATTAATGAGTTTAGGTCAAAAGGTTGAGCTACTGTTTTAGAGTACTTAATAGTTTTAAAGAGACACGTTAAGGGTTGTTCATAGTTAAATGAAAGTTTAATTTTAAATAAGACCAATAAAATTAGGATTTAATAATGCCAGACTAATATTTCCAATATGTTTGGTTATAAGTAGGAAATCGTGACGACTTCTTAAGCATGTTTTAAACAAAGGATCATGTTTGTTTAAACAAGAATGGCACTCTGCAATAAAAAAACCTGGCCAAAGCAAGATTTCTATGCAGAAATTAAATAATTGCTAGAACCAGAAAAATATTTATCCACCATAATAAATAAGCAACATAGAGAAAATGAAATGAAATTGAATGGGGTTTAACGTCCGACTGTTCTGCTCCTAAAATGGGCTAATGAAGACGGGCATATGCCATAATGTGTGCAATGAGGGAAATTTTACCCGGGCAGCGGCGGTTACGGCCTACGAGGTTGGACAGGCAACCATACTCCTTGTCACGTACAACCAAAAAATCGAAACAACGGCAGTTGACTCAATGACAGACGTTATGATACAGAGCGCACGTGCTAACCATTCAGCCACGCAACCTCCCTAAAATCGGCAAATTGCTGACCTACAGCGAGAAACATTTCAACCGGGCCAAATTTTCTATTGTAACAGTTTAATTTGCACGGTACCTTTAGTTATCAACCGAATATTACAAAACTTTTAAAAATAAGCTCCCCCCTGACCAGCTTAAGCGTTCGCAATAAACGTTTGCCACTTAAAATCGGGAAATTGCTGACTTTAAAGTGAGAAACATTACAACCGGGCGAAATTTTCTGTTTTATGACTTTTACAGTACCTTTGATTACCAACCGATTATTTTCTGTTTTATCACTTTTACAGTACCTTTGATTACCAACCGATTATTACAAAACTTTAAAAATAAAAGAGAAAGAGAGAAATGCGGCCTAATGTCCATTCGACACAAACTAGGTCATTTCGGGACTAACATATGTTTTTTAATTTTATTTAAAAACTCCCCCTGCGCTTACAGGTCTTTAGCCGTTGGGAGGAAACCGAAGAACACGGAGAAAACCCACAAGGTTGGACATCATACTTCATGTCACGTGAAACCTGGAGATCGAAACGACGCCCGTTGACTCAATGACAGACGTTACGATACAGTGCGCACATGCTAACCATTCAGCCATTCAGCCTCCCTGAATTCAGAAAATTGCTGACTTATAGCAAGAAACATTTCAACCGGGCGAAATTTTCTGTTTTAACAGTTTAATGTGCACGGTACTTTAATTACCAACCGATTATTACAAAACTTTTGAAAATAAGCTCCAACTGACCAGCTTAATCGTATGCAATAAACGTTTTCGCCTGAATTGAAAGTTCTGCACGGAGAAAGTTCATCTCGATTTCCCGGCGTGGTTCCCCTTGTCAGTGAGGCAGAACGGAGGGCCTGACAAGCACAGCTGTCTAGTCATTCGGATGGGACGAAAAACCAAGGTCCCGTGTACACATTGGAGTGCACGTAAAATATCCCTAAGCAGTTGGAATTCGATACTGTTGAATAAGCTCTATACGATGACTAAATGTGTAGATTGTAGTCACCCACACTGCATGTTTCGCTTAACAATGAAAGGGTGCCGTTTTCAATGTTCGATCCTTTTGTTCTTCTACTCCTGATATGTTGGACTGTTGATCGATGGTTTCATATAAAAGACTACCAATAAGACTCTTTGTACAAGAAGTTCCCAAAAAATATTATGTTGACTTTACGAGAAAGACCTCTAAACATGCTCCAAATTGTAAAAATACGACTTTTTGGGTTTTCAATCTCTTTTTTTCGGCTATCCCTGATATTTAGAAAAAATAATACAATGATTTCACACAACAGGCTAGCTATTAGACTCTCTATTGACAAAAGTTTCACCGCCCTCCCTTCATTATAACCGAAGTTATCGTGCCCTAAAGAATCAACAAATTAGCTTGTTTATCTCTGCTTACCCTAAGCAGAAAATGCTCATCTTTGAACTCAATCATAACATTGACCTAGTGAACGTCTACACCAAGTTTGAACATTCTAGCTTAATTAGAAGGAGAGTAATTGTGTTCCAAAGTCCCGACCCTTCAAATTGCTTCTATTTTTCATTTTCAATTCAAAATGGTGACCATCACGTGACCGAAATCAAAATTCTATTCGCGACATTTTTTAGGCCTTCCTACAAGGATTCAGAAAATATAACTCCCGAGTCTGTAAGTAAAATAGCAAAAAAGCCTTATTGATTTTTCACTTTTAAATATGGCGGCACTTCCGGTTCGATCGACAAACTCCATATTTTGTGTACAAATCAGTAATTACTTATCTAGTATCCAAAAAAAAAATCAGGTCATTCTGACCTATATTTCGATGATTTTTTTGAAAATTTTGATCCTTAATTTCGTCAAGGGGAGATAATTTAGAAAATTTCTAATTATATTTTTGAAGTCACATCGGTAGGATCTACTTAGATACTAAATTTCATGAAAATCGTACAACTATTAAAGAAGTTGTCAAATTGGTCTAATCTTCCGGTTCGAAATCACAGCGACGAATTTTCGAAATTCGAAAATGTGAAACTGCAGATGAAAATGGTTTTTTTAAAGGTATTCAAAGAAAAAAGAATTAGTAAAATCGGTCAAAAAATAACAAAGTTACGACTATGCATTGTCATTTTTTTCGTTCGTAAAATTCGGTGATTTCGGATTCGTAAAACGTTTCGAAAATATATTTAATCAAGGTTCGCACCCCATTTTTGGGGGGGTAGGTCAAAATTTCAGAAAGATCCTATGGATAGATTCTGAGAAATCCGATTTGCAGAAAACACACAAAAAAAAAAATAATAATAACTAGATCTGCTACTGTCCCATGCAGATATGAAAGCTTTCATATTCATCGTCACGTGTCATTGATTGTATCAAGTATCCTAAATAAATTGATAAGAAGAAAAAATTATCAAAATTGGTCAAAAACTCGCGAAGTTACAAGTCTAAATATAGTATGAAACATTGCACCCAGGCATAACAATAATCTGAAAACTAAAGGGAAATAACTGAAACTTGTATTACTGTAATGAGACGGATGAGAAAATGAAATGAAAATGGCGGGAAAAAAAAATAAAAATGTCAGGTTGGACAGGCGACCTTACTCCTTGTCACGTACAACCGGGCATTCGAAAACACGCTAGTTAACTCAATGACAGGCGCGCGTGCTAGCCATTCAGCCATCCACCCCCCCCCCTTTGAAATCCGACACGTGCAATATGTCATATAGGAAGAATAAGAAGTCGCTCACAACAAAATGGTAAATTAATGAGTTTAGGTCAAAAGGTTGAGCTACTATTTTAGAGTACTTAATAGTTTTAAAGAGACACGTTAAGGGTTGTTCATAGTTAAATGAAAGTTTAATTTTAAATAAGACCAATAAAATTAGGATTTAATAATGCCAGACATATGTTTGGTTATCAGTAGGAAATCATGACGACTTCTTAATCATGTTTTAAACAAAGGACCATAGACTGAATTATACAAGAATGGCACTCTGCGATAAAAAAAACTGGCCAAAGCAAGATTTCTATGCAGAAATTAAATAATTGCTAGAACCAGAAAAATATTTATCCACTACAATAAATAAGCAACATAGAGAAAATGAAATGAAATTGAATGGGGTTTAACGTCCTACTGTTCTGCTCCTAAAATGGGCTAATGAAGACTGGCATATGCCATAAAGTGTGCAATGAGGGAAATTTTACCCGGGCAGCGGCGTTACGGCCTACGAGGTTGGACAGGCGACCATACTCCTTGTCACGTACAACCAAGAAATCGAAACAACGCCAGTTGACTCAATGACAGACATTTTGATACAGAGCGCACGTGCTAACCATTCAGCCACGCAACCTCCCTAAAATCGGCAAATTGCTGACCTACAGCGAGAAACATTTCAACCGGCCCAAATTTTCTATTTGAACAGTTTAATTTGCATGGTACCTTTAGTTATCAACCGAATATTACAAAACTTTTAAAAATAAGCTCCCCCTGACCAGCTTAAGCGTTCGCAATAAACGTTTGCCCCTTAAAATCTGCAAATTGCTGACTTTAAAGTGAGAAACATTACAACCGGGCGAAATTTTCTGTTTTATCACTTTTACAGTACCTTTGATTACCAACCGATTATTACAAAACTTTAAAAATAAAAGAGAAAGAGAGAAATGCGGCCTAATGTCCATTCGACACAAACTAGGTCATTTTGTGACTAACATATGTTTTTTAATTTTATTTAAAAACTCCCCTTGCGCTTACTGGTCTTTAGCCTTTGGGAGGAAACCGAAGGACACGGAGAAAACCCACGAGGTTGGACATCATACTTCATGTCACGTGCAACCTGGAGATCGAAACGACGCTCGTTGACTCAATGACAGACGTTACGATACAGCGCGCACATGCTAACCATTCAGCCTCCTTGAATTCGGAAAATTGCTGACTTATAGCAAGAAACATTTCAACCGGGCGAAATTTTCTGTTTTAACAGTTTAATGTGCACGGTACTTTAATTGCCAACCGATTATTACAACTGACCAGCTTAATCGTGTGCAATAAACGTTTGGCCTGAATCGAAAGTTCTGCACGGAGAAAGTTCATCTTGATTTCCCGGCGTTGTTCCCCGTTGTCAGTTAGGCAGAACGGAGGGCCTGACAAGCACAGCTGTCTAGTCGTTCGGATGGGATGAAACACCAAGGTCCCGTGTACACATTGGAGTGCACGTAAAATATCCCTAAGCAGTTGGAATTCGATACTGTTGAATAAGCTCTATACGATGACTAAATGTGTAGATTGTAGTCACCCACACTGCATGTTTCGCTTAACAATGAAAGGGTGCCGTTTTCAATTTTCGATCCTTTTGTTCTTCTACTCCAGATATGTTGGACTGTTGATCGATGGTTTCATATAAAAGACTACCAATAAGACTCTTTGTAGAAGAAGTTCCCAAAAAATATTATGTTGACTTTACGAGAAAGACCTCTAAACATGCTCCAAATTGTAAAAATACGACTTTTTGGATTTTCAATCTCTTTTTTTCGGCTATCCCTGATATTTAAAAAAAATGATACAATGTTTTCAAACAACAGGCTAGCTATTAGACTCTCTATTGACAAAAGTTTCATCGCCCTCCCTTCATTATAACCGAAGTTATCGTGCCCTAAAGAATCTACAAATCAGCATCCTTATCTCTGCTTACCCTAAGCAGAAAATGCTCATCTTTGAACTCAATCATGACATTGACCTAGTGAACGTCTACACCAAGTTTGAACATTCTAGCTTAATTAGAAGGAGAGTTATTGTGTTCCAAAGTCCCGGCCCTTCAAATTGCTTCTATTTTTCATTTTCAATTCAAAATGGTGACCATCACGTGACCGAAATCAAAATTCGGATCCGATAGATTTTTAGGCATTCCTTCAAGGATTCTGAAAATATAACTCCCGAGTCTGTAAGTAAAACAGCAAAAAAGCCTTTTTGATTTTTCACGTTTAAAGATGGTGGCACTTCCGGTTCGATCGACAAACTCCATATTTTGTGTACGAATCAGTAATTACTTGTCTAGTATCAAAAAAAAAAATTAGGTCATTCTGACCTATATTTCGACGATTTTTTTGAAAACTTTGATCCTTAATTTCGTCAAGGGGAGATAATTTAGAACATTTATAATTATATTTTTGAAGTCACATCGGTAACATCTACTTATACACTAAATTTCATGAAAATCGTACAACTATTAAAGAAGTTCTCAAATTGGTCTAAACTTCCGGTTCGAAATCACTGCGACGAATTTTCGAAATTGGAAAATGCGAAACTGCAGATGAAAATGATTTTTTTCAAGGTATTCAAAGAAAAAAGAATTAGTAAAATCGGTCAAAAAATAACAAAGTTACGACTATGCATTGTCAGTTTTTTCGTTCTTAAAATTCGGTGATTTCGGATTCGTAAAACGTTTTGAAAATATATTTAATCAACAGCCACCACCCATTTTTGGGGGGATAGGTAAAAGTTTCAGAACGATCCTATCGTTAGATTCTGAGAAATCCGATTTGTGGACAAAACACAAAAAAAAAATAACAATAATAATCTTAACAGAAACAATAAGCTTTCATATGTAATATGAAAGCTTAACTAGATCTGCTACTGTCCCATGCAGATATGAAAGCTTTCATATTCATCGTCACGTGTCATTGATTGTATCAAGTATCCTAAATAAAAGGATAAGAAGAACAAATTATCAAAATTGGTCAAAAACTCTCGAAGTTACAAGTCTAAATATAGTATGAAACATTGCACCCAGGCATAACAATAATCTGAAAACTAAAGGGAAATAACTGAAACTTGTATTACTGTAATGAGACGGATGAGAAAATGAAATGAAAATGGCGGGAAAAACAAATTAAAAATGGCAGGTTGGACAGGCGACCTTACTCCTTGTCACGTACAACCGGGCATTTGAAAACACGCTAGTTAACTCAATGACAGGCGCGCGTGCTAACCATTCAGCCACCCAACCCCCCTTTGAAATCAGACACGTGCAATATGTCATATAGGAAGAATAAGAAGTCGCTCACAAGAAAATGGTAAATTAATGAGTTTAGGTCAAAAGATTGAGCTACTGTTTAAGAGTATTTAATAGTTTTAAAGAGACACGTTAAGGGTTGTTCATAGTTAAATGAAAGTTTAATTTTAAATAAGACCAATAAAATTAGGATTTAATAATGCTAGACTAATATTTCCAATATGTTTGGTTATAAGTAGGAAATCGTGACGACTTCTTAAGCATGTTTTAAACAAAGGATCATAGACTGAATTATACAAGAATGGCACTCTGCAATAAAAAAACTGGCCAAAGCAAGATTTCTATGCAGAAATTAAATAATTGCTAGAACCAGAAAAATATTTATCCACTATAATAAATAAGCAACATAGAGAAAATGAAATGAAATTGAATGGGGTTTAACGTCCTACTGTTCTGCTCCTAAAATGGGCTAATGAAGACGGGCATATGCCATAAAGTGTGCAATGAGGGAAATTTTACCCGGGCAGCGGCGTTACGGCCTACGAAGTTGGACAGGCGAACATACTCCTTGTCACGTACAACCAAGAAATCGAAACAACGCCAGTTGACTCAAAGACAGACGTTATTCCGCCACGCAACCTCCCTAAAATCGGCAAATTGCTGACCTGCAGCGAGAAACAGTTCAACCGGGCCAAATTTTCTATTTTAACAGTTTAATTTGCACGGTACCTTTAGTTATCAACCGAATATTACAAAACTTTTAAAAATAAGCTCCCCTTGACCAGCTTAATCGTTCGCAATAAACGTTTGCCCCTTAAAATCGGCAAATTGCTGACTTTAAAGTGAGAAACATTACAACCGGGCGAAATTTTCTGTTTTATCACTTTTACAGTACCTTTGATTACCAACCGTTTATTACAAAACTTTAAAAATAAAAGAGAAAGAGAGAAATGCGGCCTAATGTCCATTAGACACAAACTAGGTCATTTCGTGACTAACATATGTTTTTTAATTTTATTTAAAAACTCCCCTTGCGCTTACTGGTCTTTAGCCGTTGGGAGGAAACCGAAGGACACAGAGAAAACCCACGAGGTTGGACATCATACTCCATGTCACGTGCAACCTGGAGATCGAAACGACGCCCGTTGACTCAATGACAGACGTTACGATACAGCGCGCACATGCTAACCATTCAGCCATTCAGCCTCCCTGAATTCGGAAAATTGCTGACTTATAGCAAGAAACATTTCAACCGGGCGAAATTTTCTGTTTTAACAGTTTAATGTGCACGGTACTTTAATTACCAACCGATTATTACTAAACTTTTGAAAATATGCTCCAACTGACCAGCTTAATCGTATGCAATAAACGTTTGGCCTGAATTGAAAGTTCTGCACGGAAAAAGTTCATCTTGATTTCCCGGCGTGGTTCCCCGTTGTCAGTGAGGCAGAACGGAGGGCCTGACAAGCACAGCTGTCTAGTCGTTCGGATGGGACGAAAAAAAAATATCCCTAAGCAGTTGGAATTCGATACTGTTGAATAAGCTGTATACGATGACTAAATGTGTAGATTGTAGTCACCCACACTGCATGTGTCGCTTAACAATGAAAGGATGCCGTTTTCAATGTTCGATCCTTTTGTTCTTCTACTCCTGATATGTTGGATTGTTGATCGATGGTTTTATATGAAAGACTACCAATAAGACTCTTTGTAGAAGAAGTTCCCAAAAAATATTAAGTTGACTTTACGAGAAAGACCTCTAAACATGCTCCAAATTGTAAAAATACGACTTTTTGGATTTTCAATCTCTTTTTTTCGCCTATCCCTGATATTTAAAATAAATGATACAATGATTTCACACAACAGGCTAGCTATTGGACTCTCTATTGACAAAAGTTTCACAGCCCTCCCTTCATTATAACCGAAGTTATCGTGCCCTTAAGAATCAACAAATCAGCATGCCCATCTCTGCTTACCCTTGGCAGAAAATGCTCATCTTTGGACTCAATCATGACATTGTCCTAGTGAACGTCTACACCAAGTTTGAACATTCTAGCTCAATTAGAAGGAGAGTTATTGTGTTTCAAAGTCTCGGCCCTTCAAATTGCTACTACTTTTCATTTTCAATTCAAAATGGTGACCATCACGTGACCGAAATCAAAATTCTGCTCCCTACGATTTTTGGGCCATCCTTCAAGGATTCAGAAAATATAACTCCCGTGTCTGTAAGTAAAATAGCAAAAAAGCCTTAGGGATTTTTCATGTTTCAAGATGGTGGCACTTCCGGTTCGATCGACAAACTCCATATTTTGTGTAGGAATCAGTAATTACTTGTCGAGTATCGAAATTTTTTTTTAGGTCATTCTGACCTATATTTCGACGATTTTTTTGAAAACTTTGATCCTTAATTTCACCAAGGGGAGATAATTTAGAAAATTTCTAATTATATTTTTGAAGTCACATCGGTAAGATCTACTTGTATACTAAATTTCATGAAAATCGTACAACTATTAAAGAAGTTGTCAAATTGGTCTAAACTTCCGGTTCGAAATCACAGCGACGAATTTTCGAAATTCGAAAATGTGAAACTGCAGATGAAAACGATTTTTTTCAAGGTATTTAAAGAAAAAAGAATTAGTAAAATCGGTCAAAAAATAACAAAGATACGACTATGCATTGTCAGTTTTTTCGTTCGTAAAATTCGGTGATTTCGGATTCGTAAAACGTTTTGAAAATACATTTAATCAAGGTTCGCACCCCATTTTTGGGGGGGTAGGTCAAAATTTCAGAAAGATCCTATGGATAGATTCTGAGAAATCCGATTTGCAGAAAACACACAAAAAAAAAAATAATAATAATAATAACTTTAACAGAAACAATAAGCTTTCATATGTAATACATATGAAAGCTTAACTAGATCTGCTACTGTCCCATGCAGATATGAAAGCTTTCATATTCATCGTCACGTGTCATTGATTGTATCAAGTAACCTAAATAAAAGGATACGAAGAAAAAATTATTAAAATTGGTCAAAAACTCGCGAAGTTACAAGTCTAACTAGACCTGCATGCAGGAATGACGGGTTTCACTGGTGCCATGTTACCCTTAAACATGTCACTTCCGGTGCCAAGTTACCCTTGAACATATGTCACTTCCGGTACCAGCGAAACCACTAAACAGGTTTCCAAATTAACATTGCACACAAATAAAATGGACGCAGAATCAACAAAATCCAACAATATCAATTCATTTTGTTACTTGTAAATGATCTTGACAAAATTAAATTACTTCCTGTGTTAATGAAAATGTTCAATTAGTCTTATGAAATCAGAAATGGCATACGATATCATATAGTGAAAATTTTATGTAAAATTTTAAGACCAAAAAACTTGAAAAGTGACTTGTAGAAAATCTGCTATTTCTCTGCAACCGTTAAAGTTACAAACCATTTTGTGGTATCTGTGTGATCGTATGGGTTCATTCTATTTGTTGATTAGCATCAAATACCATAATTTGAAAAAGATTTCAAAACAGACTCACTTGAATAAAATATCTGTTTTGAAGGCTAAAAATACAGTTTTTGCCAAAATGACGTTACTTCCGGTGATAATGAAAATCTTAAATTACTTGAATGAAATCCCAAATGGCAGTAGGTATAACACGGTGTAACGTTTATGAAAATCGAATAATAATTGACACTTTTATGGCCCCGAAACCTTCAAAAGTGACCTGTAGAAAACCGTCTATTTCTCGGCAACCGAACAAGTTAGAAACAATTTTATGATATCTATATGACCATATGAGTTTTGTTTATATGTGAATTTAAACCAAAAGTTAAAATTATTAATACATGTTAAGTTATTCTTGGTTGAATAAAACATTGATTTAAAAAGTTTAAAATGCAGTTTTTGACCAAATGATGTCACTTCCGGTGTCAATTTTAAATTGTAATCAACTTGATATGACGCTACATGCTTTTTGAATCAAATGATGTCACTTTTATAAAAATCCAATAATAATTGACTATTTTACAGGCAAAATAACGAAAACAGTGACTTGTACAGAACTGCCCATTTCTTGGTAACTGCTTATATTACAAACGAATTTTAACATACATTTTCTTCGTATGGATTATAGCTACAAGTTTATAAAAGTTACGAAGAAATATTTTAAAATCTGAAAAGCCTGAATAGGTTGTAAATAGGTAAATTTTACACCATTTTTAGCCTCTTAATCGAATTTGCTCGAAAGCGAAGTCGAAATTAAAAAAACTGCTTCCTACATTTTTTGCGCCTTGAAAGGGCACACTCTTTGAGTCAAATAATTTTTCCAAAAAATAATATTTGTTTTCGAAGTAGGAAAATAACTGTCAAAATTGTAGTTTTTGGTAAAATTATGCCACTTCCGGTGCCGACAGATAACACTTTTGGTAATAAAAAAAATGACAATTGTTACAACGAAGCATATGAATTTTGTTTTATACAAATCGGACAATAAAAAATTAATCTAGGACTGAAAAACTGAATTAGCCAATGGCGGCCAAGGAAAATTACTGAGACAAATTTTTTTAACATTTTTGCACTAGTCAGATGACTCTTTAATTCTGTGCACAATACGACTAAAAAATATTCATAAATAAAAAAAATTTTTGTAAAATTTTAAATTTTCGAAATTTGGCGCCTAATATCTTCGAAGATTTGCCGAAAATCAAAAATCGAAAGTAGCGTAGCTATGTGCCCTGTCTCAGGCTATGCCAAAATGTATCGAAAGTTAAAATTCAATGATTATTGTTAAAATTACTGCAATATTTTCAAAAACGATAACTTCGGTGATTTCGGACATTTCGCATTGTCGCAGAACGTTCAAAATAGCTTTATCCTCTAAGTCACACCCACTTTCCCAGTAAAACCGAAGAGATCGTAACGATGCGACACGTAGTTGCTGAGATCTATTCAAATTGGAATCTGAATAATAATAATAATAATAATAAGAATAATAATTTTAACAAAAACAATAGTGTTTCACACAAGCTACGCAGTGTGAAACCCTAAATATAGTATGAAACATTGCACCCAGGCATAACAATAATCTGAAAACTAAAGGGAAATAACTGAAACTTGTATTACTGTAATGAGACGGATGAGAAAATGAAATGAAAATGGCGGGAAAAAAAAATTAAAAATGGCAGGTTGGACAGGCGACCTTACTCCTTGTCACGTACAACCGGGCATTCGAAAACACGCTAGTTTACTCAATGACAGGCGCGCGTGCTTACCATTCAGCCACTCAACCCCCCTTTGAAATCAGACACGTGCAATATGTCATATAGGAAGAATAAGAAGTCGCTCACAACAAAATGGTAAATTAATGAGTTTAGGTCAAAAGGTTGAGCTACTGTTTTAGAGTACTTAATAGTTTTAAAGAGACACGTTAAGGGTTGTTCATAGTTAAATGAAAGTTTAATTTTAAATAAGACCAATAAAATTAGGATTTAATAATGCCAGACTAATATTTCCAATATGTTTGGTTATAAGTAGGAAATCGTGACGACTTCTTAAGCATGTTTTAAACAAAGGATCATGTTTGTTTAAACAAGAATGGCACTCTGCAATAAAAAAAACTGGCCAAAGCAAGATTTCTATGCAGAAATTAAATAATTGCTAGAACCAGAAAAATATTTATCCACTATAATAAATAAGCAACATAGAGAAAATGAAATGAAATTGAATGGGGTTTAACGTCCGACTGTTCTGCTCCTAAAATGGGCTAATGAAGACGGGCATATGCCATAATGTGTGCAATGAGGGAAATTTTACCCGGGCAGCGGCGGTTACGGCCTACGAGGTTGGACAGGCAACCATACTCCTTGTCACGTACAACCAAAAAATCGAAACAACGGCAGTTGACTCAATGACAGACGTTATGATACAGAGCGCACGTGCTAACCATTCAGCCACGCAACCTCCCTAAAATCGGCAAATTGCTGACCTACAGCGAGAAACATTTCAACCGGGCCAAATTTTCTATTGTAACAGTTTAATTTGCACGGTACCTTTAGTTATCAACCGAATATTACAAAACTTTTAAAAATAAGCTCCCCCCTGACCAGCTTAAGCGTTCGCAATAAACGTTTGCCACTTAAAATCGGGAAATTGCTGACTTTAAAGTGAGAAACATTACAACCGGGCGAAATTTTCTGTTTTATGACTTTTACAGTACCTTTGATTACCAACCGATTATTTTCTGTTTTATCACTTTTACAGTACCTTTGATTACCAACCGATTATTACAAAACTTTAAAAATAAAAGAGAAAGAGAGAAATGCGGCCTAATGTCCATTCGACACAAACTAGGTCATTTCGGGACTAACATATGTTTTTTAATTTTATTTAAAAACTCCCCCTGCGCTTACAGGTCTTTAGCCGTTGGGAGGAAACCGAAGAACACGGAGAAAACCCACAAGGTTGGACATCATACTTCATGTCACGTGCAACCTGGAGATCGAAACGACGCCCGTTGACTCAATGACAGACGTTACGATACAGTGCGCACATGCTAACCATTCAGCCATTCAGCCTCCCTGAATTCAGAAAATTGCTGACTTATAGCAAGAAACATTTCAACCGGGCGAAATTTTCTGTTTTAACAGTTTAATGTGCACGGTACTTTAATTACCAACCGATTATTACAAAACTTTTGAAAATAAGCTCCAACTGACCAGCTTAATCGTATGCAATAAACGTTTTCGCCTGAATTGAAAGTTCTGCACGGAGAAAGTTCATCTCGATTTCCCGGCGTGGTTCCCCTTGTCAGTGAGGCAGAACGGAGGGCCTGACAAGCACAGCTGTCTAGTCATTCGGATGGGACGAAAAACCAAGGTCCCGTGTACACATTGGAGTGCACGTAAAATATCCCTAAGCAGTTGGAATTCGATACTGTTGAATAAGCTCTATACGATGACTAAATGTGTAGATTGTAGTCACCCACACTGCATGTTTCGCTTAACAATGAAAGGGTGCCGTTTTCAATGTTCGATCCTTTTGTTCTTCTACTCCTGATATGTTGGACTGTTGATCGATGGTTTCATATAAAAGACTACCAATAAGACTCTTTGTACAAGAAGTTCCCCAAAAATATTATGTTGACTTTACGAGAAAGACCTCTAAACATGCTCCAAATTGTAAAAATACGACTTTTTGGGTTTTCAATCTCTTTTTTTCGGCTATCCCTGATATTTAGAAAAAATAATACAATGATTTCACACAACAGGCTAGCTATTAGACTCTCTATTGACAAAAGTTTCACCGCCCTCCCTTCATTATAACCGAAGTTATCGTGCCCTAAAGAATCAACAAATTAGCTTGTTTATCTCTGCTTACCCTAAGCAGAAAATGCTCATCTTTGAACTCAATCATAACATTGACCTAGTGAACGTCTACACCAAGTTTGAACATTCTAGCTTAATTAGAAGGAGAGTAATTGTGTTCCAAAGTCCCGATCCTTCAAATTGCTTCTATTTTTCATTTTCAATTCAAAATGGTGACCATCACGTGACCGAAATCAAAATTCTATTCGCGACATTTTTTAGGCCTTCCTACAAGGATTCAGAAAATATAACTCCCGAGTCTGTAAGTAAAATAGCAAAAAAGCCTTATTGATTTTTCACTTTTAAATATGGCGGCACTTCCGGTTCGATCGACAAACTCCATATTTTGTGTACAAATCAGTAATTACTTATCTAGTATCAAAAAAAAAAATCAGGTCATTCTGACCTATATTTCGATGATTTTTTTGAAAATTTTGATCCTTAATTTCGTCAAGGGGAGATAATTTAGAAAATTTCTAATTATATTTTTGAAGTCACATCGGTAGGATCTACTTAGATACTAAATTTCATGAAAATCGTACAACTATTAAAGAAGTTGTCAAATTGGTCTAATCTTCCGGTTCGAAATCACAGCGACGAATTTTCGAAATTCGAAAATGTGAAACTGCAGATGAAAATGGTTTTTTTAAAGGTATTCAAAGAAAAAAGAATTAGTAAAATCGGTCAAAAAATAACAAAGTTACGACTATGCATTGTCATTTTTTTCGTTCGTAAAATTCGGTGATTTCGGATTCGTAAAACGTTTCGAAAATATATTTAATCAAGGTTCGCACCCCATTTTTGGGGGGGTAGGTCAAAATTTCAGAAAGATCCTATGGATAGATTCTGAGAAATCCGATTTGCAGAAAACACACAAAAAAAAAAATAACTAGATCTGCTACTGTCCCATGCAGATATGAAAGCTTTCATATTCATCGTCACGTGTCATTGATTGTATCAAGTATCCTAAATAAAAGGATAAGAAGAAAAAATTATTAAAATTGGTCAAAAACTCGCGAAGTTACAAGTCTAAATATAGTATGAAACATTGCACCCAGGCATAACAATAATCTGAAAACTAAAGGGAAATAACTGAAACTTGTATTACTGTAATGAGACGAATGAGAAAATGAAATGAAAATGGCGGGAAAAAAAATTAAAAATGGCAGGTTGGACAGGCGACCTTACTCCTTGTCACGTACAACCGGGCATTCGAAAACACGCTAGTTAACTCAATGACAGGCGCGCGTGCTAACCATTCAGGCACCCAACCCCCTTTGAAATCAGACACGTGCAATATGTCATATTGGAAGAATAAGAAGTCGCTCACAACAAAATGGTAAATTAATGAGTTTAGGTCAAAAGGTTGAGCTACTGTTTTAGAGTACTTAATAGTTTTAAAGAGACACGTTAAGGGTTGTTCATAGTTAAATGAAAGTTTAATTTTAAATAAGACCAATAAAATTAGGATTTAATAATGCCAGACTAATATTTCCAATATGTTTGGTTATAAGTAGGAAATCGTGACGACTTCTTAAGCATGTTTTAAACAAAGGATCATGTTTGTTTAAACAAGAATGGCACTCTGCAATAAAAAAAACTGGCAAAAGCAAGATTTCTATGCAGAAATTAAATAATTGCTAGAACCAGAAAAATATTTATCCACTATAATAAATAAGCAACATAGAGAAAATGGAATGAAATTGAATGGGGTTTAACGTCCGACTGTTCTGCTCCTAAAATGGGCTAATGAAGACGGGCATATGCCATAAAGTGTGCAATGAGGGAAATGTTACCCGGGCAGCGGCGGTTACGGCCTACGAGGTTGGACAGGCGACCATACTCCTTCACGTACAACCAAGAAATCGAAACAACGCCAGTTGACTCAATGACAGACGTTATGATACAGAGCGCACGTGCTAACCATTCAGCCACGCAACCTCCCTAAAATCGGCAAATTGCTGACCTACAGCGAGAAACATTTCAACCGGGCCAAATTTTCTATTGTAACAGTTTAATTTGCACGGTACCTTTAGTTATCAACCGAATATTACAAAACTTTTAAAAATAAGCTCCCCCTGACCAGCTTAAGCGTTCACAATAAACGTTTGCCCCTTAAAATCGGTAAATTGCTGACTTTAAAGTGAGAAACATTACAACCGGGGGCAATTTTCTGTTTTATCACTTTTACAGTACCTTTGATTACCAACCGATTATTACAAAACTTTAAAAATAAAAGAGAAAGAGAGAAATGCGGCCTAATGTCCATTCGACACAAACTAGGTCATTTCGGGACTAACATATGTTTTTTAATTTTATTTAAAAACTCCCCTTGCGCTTACAAGTCTTTAGCCGTTGGGAGGAAACCGAAGGACACGGAGAAAACCCACGAGGTTGGACATCATACTTCATGTCACGTCCAACCTGGAGATCGAAACGACGCCCGTTGACTCAATGACAGACGTTACGATACAGTGCGCACATGCTAACCATTCAGCCTCCCTGAATTCAGAAAATTGCTGACTTATAGCAAGAAACATTTCAACCGGGCGAAATTTTCTGTTTTAACAGTTTAATGTGCACGGTACTTTAATTACCAACCGATTATTACAAAACTTTTGAAAATAAGCTCCAACTGACCAGCTTAATCGTATGCAATAAACGTTTTCGCCTGAATTGAAAGTTCTGCGCGGAGAAAGTTCATCTCGATTTCCCGGCGTGGTTACCCTTGTCAGTGAGGCAGAACGGAGGGCCTGACAAGCACAGCTGTCTAGTCATTCGGATGGGACGAAAAACCAAGGTCCCGTGTACACATTGGAGTGCACGTAAAATATCCCTAAGCAGTTGGAATTCGATACTGTTGAATAAGCTCTATACGATGACTAAATGTGTAGATTGTAGTCACCCACAATGCATGTTTCGCTTAACAATGAAAGGGTGCCGTTTTCAATGTTCGATCCTTTTGTTCTTCTACTCCTGATATGTTGGACTGTTGATCGATGGTTTCATATAAAAGACTACCAATAGAAGAAGTTCCCAAAAAATATTATGTTGACTTAACGAGAAAGACCTCTAAACATGCTCCAAATTGTAAAAATACGACTTTTTGGATTTTCAATCTCTTTTTTTCGGCTATCCCTGATATTTAGAAAAAATAATACAATGATTTCACACAACAGGCTAGCTATTAGACTCTCTATTGACAAAAGTTTCACCGCCCTCCCTTCATTATAACCGAAGTTATCGTGCCCTAAAGAATCAACAAATTAGCATGCTTATCTCTGCTTACCCTAAGCAGAAAATGCTGATCTTTAAACTCAATTATAACATTGACCTAGTGAACGTCTACACCAAGTTTGAACATTCTAGCTTAATTAGAAGGAGAGTAATTGTGTTCCAAAGTCCCGACCCTTCTATTTTTCATTTTCAATTCAAAATGGTGACCATCACGTGACAGAAATCAAAATTCTATTCGCGACATTTTTTGTTTACAAATCAGTAATTACTTATCTAGTATCCAAAAAAAAAATCAGGTCATTCTGACCTATATTTCGATGATTTTTTTGAAAATTTTGATCCTTAATTTCGTCAAGGGGAGATAATTTAGAAAATTTCTAATTATATTTTTGAAGTCACATCGGTAAGATCTACTTAGATACTAAATTTCATGAAAATCGTACAACTATTAAAGAAGTTGTCAAATTGGTCTAAACTTCCGGTTCGAAATCACAGCGACGAATTTTCGAAATTCGAAAATGTGAAACTGCAGATGAAAATGATTTTTTTAAAGGTATTCAAAGAAAAAAGAATTAGTAAAATCGGTCAAAAAATAACAAAGTTACGACTATGCATTGTCATTTTTTTCGTTCGTAAAATTCGGTGATTTCGGATTCGTAAAACGTTTCGAAAATATATTTAATCAAGGTTCGCACCCCATTTTTGGGGGGGTAGGTCAAAATTTCAGAAAGATCCCATGGATAGATTCTGAGAAATCCGATTTGCAGAAAACACACAAAAAAAAAAATAATAATAATAATAACTTTAACAGAAACAATAAGCTTTCATATGTAATATGAAAGCTTAATAATAACTAGATCTGCTACTGTCCCATGCAGATATGAAAGCTTTCATATTCATCGTCACGTGTCATTGATTGTATCAAGTAACCTAAATAAAAGGATACGAAGAAAAAATTATTAAAATTGGTCAAAAACTCGCGAAGTTACAAGTCTAAATATAGTATGAAACATTGCACCCAGGCATAACAATAATCTGAAAACTAAAGGGAAATAACTGAAACTTGTATTACTGTAATGAGACGGATGAGAAAATGAAATGAAAATGGCGGGAAAAAAAAATTAAAAATGGCAGGTTGGACAGGCGACCTTACTCCTTGTCACGTACAACCGGGCATTCGAAAACACGCTAGTTTACTCAATGACAGGCGCGCGTGCTTACCATTCAGCCACTCAACCCCCCTTTGAAATCAGACACGTGCAATATGTCATATAGGAAGAATAAGAAGTCGCTCACAACAAAATGGTAAATTAATGAGTTTAGGTCAAAAGGTTGAGCTACTGTTTTAGAGTACTTAATAGTTTTAAAGAGACACGTTAAGGGTTGTTCATAGTTAAATGAAAGTTTAATTTTAAATAAGACCAATAAAATTAGGATTTAATAATGCCAGACTAATATTTCCAATATGTTTGGTTATAAGTAGGAAATCGTGACGACTTCTTAAGCATGTTTTAAACAAAGGATCATGTTTGTTTAAACAAGAATGGCACTCTGCAATAAAAAAAACTGGCCAAAGCAAGATTTCTATGCAGAAATTAAATAATTGCTAGAACCAGAAAAATATTTATCCACTATAATAAATAAGCAACATAGAGAAAATGAAATGAAATTGAATGGGGTTTAACGTCCGACTGTTCTGCTCCTAAAATGGGCTAATGAAGACGGGCATATGCCATAATGTGTGCAATGAGGGAAATTTTACCCGGGCAGCGGCGGTTACGGCCTACGAGGTTGGACAGGCAACCATACTCCTTGTCACGTACAACCAAAAAATCGAAACAACGGCAGTTGACTCAATGACAGACGTTATGATACAGAGCGCACGTGCTAACCATTCAGCCACGCAACCTCCCTAAAATCGGCAAATTGCTGACCTACAGCGAGAAACATTTCTACCGGGCCAAATTTTCTATTGTAACAGTTTAATTTGCACGGTACCTTTAGTTATCAACCGAATATTACAAAACTTTTAAAAATAAGCTCCCCCCTGACCAACTTAAGCGTTCGCAATAAACGTTTGCCACTTAAAATCGGGAAATTGCTGACTTTAAAGTGAGAAACATTACAACCGGGCGAAATTTTCTGTTTTATGACTTTTACAGTACCTTTGATTACCAACCGATTATTTTCTGTTTTATCACTTTTACAGTACCTTTGATTACCAACCGATTATTACAAAACTTTAAAAATAAAAGAGAAAGAGAGAAATGCGGCCTAATGTCCATTCGACACAAACTAGGTCATTTCGGGACTAACATATGTTTTTTAATTTTATTTAAAAACTCCCCCTGCGCTTACAGGTCTTTAGCCGTTGGGAGGAAACCGAAGAACACGGAGAAAACCCACAAGGTTGGACATCATACTTCATGTCACGTGCAACCTGGAGATCGAAACGACGCCCGTTGACTCAATGACAGACGTTACGATACAGTGCGCACATGCTAACCATTCAGCCATTCAGCCTCCCTGAATTCAGAAAATTGCTGACTTATAGCAAGAAACATTTCAACCGGGCGAAATTTTCTGTTTTAACAGTTTAATGTGCACGGTACTTTAATTACCAACCGATTATTACAAAACTTTTGAAAATAAGCTCCAACTGACCAGCTTAATCGTATGCAATAAACGTTTTCGCCTGAATTGAAAGTTCTGCACGGAGAAAGTTCATCTCGATTTCCCGGCGTGGTTCCCCTTGTCAGTGAGGCAGAACGGAGGGCCTGACAAGCACAGCTGTCTAGTCATTCGGATGGGACGAAAAACCAAGGTCCCGTGTACACATTGGAGTGCACGTAAAATATCCCTAAGCAGTTGGAATTCGATACTGTTGAATAAGCTCTATACGATGACTAAATGTGTAGATTGTAGTCACCCACACTGCATGTTTCGCTTAACAATGAAAGGGTGCCGTTTTCAATGTTCGATCCTTTTGTTCTTCTACTCCTGATATGTTGGACTGTTGATCGATGGTTTCATATAAAAGACTACCAATAAGACTCTTTGTACAAGAAGTTCCCAAAAAATATTATGTTGACTTTACGAGAAAGACCTCTAAACATGCTCCAAATTGTAAAAATACGACTTTTTGGGTTTTCAATCTCTTTTTTTCGGCTATCCCTGATATTTAGAAAAAATAATACAATGATTTCACACAACAGGCTAGCTATTAGACTCTCTATTGACAAAAGTTTCACCGCCCTCCCTTCATTATAACCGAAGTTATCGTGCCCTAAAGAATCAACAAATTAGCTTGTTTATCTCTGCTTACCCTAAGCAGAAAATGCTCATCTTTGAACTCAATCATAACATTGACCTAGTGAACGTCTACACCAAGTTTGAACATTCTAGCTTAATTAGAAGGAGAGTAATTGTGTTCCAAAGTCCCGACCCTTCAAATTGCTTCTATTTTTCATTTTCAATTCAAAATGGTGACCATCACGTGACCGAAATCAAAATTCTATTCGCGACATTTTTTAGGCCTTCCTACAAGGATTCAGAAAATATAACTCCCGAGTCTGTAAGTAAAATAGCAAAAAAGCCTTATTGATTTTTCACTTTTAAATATGGCGGCACTTCCGGTTCGATCGACAAACTCCATATTTTGTGTACAAATCAGTAATTACTTATCTAGTATCCAAAAAAAAAATCAGGTCATTCTGACCTATATTTCGATGATTTTTTTGAAAATTTTGATCCTTAATTTCGTCAAGGGGAGATAATTTAGAAAATTTCTAATTATATTTTTGAAGTCACATCGGTAGGATCTACTTAGATACTAAATTTCATGAAAATCGTACAACTATTAAAGAAGTTGTCAAATTGGTCTAATCTTCCGGTTCGAAATCACAGCGACGAATTTTCGAAATTCGAAAATGTGAAACTGCAGATGAAAATGGTTTTTTTAAAGGTATTCAAAGAAAAAAGAATTAGTAAAATCGGTCAAAAAATAACAAAGTTACGACTATGCATTGTCATTTTTTTCGTTCGTAAAATTCGGTGATTTCGGATTCGTAAAACGTTTCGAAAATATATTTAATCAAGGTTCGCACCCCATTTTTGGGGGGGTAGGTCAAAATTTCAGAAAGATCCTATGGATAGATTCTGAGAAATCCGATTTGCAGAAAACACACAAAAAAAAAATAATAATAATAATAACTTTAACAGAAACAATAAGCTTTCATATGTAATACATATGAAAGCTTAATAATAACTTTAACAGAAACAATAAGCTTTCATATGTAATATGAAAGCTTAATAATAACTTTAACAGAAACAATAAGCTTTCATATGTAATATGAAAGCTTAATAACTTTAACAGAAACAATAAGCTTTCATATGTAATATGAAAGCTTAATAATAATCTTAACAGAAACAATAAGCTTTCATATGTAATATGAAAGCTTAATAATAATAATAAGAACTAGATCTGCTACTGTCCCATGCAGATATGAAAGCTTTCATATTCATCGTCACGTGTCATTGATTGTATCAAGTAACCTAAATAAAAGGATACGAAGAAAAAATTATTAAAATTGGTCAAAAACTCGCGAAGTTACAAGTCTAAATATAGTATGAAACATTGCACCCAGGCATAACAATAATCTGAAAACTAAAGGGAAATAACTGAAACTTGTATTACTGTAATGAGACGGATGAGAAAATGAAATGAAAATGGCGGGAAAAAAAAATTAAAAATGGCAGGTTGGACAGGCGACCTTACTCCTTGTCACGTACAACCGGGCATTCGAAAACACGCTAGTTTACTCAATGACAGGCGCGCGTGCTTACCATTCAGCCACTCAACCCCCCTTTGAAATCAGACACGTGCAATATGTCATATAGGAAGAATAAGAAGTCGCTCACAACAAAATGGTAAATTAATGAGTTTAGGTCAAAAGGTTGAGCTACTGTTTTAGAGTACTTAATAGTTTTAAAGAGACACGTTAAGGGTTGTTCATAGTTAAATGAAAGTTTAATTTTAAATAAGACCAATAAAATTAGGATTTAATAATGCCAGACTAATATTTCCAATATGTTTGGTTATAAGTAGGAAATCGTGACGACTTCTTAAGCATGTTTTAAACAAAGGATCATGTTTGTTTAAACAAGAATGGCACTCTGCAATAAAAAAAACTGGCCAAAGCAAGATTTCTATGCAGAAATTAAATAATTGCTAGAACCAGAAAAATATTTATCCACTATAATAAATAAGCAACATAGAGAAAATGAAATGAAATTGAATGGGGTTTAACGTCCGACTGTTCTGCTCCTAAAATGGGCTAATGAAGACGGGCATATGCCATAATGTGTGCAATGAGGGAAATTTTACCCGGGCAGCGGCGGTTACGGCCTACGAGGTTGGACAGGCAACCATACTCCTTGTCACGTACAACCAAAAAATCGAAACAACGGCAGTTGACTCAATGACAGACGTTATGATACAGAGCGCACGTGCTAACCATTCAGCCACGCAACCTCCCTAAAATCGGCAAATTGCTGACCTACAGCGAGAAACATTTCAACCGGGCCAAATTTTCTATTGTAACAGTTTAATTTGCACGGTACCTTTAGTTATCAACCGAATATTACAAAACTTTTAAAAATAAGCTCCCCCCTGACCAGCTTAAGCGTTCGCAATAAACGTTTGCCACTTAAAATCGGGAAATTGCTGACTTTAAAGTGAGAAACATTACAACCGGGCGAAATTTTCTGTTTTATGACTTTTACAGTACCTTTGATTACCAACCGATTATTTTCTGTTTTATCACTTTTACAGTACCTTTGATTACCAACCGATTATTACAAAACTTTAAAAATAAAAGAGAAAGAGAGAAATGCGGCCTAATGTCCATTCGACACAAACTAGGTCATTTCGGGACTAACATATGTTTTTTAATTTTATTTAAAAACTCCCCCTGCGCTTACAGGTCTTTAGCCGTTGGGAGGAAACCGAAGAACACGGAGAAAACCCACAAGGTTGGACATCATACTTCATGTCACGTGCAACCTGGAGATCGAAACGACGCCCGTTGACTCAATGACAGACGTTACGATACAGTGCGCACATGCTAACCATTCAGCCATTCAGCCTCCCTGAATTCAGAAAATTGCTGACTTATAGCAAGAAACATTTCAACCGGGCGAAATTTTCTGTTTTAACAGTTTAATGTGCACGGTACTTTAATTACCAACCGATTATTACAAAACTTTTGAAAATAAGCTCCAACTGACCAGCTTAATCGTATGCAATAAACGTTTTCGCCTGAATTGAAAGTTCTGCACGGAGAAAGTTCATCTCGATTTCCCGGCGTGGTTCCCCTTGTCAGTGAGGCAGAACGGAGGGCCTGACAAGCACAGCTGTCTAGTCATTCGGATGAGACGAAAAACCAAGGTCCCCTGTACACATTGGAGTGCACGTAAAATATCCCTAAGCAGTTGGAATTCGATACTGTTGAATAAGCTCTATACGATGACTAAATGTGTAGATTGTAGTCACCCACACTGCATGTTTCGCTTAACAATGAAAGGGTGCCGTTTTCAATGTTCGATCCTTTTGTTCTTCTACTCCTGATATGTTGGACTGTTGATCGATGGTTTCATATAAAAGACTACCAATAAGACTCTTTGTACAAGAAGTTCCCAAAAAATATTATGTTGACTTTACGAGAAAGACCTCTAAACATGCTCCAAATTGTAAAAATACGACTTTTTGGGTTTTCAATCTCTTTTTTTCGGCTATCCCTGATATTTAGAAAAAATAATACAATGATTTCACACAACAGGCTAGCTATTAGACTCTCTATTGACAAAAGTTTCACCGCCCTCCCTTCATTATAACCGAAGTTATCGTGCCCTAAAGAATCAACAAATTAGCTTGTTTATCTCTGCTTACACTAAGCAGAAAATGCTCATCTTTGAACTCAATCATAACATTGACCTAGTGAACGTCTACACCAAGTTTGAACATTCTAGCTTAATTAGAAGGAGAGTAATTGTGTTCCAAAGTCCCGACCCTTCAAATTGCTTCTATTTTTCATTTTCAATTCAAAATGGTGACCATCACGTGACCGAAATCAAAATTCTATTCGCGACATTTTTTAGGCCTTCCTACAAGGATTCAGAAAATATAACTCCCGAGTCTGTAAGTAAAATAGCAAAAAAGCCTTATTGATTTTTCACTTTTAAATATGGCGGCACTTCCGGTTCGATCGACAAACTCCATATTTTGTGTACAAATCAGTAATTACTTATCTAGTATCCTAAAAAAAAATCAGGTCATTCTGACCTATATTTCGATGATTTTTTTGAAAATTTTGATCCTTAATTTCGTCAAGGGGAGATAATTTAGAAAATTTCTAATTATATTTTTGAAGTCACATCGGTAGGATCTACTTAGATACTAAATTTCATGAAAATCGTACAACTATTAAAGAAGTTGTCAAATTGGTCTAATCTTCCGGTTCGAAATCACAGCGACGAATTTTCGAAATTCGAAAATGTGAAACTGCAGATGAAAATGTTTTTTTTAAAGGTATTCAAAGAAAAAAGAATTAGTAAAATCGGTCAAAAAATAACAAAGTTACGACTATGCATTGTCATTTTTTTCGTTCGTAAAATTCGGTGATTTCGGATTCGTAAAACGTTTCGAAAATATATTTAATCAAGGTTCGCACCCCATTTTTGGGGGGGGTAGGTCAAAATTTCAGAAAGATCCTATGGATAGATTCTGAGAAATCCGATTTGCAGAAAACACACAAAAAAAAAAATAATAACTAGATCTGCTACTGTCCCATGCAGATATGAAAGCTTTCATATTCATGGTCACGTGTCATTGATTGTATCAAGTATCCTAAATAAAAGGATAAGAAGAAAAAATTATCAAAATTGGTCAAAAACTCGCGAAGTTACAAATCTAAATATAGTATGAAACATTGCACCCAGTCATAACAATAATCTGAAATCAGCCGTGGGAGGAAACCGAAGGACACGGAGAAAACCCACGAGGTTGGACACCATACTCCATGTCACGTGCAACCTGGAAATCGAAACGATGCCGGTTGACTCAATGACAGACGTTACGATACAGCGCGCACATGCTAACCATACAGCCATTCAGGCTCCCTAAAATCGATAAATTGCTGACTTATAGCAAGAAACATTTCAACCGGGCATTTCAATCGAAACAACGCCAGTTGACTCAATGACAGACGTTACGATACAGTGCGCAGGTGCTAACCATTTAGCCACGCAACCTCCCTAAATTTGGCAAATTGCTGACCTACAAGGAGAAACATTTCAACCGGGCGGAATTTTCTATTTTAACAGTTTAATTTGCACGGTACCTTTAATTATCAACCGAATATTACAAAACTTTTAAAAATAAGCCCCCCCCCCCTGACCAGCTTAATTGTTCGCAATAAACGTTTGCCCCCTAAAATGAGCAAATTGGTGACTTTAATGTGAGAAACATTACTACCGGGCGAAATTTTCTGTTTTATCACTTTTACAGTACAGTACAACCGATTATTACAAAACTTTAAAAATAAAAGAGAAAGAGATAAATGCGGCTTAACCTCCATTCGACACAAACTAACATATAGATGGGACGAAAAACCAAGGTCCGGTGTACACATTGGAGTGCACGTAAAATATCCCTAAGCAGTTGGAATTCGATACTGTTGAATAAGCTCTATACGATGACTATGCAAACCATTATTAATCGATGAAGGTGTTAAAATGTACACAATATAAACAGTATTAATCTAAATCAATAACATAAATGATTAAAAATATTTTTTTTAGATAGTTTTAAAATAGAAAACAAATAATTATATCAAATCAAACCTATTCAATTTCAATTAATATGAGGACTGGCTGCAAAGTTCTAAGCCTATGTGTGCAAGACCTATATATTGTTGATGTTTCCTTTTATTTTTCTATATAGTTTCCATCAAAGCTCAATTTTTTCATCAGTTATTTACGGTGATTTTGGATTCGCAAAACGTTTTGAAAATATATTGATTCCAAGGCCACCACCCATTTTTGAAAGGAGGCTAACCAGAAAAGTAAAATAGATCACAAAATCACGAAGTAACACAGCTGTCAAGGTCAATTTTTTCATCAGTTGTTTTCGGTGATTTTGGATTCGCAAAACGTTTTGAAAATATATTGATTCCAAGGCCACCACCCATTTTTGAAAGGAGGCTAACCAGAAATGTATTGATTTCCCAGATTTGAGACAAAATCGCGAAACTGCGATCCATTTGATTATTTTCAAGCTGTTAATCGGAGTTATTCACGCGAAAACAACTTTGTCGGCACGGAAAACATCAAAGGCGAAATTTGAAATTTTGAAATTTGCAAATACCAAAAATTCGACAATGAGCTAGGCTATCCCCAAATGTATTAATTTCAAAGATAAGAAACGAATTCAACAAACTACGGTCTGTTCTGATAATTTACATGCCCGTTAATGTCCATTTTTCACTATTTCTGATATTCAATTCAATATGGTGACTATCCATTGACTTAAATCAAAATTCTACTGCCAACATTTTATAGCCATCCCTTCAAGGATTCAGAAAATATAACCCCCGTGTCTGTATGTAAAATAGCAAAATGGCGTTTGGGGTTTTTACATTTCAAGATGGTGGCACTTCCGGATTGAGCTACAAACTCCATTTTTTGTGTACTAATCAGTGGTCTCGTAGCTAGTACCTAAAAAAAAAATTCAAGATGATTTGACCTATATTTCGTCGATTTTTTTGAAAATTTCGATCCTCAATTTCTCCAAGGGGAGATAATTTAGAAAATTTCCAAAGTATTTTTTCAAGTCGCATCATTAAGGTTTACTTACATATTAAATTTCATGAAAATCGTAAAACTACTAAAGAAGTTGTCGAGTTGGTCTAAACTTCCGGTTCGAAATCACAGCGACGAATTTTCGAAATTCGAAAATCCGAAATTGCAGATTTGAAGTAAATGTCTCAAAGTACTCATAGAAAAAAGAATTAATTAAATAGGTCAAATAGTCACAAAGTTACAGCATTGTAGGTCAAAAGCATTCGTTCGTAAAATTCGGTGATTTTGGATTCGAAAAACGTTTTGAAAATATATTTAATCAAGGTTCGCACCCCATTTTTGGGGGGGTAGGTCAAAGTTTTAGAAAGATCCTATGGTTAGATTCTAAAAAATATCCCTAAGCAGTTGGAATTCGATACTGTTGAATAAGCTGTATACGATGACTAAATGTGTAGATTGTAGTCACCCACACTGCATGTGTCGCTTAACAATGAAAGGATGCCGTTTTCAATGTTCGATCCTTTTGTTCTTCTACTCCTGATATGTTGGATTGTTGATCGATGGTTTTATATGAAAGACTACCAATAAGACTCTTTGTAGAAGAAGTTCCCAAAAAATATTAAGTTGACTTTACGAGAAAGACCTCTAAACATGCTCCAAATTGTAAAAATACGACTTTTTGGATTTTCAATCTCTTTTTTTCGCCTATCCCTGATATTTAAAATAAATGATACAATGATTTCACACAACAGGCTAGCTATTGGACTCTCTATTGACAAAAGTTTCACAGCCCTCCCTTCATTATAACCGAAGTTATCGTGCCCTAAAGAATCAACAAATCAGCATGCCCATCTCTGCTTACCCTTGGCAGAAAATGCTCATCTTTGGACTCAATCATGACATTGTCCTAGTGAACGTCTACACCAAGTTTGAACATTCTAGCTCAATTAGAAGGAGAGTTATTGTGTTTCAAAGTCTCGGCCCTTCAAATTGCTACTACTTTTCATTTTCAATTCAAAATGGTGACCATCACGTGACCGAAATCAAAATTCTGCTCCCTATGATTTTTGGGCCATCCTTCAAGGATTCAGAAAATATAACTCCCGTGTCTGTAAGTAAAATAGCAAAAAAGCCTTAGGGATTTTTCATGTTTCAAGATGGTGGCACTTCCGGTTCGATCGACAAACTCCATATTTTGTGTAGGAATCAGTAATTACTTGTCGAGTATCGAAAATTTTTTTTAGGTCATTCTGACCTATATTTCGACGATTTTTTTGAAAACTTTGATCCTTAATTTCACCAAGGGGAGATAATTTAGAAAATTTCTAATTATATTTTTGAAGTCACATCGGTAAGATCTACTTGTATACTAAATTTCATGAAAATCGTACAACTATTAAAGAAGTTGTCAAATTGGTCTAAACTTCCGGTTCGAAATCACAGCGACGAATTTTCGAAATACGAAAATGTGAAACTGCAGATGAAAACGATTTTTTTCAAGGTATTCAAAGAAAAAAGAATTACTAAAATCGGTCAAAAAATAACAAAGATACGACTATGCATTGTCAGTTTTTTCGTTCGTAAAATTCGGTGATTTCGGATTCGTAAAACGTTTTGAAAATACATTTAATCAAGGTTCGCACCCCATTTTTGGGGGGGTAGGTCAAAATTTCAGAAAGATCCTATGGATAGATTCTGAGAAATCCGATTTGCAGAAAACACACAAAAAAAAAAATAATAATAATAATAACTTTAACAGAAACAATAAGCTTTCATATGTAATACATATGAAAGCTTAATAATAACTAGATCTGCTACTGTCCCATGCAGATATGAAAGCTTTCATATTCATCGTCACGTGTCATTGATTGTATCAAGTAACCTAAATAAAAGGATACGAAGAAAAAATTATTAAAATTGGTCAAAAACTCGCGAAGTTACAAGTCTAAATATAGTATGAAACATTGCACCCAGGCATAACAATAATCTGAAAACTAAAGGGAAATAACTGAAACTTGTATTACTGTAATGAGACGGATGAGAAAATGAAATGAAAATGGCGGGAAAAAAAAATTAAAAATGGCAGGTTGGACAGGCGACCTTACTCCTTGTCACGTACAACCGGGCATTCGAAAACACGCTAGTTTACTCAATGACAGGCGCGCGTGCTTACCATTCAGTTTAATTTTAAATAAGACCAATAAAATTAGGATTTAATAATGCCAGACTAATATTTCCAATATGTTTGGTTATAAGTAGGAAATCGTGACGACTTCTTAAGCATGTTTTAAACAAAGGATCATGTTTGTTTAAACAAGAATGGCACTCTGCAATAAAAAAAACTGGCCAAAGCAAGATTTCTATGCAGAAATTAAATAATTGCTAGAACCAGAAAAATATTTATCCACTATAATAAATAAGCAACATAGAGAAAATGAAATGAAATTGAATGGGGTTTAACGTCCGACTGTTCTGCTCCTAAAATGGGCTAATGAAGACGGGCATATGCGATAATGTGTGCAATGAGGGAAATTTTACCCGGGCAGCGGCGGTTACGGCCTACGAGGTTGGACAGGCAACCATACTCCTTGTCACGTACAACCAAAAAATCGAAACAACGGCAGTTGACTCAATGACAGACGTTATGATACAGAGCGCACGTGCTAACCATTCAGCCACGCAACCTCCCTAAAATCGGCAAATTGCTGACCTACAGCGAGAAACATTTCAACCGGGCCAAATTTTCTATTGTAACAGTTTAATTTGCACGGTACCTTTAGTTATCAACCGAATATTACAAAACTTTTAAAAATAAGCTCCCCCCTGACCAGCTTAAGCGTTCGCAATAAACGTTTGCCACTTAAAATCGGGAAATTGCTGACTTTAAAGTGAGAAACATTACAACCGGGCGAAATTTTCTGTTTTATGACTTTTACAGTACCTTTGATTACCAACCGATTATTTTCTGTTTTATCACTTTTACAGTACCTTTGATTACCAACCGATTATTACAAAACTTTAAAAATAAAAGAGAAAGAGAGAAATGCGGCCTAATGTCCATTCGACACAAACTAGGTCATTTCGGGACTAACATATGTTTTTTAATTTTATTTAAAAACTCCCCCTGCGCTTACAGGTCTTTAGCCGTTGGGAGGAAACCGAAGAACACGGAGAAAACCCACAAGGTTGGACATCATACTTCATGTCACGTGCAACCTGGAGATCGAAACGACGCCCGTTGACTCAATGACAGACGTTACGATACAGTGCGCACATGCTAACCATTCAGCCATTCAGCCTCCCTGAATTCAGAAAATTGCTGACTTATAGCAAGAAACATTTCAACCGGGCGAAATTTTCTGTTTTAACAGTTTAATGTGCACGGTACTTTAATTACCAACCGATTATTACAAAACTTTTGAAAATAAGCTCCAACTGACCAGCTTAATCGTATGCAATAAACGTTTTCGCCTGAATTGAAAGTTCTGCACGGAGAAAGTTCATCTCGATTTCCCGGCGTGGTTCCCCTTGTCAGTGAGGCAGAACGGAGGGCCTGACAAGCACAGCTGTCTAGTCATTCGGATGGGACGAAAAACCAAGGTCCCGTGTACACATTGGAGTGCACGTAAAATATCCCTAAGCAGTTGGAATTCGATACTGTTGAATAAGCTCTATACGATGACTAAATGTGTAGATTGTAGTCACCCACACTGCATGTTTCGCTTAACAATGAAAGGGTGCCGTTTTCAATGTTCGATCCTTTTGTTCTTCTACTCCTGATATGTTGGACTGTTGATCGATGGTTTCATATAAAAGACTACCAATAAGACTCTTTGTACAAGAAGTTCCCAAAAAATATTATGTTGACTTTACGAGAAAGACCTCTAAACATGCTCCAAATTGTAAAAATACGACTTTTTGGGTTTTCAATCTCTTTTTTTCGGCTATCCCTGATATTTAGAAAAAATAATACAATGATTTCACACAACAGGCTAGCTATTAGACTCTCTATTGACAAAAGTTTCACCGCCCTCCCTTCATTATAACCGAAGTTATCGTGCCCTAAAGAATCAACAAATTAGCTTGTTTATCTCTGCTTACCCTAAGCAGAAAATGCTCATCTTTGAACTCAATCATAACATTGACCTAGTGAACGTCTACACCAAGTTTGAACATTCTAGCTTAATTAGAAGGAGAGTAATTGTGTTCCAAAGTCCCGACCCTTCAAATTGCTTCTATTTTTCATTTTCAATTCAAAATGGTGACCATCACGTGACCGAAATCAAAATTCTATTCGCGACATTTTTTAGGCCTTCCTACAAGGATTCAGAAAATATAACTCCCGAGTCTGTAAGTAAAATAGCAAAAAAGCCTTATTGATTTTTCACTTTAAATATGGCGGCACTTCCGGTTCGATCGACAAACTCCATATTTTGTGTACAAATCAGTAATTACTTATCTAGTATCCAAAAAAAAAATCAGGTCATTCTGACCTATATTTCGATGATTTTTTTGAAAATTTTGATCCTTAATTTCGTCAAGGGGAGATAATTTAGAAAATTTCTAATTATATTTTTGAAGTCACATCGGTAGGATCTACTTAGATACTAAATTTCATGAAAATCGTACAACTATTAAAGAAGTTGTCAAATTGGTCTAATCTTCCGGTTCAAAATCACAGCGACGAATTTTCGAAATTCGAAAATGTGAAACTGCAGATGAAAATGGTTTTTTTAAAGGTATTCAAAGAAAAAAGAATTAGTAAAATCGGTCAAAAAATAACAAAGTTACGACTATGCATTGTCATTTTTTTCGTTCGTAAAATTCGGTGATTTCGGATTCGTAAAACGTTTCGAAAATATATTTAATCAAGGTTCGCACCCCATTTTTGGGGGGGTAGGTCAAAATTTCAGAAAGATCCTATGGATAGATTCTGAGAAATCCGATTTGCAGAAAACACACAAAAAAAAAAATAATAATAATAATAACTTTAACAGAAACAATAAGCTTTCATATGTAATACATATGAAAGCTTAACTAGATCTGCTACTGTCCCATGCAGATATGAAAGCTTTCATATTCATCGTCACGTGTCATTGATTGTATCAAGTAACCTAAATAAAAGGATACGAAGAAAAAATTATTAAAATTGGTCAAAAACTCGCGAAGTTACAAGTCTAAATATAGTATGAAACATTGCACCCAGGCATAACAATAATCTGAAAACTAAAGGGAAATAACTGAAACTTGTATTACTGTAATGAGACGGATGAGAAAATGAAATGAAAATGGCGGGAAAAAAAAATTAAAAATGGCAGGTTGGACAGGCGACCTTACTCCTTGTCACGTACAACCGGGCATTCGAAAACACGCTAGTTTACTCAATGACAGGCGCGCGTGCGTACCATTCAGCCACTCAACCCCCCTTTGAAATCAGACACGTGCAATATGTCATATAGGAAGAATAAGAAGTCGCTCACAACAAAATGGTAAATTAATGAGTTTAGGTCAAAAGGTTGAGCTACTGTTTTAGAGTACTTAATAGTTTTAAAGAGACACGTTAAGGGTTGTTCATAGTTAAATGAAAGTTTAATTTTAAATAAGACCAATAAAATTAGGATTTAATAATGCCAGACTAATATTTCCAATATGTTTGGTTATAAGTAGGAAATCGTGACGACTTCTTAAGCATGTTTTAAACAAAGGATCATGTTTGTTTAAACAAGTATGGCACTCTGCAATAAAAAAAACTGGCCAAAGCAAGATTTCTATGCAGAAATTAAATAATTGCTAGAACCAGAAAAATATTTATCCACTATAATAAATAAGCAACATGGAGAAAATGAAATGAAATTGAATGGGGTTTAACGTCCGACTGTTCTGCTCCTAAAATGGGCTAATGAAGACGGGCATATGCCATAATGTGTGCAATGAGGGAAATTTTACCCGGGCAGCGGCGGTTACGGCCTACGAGGTTGGACAGGCAACCATACTCCTTGTCACGTACAACCAAAAAATCGAAACAACGGCAGTTGACTCAATGACAGACGTTATGATACAGAGCGCACGTGCTAACCATTCAGCCACGCAACCTCCCTAAAATCGGCAAATTGCTGACCTACAGCGAGAAACATTTCAACCGGGCCAAATTTTCTATTGTAACAGTTTAATTTGCACGGTACCTTTAGTTATCAACCGAATATTACAAAACTTTTAAAAATAAGCTCCCCCCTGACCAGCTTAAGCGTTCGCAATAAACGTTTGCCACTTAAAATCGGGAAATTGCTGACTTTAAAGTGAGAAACATTACAACCGGGCGAAATTTTCTGTTTTATGACTTTTACAGTACCTTTGATTACCAACCGATTATTTTCTGTTTTATCACTTTTACAGTACCTTTGATTACCAACCGATTATTACAAAACTTTAAAAATAAAAGAGAAAGAGAGAAATGCGGCCTAATGTCCATTCGACACAAACTAGGTCATTTCGGGACTAACATATGTTTTTTAATTTTATTTAAAAACTCCCCCTGCGCTTACAGGTCTTTAGCCGTTGGGAGGAAACCGAAGAACACGGAGAAAACCCACAAGGTTGGACATCATACTTCATGTCACGTGCAACCTGGAGATCGAAACGACGCCCGTTGACTCAATGACAGACGTTACGATACAGTGCGCACATGCTAACCATTCAGCCATTCAGCCTCCCTGAATTCAGAAAATTGCTGACTTATAGCAAGAAACATTTCAACCGGGCGAAATTTTCTGTTTTAACAGTTTAATGTGCACGGTACTTTAATTACCAACCGATTATTACAAAACTTTTGAAAATAAGCTCCAACTGACCAGCTTAATCGTATGCAATAAACGTTTTCGCCTGAATTGAAAGTTCTGCACGGAGAAAGTTCATCTCGATTTCCCGGCGTGGTTCCCCTTGTCAGTGAGGCAGAACGGAGGGCCTGACAAGCACAGCTGTCTAGTCATTCGGATGGGACGAAAAACCAAGGTCCCGTGTACACATTGGAGTGCACGTAAAATATCCCTAAGCAGTTGGAATTCGATACTGTTGAATAAGCTCTATACGATGACTAAATGTGTAGATTGTAGTCACCCACACTGCATGTTTCGCTTAACAATGAAAGGGTGCCGTTTTCAATGTTCGATCCTTTTGTTCTTCTACTCCTGATATGTTGGACTGTTGATCGATGGTTTCATATAAAAGACTACCAATAAGACTCTTTGTACAAGAAGTTCCCAAAAAATATTATGTTGACTTTACGAGAAAGACCTCAAAACATGCTCCAAATTGTAAAAATACGACTTTTGGGGTTTTCAATCTCTTTTTTTCGGCTATCCCTGATATTTAGAAAAAATAATACAATGATTTCACCCAACAGGCTAGCTATTAGACTCTCTATTGACAAAAGTTTCACCGCCCTCCCTTCATTATAACCGAAGTTATCGTGCCCTAAAGAATCAACAAATTAGCTTGTTTATCTCTGCTTACCCTAAGCAGAAAATGCTCATCTTTGAACTCAATCATAACATTGACCTAGTGAACGTCTACACCAAGTTTGAACATTCTAGCTTAATTAGAAGGAGAGTAATTGTGTTCCAAAGTCCCGACCCTTCAAATTGCTTCTATTTTTCATTTTCAATTCAAAATGGTGACCATCACGTGACCGAAATCAAAATTCTATTCGCGACATTTTTTAGGCCTTCCTACAAGGATTCAGAAAATATAACTCCCGAGTCTGTAAGTAAAATAGCAAAAAAGCCTTATTGATTTTTCACTTTTAAATATGGCGGCACTTCCGGTTCGATCGACAAACTCCATATTTTGTGTACAAATCAGTAATTACTTATCTAGTATCCAAAAAAAAAATCAGGTCATTCTGACCTATATTTCGATGATTTTTTTGAAAATTTTGATCCTTAATTTCGTCAAGGGGAGATAATTTAGAAAATTTCTAATTATATTTTTGAAGTCACATCGGTAGGATCTACTTAGATACTAAATTTCATGAAAATCGTACAACTATTAAAGAAGTTGTCAAATTGGTCTAATCTTCCGGTTCGAAATAACAGCGACGAATTTTCGAAATTCGAAAATGTGAAACTGCAGATGAAAATGGTTTTTTTAAAGGTATTCAAAGAAAAAAGAATTAGTAAAATCGGTCAAAAAATAACAAAGTTACGACTATGCATTGTCATTTTTTTCGTTCGTAAAATTCGGTGATTTCGGATTCGTAAAACGTTTCGAAAATATATTTAATCAAGGTTCGCACCCCATTTTTGGGGGGGGTAGGTCAAAATTTCAGAAAGATCCTATGGATAGATTCTGAGAAATCCGATTTGCAGAAAACACACAAAAAAAAAAATAATAACTAGATCTGCTACTGTCCCATGCAGATATGAAAGCTTTCATATTCATGGTCACGTGTCATTGATTGTATCAAGTATCCTAAATAAAAGGATAAGAAGAAAAAATTATCAAAATTGGTCAAAAACTCGCGAAGTTACAAATCTAAATATAGTATGAAACATTGCACCCAGTCATAACAATAATCTGAAATCAGCCGTGGGAGGAAACCGAAGGACACGGAGAAAACCCACGAGGTTGGACACCATACTCCATGTCACGTGCAACCTGGAAATCGAAACGATGCCGGTTGACTCAATGACAGACGTTACGATACAGCGCGCACATGCTAACCATACAGCCATTCAGGCTCCCTAAAATCGATAAATTGCTGACTTATAGCAAGAAACATTTCAACCGGGCATTTCAATCGAAACAACGCCAGTTGACTCAATGACAGACGTTACGATACAGTGCGCAGGTGCTAACCATTTAGCCACGCAACCTCCCTAAATTTGGCAAATTGCTGACCTACAAGGAGAAACATTTCAACCGGGCGGAATTTTCTATCTTAACAGTTTAATTTGCACGGTACCTTTAATTATCAACCGAATATTACAAAACTTTTAAAAATAAGCCCCCCCCCCCTGACCAGCTTAATTGTTCGCAATAAACGTTTGCCCCCTAAAATGAGCAAATTGGTGACTTTAATGTGAGAAACATTACTACCGGGCGAAATTTTCTGTTTTATCACTTTTACAGTACAGTACAACCGATTATTACAAAACTTTAAAAATAAAAGAGAAAGAGATAAATGCGGCTTAACCTCCATTCGACACAAACTAACATATAGATGGGACGAAAAACCAAGGTCCGGTGTACACATTGGAGTGCACGTAAAATATCCCTAAGCAGTTGGAATTCGATACTGTTGAATAAGCTCTATACGATGACTATGCAAACCATTATTAATCGATGAAGGTGTTAAAATGTACACAATATAAACAGTATTAATCTAAATCAATAACATAAATGATTAAAAATATTTTTTTTAGATAGTTTTAAAATAGAAAACAAATAATTATATCAAATCAAACCTATTCAATTTCAATTAATATGAGGACTGGCTGCAAAGTTCTAAGCCTATGTGTGCAAGACCTATATATTGTTGATGTTTCCTTTTATTTTTCTATATAGTTTCCATCAAAGCTCAATTTTTTCATCAGTTATTTACGGTGATTTTGGATTCGCAAAACGTTTTGAAAATATATTGATTCCAAGGCCACCACCCATTTTTGAAAGGAGGCTAACCAGAAAAGTAAAATAGATCACAAAATCACGAAGTAACACAGCTGTCAAGGTCAATTTTTTCATCAGTTGTTTTCGGTGATTTTGGATTCGCAAAACGTTTTGAAAATATATTGATTCCAAGGCCACCACCCATTTTTGAAAGGAGGCTAACCAGAAATGTATTGATTTCCCAGATTTGAGACAAAATCGCGAAACTGCGATCCATTTGATTATTTTCAAGCTGTTAATCGGAGTTATTCACGCGAAAACAACTTTGTCGGCACGGAAAACATCAAAGGCGAAATTTGAAATTTTGAAATTTGCAAATACCAAAAATTCGACAATGAGCTAGGCTATCCCCAAATGTATTAATTTCAAAGATAAGAAACGAATTCAACAAACTACGGTCTGTTCTGATAATTTACATGCCCGTTAATGTCCATTTTTCACTATTTCTGATATTCAATTCAATATGGTGACTATCCATTGACTTAAATCAAAATTCTACTGCCAACATTTTATAGCCATCCCTTCAAGGATTCAGAAAATATAACCCCCGTGTCTGTATGTAAAATAGCAAAATGGCGTTTGAGGTTTTTACATTTCAAGATGGTGGCACTTCCGGATTGAGCTACAAACTCCATTTTTTGTGTACTAATCAGTGGTCTCGTAGCTAGTACCTAAAAAAAAAATTCAAGATGATTTGACCTATATTTCGTCGATTTTTTTGAAAATTTCGATCCTCAATTTCTCCAAGGGGAGATAATTTAGAAAATTTCCAAAGTATTTTTTCAAGTCGCATCATTAAGGTTTACTTACATATTAAATTTCATGAAAATCGTAAAACTACTAAAGAAGTTGTCGAGTTGGTCTAAACTTCCGGTTCGAAATCACAGCGACGAATTTTCGAAATTCGAAAATCCGAAATTGCAGATTTGAAGTAAATGTCTCAAAGTACTCATAGAAAAAAGAATTAATTAAATAGGTCAAATAGTCACAAAGTTACAGCATTGTAGGTCAAAAGCATTCGTTCGTAAAATTCGGTGATTTTGGATTCGAAAAACGTTTTGAAAATATATTTAATCAAGGTTCGCACCCCATTTTTGGGGGGGTAGGTCAAAGTTTTAGAAAGATCCTATGGTTAGATTCTAAAAAATATCCCTAAGCAGTTGGAATTCGATACTGTTGAATAAGCTGTATACGATGACTAAATGTGTAGATTGTAGTCACCCACACTGCATGTGTCGCTTAACAATGAAAGGATGCCGTTTTCAATGTTCGATCCTTTTGTTCTTCTACTCCTGATATGTTGGATTGTTGATCGATGGTTTTATATGAAAGACTACCAATAAGACTCTTTGTAGAAGAAGTTCCCAAAAAATATTAAGTTGACTTTACGAGAAAGACCTCTAAACATGCTCCAAATTGTAAAAATACGACTTTTTGGATTTTCAATCTCTTTTTTTCGCCTATCCCTGATATTTAAAATAAATGATACAATGATTTCACACAACAGGCTAGCTATTGGACTCTCTATTGACAAAAGTTTCACAGCCCTCCCTTCATTATAACCGAAGTTATCGTGCCCTAAAGAATCAACAAATCAGCATGCCCATCTCTGCTTACCCTTGGCAGAAAATGCTCATCTTTGGACTCAATCATGACATTGTCCTAGTAAACGTCTACACCAAGTTTGAACATTCTAGCTCAATTAGAAGGAGAGTTATTGTGTTTCAAAGTCTCGGCCCTTCAAATTGCTACTACTTTTCATTTTCAATTCAAAATGGTGACCATCACGTGACCGAAATCAAAATTCTGCTCCCTATGATTTTTGGGCCATCCTTCAAGGATTCAGAAAATATAACTCCCGTGTCTGTAAGTAAAATAGCAAAAAAGCCTTAGGGATTTTTCATGTTTCAAGATGGTGGCACTTCCGGTTCGATCGACAAACTCCATATTTTGTGTAGGAATCAGTAATTACTTGTCGAGTATCGAAATTTTTTTTTAGGTCATTCTGACCTATATTTCGACGATTTTTTTGAAAACTTTGATCCTTAATTTCACCAAGGGGAGATAATTTAGAAAATTTCTAATTATATTTTTGAAGTCACATCGGTAAGATCTACTTGTATATTAAATTTCATGAAAATCGTACAACTATTAAAGAAGTTGTCAAATTGGTCTAAACTTCCGGTTCGAAATCACAGCGACGAATTTTCGAAATACGAAAATGTGAAACTGCAGATGAAAACGATTTTTTTCAAGGTATTCAAAGAAAAAAGAATTAGTAAAATCGGTCAAAAAATAACAAAGATACGACTATGCATTGTCAGTTTTTTCGTTCGTAAAATTCGGTGATTTCGGATTCGTAAAACGTTTTGAAAATACATTCAATCAAGGTTCGCACCCCATTTTTGGGGGGGTAGGTCAAAATTTCAGAAAGATCCTATGGATAGATTCTGAGAAATCCGATTTGCAGAAAACACACAAAAAAAAAATAATAATAATAATAACTTTAACAGAAACAATAAGCTTTCATATGTAATACATATGAAAGCTTAATAATAATAACTTTAACAGAAACAATAAGCTTTCATATGTAATATGAAAGCTTAATAATAACTTTAACAGAAACAATAAGCTTTCATATGTAATATGAAAGCTTAATAATAACTTTAACAGAAACAATAAGCTTTCATATGTAATATGAAAGCTTAATAATAATAATAATTTTAGTAATCTCAATAGGCTTTCAGACGAAAGTCTGAAAGCCTAATAATAATAATTTTTGTAAAAACAATAGTCTTTCAGACGAAAGTCTGAAAGCCTAATAATAATTTTTGTAAAAACAATAGTCTTTCAGACGAAAGTCTGAAAGCCTAATAACTAGACCTGCAAGCAGCACTGAACCGGCTTTCAGGAATCATACAGGAAGTTTATTATACCATAGCCGATCCATTGAGCTACCAAACTATACTTTAGGTTGTTTTGCTTTAGTGACACCCTCTATCATATGTAAAAGTAATATTTGCTGGCGAAAAGACCAGTCAAAATTGTAAATTTTGGCAAAATTAAGTCACTTCCAGTGCCGATAGAAATTTTTCTAGGTGAAAAATAAGTCGAAAATTCGCAACATACAAAATCCAAACGTTGTTTTATACATTTCGGGCAATAAATAATTAACCTATAACCCATAAACTGAAATTAAGAAGGTAAAAAACTTAAAAGTGACCCTGGGAAAATTGGTTATTATTCGACAAGGGAACATGCTAGAAGCCTTTTCTTGATATCAATATGATGGTATTGATTCACTCTTACTGCCCATTAGAGTCGGGCGTTATAAAGTTAAACGAATAATGAATATAAATCACTTCTAAAAAATGTTTGTTTTGAAGGCTAAAAATACGTTTTTTTGCAAAAATTACATTACTTCCGGTGATATTGAAAATGTTAACTTGGTTCATAGAAGTCATAAATTGCATAAGGTATCAAATGGTAAAAAAATTATAAAAATCGAATAATAATTGACACTTTTATATACCAAAAACCTTGAAAAGTGACTTATAGAAGATCGCCTATTTCTCTGTAAACGTACAAGTTAGAAACCATTTTGTGGTATCTGTATGGTCTTATGGCTTCATTCTATTCGTTGATGAGAATCAAATATCATAATTTTAAAAATATTATAAGGGAGACTGATTTGAATAAAATTTTAGTTTTTTAGGTTAAAAATACAGTTTTTGCCCAAATGACGTCATTTCCGGTCACAGTGAAAATGTAAAATTGGCTTGACCTAGTCCAAATTGGCATTAGGCATCAAATGGGAAAAAAATATTGCAAATCGAATAATAATTCACTCTTGCATAGGCAAAATCACGTGAAAAGTGATGCATGCAAAATTGCATATTTCTCGGCAACTGCTCATATTACAAACTAATTTTCGCATACATTCTCTTCGTCTGGATTAGTGCTACGAGTTTATGGAAATTACAAATAAATATTTCAAAATATGAAGACGCTAAATGAATTGTAAATAACTGAATTTTACACTTTATTTTACATTTTATTCGAAATTGCCCGAAAATGGAATTGAAATTTAAAAATATGAGCTAAGGATTTTGTGCACCTTTGCAGGGTGCATCCATTTAGTTATATCAGTTTTGAAAAAAAATAATATTTGCTTTCAAAAAGTGGTACCGAACTGTCAAAATTGTAGTTTTTGTTAATATTACGTCACTTCCGTTGCCGACAGAAAAATTTCACCGTAACAAAAAAAATTACAATTGGGACCACGGAGCATATGAACTTTGTTTTATACAAATCGAACAATAAATAATTTTTCTGGGTACGAAAAACTAAATTAGCCGATGGCGGCTAACACAAATTACCGAGACAATTTTTTTTTTCTCATTTCTGCTCAAGTAGGATGATAGTTTAACCCCGTGTAAAATATCATCAAAAAATATTCATAAATAAAAAAGATTTTCGTAAAAAAAATAATTTTTTTCAAAATATCGGACATTTTTTCGACTACTTCCGGTTTTACGATCGTTGTTGTGATAGCTTTACGAAGTTCTTTGGATACTTAACTTTCTGTACCAGAAATGTCAGAAACATCCATTGAGCAGTTTTGAAAAAAAAAGATAAACTAAAGAGCGTTTACAAAAATTTAACGATTTTTCAATTTTTTCAAAGTTTGATGCCATTTTTGGACCACCTATATTATTCCAATGCTTTTCATTTTTGATTCACTATATAGACAACCGATAGGACTTTCAGTAAGAAAAGTTTAAGAAAAATCTGCGGCGTCGTTTTCGAGAAAAGGACGTCTCAGAATGTTAAAAAATCGGAAAATACTAGATTTTTGGCACACAATAATTTATTTCCTTACCATAGATATCGTATTATTTAGATACCATATGATGGTCCATTAATAGGGCTATCCAACGACACTTTAGTTCTTTTGGTCCGCTATTACCTAAGGGAGAAATCAAGTTTTTTGCAAGTGCGACATAGTTTTTAACCTTTTTTTTACATTTTTTGAATACTTCCGGTATGGTTATTATTGTCGATATAGTTTTGATAACCGGTTTAGGCACTAAAATAGCCACAGGGCTCTGTAATGATATATTACATTATCTGATCAGATAAAATGCCCCTGAGAAATCCTAGGTTCAAAAGTGCCAAAAATGCAAAAAATTTAAAATATCGAAAATTAAATTTCAATAACTACATACATATTATGCATCGATAGAATCGTAATTAGGTCAGCTATCTGAATATACAATTTTTTTTTGAAAATCTCTTAAAATAAAAAAATAGCAGAGCATTTTCCAAAATTTCACGATTTTTCGACTTTTTTCGATTTTCAGTCCGTTATTTCACCTTTTCCAGATATTTCAAAGTCGTAATGGAATGTTTCGTACACAAGACTACTGCAAGGTCTCTCGATAGAGAAAGTTTCATAAAAAACTGTGGAGCAGTTTTCGAGATACGGGCATCTAAAAACGCTCCAAATCAGAAAATACTTGATTTTCAGCGAGCCATATTTTGCTTCCTGCTGATCGTGTCCGTACGAATTGGGTATCATTCAGTGGTCCAATTACCGCCCGACCAAATGATACCTTAATTTGTTTAATCCGTTGATATCGGACGGAAAAATCGTGTTTTTACCCAAAACACCAATTTTTCACGTTTTTTTCAAAATATCGCATAGTATTTCGACTACTTCCGGTTTACGGATTGTTGTTGAAATTGCTTTAAACGGTGGTTTGACCATATTACTTCATGTTCCAGGAATTTCAGAAACGTCGATCCGGCCGTAAAACGAAACTTAAGCTCACAAAATGTGAAGAAAATTCGAAAAAAATCGAAAAATAAAGGGCGATGACTCTGAATGAAACTTATATTACTGGAACCGTATTGCCTTCAGGTATCCAAAAATGTAGGTCAAATTTGAAAATTTTGAAAAATAACAAAAAATGTGTCTTAAACAACATATTTTCATTTTTCGAATGCTAGAAGTCAGCGGCGAAGTTTCTAAATTGCAAAATTTTCAACTGCTATCGTCCGAGAAAAGACTCAGGGTTTCCAAAAATGTAATTTGTATGAAAATAGGTACAGAATTGACGAATCTACGGCCGTTTTTTAATTTTTTGGCACCGCACAAAATTCGGCCACTTCCGGTCTGCGCAGAAGTTTCAAATACAGTGGAAGGGATGGCCACTATATGGTTTCCTGATAGAAAATTACGTCCCAGATCTGTATCTGTTACAGACACTGAGAAATAGGCTCCCCCGAAAAATAAAATAATAATAATAAACTAGATCTGCTACTGTCCCATGCAGATATGAAAGCTTTCATATTCATGGTCACGTGTCATTGATTGTATCAAGTATCCTAAATAAAAGGATAAGAAGAAAAAATTATCAAAATTGGTCAAAAACTCGCGAAGTTACAAATCTAAATATAGTATGAAACATTGCACCCAGTCATAACAATAATCTGAAATCAGCCGTGGGAGGAAACCGAAGGACACGGAGAAAACCCACGAGGTTGGACACCATACTCCTTGTCACGTGCAACCTGGAAATCGAAACGATGCCGGTTGACTCAATGACAGACGTTACGATACAGCGCGCACATGCTAACCATACAGCCATTCAGGCTCCCTAAAATCGATAAATTGCTGACTTATAGCAAGAAACATTTCAACCGGGCATTTCAATCGAAACAACGTCAGTTGACTCAATGACAGACGTTACGATACAGTGCGCAGGTGCTAACCATTTAGCCACGCAACCTCCCTAAATTTGGCAAATTGCTGACCTACAAGGAGAAACATTTCAACCGGGCGGAATTTTCTATTTTAACAGTTTAATTTGCACGGTACCTTTAATTATCAACCGAATATTACAAAACTTTTAAAAATAAGCCCCCCCCCCCTGACCAGCTTAATTGTTCGCAATAAACGTTTGCCCCCTAAAATGAGCAAATTGGTGACTTTAATGTGAGAAACATTACTACCGGGCGAAATTTTCTGTTTTATCACTTTTACAGTACAGTACAACCGATTATTACAAAACTTTAAAAATAAAAGAGAAAGAGATAAATGCGGCTTAACCTCCATTCGACACAAACTAACATATAGATGGGACGAAAAACCAAGGTCCGGTGTACACATTGGAGTGCACGTAAAATATCCCTAAGCAGTTGGAATTCGATACTGTTGAATAAGCTCTATACGATGACTATGCAAACCATTATTAATCGATGAAGGTGTTAAAATGTACACAATATAAACAGTATTAATCTAAATCAATAACGTAAATGATTAAAAATATTTTTTTTAGATAGTTTTAAAATAGAAAACAAATAATTATATCAAATCAAACCTATTCAATTTCAATTAATATGAGGACTGGCTGCAAAGTTCTAAGCCTATGTGTGCAAGACCTATATATTGTTGATGTTTCCTTTTATTTTTCTATATAGTTTCCATCAAAGCTCAATTTTTTCATCAGTTATTTACGGTGATTTTGGATTCGCAAAACGTTTTGAAAATATATTGATTCCAAGGCCACCACCCATTTTTGAAAGGAGGCTAACCAGAAAAGTAAAATAGATCACAAAATCACGAAGTAACACAGCTGTCAAGGTCAATTTTTTCATCAGTTGTTTTCGGTGATTTTGGATTCGCAAAACGTTTTGAAAATATATTGATTCCAAGGCCACCACCCATTTTTGAAAGGAGGCTAACCAGAAATGTATTGATTTCCCAGATTTGAGACAAAATCGCGAAACTGCGATCCATTTGATTATTTTCAAGCTGTTAATCGGAGTTATTCACGCGAAAACAACTTTGTCGGCACGGAAAACATCAAAGGCGAAATTTGAAATTTTGAAATTTGCAAATACCAAAAATTCGACAATGAGCTAGGCTATCCCCAAATGTATTAATTTCAAAGATAAGAAACGAATTCAACAAACTACGGTCTGTTCTGATAATTTACATGCCCGTTAATATCCATTTTTCACTATTTCTGATATTCAATTCAACTTAAATCAAAATTCTACTGCCAACATTTTATAGCCATCCCTTCAAGGATTCAGAAAATATAACCCCCGTGTCTGTATGTAAAATAGCAAAATGGCGTTTGAGGTTTTTACATTTCAAGATGGTGGCACTTCCGGATTGAGCTACAAACTCCATTTTTTGTGTACTAATCAGTGGTCTCGTAGCTAGTACCTAAAAAAAAATTCAAGATGATTTGACCTATATTTCGTCGATTTTTTTGAAAATTTCGATCCTCAATTTCTCCAAGGGGAGATAATTTAGAAAATTTCCAAAGTATTTTTTCAAGTCGCATCATTAAGGTTTACTTACATATTAAATTTCATGAAAATCGTAAAACTACTAAAGAAGTTGTCGAGTTGGTCTAAACTTCCGGTTCGAAATCACAGCGACGAATTTTCGAAATTCGAAAATCCGAAATTGCAGATTTGAAGTAAATGTCTCAAAGTACTCATAGAAAAAAGAATTAATTAAATAGGTCAAATAGTCACAAAGTTACAGCATTGTAGGTCAAAAGCATTCGTTCGTAAAATTCGGTGATTTTGGATTCGAAAAACGTTTTGAAAATATATTTAATCAAGGTTCGCACCCCATTTTTGGGGGGGGGGGGGGTAGGTCAAAGTTTTAGAAAGATCCTATGGTTAGATTCTAAAAAATATCCCTAAGCAGTTGGAATTCGATACTGTTGAATAAGCTGTATACGATGACTAAATGTGTAGATTGTAGTCACCCACACTGCATGTGTCGCTTAACAATGAAAGGATGCCGTTTTCAATGTTCGATCCTTTTGTTCTTCTACTCCTGATATGTTGGATTGTTGATCGATGGTTTTACATGAAAGACTACCAATAAGACTCTTTGTAGAAGAAGTTCCCAAAAAATATTAAGTTGACTTTACGAGAAAGACCTCTAAACATGCTCCAAATTGTAAAAATACGACTTTTTGGATTTTCAATCTCTTTTTTTCGCCTATCCCTGATATTTAAAATAAATGATACAATGATTTCACACAACAGGCTAGCTATTGGACTCTCTATTGACAAAAGTTTCACAGCCCTCCCTTCATTATAACCGAAGTTATCGTGCCCTAAAGAATCAACAAATCAGCATGCCCATCTCTGCTTACCCTTGGCAGAAAATGCTCATCTTTGGACTCAATCATGACATTGTCCTAGTGAACGTCTACACCAAGTTTGAACATTCTAGCTCAATTAGAAGGAGAGTTATTGTGTTTCAAAGTCTCGGCCCTTCAAATTGCTACTACTTTTCATTTTCAATTCAAAATGGTGACCATCACGTGACCGAAATCAAAATTTTGCTCCCTATGATTTTTGGGCCATCCTTCAAGGATTCAGAAAATATAACTCCCGTGTCTGTAAGTAAAATAGCAAAAAAGCCTTAGGGATTTTTCATGTTTCAAGATGGTGGCACTTCCGGTTCGATCGACAAACTCCATATTTTGTGTAGGAATCAGTAATTACTTGTCGAGTATCGAAAAATTTTTTTAGGTCATTCTGACCTATATTTCGACGATTTTTTTGAAAACTTTGATCCTTAATTTCACCAAGGGGAGATAATTTAGAAAATTTCTAATTATATTTTTGAAGTCACATCGGTAAGATCTACTTGTATACTAAATTTCATGAAAATCGTACAACTATTAAAGAAGTTGTCAAATTGGTCTAAACTTCCGGTTCGAAATCACAGCGACGAATTTTCGAAATACGAAAATGTGAAACTGCAGATGAAAACGATTTTTTTCAAGGTATTCAAAGAAAAAAGAATTAGTAAAATCGGTCAAAAAATAACAAAGATACGACTATGCATTGTCAGTTTTTTCGTTCGTAAAATTCGGTGATTTCGGATTCGTAAAACGTTTTGAAAATACATTTAATCAAGGTTCGCACCCCATTTTTGGGGGGGTAGGTCAAAATTTCAGAAAGATCCTATGGATAGATTCTGAGAAATCCGATTTGCAGAAAACACACAAAAAAAAAAATAATAATAACTAGATCTGCTACTGTCCCATGCAGATATGAAAGCTTTCATATTCATGGTCACGTGTCATTGATTGTATCAAGTATCCTAAATAAAAGGATAAGAAGAAAAAATTATCAAAATTGGTCAAAAACTCGCGAAGTTACAAATCTAAATATAGTATGAAACATTGCACCCAGTCATAACAATAATCTGAAATCAGCCGTGGGAGGAAACCGAAGGACACGGGGAAAACCCACGAGGTTGGACACCATACTCCATGTCACGTGCAACCTGGAAATCGAAACGATGCCGGTTGACTCAATGACAGACGTTACGATACAGCGCGCACATGCTAACCATACAGCCATTCAGGCTCCCTAAAATCGATAAATTGCTGACTTATAGCAAGAAACATTTCAACCGGGCATTTCAATCGAAACAACGCCAGTTGACTCAATGACAGACGTTACGATACAGTGCGCAGGTGCTAACCATTTAGCCACGCAACCTCCCTAAATTTGGCAAATTGCTGACCTACAAGGAGAAACATTTCAACCGGGCGGAATTTTCTATTTTAACAGTTTAATTTGCACGGTACCTTTAATTATCAACCGAATATTACAAAACTTTTAAAAATAAGCCCCCCCCCCCCTGACCAGCTTAATTGTTCGCAATAAACGTTTGCCCCCTAAAATGAGCAAATTGGTGACTTTAATGTGAGAAACATTACTACCGGGCGAAATTTTCTGTTTTATCACTTTTACAGTACAGTACAACCGATTATTACAAAACTTTAAAAATAAAAGAGAAAGAGATAAATGCGGCTTAACCTCCATTCGACACAAACTAACATATAGATGGGACGAAAAACCAAGGTCCGGTGTACACATTGGAGTGCACGTAAAATATCCCTAAGCAGTTGGAATTCGATACTGTTGAATAAGCTCTATACGATGACTATGCAAACCATTATTAATCGATGAAGGTGTTAAAATGTACACAATATAAACAGTATTAATCTAAATCAATAACATAAATGATTAAAAATATTTTTTTTAGATAGTTTTAAAATAGAAAACAAATAATTATATCAAATCAAACCTATTCAATTTCAATTAATATGAGGACTGGCTGCAAAGTTCTAAGCCTATGTGTGCAAGACCTATATATTGTTGATGTTTCCTTTTATTTTTCTATATAGTTTCCATCAAAGCTCAATTTTTTCATCAGTTATTTACGGTGATTTTGGATTCGCAAAACGTTTTGAAAATATATTGATTCCAAGGCCACCACCCATTTTTGAAAGGAGGCTAACCAGAAAAGTAAAATAGATCACAAAATCACGAAGTAACACAGCTGTCAAGGTCAATTTTTTCATCAGTTGTTTTCGGTGATTTTGGATTCGCAAAACGTTTTGAAAATATATTGATTCCAAGGCCACCACCCATTTTTGAAAGGAGGCTAACCAGAAATGTATTGATTTCCCAGATTTGAGACAAAATCGCGAAACTGCGATCCATTTGATTATTTTCAAGCTGTTAATCGGAGTTATTCACGCGAAAACAACTTTGTCGGCACGGAAAACATCAAAGGCGAAATTTGAAATTTTGAAATTTGCAAATACCAAAAATTCGACAATGAGCTAGGCTATCCCCAAATGTATTAATTTCAAAGATAAGAAACGAATTCAACAAACTACGGTCTGTTCTGATAATTTACATGCCCGTTAATGTCCATTTTTCACTATTTCTGATATTCAATTCAATATGGTGACTATCCATTGACTTAAATCAAAATTCTACTGCCAACATTTTATAGCCATCCCTTCAAGGATTCAGAAAATATAACCCCCGTGTCTGTATGTAAAATAGCAAAATGGCGTTTGAGGTTTTTACATTTCAAGATGGTGGCACTTCCGGATTGAGCTACAAACTCCATTTTTTGTGTACTAATCAGTGGTCTCGTAGCTAGTACCTAAAAAAAAAATTCAAGATGATTTGACCTATATTTCGTCGATTTTTTTGAAAATTTCGATCCTCAATTTCTCCAAGGGGAGATAATTTAGAAAATTTCCAAAGTATTTTTTCAAGTCGCATCATTAAGGTTTACTTACATATTAAATTTCATGAAAATCGTAAAACTACTAAAGAAGTTGTCGAGTTGGTCTAAACTTCCGGTTCGAAATCACAGCGACGAATTTTCGAAATTCGAAAATCCGAAATTGCAGATTTGAAGTAAATGTCTCAAAGTACTCATAGAAAAAAGAATTAATTAAATAGGTCAAATAGTCACAAAGTTACAGCATTGTAGGTCAAAAGCATTCGTTCGTAAAATTCGGTGATTTTGGATTCGAAAAACGTTTTGAAAATATATTTAATCAAGGTTCGCACCCCATTTTTGGGGGGGTAGGTCAAAGTTTTAGAAAGATCCTATGGTTAGATTCTAAAAAATATCCCTAAGCAGTTGGAATTCGATACTGTTGAATAAGCTGTATACGATGACTAAATGTGTAGATTGTAGTCACCCACACTGCATGTGTCGCTTAACAATGAAAGGATGCCGTTTTCAATGTTCGATCCTTTTGTTCTTCTACTCCTGATATGTTGGATTGTTGATCGATGGTTTTATATGAAAGACTACCAATAAGACTCTTTGTAGAAGAAGTTCCCAAAAAATATTAAGTTGACTTTACGAGAAAGACCTCTAAACATGCTCCAAATTGTAAAAATACGACTTTTTGGATTTTCAATCTCTTTTTTTCGCCTATCCCTGATATTTAAAATAAATGATACAATGATTTCACACAACAGGCTAGCTATTGGACTCTCTATTGACAAAAGTTTCACAGCCCTCCCTTCATTATAACCGAAGTTATCGTGCCCTAAAGAATCAACAAATCAGCATGCCCATCTCTGCTTACCCTTGGCAGAAAATGCTCATCTTTGGACTCAATCATGACATTGTCCTAGTGAACGTCTACACCAAGTTTGAACATTCTAGCTCAATTAGAAGGAGAGTTATTGTGTTTCAAAGTCTCGGCCCTTCAAATTGCTACTACTTTTCATTTTCAATTCAAAATGGTGACCATCACGTGACCGAAATCAAAATTCTGCTCCCTATGATTTTTGGGCCATCCTTCAAGGATTCAGAAAATATAACTCCCGTGTCTGTAAGTAAAATAGCAAAAAAGCCTTAGGGATTTTTCATGTTTCAAGATGGTGGCACTTCCGGTTCGATCGACAAACTCCATATTTTGTGTAGGAATCAGTAATTACTTGTCGAGTATCGAAAATTTTTTTTAGGTCATTCTGACCTATATTTCGACGATTTTTTTGAAAACTTTGATCCTTAATTTCACCAAGGGGAGATAATTTAGAAAATTTCTAATTATATTTTTGAAGTCACATCGGTAAGATCTACTTGTATACTAAATTTCATGAAAATCGTACAACTATTAAAGAAGTTGTCAAATTGGTCTAAACTTCCGGTTCGAAATCACAGCGACGAATTTTCGAAATACGAAAATGTGAAACTGCAGATGAAAACGATTTTTTTCAAGGTATTCAAAGAAAAAAGAATTAGTAAAATCGGTCAAAAAATAACAAAGATACGACTATGCATTGTCAGTTTTTTCGTTCGTAAAATTCGGTGATTTCGGATTCGTAAAACGTTTTGAAAATACATTTAATCAAGGTTCGCACCCCATTTTTGGGGGGGTAGGTCAAAATTTCAGAAAGATCCTATGGATAGATTCTGAGAAATCCGATTTGCAGAAAACACACAAAAAAAAAAATAATAATAACTAGATCTGCTAAGCAGATATTAAAGCTTTCATATTCACGGTCAGTTTCTGTCGCATCTCAAGAGTTATATAAAGAATCTTAAAAAGGAAAAAGAATTAATGAAATCCGCCAAAAACTCACCGAGTTATAACGAGAAACAATTCAACCGGTTCAAATTCTACCTTAATTAGAAACAGAGGTGTTATGTTCCAATGTGATCTGTCAAATTGCTTATTGCTCCTAAATCTACGCAGAAATTCTCACTCTCACTTCATTATAACCAAAGTTATCGTGCCCCAAAGAATCAACCAATCAGATTGCTTATCTCTGCTTACTGTAAGCAGACAATGCTCATCTTCGCACTCCTTTATGGCACTGACCTAATGAACGCCTTCACCAAGATTGAACATTCTGCCCCAATTAGAAGGAGAGTTATTTTGTTTCAAATTCTCGACCAATCAAATTGCTCATCGCTCTGCTTATCCAGGGCAGACAATACTCATTGTCGAACGTATTCAAGGTATTGATGTAATGAAACTATACACCAAGTTTCATCACTCTGACTGAAGTGAAAGTGTCCAAAATCATCAACCAATCTAATTGCTTATCTCTGCTTACCCTAAGCCTAATATGCTCATCTACGAACTCCGCGTTTTTAATGTATGGGGATCATGGTGGCTCAGTGATAAGAGACACTGATTAACTAACGAGTAGGTCCTGGGCTCTCTCCCGGGGTTTGACCAGAAAGTCAATTGTACAGGCTTGACTGCCCTTGTTAGCTGTACAGGACAGTAGGTCTGCCCGGTCTGACAGGGAATAGTGTCTAATTGTCGGGATGGGACGAAAAGCAATGTTCAGTGTGCACATTGGCGTGCACGTAAAAGATTCCTTGATAGAGTATATCGTGATACAGATGTCCGGGCAAAATCTACCTGTTTGTCTTCAATGGTCCAGTCGGTGTATAAAGTAGGACTTTTGCCCTACTCCGTATAAGATTTCATATCTTTGAAGTTTTAAGATAAGCATACCCGGACCCTGAAATCTTAAATGGGGCTTGCTTTTTCGCCCTCTGTTCTGTACAGACTGGGCTAATACAGTAAAACATTGTAACAATCTACAGAAAGTAAATTTAACTTGTTGACTAAATAATCTTCAATACTTCTAATTAGCGGTATGTAGTGACAAGGATCGTGACCCAGATGGGATATACTTGAACTTTCTAGACAAGAAACCTGATATCTAATTTGGTAAAGCACTAATAAGTTTCATTACATACTAAATTTTTATATGATTGCTTATCGCACTTGGCATGCATACCCATAGGTCCATCTTTAAATTTAAAACTGGTAGAAATTACCGAGGGTTGAACATGGTATTGCATCGTCACTGTTGTATTATTGCTTATCGCCCTTGACATTGTATTAAAGGCAGTTTTATATTCATAGGGCCAGAACGGTAAATTATAAAAAGTGTAAATTATTACCCAGAGTTGAACATTACTTGTGATTTTGCCTGGTAACGCCAAAACTCGATCATGTACTAAATAATGGCGGCACAGTAAAATTTCTTGATTGTCAAGTTTTTGGTTATAAATAAACCCTCGCGATTTTTTTTTTTAGTATGGAATCAAATCTACGGCTATTTCTGTAAAACACATGTTTTTTTTTTCTTTTTCAGGCTTTCGTCGCTTTCGCTGTCTGTTTGACAGTAGCTGCTTCCCAATACATCGATGCTAAAATCGGACACGGTTTAGGACATGGTGTTGGTGTCTTTACAAACGGAATTGGTAAAGGATATGGAAGAGGACATGCCGGTGTTGGACATGGTCTTGTTAGTGTAGGAGCTATTGGCAACGGACTCAACCATGGTATTGGACATGGTATCCAAGGAAACCGACTCAGACACGGAATAGTAGCTGTTGGCAAAGTCGGTGTTATTGGTAACGGAATTGGTCATGGTATTGTTGGTAACGGTATTGGACACGGTATTGTTAGAAACGGAATTGGTCATGGTATCGTTGGTAACGGTATCGGACATGGTATCATTGGAAACGGAATCGGACACGGACTTATTGGACATGGAAAGATTGGTAACGGCATTGGGCATGACATCGTTGGTAACGGTATCGGACACGGTATTGTTGGACACGGAATTGGTCATGGTATCGTTGGTAACGGTATCGGACACGGTATAATTGGAAACGGATTTGTTGGACATGGAAAGATCGGAGCTTACAAACAATCATACAACTACAACGGGTACAACAACGGGCCATACAACCGATGCAACAACGGACTATACAAGTACAACCAATACAATAATAAAGGATACAATAGTTACAACGGCACCTACAATTACAACAACGGTTACAACAATGGCCACAATAACAACGAATATGGGAAGGGATATAACAACTACAATAACAACGGATACGGTAACGGATACAACAACTACAACCGTTATCCTTCTTACAATAACTGTCAAGGTTGCGGTTACAACAAATATTAAGACAATACGGCTATTTGATAGCATAATATTACCATAGCTTTAATACTTATAAATACTAGTATATAGTTTCTATTGTTCATGCATAATGTATATACGTAAATCAGGGAGTTAAGATATATATAAATTTAATAAAATAATATACATATAAACTCTTGTTATTTATCCGTTTACAGCTTACTACTAGTCCGGTCTATAGCTTGATAACCTCAATGTGCATATATACGTCACATCCTGTCTTCATTAGGTTTGGTCAAAGGTCACGAGATGTAAATAGGGATATCGCTAATCCTAATCCTAACCCAAGACCTAGTTTGCGTCGAGTGGACGTTAAACCCCATTTCTCTCTCTCTCTCTCTCTCTCTCTCTCTCTCTCTCTCTCTCTCTCTCTCTCTCCGTGTCATGGTTATTCAGTGCATATAACTGTAATTTCGATATGTCAATTACTTCACGCAAACCTTAAAGTAATGTACGATTATTCCACCCTCGCATATTGTTTAGGGATTTTCCCACAAACAGGTCTCATCTTACCGCTCCTATGGAAGACAGCGAATAGAATGTAGCATACCTGGAATGCCGAATGATTCTTGAAGAAACGAGTGAGTTACCATTACTGGAAAAAACGGTATTATGTCAATAGTACTGTTAGTTCAAAAGCGTTTTATAGCTGAGGCGCTGGAGGCGCCAGGCTCCCCGCGAAAAAAATCAAAGCAGTTGAAAAAATAAAACGGGAGAAAAATGCTAAAACCGATGCGAAAAATGAAAATGTGCCCTAGTTAGGGAGGGCTCTAAAGACAGACAAAAGGGTCCGACGAATGACAAAAGGGTCCCTAGTGCCAAGGGAAAGGGCCCCCGAGTCCAACTCAATCGTTTTCTATACACTGTTACTGTCGAATCCACTACTGAATGAGAATGCAGCCATTGCATTGGGGTGACAATCATCAATCAAGAACCTCCCCTCGCGACAGAGGGCCCTCAAAATAGTACAGCCTCCGCCATGATAAACCTTAAAACGCCTTATGCTAGTTCTGTAACTGAAAGTCAAAATGGTGAAAGATGTTATTTGGTCAACATTTATCTACACTAACACAGACATTTTCAGATGAGGCGTGTAATAAAGTGGCTTAAATATATGAAAATCTTGAAAGAACTGATCGCAACCTATACCCTGCATTTGTTAGGTGTGTGATTGCGAATGGGATATAGCGTCTTGTGCCACCACCCCCACCCCATCACACACACATATACCACCCCGATTCTTCAATCCAAACTGATTAGAACCTGAATCACAATCGATCTAGTAGCAATCATACACAGTCGATATCAAAAATTGATTTCCAATCTCAAAGACGGCTTATCTCCCCTGAAACTGTTGAGTAATACGCGATTCCCAATTCACACAACTTTCATAGATTTAAGGAAATGGAATGAACTGAACAGAAATGGTTTTAACGACCTATCTTTTTGCGCCGACTGAATTAACTAAAGTTTGATCGGACAGCGTCGTTACGGTCTTTTCTTTCGAATTCCAACTGTTAAGTAGTCTTTTACGGGCATGTAGATATTGTTCCTAGCCGGGCCATTTAGGTTTCAAATTTCACAGTGTATTGATAGCCTTCTGGTTTCTGCTATGATTCGTTCATTGTTTCGCTGTTTTTTCTACTATGAACTCGTCTACTATTAATTCGTTCATTGTTCCACTCTTATTTCGGCTATGATTTCGTTGAACGTTTCATTGTTATTTCTGCTACGAATTCGTTAATTGTTTCATCGTTATTTCTGCTACGAATTCGTTAATTGTTGAAGTGTTATTACTGCTATAAATTCGTTGATCGTTTCATTGCTATTGATGGGAATCACGGTGGCTAAGTGGGCAAGGCGCTGGCTCGTTAGCCTGAAGGTCGGGTGTTCGATCCTTGCATTGGCCGAGAAAGCTCATATCGATTTTCCGGCGTTGTTTCCTCTTGTCAGTGATGCAGAAGGAGGGCCTGATAAGGACAGCTGCCTAGTCGTTCGGATGGGACGAAAAACCGAGGTCCCGTGTACACATTGGAGTGCACGTAAAATATCCCTTGCCCGGGCAAAAATTCACTCATAGCACACTGTGTGGCGTATGGCCGTCTTCCATTAGCCCAGGTCAGGTGCAGAAGAGTAGGTCGTAAAACCCCATTTCATTTCTGCTATGAATTCGTTAAGTTTTGCACTGTTATTTCTGCTATGAGTTCGTTGATCGTTTCACTGTTATTTCTGCTGTGAACTCGATCAAGTTTAAACATTCTAGCTGACCTACAGCGAGAAACATTTCAACCGGGCCAAATTTTCTATTTTAACAGTTTAATTTGCCCGGTACCTTTAGTTATCAACCGAATATTACAAAACTTTTAAAAATAAACTCCCCCTGAACAGCTTAATCGTTCGCAATAAACGGGGTTGGACATCATATTCCACGTCACGTCCAACCTGGCGATCGAAACGACGCCCGTTGACTCAACGACAGACGTTACGATACAGCGCGCACATGCTAACCATTCAGCCTCCCTGAATTCGGAAAATTGCTGACTTATAGCAAGAAACATTTGAACCGGGCGAAATTTTCTGTTTTAACAGTTTAATGTGCATGGTACTTTAATTACCAACCGATTATTACAAAACTTTTGAAAATAAGCTCCAACTGACCAGCGTAATCGTATGCAATAAAAGTTTGGCTTGAATTGAAAGTTCTGCACGGAGAAAGTTCATCTCGATTTCCCGGCGTGGTTCCCCCTTGTCAGTGAGGCAGAACGGCTGTCTAGTTCGGATGGGACGAAAACCACGGTCCCGTGTACACATTGGAGTGCACGTAAAATATCCCTAAGCAGTTGGAATTCGATACTGTTGAATAAGCTCTATACGATGACTAAATGTGTAGATTGTAGTCACCCCCACTGCATGTTTCGCTTAACAATGAAAGGGTGCCGTTTTCAATGTTCGATCCTTTTGTTCTTCTACTCCTGATATGTTGGACTGTTGATCGATGGTTTCATATAAAAGACTACCAATAAGACTCTTTGTAGAAGAAGTTCCCAACAAATATTATGTTGACTTTACGAGAAAGACCTCTAAACATACTCGAAGTTGTAAAAATACGACTTTTTGGATTTTCAATCTCTTTTTTTCGGCTATCCCTGATATTTAAAAAAAATGATACAATGATTTCACACAACAGGCTAGCTATAAGACTCTCTATTGACAAAAGTTTCACCGCCCTCCCTTCATTATAACCGAAGTTATCGTGCCCTAAAGAATCAACAAATCAATATGCTTATCTCTGCTTACCCTAAGCAGAAAATGCTCATCTTTGAACTTCATCATAACATTGACCTAGTGAACGTCTACACCAAGTTAGAACATTCTAGCTTAATTAGAATGAGAGTTATTGTGCTCAAAAGTCTCGGCCCTTCAAATTGCTTCTATTTTTGATTTTCAATTCAAAATGGTGACTCCCGGTTGACCTAAATCAAAATTCTGTTCGCGACATTTTTTAGGCCTTCCTACAAGGATTCAGAAAATATAACTCCCGAGTCTGTAAGTAAAATAGCAAAAAAGCCTTATTGATTTTTCACGTTTCAAGATGGTGGCACTTCCGGTTCGATCGACAAACTCCATATTTTGTGTACGAATCAGTAATTCCTTGTCTAGTATCGAAAAAAAAAATTAGGTCATTCTGACCTATATTTCGACGATTTTTTTGAAAACTTTGATCCTTAATTTCACCAAGGGGAGATAATTTAGAAAATTTCTAATTATATTTTTGAAGTCACATCGGTAGGATCTACTTATATACTAAATTGAATGAAAATCGCACAACTATTAAAGAAGTTGTCAAATTGGTCTAAACTTCCGGTTCGAAATCACAGCGACGAATTTTCGAAATTCGAAAATGTGAAACTGCTGATGAAAATGATTTTTTTCAAGGTATTCAAAGAAAAAAGATTTAGTAAAATCGGTCAAAAAACAATAAAGTTACGACTATGCATTGTCCATTTTGTCGTTCGTAAATTTCGGTGATTTCGGATTCGTAAAACGTTTTGAAAATATATTTAATCAACAGCTACCACCCATTTTTGGGGGGGTAGGTAAAAGTTTCATAAAGATACTGTGGTTAGATTCTGAGAAATCCGATTTGTGGATAAAACACAAAAAAAAAAATAACAACTAGATCTGCTACTGTCCCATGCAGATATGAAAGCTTTCATATTCATCGTCACGTGTCATTGATTGTATCAAGTATCCTAAATAAAAGGATAAGAAGAAAAAATTATTAAAATTGGTCAAAAACTCGTGAAGTTACAAGCCTAAATATAGTATGAAACATTGCACCCAGGCATAACAATAATCCGAAAACTAAAGGGAAATAACTGAAACTTGTATTACTGTAATGAGACGGATGAGAAAATGAAATGAAAATGGCGGGAAAAAAAATTAAAAATGGCAGGTTGGACAGGCGACCTTACTCCTTGTCACGTACAACCGGGCATTCGAAAACACGCTAGTTAACTCAATGACAGGCGCGCGTGCTAACCATTCAGGCACCCAACCCCCCTTTGAAATAAGACACGTGCAATATGTCATATAAGAAGAATAAGAAGTCGCTCACAACAAAATGGTAAATTAATGAGTTTAGGCCAAAAGGTTGAGCTACTGTTTTAGAGTACTTAATAGTTTTAAAGAGACACGTTAAGGGTTGTTCATAGTTAAATGAAAGTTTAATTTTAAATAAGACCAATAAAATTAGGATTTAATAATGCCAGACTAATATTTTCAATATGTTTGGTTATAAGTAGGAAATCGTGACGACTTCTTAAGCATGTTTTAAACAAAGGATCATGTTTGTTTAAACAAGAATGGCACTCTGCAATAAAAAAAACTGGCCAAAGCAAGATTTCTAATTAAATAATTGCTAGAACCAGAAAAATATTTATCCACTATAATAAATAAGCAACATAGAGAAAATGAAATGAAATTGAATGGGGTTTAACGTCCGACTGTTCTGCTCCTAAAATGGGCTAATGAAGACGGGCATATGCCATAAAGTGTGCAATGAGGGAAATTTTACCCGGGCAGCGGCGGTTACGGCCTACGAGGTTGGACAGGCGACCATACTCCTTGTCACGTACAACCAAGAAATCGAAACAACGCCAGTTGACTCAATGACAGACGTTATGATACAGAGCGCACGTGCTAACCATTCAGCCACGCAACCTCCCTAAAATCAGCAAATTGCTGACCTACAGCGAGAAACATTTCAACCGGGCTAAATTTTTTATTGTAACAGTTTAATTTGCACGGTACCTTTAGTTATCAACCGAATATTACAAAACTTTTAAAAATAAACTCCCCCTGACCAGCTTAAGCGTTCGCAATAAACGTTTGCCCCTTAAAATCGGCAAATTGCTGACTTTAAAGTGAGAAACATTACAACCGGGCGAAATTTTCTGTTTTATCACTTTTACAGTACCTTTGATTACCAACCGATTATTACAAAACTTTAAAAATAAAAGAGAAAGAGAGAAATGCGGCCTAATGTCCATACGACACAAACTAGGTCATTTCGGGACTAACATATGTTTTTTAATTTTATTTAAAAACTCCCCTTGCGCTTACAGGTCTTTAGCCGTTGGGAGGAAACCGAAGGACACGGAGAAAACCCACGAGGTTGGACATCATACTTCATGTCACGTCCAACCTGGAGATCGAAACGACGCCCATTGACTCAAAATGACAGACGTTACGATACAGTGCGCACATGCTAACCATTCAGCCATTCAGCCTCCCTGAATTCGGAAAATTGCTGACTTATAGCAAGAAACATTTCAACCGGGCGAAATTTTCTGTTTTAACAGTTTAATGTGCACGGTACTTTAATTACCAACCGATTATTACAAAACTTTTGAAAATGAGCTCCAACTGACCAGCTTAATCGTATGCAATAAACGTTTTGCCTGAATTGAAAGTTCTGCACGGAGAAAGTTCATCTCGATTTCCCGGCGTGGTTCCCCTTTTCAGTGAGGCAGAACGGAGGGCCTGACAAGCACAGCTGTATAGTGGTTCGGATGGGACGAAAAACCAAGGTCCCGTGTACACATTGGAGTGCACGTAAAATATCCCTAAGCAGTTGGAATTCGATACTGTTGAATAAGCTCTATACGATGACTAAATGCGTAGATTGTAGTCACCCACACCGCATGTTTCGCTTAACAATGAAAGGGTGCAGTATTCAATTTTCGATCCTTTTGTTCTTCTACTCCTGATATGTTGGACTGTTGATCGATGGTTTCATATAAAAGACTACCAATAAGACTCTTTGTAGAAGAAGTTCCCCAAAAATAGTATGTTGACTTTACGAGAAAGACCTCTAAACATGCTCCAAATTGTAAAAATACGACTTTTTGGATTTTCAATCTCTTTTTTTTAGGCTATCCCTGATATTTAGAAAAAATAATACAATGATTTCACACAACAGGCTAGCTATTAGACTCTCTATTGACAAAAGTTTCACCGCCCTCCCTTCATTATAACCGAAGTTATCGTGCCCTAAAGAATCAACAAATTAGCATGCTTATCTCTGCTTACCCTAAGCAGAAAATGCTCATCTTTGAACCCAATCATAACATTGACCTAGTGAACGTCTACACCAAGTTTGAACATTCTAGCTTAATTAGAAGGAGAGTAATTGTGTTCCAAAGTCCCGACCCTTCAAATTGCTTCTATTTTTCATTTTCAATTCAAAATGGTGACCATCACGTGACCGAAATCAAAATTCTATTCGCGACATTTTTTAGGCCTTCCTACAAGGATTCAGAAAATATAACTCCCGAGTCTGTAAGTAAAATAGCAAAAAAGCCTTATTGATTTTTCACTTTTAAATATGGCGGCACTTCCGGTTCGATCGACAAACTCCATATTTTGTGTACAAATCAGTAATTACTTATCTAGTATCCAAAAAAAAAATCAGGTCATTGTGACCTATATTTCGATGATTTTTTTGAAAATTTTGATCTTTAATTTCGTCAAGGGGAGATAATTTAGAAAATTTCTAATTATATTTTTGAAGTCACATCGGTAAGATCTACTTATATACTAAATTTCATGAAAATCGTACAACTATTAAAGACGTTGTCAAATTGGTCTAAACTTCCGGTTCGAAATCACAGCGACGAATTTTCGAAATTCGAAAATGTGAAACTGCAGATGAAAATGTTTTTTTTAAAGGTATTCAAAGAAAAAAGAATTAGTAAAATCGGTCAAAAAATAACAAAGTTACGACTATGCATTGTCCATTTTGTCGTTCGTAAATTTCGGTGATTTCGGATTCGTAAAACGTTTTGAAAATATATTTAATCAAGGTTCGCACCCCATTTTTGGGGGGGTAGGTCAAAATTTCAGAAAGATCCTACGGATAGATTCTGAGAAATCCGATTTGCAGAAAACACACAAAAAAAAAAATAATAATAATAATAACTTTAACAGAAACAATAAGCTTTCATATGTAATACATATGAAAGCTTAATAATAATCTTAACAGAAACAATAAGCTTTCATATGTAATATGAAAGCTTAACTAGATCTGCTACTGTCCCATGCAGATATGAAAGCTTTCATATTCATGGTCACGTGTCATTGATTGTATCAAGTATCCTAAATAAAAGGATAAGAAGAAAAAATTATCAAAATTGGTCAAAAACTCGCGAAGTTACAAATCTAAATATAGTATGAAACATTGCACCCAGTCATAACAATAATCTGAAATCAGCCGTGGGAGGAAACCGAAGGACACGGAGAAAACCCACGAGGTTGGACACCATACTCCATGTCACGTGCAACCTGGAAATCGAAACGATGCCGGTTGACTCAATGACAGACGTTACGATACAGCGCGCACATGCTAACCATACAGCCATTCAGGCTCCCTAAAATCGATAAATTGCTGACTTATAGCAAGAAACATTTCAACCGGGCATTTCAATCGAAACAACGCCAGTTGACTCAATGACAGACGTTACGATACAGTGCGCAGGTGCTAACCATTTAGCCACGCAACCTCCCTAAATTTGGCAAATTGCTGACCTACAAGGAGAAACATTTCAACCGGGCGGAATTTTCTATTTTAACAGTTTAATTTGCACGGTACCTTTAATTATCAACCGAATATTACAAAACTTTTAAAAATAAGCCCCCCCCCCCTGACCAGCTTAATTGTTCGCAATAAACGTTTGCCCCCTAAAATGAGCAAATTGGTGACTTTAATGTGAGAAACATTACTACCGGGCGAAATTTTCTGTTTTATCACTTTTACAGTACAGTACAACCGATTATTACAAAACTTTAAAAATAAAAGAGAAAGAGATAAATGCGGCTTAACCTCCATTCGACACAAACTAACATATAGATGGGACGAAAAACCAAGGTCCGGTGTACACATTGGAGTGCACGTAAAATATCCCTAAGCAGTTGGAATTCGATACTGTTGAATAAGCTCTATACGATGACTATGCAAACCATTATTAATCGATGAAGGTGTTAAAATGTACACAATATAAACAGTATTAATCTAAATCAATAACATAAATGATTAAAAATATTTTTTTTAGATAGTTTTAAAATAGAAAACAAATAATTATATCAAATCAAACCTATTCAATTTCAATTAATATGAGGACTGGCTGCAAAGTTCTAAGCCTATGTGTGCAAGACCTATATATTGTTGATGTTTCCTTTTATTTTCTATATAGTTTCCATCAAAGCTCAATTTTTTCATCAGTTATTTACGGTGATTTTGGATTCGCAAAACGTTTTGAAAATATATTGATTCCAAGGCCACCACCCATTTTTGAAAGGAGGCTAACCAGAAATGTATTGATTTCCCAGATTTGAGACAAAATCGCGAAACTGCGATCCATTTGATTATTTTCAAGCTGTTAATCGGAGTTATTCACGCGAAAACAACTTTGTCGGCACGGAAAACATCAAAGGCGAAATTTGAAATTTTGAAATTTGCAAATACCAAAAATTCGACAATGAGCTAGGCTATCCCCAAATGTATTAATTTCAAAGATAAGAAACGAATTCAACAAACTACGGTCTGTTCTGATAATTTACATGCCCGTTAATGTCCATTTTTCACTATTTCTGATATTCAATTCAATATGGTGACTATCCATTGACTTAAATCAAAATTCTACTGCCAACATTTTATAGCCATCCCTTCAAGGATTCAGAAAATATAACCCCCGTGTCTGTATGTAAAATAGCAAAATGTCGTTTGAGGTTTTTACATTTCAAGATGGTGGCACTTCCGGATTGAGCTACAAACTCCATTTTTTGTGTACTAATCAGTGGTCTCGTAGCTAGTACCTAAAAAAAAAATTCAAGATGATTTGACCTATATTTCGTCGATTTTTTTGAAAATTTCGATCCTCAATTTCTCCAAGGGGAGATAATTTAGAAAATTTCCAAAGTATTTTTTCAAGTCGCATCATTAAGGTTTACTTACATATTAAATTTCATGAAAATCGTAAAACTACTAAAGAAGTTGTCGAGTTGGTCTAAACTTCCGGTTCGAAATCACAGCGACGAATTTTCGAAATTCGAAAATCCGAAATTGCAGATTTGAAATAAATGTCTCAAAGTACTCATAGAAAAAAGAATTAATTAAATAGGTCAAATAGTCACAAAGTTACAGCATTGTAGGTCAAAAGCATTCGTTCGTAAAATTCGGTGATTTTGGATTCGAAAAACGTTTTGAAAATATATTTAATCAAGGTTCGCACCCCATTTTTGGGGGGGTAGGTCAAAGTTTTAGAAAGATCCTATGGTTAGATTCTAAAAAATATCCCTAAGCAGTTGGAATTCGATACTGTTGAATAAGCTGTATACGATGACTAAATGTGTAGATTGTAGTCACCCACACTGCATGTGTCGCTTAACAATGAAAGGATGCCGTTTTCAATGTTCGATCCTTTTGTTCTTCTACTCCTGATATGTTGGATTGTTGATCGATGGTTTTATATGAAAGACTACCAATAAGACTCTTTGTAGAAGAAGTTCCCAAAAAATATTAAGTTGACTTTACGAGAAAGACCTCTAAACATGCTCCAAATTGTAAAAATACGACTTTTTGGATTTTCAATCTCTTTTTTTCGCCTATCCCTGATATTTAAAATAAATGATACAATGATTTCACACAACAGGCTAGCTATTGGACTCTCTATTGACAAAAGTTTCACAGCCCTCCCTTCATTATAACCGAAGTTATCGTGCCCTAAAGAATCAACAAATCAGCATGCCCATCTCTGCTTACCCTTGGCAGAAAATGCTCATCTTTGGACTCAATCATGACATTGTCCTAGTGAACGTCTACACCAAGTTTGAACATTCTAGCTCAATTAGAAGGAGAGTTATTGTGTTTCAAAGTCTCGGCCCTTCAAATTGCTACTACTTTTCATTTTCAATTCAAAATGGTGACCATCACGTGACCGAAATCAAAATTCTGCTCCCTATGATTTTTGGGCCATCCTTCAAGGATTCAGAAAATATAACTCCCGTGTCTGTAAGTAAAATAGCAAAAAAGCCTTAGGGATTTTTCATGTTTCAAGATGGTGGCACTTCCGGTTCGATCGACAAACTCCATATTTTGTGTAGGAATCAGTAATTACTTGTCGAGTATCGAAATTTTTTTTTAGGTCATTCTGACCTATATTTCGACGATTTTTTTGAAAACTTTGATCCTTAATTTCACCAAGGGGAGATAATTTAGAAAATTTCTAATTATATTTTTGAAGTCACATCGGTAAGATCTACTTGTATACTAAATTTCATGAAAATCGTACAACTATTAAAGAAGTTGTCAAATTGGTCTAAACTTCCGGTTCGAAATCACAGCGACGAATTTTCGAAATACGAAAATGTGAAACTGCAGATGAAAACGATTTTTTTCAAGGTATTCAAAGAAAAAAGAATTAGTAAAATCGGTCAAAAAATAACAAAGATACGACTATGCATTGTCAGTTTTTTCGTTCGTAAAATTCGGTGATTTCGGATTCGTAAAACGTTTTGAAAATACATTTAATCAAGGTTCGCACCCCATTTTTGGGGGGGTAGGTCAAAATTTCAGAAAGATCCTATGGATAGATTCTGAGAAATCCGATTTGCAGAAAACACACACAAAAAAAAAAAATAATAATAACTAGATCTGCTACTGTCCCATGCAGATATGAAAGCTTTCATATTCATCGTCACGTGTCCTTGATTGTATCAAGTAACCTAAATAAAAGGATACGAAGAAAAAATTATTAAAATTGGTCAAAAACTCGCGAAGTTACAAGTCTAAATATAGTATGAAACATTGCACCCAGGCATAACAATAATCTGAAAACTAAAGGGAAATAACTGAAACTTGTATTACTGTAATGAGACGGATGAGAAAATGAAATGAAAATGGCGGGAAAAAAAAATTAAAAAATGGCAGGTTGGACAGGCGACCTTACTCCTTGTCACGTACAACCGGGCATTCGAAAACACGCTAGTTTACTCAATGACAGGCGCGCGTGCTTACCATTCAGCCACTCAACCCCCCTTTGAAATCAGACACGTGCAATATGTCATATAGGAAGAATAAGAAGTCGCTCACAACAAAATGGTAAATTAATGAGTTTAGGTCAAAAGGTTGAGCTACTGTTTTAGAGTACTTAATAGTTTTAAAGAGACACGTTAAGGGTTGTTCATAGTTAAATGAAAGTTTAATTTTAAATAAGACCAATAAAATTAGGATTTAATAATGCCAGACTAATATTTCCAATATGTTTGGTTATAAGTAGGAAATCGTGACGACTTCTTAAGCATGTTTTAAACAAAGGATCATGTTTGTTTAAACAAGAATGGCACTCTGCAATAAAAAAAACTGGCCAAAGCAAGATTTCTATGCAGAAATTAAATAATTGCTAGAACCAGAAAAATATTTATCCACTATAATAAATAAGCAACATAGAGAAAATGAAATGAAATTGAATGGGGTTTAACGTCCGACTGTTCTGCTCCTAAAATGGGCTAATGAAGACGGGCATATGCCATAATGTGTGCAATGAGGGAAATTTTACCCGGGCAGCGGCGGTTACGGCCTACGAGGTTGGACAGGCAACCATACTCCTTGTCACGTACAACCAAAAAATCGAAACAACGGCAGTTGACTCAATGACAGACGTTATGATACAGAGCGCACGTGCTAACCATTCAGCCACGCAACCTCCCTAAAATCGGCAAATTGCTGACCTACAGCGAGAAACATTTCAACCGGGCCAAATTTTCTATTGTAACAGTTTAATTTGCACGGTACCTTTAGTTATCAACCGAATATTACAAAACTTTTAAAAATAAGCCCCCCCCCTGACCAGCTTAAGCGTTCGCAATAAACGTTTGCCACTTAAAATCGGGAAATTGCTGACTTTAAAGTGAGAAACATTACAACCGGGCGAAATTTTCTGTTTTATGACTTTTACAGTACCTTTGATTACCAACCGATTATTTTCTGTTTTATCACTTTTACAGTACCTTTGATTACCAACCGATTATTACAAAACTTTAAAAATAAAAGAGAAAGAGAGAAATGCGGCCTAATGTCCATTCGACACAAACTAGGTCATTTCGGGACTAACATATGTTTTTTAATTTTATTTAAAAACTCCCCCTGCGCTTACAGGTCTTTAGCCGTTGGGAGGAAACCGAAGAACACGGAGAAAACCCACAAGGTTGGACATCATACTTCATGTCACGTGCAACCTGGAGATCGAAACGACGCCCGTTGACTCAATGACAGACGTTACGATACAGTGCGCACATGCTAACCATTCAGCCATTCAGCCTCCCTGAATTCAGAAAATTGCTGACTTATAGCAAGAAACATTTCAACCGGGCGAAATTTTCTGTTTTAACAGTTTAATGTGCACGGTACTTTAATTACCAACCGATTATTACAAAACTTTTGAAAATAAGCTCCAACTGACCAGCTTAATCGTATGCAATAAACGTTTTCGCCTGAATTGAAAGTTCTGCACGGAGAAAGTTCATCTCGATTTCCCGGCGTGGTTCCCCTTGTCAGTGAGGCAGAACGGAGGGCCTGACAAGCACAGCTGTCTAGTCATTCGGATGGGACGAAAAACCAAGGTCCCGTGTACACATTGGAGTGCACGTAAAATATCCCTAAGCAGTTGGAATTCGATACTGTTGAATAAGCTCTATACGATGACTAAATGTGTAGATTGTAGTCACCCACACTGCATGTTTCGCTTAACAATGAAAGGGTGCCGTTTTCAATGTTCGATCCTTTTGTTCTTCTACTCCTGATATGTTGGACTGTTGATCGATGGTTTCATATAAAAGACTACCAATAAGACTCTTTGTACAAGAAGTTCCCAAAAAATATTATGTTGACTTTACGAGAAAGACCTCTAAACATGCTCCAAATTGTAAAAATACGACTTTTTGGGTTTTCAATCTCTTTTTTTCGGCTATCCCTGATATTTAGAAAAAATAATACAATGATTTCACACAACAGGCTAGCTATTAGACTCTCTATTGACAAAAGTTTCACCGCCCTCCCTTCATTATAACCGAAGTTATCGTGCCCTAAAGAATCAACAAATTAGCTTGTTTATCTCTGCTTACCCTAAGCAGAAAATGCTCATCTTTGAACTCAATCATAACATTGACCTAGTGAACGTCTACACCAAGTTTGAACATTCTAGCTTAATTAGAAGGAGAGTAATTGTGTTCCAAAGTCCCGACCCTTCAAATTGCTTCTATTTTTCATTTTCAATTCAAAATGGTGACCATCACGTGACCGAAATCAAAATTCTATTCGCGACATTTTTTAGGCCTTCCTACAAGGATTCAGAAAATATAACTCCCGAGTCTGTAAGTAAAATAGCAAAAAAGCCTTATTGATTTTTCACTTTTAAATATGGCGGCACTTCCGGTTCGATCGACAAACTCCATATTTTGTGTACAAATCAGTAATTACTTATCTAGTATCCCAAAAAAAAATCAGGTCATTCTGACCTATATTTCGATGATTTTTTTGAAAATTTTGATCCTTAATTTCGTCAAGGGGAGATAATTTAGAAAATTTCTAATTATATTTTTGAAGTCACATCGGTAGGATCTACTTAGATACTAAATTTCATGAAAATCGTACAACTATTAAAGAAGTTGTCAAATTGGTCTAATCTTCCGGTTCGAAATCACAGCGACGAATTTTCGAAATTCGAAAATGTGAAACTGCAGATGAAAATGGTTTTTTTAAAGGTATTCAAAGAAAAAAGAATTAGTAAAATCGGTCAAAAAATAACAAAGTTACGACTATGCATTGTCATTTTTTTCGTTCGTAAAATTCGGTGATTTCGGATTCGTAAAACGTTTCGAAAATATATTTAATCAAGGTTCGCACCCCATTTTTGGGGGGGTAGGTCAAAATTTCAGAAAGATCCTATGGATAGATTCTGAGAAATCCGATTTGCAGAAAACACACAAAAAAAAAATAATAATAATAATAACTTTAACAGAAACAATAAGCTTTCATATGTAATATGAAAGCTTAATAATAACTTTAACAGAAACAATAAGCTTTCATATGTAATACATATGAAAGCTTAACTAGATCTGCTACTGTCCCATGCAGATATGAAAGCTTTCATATTCATCGTCACGTGTCATTGATTGTATCAAGTATCCTAAATAAAAGGATAAGAAGAAAAAATTATTAAAATTGGTCAAAAACTCGCGAAGTTACAAGTCTAAATATAGTATGAAACATTGCACCCAGGCATAACAATAATCTGAAAACTAAAGGGAAATAACTGAAACTTGTATTACTGTAATGAGACGGATGAGAAAATGAAATGAAAATGGCGGGAAAAAAAAATTAAAAATGGCAGGTTGGACAGGCGACCTTACTCCTTGTCACGTACAACCGGGCATTCGAAAACACGCTAGTTAACTCAATGACAGGCGCGCGTGCTAACCATTCAGGCACCCAACCCCCTTTGAAATCAGACACGTGCAATATGTCATATAGGAAGAATAAGAAGTCGCTCACAACAAAATGGTAAATTAATGAGTTTAGGTCAAAAGGTTGAGCTACTGTTTTAGAGTACTTAATAGTTTTAAAGAGACACGTTAAGGGTTGTTCATAGTTAAATGAAAGTTTAATTTTAAATAAGACCAATAAAATTAGGATTTAATAATGCCAGACTAATATTTCCAATTATTACAAAACTTTTGAAAATAAGCTCCAACTGACCAGCTTAATCGTATGCAATAAACGTTTTCGCCTGAATTGAAAGTTCTGCGCGGAGAAAGTTCATCTCGATTTCCCGGCGTGGTTACCCTTGTCAGTGAGGCAGAACGGAGGGCCTGACAAGCACAGCTGTCTAGTCATTCGGATGGGACGAAAAACCAAGGTCCCGTGTACACATTGGAGTGCACGTAAAATATCCCTAAGCAGTTGGAATTCGATACTGTTGAATAAGCTCTATACGATGACTAAATGTGTAGATTGTAGTCACCCACACTGCATGTTTCGCTTAACAATGAAAGGGTGCCGTTTTCAATGTTCGATCCTTTTGTTCTTCTACTCCTGATATGTTGGACTGTTGATCGATGGTTTCATATAAAAGACTACCAATAAGACTCTTTGTAGAAGAAGTTCCCAAAAAATATTATGTTGACTTAACGAGAAAGACCTCTAAACATGCTCCAAATTGTAAAAATACGACTTTTTGGATTTTCAATCTCTTTTTTTCGGCTATCCCTGATATTTAGAAAAAATAATACAATGATTTCACACAACAGGCTAGCTATTAGACTCTCTATTGACAAAAGTTTCACCGCCCTCCCTTCATTATAACCGAAGTTATCGTGCCCTAAAGAATCAACAAATTAGCATGCTTATCTCTGCTTACCCTAAGCAGAAAATGCTGATCTTTAAACTCAATCATAACATTGACCTAGTGAACGTCTACACCAAGTTTGAACATTCTAGCTTAATTAGAAGGAGAGTAATTGTGTTCCAAAGTCCCGACCCTTCAAATTGCTTCTATTTTTCATTTTCAATTCAAAATGGTGACCATCACGTGACAGAAATCAAAATTCTATTCGCGACATTTTTTAGGCCTTCCTACAAGGATTCAGAAAATATAACTCCCGAGTCTGTAAGTAAAATAGCAAAAAAGCCTTATTGATTTTTCACTTTTAAAGATGGTGGCACTTCCGGTTCGATCGACAAACTCCATATTTTGTGTACAAATCAGTAATTACTTGTCTAGTATCAAAAAAAAAAATCAGGTCATTCTGACCTATATTTCGATGATTTTTTTGAAAATTTTGATCCTTAATTTCGTCAAGGGGAGATAATTTAGAAAATTTCTAATTATATTTTTGAAGTCACATCGGTAAGATCTACTTATATACTAAATTTCATGAAAATCGTACAACTATTAAAGAAGTTGTCAAATTGGTCTAAACTTCCGGTTCGAAATCACAGCGACGAATTTTCGAAATTCGAAAATGTGAAACTGCAGATGAAAATGATCTTTTTAAAGGTATTCAAAGAAAAAAGAATTAGTAAAATCGGTCAAAAAATAACAAAGTTACGACTATGCATTGTCATTTTTTTCGTTCGTAAAATTCGGTGATTTCGGATTCGTAAAACGTTTCGAAAATATATTTAATCAAGGTTCGCACCCCATTTTTGGGGGGGTAGGTCAAAATTTCAGAAAGATCCTATGGATAGATTCTGAGAAATCCGATTTGCAGAAAACACACAAAAAAAAAAATAATAATAATAATAACTTTAACAGAAACAATAAGCTTTCATATGTAATACATATGAAAGCTTAACTAGATCTGCTACTGTCCCATGCAGATATGAAAGCTTTCATATTCATCGTCACGTGTCATTGATTGTATCAAGTAACCTAAATAAAAGGATACGAAGAAAAAATTATTAAAATTGGTCAAAAACTCGCGAAGTTACAAGTCTAAATATAGTATGAAACATTGCACCCAGGCATAACAATAATCTGAAAACTAAAGGGAAATAACTGAAACTTGTATTACTGTAATGAGACGGATGAGAAAATGAAATGAAAATGGCGGGAAAAAAAAATTAAAAATGGCAGGTTGGACAGGCGACCTTACTCCTTGTCACGTACAACCGGGCATTCGAAAACACGCTAGTTAACTCAATGACAGGCGCGCGTGCTTACCATTCAGCCACTCAACCCCCCTTTGAAATCAGACACGTGCAATATGTCATATAGGAAGAATAAGAAGTCGCTCACAACAAAATGGTAAATTAATGAGTTTAGGTCAAAAGGTTGAGCTACTGTTTTAGAGTACTTAATAGTTTTAAAGAGACACGTTAAGGGTTGTTCATAGTTAAATGAAAGTTTAATTTTAAATAAGACCAATAAAATTAGGATTTAATAATGCCAGACTAATATTTCCAATATGTTTGGTTATAAGTAGGAAATCGTGACGACTTCTTAAGCATGTTTTAAACAAAGGATCATGTTTGTTTAAACAAGAATGGCACTCTGCAATAAAAAAAACTGGCCAAAGCAAGATTTCTATGCAGAAATTAAATAATTGCTAGAACCAGAAAAATATTTATCCACTATAATAAATAAGCAACATAGAGAAAATGAAATGAAATTGAATGGGGTTTAACGTCCGACTGTTCTGCTCCTAAAATGGGCTAATGAAGACGGGCATATGCCATAATGTGTGCAATGAGGGAAATTTTACCCGGGCAGCGGCGGTTACGGCCTACGAGGTTGGACAGGCAACCATACTCCTTGTCACGTACAACCAAAAAATCGAAACAACGGCAGTTGACTCAATGACAGACGTTATGATACAGAGCGCACGTGCTAACCATTCAGCCACGCAACCTCCCTAAAATCGGCAAATTGCTGACCTACAGCGAGAAACATTTCAACCGGGCCAAATTTTCTATTGTAACAGTTTAATTTGCACGGTACCTTTAGTTATCAACCGAATATTACAAAACTTTTAAAAATAAGCTCCCCCCTGACCAGCTTAAGCGTTCGCAATAAACGTTTGCCACTTAAAATCGGGAAATTGCTGACTTTAAAGTGAGAAACATTACAACCGGGCGAAATTTTCTGTTTTATGACTTTTACAGTACCTTTGATTACCAACCGATTATTTTCTGTTTTATCACTTTTACAGTACCTTTGATTACCAACCGATTATTACAAAACTTTAAAAATAAAAGAGAAAGAGAGAAATGCGGCCTAATGTCCATTCGACACAAACTAGGTCATTTCGGGACTAACATATGTTTTTTAATTTTATTTAAAAACTCCCCCTGCGCTTACAGGTCTTTAGCCGTTGGGAGGAAACCGAAGAACACGGAGAAAACCCACAAGGTTGGACATCATACTTCATGTCACGTGCAACCTGGAGATCGAAACGACGCCCGTTGACTCAATGACAGACGTTACGATACAGTGCGCACATGCTAACCATTCAGCCATTCAGCCTCCCTGAATTCAGAAAATTGCTGACTTATAGCAAGAAACATTTCAACCGGGCGAAATTTTCTGTTTTAACAGTTTAATGTGCACGGTACTTTAATTACCAACCGATTATTACAAAACTTTTGAAAATAAGCTCCAACTGACCAGCTTAATCGTATGCAATAAACGTTTTCGCCTGAATTGAAAGTTCTGCACGGAGAAAGTTCATCTCGATTTCCCGGCGTGGTTCCCCTTGTCAGTGAGGCAGAACGGAGGGCCTGACAAGCACAGCTGTCTAGTCATTCGGATGGGACGAAAAACCAAGGTCCCGTGTACACATTGGAGTGCACGTAAAATATCCCTAAGCAGTTGGAATTCGATACTGTTGAATAAGCTCTATACGATGACTAAATGTGTAGATTGTAGTCACCCACACTGCATGTTTCGCTTAACAATGAAAGGGTGCCGTTTTCAATGTTCGATCCTTTTGTTCTTCTACTCCTGATATGTTGGACTGTTGATCGATGGTTTCATATAAAAGACTACCAATAAGACTCTTTGTACAAGAAGTTCCCAAAAAATATTATGTTGACTTTACGAGAAAGACCTCTAAACATGCTCCAAATTGTAAAAATACGACTTTTTGGGTTTTCAATCTCTTTTTTTCGGCTATCCCTGATATTTAGAAAAAATAATACAATGATTTCACACAACAGGCTAGCTATTAGACTCTCTATTGACAAAAGTTTCACCGCCCTCCCTTCATTATAACCGAAGTTATCGTGCCCTAAAGAATCAACAAATTAGCTTGTTTATCTCTGCTTACCCTAAGCAGAAAATGCTCATCTTTGAACTCAATCATAACATTGACCTAGTGAACGTCTACACCAAGTTTGAACATTCTAGCTTAATTAGAAGGAGAGTAATTGTGTTCCAAAGTCCCGACCCTTCAAATTGCTTCTATTTTTCATTTTCAATTCAAAATGGTGACCATCACGTGACCGAAATCAAAATTCTATTCGCGACATTTTTTAGGCCTTCCTACAAGGATTCAGAAAATATAACTCCCGAGTCTGTAAGTAAAATAGCAAAAAAGCCTTATTGATTTTTCACTTTTAAATATGGCGGCACTTCCGGTTCGATCGACAAACTCCATATTTTGTGTACAAATCAGTAATTACTTATCTAGTATCCAAAAAAAAAATCAGGTCATTCTGACCTATATTTCGATGATTTTTTTGAAAATTTTGATCCTTAATTTCGTCAAGGGGAGATAATTTAGAAAATTTCTAATTATATTTTTGAAGTCACATCGGTAGGATCTACTTAGATACTAAATTTCATGAAAATCGTACAACTATTAAAGAAGTTGTCAAATTGGTCTAATCTTCCGGTTCGAAATCACAGCGACGAATTTTCGAAATTCGAAAATGTGAAACTGCAGATGAAAATGGTTTTTTTAAAGGTATTCAAAGAAAAAAGAATTAGTAAAATCGGTCAAAAAATAACAAAGTTACGACTATGCATTGTCATTTTTTTCGTTCGTAAAATTCGGTGATTTCGGATTCGTAAAACGTTTCGAAAATATATTTAATCAAGGTTCGCACCCCATTTTTGGGGGGGTAGGTCAAAATTTCAGAAAGATCCTATGGATAGATTCTGAGAAATCCGATTTGCAGAAAACACACAAAAAAAAAAATAATAACTAGATCTGCTACTGTCCCATGCAGATATGAAAGCTTTCATATTCATCGTCACGTGTCATTGATTGTATCAAGTATCCTAAATAAAAGGATAAGAAGAAAAAATTATTAAAATTGGTCAAAAACTCGCGAAGTTACAAGTCTAAATATAGTATGAAACATTGCACCCAGGCATAACAATAATCTGAAAACTAAAGGGAAATAACTGAAACTTCTATTACTGTAATGAGACGGATGAGAAAATGAAATGAAAATGGCGGGAAAAAAAATTAAAAATGGCAGGTTGGACAGGCGACCTTACTCCTTGTCACGTACAACCGGGCATTCGAAAACACGCTAGTTAACTCAATGACAGGCGCGCGTGCTAACCATTCAGGCACCCAACCCCCCTTTGAAATCAGACACGTGCAATATGTCATATAAGAAGAATAAGAAGTCGCTCACAACAAAATGGTAAATTAATGAGTTTAGGCCAAAAGGTTGAGCTACTGTTTTAGAGTACTTAATAGTTTTAAAGAGACACGTTAAGGGTTGTTCATAGTTAAATGAAAGTTTAATTTTAAATAAGACCAATAAAATTAGGATTTAATAATGCCAGACTAATATTTTCAATATGTTTGGTTATAAGTAGGAAATCGTGACGACTTCTTAAGCATGTTTTAAACAAAGGATCATGTTTGTTTAAACAAGAATGGCACTCTGCAATAAAAAAACTGGCCAAAGCAAGATTTCTAATTAAATAATTGCCAGAACCAGAAAAATATTTATCCACTATAATAAATAAGCAACATAGAGAAAATGAAATGAAATTGAATGGGGTTTAACGTCCGACTGTTCTGCTCCTAAAATGGGCTAATGAAGACGGGCATATGCCATAAAGTGTGCAATGAGGGAAATTTTACCCGGGCAGCGGCGGTTACGGCCTACGAGGTTGGACAGGCGACCATACTCCTTGTCACGTACAACCAAGAAATCGAAACAACGCCAGTTGACTCAATGACAGACGTTATGATACAGAGCGCACGTGCTAACCATTCAGCCACACAACCTCCCTAAAATCGGCAAATTGCTGACCTACAGCGAGAAACATTTCAACCGGGCCAAATTTTCTATTGTAACAGTTTAATTTGCACGGTACCTTTAGTTATCAACCGAATATTACAAAACTTTTAAAAATAAGCTCCCCCTGACCAGCTTAAGCGTTCGCAATAAACGTTTGCCCCTTAAAATCGGCAAATTGCTGACTTTAAAGTGAGAAACATTACAACCGGGCGAAATTTTCTGTTTTATCACTTTTACAGTACCTTTGATTACCAACCGATTATTACAAAACTTTAAAAATAAAAGAGAAAGAGAGAAATGCGGCCTAATGTCCATTCGACACAAACTAGGTCATTTCGGGACTAACATATGTTTTTTAATTTTATTTAAAAACTCCCCTTGCGCCCTTGGGAGGAAACCGAAGGACACGGAGAAAACCCACGAGGTTGGACATCATACTTCATGTCACGTCCAACCTGGAGATCGAAACGACGCCCATTGACTCAATGACAGACGTTACGATACAGTGCGCACATGCTAACCATTCAGCCATTCAGCCTCCCTGAATTCGGAAAATTGCTGACTTATAGCAAGAAACATTTCAACCGGGCGAAATTTTCTGTTTTAACAGTTTAATGTGCACGGTACTTTAATTACCAACCGATTATTACAAAACTTTTGAAAATGAGCTCCAACTGACCAGCTTAATCGTATGCAATAAACGTTTGCCTGAATTGAAAGTTCTGCACAGAGAAAGTTCATCTCGATTTCCCGGCGTGGTTCCCTTGTCAGTAAGGCAGAACGGAGGGCCTGACAAGCACAGCTGTCTAGTCCTTCGGATGGGACGAAAAACCAAGGTCCCGTGTACACATTGGAGTGCACGTAAAATATCCCTAAGCAGTTGGAATTCGATACTGTTGAATAAGCTCTATACGATGACTAAATGCGTAGATTGTAGTCACCCACACTTCATGTTTCGCTCAACAATTAAAGGGTGCCGTTTTCAATGTTCGATCCTTTTGTTCTTCTACTCCTGATATGTTGGACTGTTGATCGATGGTTTCATATAAAAGACTACCAATAAGACTCTTTGTAGAAGAAGTTCCCAAAAAATAGTATGTTGACTTTACGAGAAAGACCTCTAAACATGCTCCAAATTGTAAAAATACGACTTTTTGGATTTTCAATCTCTTTTTTTCGGCTATCCCTGATATTTAAAAAAAATGATACAATCATTTCACACAACAGGCTACCTATTAGACTCTCTATTGACAAAAGTTTCACCGCCCTCCCTTCATTATAACCGAAGTTATCGTGCCCTAAAGAATCAACAAATCAGCATGCTTATCTCTGCTTACCCTCAGCAGAAAATGCTCATCTTTGAAGTCAATCATAACATTGACCTAGTAAATGTCTACACCAAGTTTGAACATTCTAGCTTAATTAGAAGGACAGTCATTGTGTTCCGAATTCCGGGCCTTTCAAATTTTTTCTATTTTTCATTTTCAATTCAAAATTGTGACCATCACATGACCGAAATCAAAATTCTGATCCGATAGATTTTTAGGCATTCCTTCAAGGATTCCGAAAATATAACTCCCGAGTCTGTAAGTAAAATAGCAAAAAAGCCTTTTTGAGTTTTCACGTTTAAAGATGGTGGCACTTCCGGTTCGATCGACAAACTCCATATTTTGTGTACGAATCAGTAATTCCTTGTCTAGTATCGAAAAAAAAAATCAGGTCATTCTGACCTATATTTCGACGATTTTTTTGAAAACTTTGATCCTTAATTTCACCAAGGGGAGATAATTTAGAAAATTTCTAATTATATTTTTGAAGTCACATCGGTAAGATCTACTTGTATACTAAATTTCATGAAAATCGTACAACTATTAAAGAAGTTGTCAAATTGGTCTAAACTTCCGGTTCGAAATCACAGCGACGAATTTTCGAAATTCGAAAATGTGAAACTGCAGATGAAAATGATTTTTTTCAGGGTATTCAAAGAAAAAAGAATTAGTAAAATCGGTCAAAAAATAACTAAGTTACGACTATGCATTGTCAGTTTTTTCGTTCGTAAAATTCGGTGATTTCGGATTCGTAAAACGTTTTGAAAATATATTTAAACAACGTTCGCACCCCATTTTTGGGGGGGTAGGTCAAAGTTTTAGAAAGATCCCATGGTTAGATTCTGAGAAATCCGATTTGCAGAAAATACACAAAAAAAAAAATAATAACTAGATCTGCTACTGTCCCATGCAGATATGAAAGCTTTCATATTCATCGTCACGTGTCATTGATTGTATCAAGTAACCTAAATAAAAGGATACGAAGAAAAAATTATTAAAATTGGTCAAAAACTCGCGAAGTTGAAAGTCTAAATATAGTATGAAACATTGCACCCAGGCATAACAATAATCTGAAAACTAAAGGGAAATAACTGAAACTTGTATTACTGTAATGAGACGGATGAGAAAATGAAATGAAAATGGCGGGAAAAAAAATTAAAAATGGCAGGTTGGACAGGCGACCTTACTCCTTGTCACGTACAACCGGGCATTCGAAAACACGCTAGTTTACTCAACGACAGGCGCGCGTGCTTACCATTCAGCCACTCAACCCCCCTTTGAAATCAGACACGTGCAATATGTCATATAGGAAGAATAAGAAGTCGCTCACAACAAAATGGTAAATTAATGAGTTTAGGTCAAAAGGTTGAGCTACTGTTTTAGAGTACTTAATAGTTTTAAAGAGACACGTTAAGGGTTGTTCATAGTTAAATGAAAGTTTAATTTTAAATAAGACCAATAAAATTAGGATTTAATAATGCCAGACTAATATTTCCAATATGTTTGGTTATAAGTAGGAAATCGTGACGACTTCTTAAGCATGTTTTAAACAAAGGATCATGTTTGTTTAAACAAGAATGGCACTCTGCAATAAAAAAAACTGGCCAAAGCAAGATTTCTATGCAGAAATTAAATAATTGCTAGAACCAGAAAAATATTTATCCACTATAATAAATAAGCAACATAGAGAAAATGAAATGAAATTGAATGGGGTTTAACGTCCGACTGTTCTGCTCCTAAAATGGGCTAATGAAGACGGGCATATGCCATAATGTGTGCAATGAGGGAAATTTTACCCGGGCAGCGGCGGTTACGGCCTACGAGGTTGGACAGGCAACCATACTCCTTGTCACGTACAACCAAAAAATCGAAACAACGGCAGTTGACTCAATGACAGACGTTATGATACAGAGCGCACGTGCTAACCATTCAGCCACGCAACCTCCCTAAAATCGGCAAATTGCTGACCTACAGCGAGAAACATTTCAACCGGGCCAAATTTTCTATTGTAACAGTTTAATTTGCACGGTACCTTTAGTTATCAACCGAATATTACAAAACTTTTAAAAATAAGCTCCCCCCTGACCAGCTTAAGCGTTCGCAATAAACGTTTGCCACTTAAAATCGGGAAATTGCTGACTTTAAAGTGAGAAACATTACAACCGGGCGAAATTTTCTGTTTTATGACTTTTACAGTACCTTTGATTACCAACCGATTATTTTCTGTTTTATCACTTTTACAGTACCTTTGATTACCAACCGATTATTACAAAACTTTAAAAATAAAAGAGAAAGAGAGAAATGCGGCCTAATGTCCATTCGACACAAACTAGGTCATTTCGGGACTAACATATGTTTTTTAATTTTATTTAAAAACTCCCCCTGCGCTTACAGGTCTTTAGCCGTTGGGAGGAAACCGAAGAACACGGAGAAAACCCACAAGGTTGGAAATCATACTTCATGTCACGTGCAACCTGGAGATCGAAACGACGCCCGTTGACTCAATGACAGACGTTACGATACAGTGCGCACATGCTAACCATTCAGCCATTCAGCCTCCCTGAATTCAGAAAATTGCTGACTTATAGCAAGAAACATTTCAACCGGGCGAAATTTTCTGTTTTAACAGTTTAATGTGCACGGTACTTTAATTACCAACCGATTATTACAAAACTTTTGAAAATAAGCTCCAACTGACCAGCTTAATCGTATGCAATAAACGTTTTCGCCTGAATTGAAAGTTCTGCACGGAGAAAGTTCATCTCGATTTCCCGGCGTGGTTCCCCTTGTCAGTGAGGCAGAACGGAGGGCCTGACAAGCACAGCTGTCTAGTCATTCGGATGGGACGAAAAACCAAGGTCCCGTGTACACATTGGAGTGCACGTTAAATATCCCTAAGCAGTTGGAATTCGATACTGTTGAATAAGCTCTATACGATGACTAAATGTGTAGATTGTAGTCACCCACACTGCATGTTTCGCTTAACAATGAAAGGGTGCCGTTTTCAATGTTCGATCCTTTTGTTCTTCTACTCCTGATATGTTGGACTGTTGATCGATGGTTTCATATAAAAGACTACCAATAAGACTCTTTGTACAAGAAGTTCCCAAAAAATATTATGTTGACTTTACGAGAAAGACCTCTAAACATGCTCCAAATTGTAAAAATACGACTTTTTGGGTTTTCAATCTCTTTTTTTCGGCTATCCCTGATATTTAGAAAAAATAATACAATGATTTCACACAACAGGCTAGCTATTAGACTCTCTATTGACAAAAGTTTCACCGCCCTCCCTTCATTATAACCGAAGTTATCGTGCCCTAAAGAATCAACAAATTAGCTTGTTTATCTCTGCTTACCCTAAGCAGAAAATGCTCATCTTTGAACTCAATCATAACATTGACCTAGTGAACGTCTACACCAAGTTTGAACATTCTAGCTTAATTAGAAGGAGAGTAATTGTGTTCCAAAGTCCCGACCCTTCAAATTGCTTCTATTTTTCATTTTCAATTCAAAATGGTGACCATCACGTGACCGAAATCAAAATTCTATTCGCGACATTTTTTAGGCCTTCCTACAAGGATTCAGAAAATATAACTCCCGAGTCTGTAAGTAAAATAGCAAAAAAGCCTTATTGATTTTTCACTTTTAAATATGGCGGCACTTCCGGTTCGATCGACAAACTCCATATTTTGTGTACAAATCAGTAATTACTTATCTAGTATCCAAAAAAAAAATCAGGTCATTCTGACCTATATTTCGATGATTTTTTTGAAAATTTTGATCCTTAATTTCGTCAAGGGGAGATAATTTAGAAAATTTCTAATTATATTTTTGAAGTCACATCGGTAGGATCTACTTAGATACTAAATTTCATGAAAATCGTACAACTATTAAAGAAGTTGTCAAATTGGTCTAATCTTCCGGTTCGAAATCACAGCGACGAATTTTCGAAATTCGAACATGTGAAACTGCAGATGAAAATGGTTTTTTTAAAGGTATTCAAAGAAAAAAGAATTAGTAAAATCGGTCAAAAAATAACAAAGTTACGACTATGCATTGTCATTTTTTTCGTTCGTAAAATTCGGTGATTTCGGATTCATAAAACGTTTCGAAAATATATTTAATCAAGGTTCGCACCCCATTTTTGGGGGGGTAGGTCAAAATTTCAGAAAGATCCTATGGATAGATTCTGAGAAATCCGATTTGCAGAAAACACACAAAAAAAAAAATAATAATAACTAGATCTGCTACTGTCCCATGCAGATATGAAAGCTTTCATATTCATCGTCACGTGTCATTGATTGTATCAAGTAACCTAAATAAAAGGATACGAAGAAAAAATTATTAAAATTGGTCAAAAACTCGCGAAGTTACAAGTCTAAATATAGTATGAAACATTGCACCCAGGCATAACAATAATCTGAAAACTAAAGGAAAATAACTGAAACTTGTATTACTGTAATGAGACGGATGAGAAAATGAAATGAAAATGGCGGGAAAAAAAAATTAAAAATGGCAGGTTGGACAGGCGACCTTACTCCTTGTCACGTACAACCGGGCATTCGAAAACACGCTAGTTAACTCAATGACAGGCGCGCGTGCTTACCATTCAGCCACTCAACCCCCCTTTGAAATCAGACACGTGCAATATGTCATATAGGAAGAATAAGAAGTCGCTCACAACAAAATGGTAAATTAATGAGTTTAGGTCAAAAGGTTGAGCTACTGTTTTAGAGTACTTAATAGTTTTAAAGAGACACGTTAAGGGTTGTTCATAGTTAAATGAAAGTTTAATTTTAAATAAGACCAATAAAATTAGGATTTAATAATGCCAGACTAATATTTCCAATATGTTTGGTTATAAGTAGGAAATCGTGACGACTTCTTAAGCATGTTTTAAACAAAGGATCATGTTTGTTTAAACAAGAATGGCACTCTGCAATAAAAAAAACTGGCCAAAGCAAGATTTCTATGCAGAAATTAAATAATTGCTAGAACCAGAAAAATATTTATCCACTATAATAAATAAGCAACATAGAGAAAATGAAATGAAATTGAATGGGGTTTAACGTCCGACTGTTCTGCTCCTAAAATGGGCTAATGAAGACGGGCATATGCCATAATGTGTGCAATGAGGGAAATTTTACCCGGGCAGCGGCGGTTACGGCCTACGAGGTTGGACAGGCAACCATACTCCTTGTCACGTACAACCAAAAAATCGAAACAACGGCAGTTGACTCAATGACAGACGTTATGATACAGAGCGCACGTGCTAACCATTCAGCCACGCAACCTCCCTAAAATCGGCAAATTGCTGACCTACAGCGAGAAACATTTCAACCGGGCCCAATTTTCTATTGTAACAGTTTAATTTGCACGGTACCTTTAGTTATCAACCGAATATTACAAAACTTTTAAAAATAAGCTCCCCCCTGACCAGCTTAAGCGTTCGCAATAAACGTTTGCCACTTAAAATCGGGAAATTGCTGACTTTAAAGTGAGAAACATTACAACCGGGCGAAATTTTCTGTTTTATCACTTTTACAGTACCTTTGATTACCAACCGATTATTTTCTGTTTTATCACTTTTACAGTACCTTTGATTACCAACCGATTATTACAAAACTTTAAAAATAAAAGAGAAAGAGAGAAATGCGGCCTAATGTCCATTCGACACAAACTAGGTCATTTCGGGACTAACATATGTTTTTTAATTTTATTTAAAAACTCCCCCTGCGCTTACAGGTCTTTAGCCGTTGGGAGGAAACCGAAGAACACGGAGAAAACCCACAAGGTTGGACATCATACTTCATGTCACGTGCAACCTGGAGATCGAAACGACGCCCGTTGACTCAATGACAGACGTTACGATACAGTGCGCACATGCTAACCATTCAGCCATTCAGCCTCCCTGAATTCAGAAAATTGCTGACTTATAGCAAGAAACATTTCAACCGGGCGAAATTTTCTGTTTTAACAGTTTAATGTGCACGGTACTTTAATTACCAACCGATTATTACAAAACTTTTGAAAATAAGCTCCAACTGACCAGCTTAATCGTATGCAATAAACGTTTTCGCCTGAATTGAAAGTTCTGCACGGAGAAAGTTCATCTCGATTTCCCGGCGTGGTTCCCCTTGTCAGTGAGGCAGAACGGAGGGCCTGACAAGCACAGCTGTCTAGTCATTCGGATGGGACGAAAAACCAAGGTCCCGTGTACACATTGGAGTGCACGTAAAATATCCCTAAGCAGTTGGAATTCGATACTGTTGAATAAGCTCTATACGATGACTAAATGTGTAGATTGTAGTCACCCACACTGCATGTTTCGCTTAACAATGAAAGGGTGCCGTTTTCAATGTTCGATCCTTTTGTTCTTCTACTCCTGATATGTTGGACTGTTGATCGATGGTTTCATATAAAAGACTACCAATAAGACTCTTTGTACAAGAAGTTCCCAAAAAATATTATGTTGACTTTACGAGAAAGACCTCTAAACATGCTCCAAATTGTAAAAATACGACTTTTTGGGTTTTCAATCTCTTTTTTTCGGCTATCCCTGATATTTAGAAAAAATAATACAATGATTTCACACAACAGGCTAGCTATTAGACTCTCTATTGACAAAAGTTTCACCGCCCTCCCTTCATTATAACCGAAGTTATCGTGCCCTAAAGAATCAACAAATTAGCTTGTTTATCTCTGCTTACCCTAAGCAGAAAATGCTCATATTTAAACTCAATCATAACATTCATATTCATCGTCACGTGTCATTGATTGTATCAAGTATCCTAAATGAAAGGATAAGAAGAAAAAATTATCAAAATTGGTCAAAAACTCGCGAAGTTACAAGTCTAAATATAGTATGAAACATTGCACCCAGGCATAACAATAATGTGAAAACTAAAGGGAAATAACTGAAACTTGTATTACTGTAATGAGACGGATGAGAAAATGAAATGAAAATGGCGGGAAAAAAAAATAAAAATGTCAGGTTGGACAGGCGACCTTACTCCTTGTCACGTACAACCGGGCATTCGAAAACACGCTAGTTAACTCAATGACAGGCGCGCGTGCTAGCCATTCAGCCATCCACCCCCCCCCCTTTGAAATCCGACACGTGCAATATGTCATATAGGAAGGATAAGAAGTCGCTCACAACAAAATGGTAAATTAATGAGTTTAGGTCATAAGGTTGAGCTACTATTTTAGAGTACTTAATAGTTTTAAAGAGACACGTTAAGGGTTGTTCATAGTTAAATGAAAGTTTAATTTTAAATAAGACCAATAAAATTAGGATTTAATAATGCCAGACAAATATTTCCAATATGTTTGGTTATAAGTAGGAAATCATGACGACTTCTTAAGCATGTTTTAAACAAAGGATCATAGACTGAATTATACAAGAATGGCACTCTGCAATAAAAAAAACTGGCCAAAGCAAGATTTCTATGCAGAAATTAAATAATTGCTAGAACCAGAAAAATATTTATCCACTACAATAAATAAGCAACATAGAGAAAATGAAATGAAATTGAATGGGGTTTAACGTCCTACTGTTCTGCTCCTAAAATGGGCTAATGAAGACTGGCATATGCCATAAAGTGTGCAATGAGGGAAATTTTACCCGGGCAGCGGCGTTACGGCCTACGAGGTTGGACAGGCGACCATACTCCTTGTCACGTACAACCAAGAAATCGAAACAACGCCAGTTGACTCAATGACAGACGTTTTGATACAGAGCGCACGTGCTAACCATTCAGCAACGCAACCTCCCTAAAATCGGCAAATTGCTGACCTACAGCGAGAAACATTTCAACCGGCCCAAATTTTCTATTTGAACAGTTTAATTTGCATGGTACCTTTAGTTATCAACCGAATATTACAAAACTTTTAAAAATAAGCTCCCCCTGACCAGCTTAAGCGTTCGCAATAAACGTTTGCCCCTTAAAATCTGCAAATTGCTGACTTTAAAGTGAGAAACATTATAACCGGGAGAAATTTTCTGTTTTATCACTTTTACAGTACCTTTGATTACCAACCGATTATTACAAAACTTTAAAAATAAAAGAGAAAGAGAGAAATGCGGCCTAATGTCCATTCGACACAAACTAGGTCATTTTGTGACTAACATATGTTTTTTAATTTTATTTAAAAACTCCCCTTGCGCTTACTGGTCTTTAGCCTTTGGGAGGAAACCGAAGGACACGGAGAAAACCCACGAGGTTGGACATCATACTTCATGTCACGTGCAACCTGGAGATCGAAACGACGCTCGTTGACTCAATGACAGACGTTACGATACAGCGCGCACATGCTAACCATTCAGCCTCCCTGAATTCGGAAAATTGCTGACTTATAGCAAGAAACATTTCAACCGGGCGAAATTTTCTGTTTTAACAGTTTAATGTGCACAGTACTTTAATTGCCAACCGATTATTACAACTGACCAGCTTAATCGTGTGCAATAAACGTTTGGCCTGAATTGAAAGTTCTGCACGGTGAAAGTTCATCTTGATTTCCCGGCGTGGTTCCCCGTTGTCAGTGAGGCAGAACGGAGGGCCTGACAAGCACAGCTGTCTAGTCGTTCGGATGGGACGAAAAACCAAGGTCCCGTGTACACATTGGAGTGCACGTAAAATATCCCTAAGCAGTTGGAATTCGATACTGTTGAATAAGCTCTATACGATGACTAAATGCGTAGATTGTAGTCACCCCCACTGCATGTTTCGCTTAACAATGAAAGGGTGCCGTTTTCAATGTTCGATCCTTTTGTTCTTCTCCTCCTGATATGTTGAACTGGTTTCATATAAAAGACTACCAATAAGACTCTTTGTAGAAGAAGTTCCCCAAAAATATTATGTTGACTTTACGAGAAAGACCTCTCTAAATATGCTCCAAATTGTAAAAATACGACTTTTTCGATTTTCAATCTCTTTTTTTCGGCTATGCCTGATATTTAAAAAAAATGATACAATGATTTCACACAACAGGCTAGCTATTAGACTCTCTATTGACAAAAGTTTCACCGCCCTCCCTTCATTATAACCGAAGTTATCGTGCCCTAAAGAATCAACAAATCAGCATGCTTATCTCTGCTTACCCTAAGCAGAAAATGCTCATCTTTGATCTCAATCATAACATTGACCTAGTGAACGTCTACACCAAGTTTGAACATTCTAGCTTAATTAGAAGGAGAGTAATTGTGTTCCAAAGTCCCGACCCTTTAAATTGCTTCTATTTTTCATTTTCAATTCAAAATGGTGACCATCACGTGACCGAAATCGAAATTCTGATCCGACAGATATTTAGGCATTCCTTCAAGGATTCCGAAAATATAATTCCCGAGTCTGTAAGTAAAATAGCAAAAAAGCCTTTTTGATTTTTCACTTTTCAAGATGGTGGCACTTCCGGTTCGATCGATAAACTCCATATTTTGTGTACGAATCAGTACTTACTTCTCTAATATCCAAGAAAAAAATTAGGTTATTCTGACCTATATTTCTTTGATTTTTTTGAAAAATTTGATCCTTAATTTCGTCAAGGGGAGATAATTTAGAAAATTTCTAATTATATTTTTGAAGTCACATCGGTAAGATCTATTTATACACTAAATTTCATGAAAATCGTACAACTATTAAAGAAGTTCTCAAATTGGTCTAAACTTCCGGTTCGAAATCACAGCGACGAATTTTCGAAATTGGAAAATGCGAAACTGCAGATGAAAATGATTTTTTTCAAGGTATTCAAAGAAAAAAGAATTAGTAAAATCGGTGAAAAAATAACAAAGTTACGACTATGCATTGTCAGTTTTTTCGTTCGTAAAATTCGGTGATTTCGGATTCGTAAAACGTTTTGAAAATATATTTAATCAACAGCCACCACCCATTTTTGGGGGGATAGGTAAAAGTTTCAGAACGATCCTATCGTTAGATTCTGAGAAATCCGATTTGTGGACAAAACACAAAAAAAAAATAACAATAATAATCTTAACAGAAACAATAAGCTTTCATATGTAATATGAAAGCTTAATAATCTTAACAGAAACAATAAGCTTTCATATGTAATATGAAAGCTTAATAATAATAACTTTAACAGAAACAATAAGCTTTCATATGTAATATGAAAGCTTAATAATAACTTTAACAGAAACAATAAGCTTTCATATGTAATACATATGAAAGCTTAATAATAACTTTAACAGAAACAATAAGCTTTCATATGTAATACATATGAAAGCTTAATAATAACTTTAACAGAAACAATAAGCTTTCATATGTAATATGAAAGCTTAATAATAATCTTAACAGAAACAATAAGCTTTCATATGTAATATGAAAGCTTAACTAGACCTGCAAGCAGCACTGAACCGGCTTTCAGGAATCATACAGGAAGTTTATTATACCATAGCCGATCCATTGAGCTACCGAACTATACTTTAGATGTTTTGCTACAGTGAAACCTTCTATCATATATAAAAGTAATATGTGCTGACGAAAAGACGGGCCAAAATTGTAAATTATCGCAAAATTACGTCACTTCCGGTGCCGAAAGAAATTTTTATAGGGGAAAAATAAGTCGAAAATTCATAACATACAAAATACAAACTTTGTTTTATACGTATCGGGCAATAAATAACTAACCTGTAACCCATCAACTGAAATTAAGAAGGTAAAAAAATTAAAAGTGACCCTGGGAAAATTGGCTATTATTCGACAAGGGAACATGCTAGAAGCCTTTTCTTGATATCGATATGATGGTATTGATTCAATCTTACTGCCCATTAGAGTCAGACGTTATAAAGTTAATTGAATAATAAATATAAATCCCTTCAAAAAAAATGTTTTGTTTTGAAGGCTAAAAATACGTTTTTTGCAAAAATTACATTACTTCCGGTGATATTGAAAATGTTAACTTAGTTCATTGAAGTCATAAATGGCATAAGGCATCAAATGGTAAAAATATTATAAAAATCGAATAATAATTGACACTTTTATAGACCAAAAACCTTGAAAAGTGACTTATAGAAGATCGCCTATTTCTCTGTAACCATACAAGTTAGAAACCATTTTGTGGCATCTGTATGGTCGTATGGCTTGATTCTATTCGTTGATGGGAATAAAATATCATAATTCTAAAAATATTATAAGGCAGACTCATTTGAATAAAATATTTGTTTTTTAGGTTAAAAGTACAGTTTTTGCCCAAATGACGTCATTTCCGGTCACAATGAAAATGTAAAATTGGCTTGACCTAGTCCAAAATGGCATTAAGCATCAAATGGGGAAAACAAATTGCAAATCGAATAATAATTCATTCTTTTATAGGCAAAATAACGTGAAAAGTGATGCATGCAAAATTGCATATTTCTCGGCAACTGTTCACATTACAAACTAATTTTCGCATGCATTCTCTTCGTCTGGATTATTGCTACGAGTTTATGAAAATTACAAATAAATATTTCAAAATATGAAGAGCTGAATGAATTGCAAACAACTGAATTTTACACTTTATTTTACATTTTATTCGAAATTGCCCGAAAATGAAATTGAAATTAAAAAGTCTGAGCTAAGGATATTGTGCACCTTTGCAGGGTGCATCATTTTAGTTATATCAGTTTTGAAAAAAAATAATATATGCTTTCAAAAAGTGGTACCGAACTGTCAAAATTGTAGTTTTTATTAATATTACGTCATTTCCGTTGCCGACAGAAAAATTTCAGCGTAACAAAAAAAATTACAATTGGGACCACGGAGCTTATGAACTTTGTTTTATATAAATTGCACAATAAATAATTTTTCTGGGTACGAAAAACTAAATTCATAAATAAAAAAGGTTTTCGTAAAAAAAAAATTTTTTTTCAAAATATCGGACATTTTTTCGACTACTTCCGGTTTTACGATTGTTGTCGTGATAGCTTTACGAAGTTCTTTGGATACTTAGCTTTCTGTACCAGAAGTGTCAGAAACATCTATTGAGTAGTTTTGGAAGAAAAGATAAAATAAAGAGCGTTTACAAAAATTTAACGATTTTTGAATTTTTTTCAAAGTTTGATGCTATTTTTGGACCACCTATATTATTTCAATGCTTTTCATTTTGGATTCACTATATAGACAATCGATAGGACTTTGAGTAAGAAAAGTTTGAGAAAAATCGTAGGCGTCGTTTTCGAGAAAAGGGCGTCTCAGAATGTTAAAAAATCGGAAAATACTGGATATTTGGCATACAATAATTTATTTCCTTGCCATCGAAATCGTATTATTTACATACCGTATGATGGTCCATTAATAGGCTATCCAACGACACTTTAGTTCTTTTAGTCCACTATTACCTAAGGGAGAAATCAAGTTTTTCGCAAGTGCGACAATGTTTTTAACCTTTTTTTTTATTTTTTGAATACTTCCGGTATGGTTATTATTGTCGGAATAGTTTAAATAGCCGGTTTGGGTACTAAAATAGTCATAGGGCTCTGTAATGATATATTACATTTACTGATAAGATAAAATGCCACTGAGAAATCCTATGTCCAAAAGTGAGAAAAATGCAAAAAAATTAAAATATCGAAAATTAACTTTCAATAACTACATACATATTATACATCGTTAGAATCGTAATTAGGTCAGCTATCTGAAAATACAACCTTTTTTCGAAAATCTCTTAAAATAAAAAAATAGTAGAGCATTTTCCAAAATTTCACGATTTTTCGACTTTTTTCGATTTTCAGTCCGTTATTTCACCTATTCCAGATATTTCAAAGTCGTAATGGAATGTTTCGTACTTCAGACTACCACAAGGTCTCTCGATAGAGAAAGTTTCATAAAAATCGCTGGAGTAGTTTTCGAGATACAGGCGTCCAAAAATGCTAAAAATCAGAAAATACTTGATTTTCAGCGTGCCATATTTTGCTGCCTGTTCATAGTATCCGTATGAATTTGGTATCAGTCCAATGGTACCCTAATGTCTTTAATCCATTTATATCGGGCGGAGAAATCGTGTTTTTCCCAAAAATATCCATTTTTTGCATTTTTTTCAAAATATTGCACATTATTTCGACTACTTCCGGTTTAAGGATTCTTGTCGAAATTGCTTTATTTGTTGGTATTGGACTATAACTTCATGTTCCAGAAGTTTCAGAAACGTCAATTCTGCCATAAAACGAAACCCGAGCTCACAAAATGGGAAGAAAATTCGAAAAAAATCGAAAAATAAAGGGCGATAACTCTGAATGAAACTTATATTACTGGAATTGCATGGACGTCAGGTATCCAAAAATATAGGTCAAATTTGAAAATTTTGAAAAATAACAAAAATTGTCTCGTAAGCAACATGTTTTCAATTTTCGAACGCTAAAAGTCATAGACGAATGTTCGAAATCGAAAAATGTGAGATAGCCATTGTCTAAGAAAAGATTCAGGGATTCCAAAAAGGTAATTTGTTTGAATATGGATAAAGAATTGACGAAACTATGGTCTATTTTCAATTTTTAGACAAAATACAAAGTTTGGTCACTTCCGGTATGCGCAGAAATTTGAAAAATATTTTATCAAGTAGCCACCACATGGTTTCCCGACAGAAAATCTAATTCCAGATCGATATCTGTTTTCGATCATGGTGATCTAGGCTCCCGCGGTAAATAATAATAATAATAACTAGATCTGCTACTGTCCCATGCAGATATGAAAGCTTTCATATTCATCGTCACGTGTCATCGATTATATCAAGTATCTCAAATAAAAGGATACGAATAACAAACTATCAAAATTGGTCAAAAACTCGCAACGTTACAAGTCTAAATATAATATGAAACATTGCATAATCTGAAAACTAAAGAGAAATAACTGAAACTTGTGTTGCTGTAATCGGGATGACTTCCGACTTCAAAACTTTCAGAAAAATGAAATGAAAATGGTAAGAAAACATCGAAAAATTAAATGAGATAACTTTGAACAAAACTAAAACTTTTTGAATCAGGTTGAACTCAACTGTTTGAATATGTACGTTAAATATGTAGATTTGGAAAATTATAAAGACATAATTATCAAAATCGGTCAAAAACTCACAAAGTTACAAATTTAAATGTAGTGAGAAACATTGCACCCGGGCAAAAAAATAATCTTTAAACTAAAGGGAGACTTATATAGCTGTAATCGGGCTTCCAAAATTAGAGATAAGTTATATAATTATGGTTTCCAATATGTTTGGTTATAAGTAGGAAATCGTGATGACTTCTTAAGCATGTTTTAAACAAAGGATCATAGACTGCAATATACAAGAATAGCACTCTGCAATAAAAAAAACTGGCCAAAGCAAGATTTCTATGCAGAAATTAAATAATTGCTAGAACCAGAAAAATATTTATCCACTATAATAAATAAGCAACATAGAGAAAATGAAATGAAATTGAATGGGGTTTAACTTCCTACTGTTCTGCTCCTAAAACGGGATAATGAAGACGGGCATACGCCATAAAGTGTGCAATGAGGGAAATTTTACCCACGAGGTTGGACAGGCGACCATACTCCTTGTCACGTACAACCAAGAAATCGAAACAACGCTAGTTGACTCAATGACAGACGTTATGATACAGAGCGCACGTGCTAACCATTCAGCCACGCAACCTCCCTAAAATCGGCAAATTGCTGACCTACAGCGAGAAACATTTCAACCGGGCCAAATTTTCTATTTTAACAGTTTAATTTGCACGGTACCTTTATTTATCAACCGAATATTACAAAACTTTTAAAAATAAGCACACCCTGACCAGCTTAATCGTTCGCAATAAACGTTTGCCCCTTAAAATCGACAAATTGCTGACTTTAAAGTGAGAAACATTACAACCGGGCCAAATTTTCTGTTTTATCACTTTTACAGTACCTTTGATTACCAACTGATTATTAAAAAACTTTAAAAAGAGAAAGAGAGAAATGCGGCCTAACGTCCATTCGACACAAACTAGGTCATTTCGGGACTAACATATGTTTTTTAATTTTATTTAAAAACTCCCCTTGCGCTTACAGGTCTTTAGCCGTTGGGAGGAAACCGAAGAACACGGAGAAAACCCACGAGTTTGGACATCATACACCATGTCACGTTCAACCTGGAGATCGAAACGACGCCCGTTGACTCAATGACAGACGTTACGATACAGCGCGCACATGCTAACCATTCAGCCTCCCTGAATTCGGAAAATTGCTGACTTATAGCAAAAAAACATTTCAACCGGGCGAAATTTTCTGTTTTAACAGTTTAATGTGCATGGTACTTTAATTACCAACCGATTATTACAAAACTTTTGAAAATAAGCTCCAATTGACCAGCTTAATCGTATGCAATAAACGTTTTGCCTGAATTGAAAATTCTGAACGGAGAAAGTTCATCTCGATTTCCCGGCGTGGTTCCCCTTGTCAGTGAGGCAGAACGGAGGGCCTGACAAGCACAGCTGTCTAGTCGTTCGGATGGGACGAAAAACAAAGGTCCCGTGTACACATTGGAGTGCACGTAAAATATCCCTAAGCAGTTGGAAATCGATACTGTTGAATAAGCTCTATACGATGACTAAATGTGTAGATTGTAGTCACCCACACTGCATGTTTCGCTTAACAATGAAAGGGTGCCGTTTTCAATGTTCGATCCTTTTGTTCTTCTACTCCTGATATGTTGGACTGTTGATCGATGGTTTCATATAAAAGACTACCAATAAGACTCTTTGTAGAAGAAGTTCCCAAAAAATATTATGTTGACTTTACGAGAAAGACCTCTAAACATGCTCCAAATTGTAAAAATACGACTTTTTGGATTTTCAATCTCTTTTTTTCGGCTATCCCTGATATTTAGAAAAAATAATACAATGATTTCACACAACAGGCTAGCTATTAGACTCTCTATTGACAAAAGTTTCACCGCCCTCCCTTCATTATAACCGAAGTTATCGTGCCCTAAAGAATCAACAAATTAGCATGCTTATCTCTGCTTACCCTAAGCAGAAAATGCTCATCTTTAAACTCAATCATAACATTGACCTGGTGAACGTCTACACCAAGTTTGAACATTCTAGCTTAATTAGAAGGAGAGTAATTGTGTTCCAAAGTCCCGACCCTTCAAATTGCTTCTATTTTTCATTTTCAATTCAAAATGGTGACCATCACGTGACCGAAATCAAAATTCTATTCGCGACATTTTTTAGGCCTTCCTACAAGGATTCAGAAAATATAACTTCCGAGTCTGTAAGTAAAATAGCAAAAAAGCCTTATTGATTTTTCACTTTTAAATATGGCGGCACTTCCGGTTCGATCGACAAACTCCATATTTTGTGTACAAATCAGTAATTACTTATCTAGTATCCAAAAAAAAAATCAGGTCATTCTGACCTATATTTCGATGATTTTTTTGAAAATTTTGATCCTTAATTTCGTCAAGGGGAGATAATTTAGAAAATTTCTAATTATATTTTTGAAGTCACATCGGTAAGATCTACTTAGATACTAAATTTCATGAAAATCGTAAAACTATTAAAGAAGTTGTCAAATTGGTCTAAACTTCCGGTTCGAAATCACAGCGACGAATTTTCGAAATTCGAAAATGTGAAACTGCAGATGAAAATGATTTTTTTCAAGGTATTCAAAGAAAAAAGAATTAGTAAAATCGGTCAAAAAATAACAAAGTTACGACTATGCATTGTCCATTTTGTCGTTCGTAAATTTCGGTGATTTCGGATTCGTAAAACGTTTTGAAAATATATTTAATCAAGGTTCGCACCCCATTTTTGGGGGGGTAGGTCAAAATTTCAGAAAGATCCTACGGATAGATTCTGAGAAATCCGATTTGCAGAAAACACACAAAAAAAAAAAATAATAATAATAATAATCTTAACAGAAACAATAAGCTTTCATATGTAATATGAAAGCTTAATAACTTTAACAGAAACAATAAGCTTTCATATGTAATACATATGAAAGCTTAATAATAATTTTAACAAAAACAATAGTGTTTCACACAAGCTACGCAGTGTGAAACCCTAATAACTAGACCTGCAAGCAGCACTGAACCGGCTTTCAGGAATCATACAGGAAGTTTATTATACCATAGTCGATCCATTGAGCTACCAATCTATACTTTAGTTGTTTTGCTTCATTGACACCCTCTATCATATGTAAAAGTAATATTTGCTGGCTAAAAGACCGGTCAAAATTGTAAATTATGGCAAAAGTATGTCACTTCCGGTGCCGAAAGAAATTTTTATAGATGAAAAATAAGTCGAAAATTCGCAACATACAAAATACAAACTTTTTTTTATAAATATCGGACAATAAATAATTAACCTATAACCCATAAACTGAAATTAAGAAGGTAAAAAACTGAAAAGTGACCCTCGGAAAATTGGTTATTATTCGACAAGGGAACATGCTAGAAGATTTTTCTTGATATCAATATGATGGTATTGATTCAGTCTTACTGCCCATTAGAGTCAGACGTTATAAAGTTAAACGAATAATAAATATAAATCCCTTCAAAAAAATGTTTCTTTTAAAGGCTAAAAAGACGTTTTTTGCAAAAATTACATTACTTCCGGTGATATTGAAAATTTTAACTTAGTTCATAGAAGTCATAAATAGCATAAGGCATGAAATGGTAAATAAATTGTAAAAATCGAATAATAATTGACAGTTTTACAGACCAAAAACCTTGAAAAGTGACTTATAGAAGATCGCCTATTTCTCTGTAACCGTACAAGTTAGAAACCATTTTGTGGTATCTGTATGGTCGTATGGCTTCATTTTATTCGTTGATGGGAATCAAAATCATAATTTTAAAAATATTATAAGGCAGACTCATTTGAATAAAATATTTGTTTTTTAGGTTAAAAATACAGTTTTTGCCCAAATGACGTCATTTCCGGTCACAGTGAAAATGTAAAATTGGCTTGACCTAGTCCAAATTGGCATTAGGCATCAAATGGAAAAAAAATATTGCAAATCGAATAATAATTAACTCTTTTATAGGCAAAATAACGTGAAAAGTGATGCATGCAAAATTGCATATTTCTCGGCAACTGCTCATATTACAAACTAATTTTCGCATACATTCTCTTCGTCTGGATTATTGCTACGAGTTTATGAAAATTACAAATAAATATTTCAAAATATGAAGACGCTGAATGAATTGTAAATAACTGAATTTTACACTTTATTTTACATTTTATTCGAAATTGCCCGAAAATGAAATTGAAATGAAAAAGTCTGAGCTAAGCATATTGTGCACCTTTGCAGGGTGCATCCTTTTAGTTATATCAGTTTTGAAAAAAATTAATATTTGCTTTCAAAAAGTGGTACCGAACTGTCAAAATTGTAGTTTTTGTTAATATTACGTCACTTCCGCTACCGACTGAAAAATTTCACCGTAACAAAAAAAAATACAATTGGGACCACGGAGCTTATGAACTTGGTTTTATACAAATCGAACAATAGATATTTTTTCTGGGTACGAAAAACTAAATTAGCCGATGGCGGCTAATGCAAATTACCGAGACAATTTTTTTTCTGATTTCTGCTCAAGTAGGATGATATTTTAACCTAGTGTAAAATATCGTCAAAAAATATTCATAAATAAAAAAAGTTTTCGTAAAAAAAATATTTTTTTTCAAAATATCGGACATTTTTTCGACTACATCCGGTTTTACGATTGTTGTCGTGATAGCTTTACGAAGTTCTTTGGATACTTACCTTTCTGTACCAGAAGTGTCAGAAACATCTATTGAGTAATTTTGGAAAAAAAGATAAAATAAAGAGCGTTTACAAAAATTTAACGATTTTTGAATTTTTTTCAAAGTTTGATGCTATTTTTGGACCACCTATATTATTTCAATGCTTTTCATTTTGGATTCACTATATAGACAATCGATAGGACTTTGAGTAGGAAAAGTTTGAGAAAAATCGTAGGCGTCGTTTTCGAGAAAAGGGCGTCTCAGAATGTTAAAAAATCGGAAAATACTAGATTTTTGGCATACAATAATTTATTTCCTTGCCATCGAAATCGTATTATTTACATACCATATGATGGTCCATTAATAGGCTATGCAATGACACTTTAGTTCTTTTGGTCCGCTATTACCTAAGGGAGAAATCAAGTTTTTCGCAAGTGCGACAATGTTTTTAACCTTTTTTTTTATTTTTTGAATACTTCTGGTATGGTTATTATTGTCGGAATAGTTTAAATAGCCGGTTTGGGTACTAAAATAGCCATAGGGCTCTGTATTGATATATTACATTTACTGATAAGATAAAATGCCACTGAGAAATCCTATGTCAAAAAGTGAGAAAAATGCAAAAAAATTAAAATATCGAAAATTAACTTTCAATAACTACATACATATTATACATCGTTAGAATCGTAATTAGGACAGCTGTCTGAATATACAACCTTTTTTCGAAAATCTCTTAAAATAAAAAAATTGTAGAGCATTTTCGAAAATTTCACGATTTTTCGACTTTTTTCGATTTTCAGTCCGTTATTTCACCTATTCCAGATATTTCAAAGTCGTAATGGAATGTTTCGTACACAAGACTACCACAAGGTCTCTTCATACAGAAAGTTTCATAAAAATCGCTGGAGTAGTTTTCGAGATACAGGCGTCCGAAAATGCTAAAAATCAGAAAATACTTGATTTTCAGCGTGCCATATTTTGCTGCCTGTTCATAGTATCCGTATGAATTTGGTATCATACGATAGTACAATCATAGTGCAGTCCAATGGTACCCTAATTTCTTTAATCCATTTATATCGGGCGGAGAAATCGCGTTTTCCCCCAAAATATCCATTTTTTTCATTTTTTTCAAAATATTGCACATTATTTCGACCACTTCCGGTTTAAGGATTTTTGTCGAAATTGCTTTATTCGTTGGTATTGGACTATAACTTCATGTTCCAGAAGTTTCAGAAACGTCAATTCTGCCATAAAACGAAACCCGAGCTCACAAAATGGGAAGAAAATAACTAGACCTGCAAGCAGCACTGAACCGGCTTTCAGGATTCAGACAGGAAGGTTCTTATACTATAACCGATCCATTGAGCTACCAATGTATACTTTAGTTGTTTTGCTTCAGTGACACCCTCTATCATATGTAAAAGTAATATTTGCTGCCGAAAAGACCGGTCAAAATTGTAAATTATGGCAAAATTACGTCACTTCCGGTGCCGAAAGAAATTTTTATAGGTGAAAAATACGTCGAAAATTCGCAACATACAAAATACAAACTTTGTTTTATACATATCGGGCAATAAATAATTAACCTATAGCCCATAAACTGAAATTAAGATGGTAAAAAACTTAAAAGTGACCATGTGAAAATTGGCTATTATTCGACAAGGGAACATGCTAAAAGCCTTTTCTTGATATCAATATGATGGTATTGATTCAATCTTACTGCCCATTAGAGTCAGACGTTATAAAGTTAAACGAATAATAAATATAAATCACTTCAAAAAAATATTTGTTTTGAAGGCTAAAAATACGTTTTTTGCAAAAATTACATTAGTTCCGGTGATATTGAAAATGTTAACTTAGTTCATAGAAGTCATAAATGGCATAAGGCATCAAATGGTAAAAAAAATTATAAAAATCGAATAATAATTGACACTTTTATTGACCAAAAACCTTGAAAAGTGACTTATAGGAGATCCCCTATTTTTCTGTAACCGTACAAGTTAGAAACCATTTTGTGGTATCTGCAGGGTCGTATGGCTTCATTCTATTCGTTGATGGGAATTGAATATCGTAATTTTAAAAATATTATAAGGCAGACTCATTTAAATAAAATATTTCTTTTTTAGGTTAAAAATGCAGTTTTTGCCTATATGACGTCATTTCCGGTCACAGTGAAAATGTAAAATTGGCTTGACCTACTCTAAATTGGCATTAGGCATCAAATGGAAAAGCGAATATTGCAAATCGAATAATAAATCACGTTTTTATAGGCAAAATAACGTGAAAAGTGATGCATGCAAAATTGCATATTTATCGGCAACTGCTCATATTACAAACTAATTTTAGCATACATTCTCTTCGTCTGGATTATTGAAAATTACAAATAAATATTTCAAAATATGAAGACGCTGAATGAATTGTAAACAACTGAATTTTACACTTTATTTTACATTTTATTCGAAATTGCCCGAAAATGAAATTGAAATTAAAAAATCTGAGCTAAGGATTTTGTGCACCTTTGCAGGGTCCATCCTTTTAGTTATATCAGTTTTGAAAAAAATTAATATTTGCTTTCAAAAAGTGGTACCGAACTGTCAAAATTGTAGTTTTTGTTAATATTACGTCACTTACGTTGCCGACAGAAAAATTTCACCGTAACAAAAAAAAAAAATTACAATTGGGACCACGGAGCAGGTGAACTTTGTTTTATACCAATCGAACAATAAATAATTTTTCTGGGTACGAAAAACTAAATTAGCCGATGGCGGCTAACGCAAATTACCGAGACAATTTTTTTTCTCATTTCTGCTCAAGTAGGATGATATTTTAACCCTGTGTAAAATATCATCAAAAAATATTCATAAATAAAAAAGCTTTTCGTAAAAAATATTTTTTTTTTTTCAAAATATCGGACTACTTCCGGTTTTACGATCGTTGTCGTGATAGCTTTACGAAGTTCTTTGGATACTTAACTTTCTATACCAGAAGTGTCAGAAACATCCATTGAGTAGTTTTGGAAAAAAAGATAAATTAAAGAGCGTTTACAAAAATTTAACGATTTTTCAACTTTTTTTCAAAGTTTGATGCCATTTTTGGACCACCTATATTATTTCAATGCTTTTCATTTTGGATTCACTATATAGACAACCGATAGGACTTTGAGTAAGAAAAGTTTCAGAAAAATCTGCGGCGGCGTTTTCGAGAAAAGGGCGTCTCAGAATGTTAAAAAATCGGAAAATACTTGATTTTTGGCATACAATCATTTATTTCCTTACCATCGAAATCGTATTATTTAGATACCATATGATGGTCCATTAATAGGACTATCCAACGACTTTTTAGTTCTTTTGGTCCGCTATTACCTAAGAGAGCAATCAAGTTTTTCGTAAGTGAGACAATGTTTTTAACCTTTTTTTTTTCATTTTTTGAATACTTCCGGTACGGTTATTATTGTCGGAATAGTTTTAATAGCCGGTTTGGGCACTAAAATAGCCACAAGGCTCTGTAATCATATATTACATTATCTGATCAGATAAAATGCCCCTGAGAAATCCTGTGTTCAAAAGTGCCAAAAATGAAAAAAAAATTAAAATATCGAAAATTAAATTTCAATAATTACATACATATTATACATCGTTAGAATCGTAATTAGGTCAGCTATCTGAATATACAACCTTTTTTAAAAAATCTCTTCAAATAAAAAAATAGTAGAGCATTTTCCAAAATTTCACGATTTTTCGACTTTTTTTCGATTTTCAGTCCGTTATTTCACCTATTCCAGATATTTCAAAGGCTTATTGGATGATTTCATGCAAATTAACTCCGAAAGGACTCTCGATAGAAAAAATTTAAAAAAAAGTTGCGGTTAAGTTTTCGAGATATAGGCGTCCAAAAACGCTCCAAATCAGAAAATACTTGATTTTCAGCGTGCCATATTTTGCTGCCTGATCATAATATCCGTATGAATTGGGTATCATAGGATAGTACAATCCTAGTGCAGTCCAATGGTACCATAATTTCTTTCATCCATTGATATCGGGCGGAGGAATCGCGTTTTTCCCCAAAATATCCATTTTTTGCATTTTTTTCAAAATATTGCACATTATTTCGACCACTTCCGGTTAAAGGATTCTTGTCGAAATTGCTTTATCAGTTGGTATTGGACTATAACTTCATGTTCCGTAAGTTTCAGAAACATCATTTTGGCTGTAAAACGACACCACAGCTCACAAAATGGGAAGAAAATTCGAAAAAAATCGAAAAATAAAGGGCGATAACTCTGAATGAAACTTATATTACTGGAATCGGATTGACGTCAGGTATCCAAAAATGTAGGTCAAATTTGCAAATTTTGAAAAATAACAAAAATTGTCTCGTAGGCGACGTGTTTTGAATTTTCGAACGATAGAAGTCAGCGACGAAGTTTCGAAATTGCGAAATGTGAGATTGCTATTGTCTTGGAAAAGTCTCAGGCTTTCCAAAAATGTGATTTGTTTGAATATAGGTAGAGAATTGACGACACCACGGCCGATTTTTTATTTTTTACCAACGTTCAAAATTCGACCACTTCCGGTCTGCGCAGAAGTTCAAAAATTGCTTTATTTAAGGACACATTGTTCGGACTCAATCTGGACCAACATATTGAATACCCAACACATAAGCTTGGTCATATCTTAGACTTAGTAATAACCCCAAACCCACAGCTCTCCCCAATTAACTTGAGGATTCATCCGCCGGTATTTTCTGATCACACTCCACTGACTTTTCAAGTAGACATGAAGAAACCAGCTGCTCCGAAAAAAACTGTAACTTTTAGGAAATTCAAGGATATAGATTTGGCATCTTTTAAGGAAGATATTATGAGAAGTACATTGTTTAAGACACCTTCAGATGATATACATGCTCTTGTAGAACAATACAATACAACACTAAGCGAGATTGTCGATAAACATGCTCCCTTAAAAACTAGAGTTGTTTTCATCCGACAGAATACCACATGGTTTACAGAAGAAATAAGAGAAACAAAACGTGAGCGCAGAAAGGCAGAAAGGCGATGGATGTCTAGAAAATTAACTGTCGATATGGATGTTCTGAGACATATTCGGAGGAAGATGAACAAACTTTGCCAGGAAGCTAAATCATCTTATTACACTGGGAAAATTTGTAAATGTGAACATAATGTAAAGAAAATGTTCCAAATCACAAACTCCTTGATGAATGTGAAACAGGAGTCACAACTCCCATGTCATGAAGACCCAAAGAAGCTTGCTAATAATTTTGTCGACTTCTTCTCTCAAAAGATCAAGAAGATAACAAATGAATTTCTTGACCCGTTGTTCGAACATATTTCTTATGCGAACGATATCAAAGAGCTACAGTCATTTGATCGAATTTGTAGTGAAGATCTACAGAAGATGATTCTTGATGGAAACTCAAAGAGCTGTTCGTTAGACCCATTACCTACTCAACTACTTAAAGAGTGTTTAGACTGTCTTTTGCCGGTGCTAACGAGATTAGTGAATCTTTCAATCTCCTCGTGCATCATGCCAGAGTCCTTGAAGTCTGCCAGAGTAACACCATTGTTGAAAAAAACTGGCTTGGATCAGGATGACCTAAAGAACTATAGGCCAGTCAGTAATCTTCCATATATATCAAAAATCATCGAACGGGTTATTGTGAAACAACTGGAGAGTCACATGAGAAATAATGGGTTGCTTGAGAGTCATCAGTCAGCATACCGGAAATTCCACAGTACGGAAACGGCCCTGGTTAAAATTGTAAATGATCTCCTTTGCTCTATGGATGATTCCAGATCCTCATTTTTAGTGATGTTAGATCAAAGCGCCGCCTTTGACACGATAAATCAGGATATCTTACTACACAGATTCGAAAATATGTATGGAATATGCGGTTCTGCTTTGAATTGGCTAAATTCTTACTTCAAAAATCGAACTCAAACTGTTTGTTTAGCAGGGATGTTGTCTCATCCACGGGAACTAATCACCGGGTTTCCACAGGGATCAGTACTGGGTCCATTTTCGTACCCTTCATACACATCCCCCCTCTTTTCTGTAGTTAAAGAATATGATATTAATATGCATATGTATGCGGACGACACACAGCTGTATGATTCATTCGGAAAAGGTAACTGTGCTGCTGTTCTGCATAATCTTGAAGACTGTTTGGAATCTGTTAGAGAATGGATGGTAACAAACCACTTAAAACTTAATGATGCCAAGACAGAGTTTATGGTGGTTGGAAATGCACGACAAAGACATCCAATGTCTATTAAAATTGGGTCCGCGATCGTAGCTGAAAAAACTTCCGCTCGGAATATTGGTGTCATATTGGACAATTCTCTAACTCTATCTGAACATATTAATAGTGTAACACATTCATGCTATCAACAACTACGTAAGATTGGTCAGATCCGAGCTTATCTGACTGAAGAGGCAACCTCGTCATTGGTGAGATGCCTAATACTGTCGAAGCTGGACTATGCTAATGCCTTGTTTTATGGTCTTCCCGATTATCTCCTAAACAAACTCCAAACTGTCCAAAACTGTGCAGCAAAGCTAGTTAAGAGAAAGAAGAAATATGACCATGTGACTCCAGTTCTGAGGGATCTGCATTGGTTGCCAGTTCAATATCGGATCATATTTAAAATTAATATGATGACATACAAGGCACTCCATAATCAAGCGCCAGACTATATCAAAGAGATGATCATAAAATACAACCCAAATCGAAATCTTCGATCAACTTCACATAATCTACTAACAGAAAAACGATCAAAACTGAAACGTAGTGGAGATCGAGCGTTTTCTGTATCCGCCCCGAAGTTATGGAATGTGCTGCCAGAAACCATTAGATTAAGCAAGACCATGGACATTTTTAAAACAAAATTAAAAACTCATTTATACAACCAAGCATATCAGTAATTAAATGTACATGTATATATGTATTATAATTTGACATGTCGGGCAATGTGATATCACGATTGTAAAGCGCTTAGAGCATCTTAGGACGATTAGGCGCTATATAAATGTCTTATTATTATTATTATTATTATTTATTGAGTAGCCACCACATGGTTTCCCGATAGAAAGATGAACCGCAGATCGGTATCTCTTTTCGATCATAGAGAAATAGGCTCCGGCGGTAAATAATAATAATAAAAAAAAAAATAATAATTTTAGTAATCTCAATAGGCTTTCAGACGAAAGTCTGAAAGCCTAACTAGATCTGCTAAGCAGATATTAAAGCTTTCATATTCACGGTCAGTTTCTGTCGCATCTCAAGAGTTATATAAAGAATCTTAAAAAGGAAAAAGAATTAATGAAATCCGCCAAAAACTCACCGAGTTATAACGAGAAACAATTCAACCGGTTCAAATTCTACCTTAATTAGAAACAGAGGTGTTATGTTCCAATGTGATGTGTCAAATTGCTTATTGCTCCTAAATCTACGCAGAAATTCTCAACATCAAACTTAGTCAAGGTAATGACATAATGAATCTATATTTGGAATTTTGTCACTCTCACTTCATTATAACCAAAGTTATCGTGCCCCAAAGAATCAACCAATCAGATTGCTTATCTCTGCTTACTGTAAGCAGACAATGCTCATCTTCGCACTCCTTTATGGCACTGACCTAATGAACGCCTTCACCAAGATTGAACATTCTGCCCCAATTAGAAGGAGAGTTATTTTGTTTCAAATTCTCGACCAATCAAATTGCTCATCGCTCTGCTTATCCAGGGCAGACAATGCTCATTGTCGAACGTATTCAAGATATTGATGTAATGAAACTATACACCAAGTTTCATCACTCTGACTGAAGTGAAAGTGTCCAAAATCATCAACCAATCTAATTGCTTATCTCTGCTTACCCTAAGCATAATATGCTCATCTACGAACTCCGCGTTTTTAATGTATGGGGATCATGGTGGCTCAGTGATAAGAGACACTGATTAACTAACCAGTAGGTCTTGGGCTCTCTCCCGGGGTTTGACCAGAAAGTCAATTGTACAGGCTTGACTGCCCTTGTTATCTGTACAGGACAGTAGGTCTGCCCGGTCTGACAGGGAATAGTGTCTAATTGTCAGGATGGGACGAAAAGCAATGTTCAGTGTGCACATTGGCGTGCACGTAAAAGATTCTTTGATAGAGTATATCGTGATACAGATGTTCGGGCAAAATCTACCTGTTTGTCTTCAATGGTCCAGTCGGTGTATAAAGTAGGACTTTTGCCCTACTCCGTATAAGATTTCAAATCTTTGAAGTTTTAAGATAAGCATACCCGGTCCCTGAAATCCTAAATGGGACTTGCTTTTTCGCCCTCTGTTCTGTACAGACTGGAATAATACAGTAAAACATTGTAACAATCTACAGAGAGTAAATTTAACTTGTTGACTAAATAATCTTCAATACTTCTAATTAGCGGTATGTAGTGACAAGGATCGTGACCCAGATGGGATATACTTGAACTTTCTAGACAAGAAACCTGATATCTAATTTGGTATAGCACTAATAAGTTTCATTACATACTAAATTTTTATATGATTGCTTATCGCACTTGGCATGCATACCCATAGGTCCATCTTTAAATTTAAAACTGGTAGAAATTACCGAGGGTTGAACATGGTATTGCATCGTCACTGTTGTATTATTGCTTATCGCCCTTGACATTGTATTAAAGGCAGTTTTATATTCATAGGGCCAGAACGGTAAATTATAAAAAGTGTAAATTATTACCCAGAGTTGAACATTACATGTGTTCAATTTACTAGTAAATTAATTGCAATAGCAAAAAACAATATACCAAACAAACTTGTAACAATTAGGCAAAACGACAAAATGTGGATGAATAATAGCATTAGGAGAATGAAAAAGAAGAAAAACAGATTACACAAGAGAGCAGTAAAACGAAATTTAGAAACTGATTGGCAAACCTTTCGCAAAATAAGAAATGACTATATAAACTTGATAAGGAAATGTAAAACAGAATATTTTGAGAAAATTGATGCAAAAATTAATGATACCGAAAATTTTGGAACAAGAAAATGGTGGAATCTAATAAACGCGTATACCAAGACACATGATGCATCTTCAAACGAGCCGCCTCCACTAATAGTTGAAAATGATACATTGTTTACGCTCACCGACAAAGCCAATGCCCTTAATAATTATTTCATACAGCAAACGGAACTACCAAGTACTAACAAATCTCTTCCACCCCTTAAAATGAATACTAATTGTATAGACAAGATTATACCAACACCTAGAGAAATTAAAGACGTAATTAACAGTCTAGATACAACTAAAGCCTCCGGACCGGACGGAGTAAGTTCGAAAATTTTAAAATTTATTGTAAATGAAATTAGTGATCCCCTGTGCCGTCTCTTCCGTTTTTCACTTGAAACACACACTGTCCCAAACTTATGGAAATTTGCAAATGTTATGGCTATCTTCAAAAAAGGACACCCAAATGAATGCAGCAATTACAGACCTATCTCTCTCCTTAGTATTATTATAAAAATATTTGAGAAAATAATATATAAACACGTCTTTAATTTCTTCAAGGACAACTCTATACTAACAACCCTGCAAAGTGGTTTCCTACCAGGTGATTCTACTATCTTTCAATTAATAGATCTAAATCACTATTTTTGTCAAGCCATCGATCGTAACAAATATACCAGAATCATCTTCTGTGACATAAGCAAGGCCTTTGACAGAGTCTGGCATGCTGTCACAAGCTGGATGCTGCTGGAGTCCGAGGGGGTTTATTATTATGGTTCAAGAATTATTTAGAAAATCGACACCAATGCGTCGTAATACATGGAACCTCCTCGAACTCCAGGGGCATCCCCGCTGGTGTCCCACAGGGTAGCGTTCTGGGGCCACTATTATTTTTATTATATATTAACGATATTGTTGATGATATACAATCAAACATTAGACTATTTGCAGATGACACTTCTCTTTATTTAAAAATAGACGACCCAGAGGCATGCGCAGTTACCCTAAACACAGATCTACAAAAAATCAATGCATGGGCGGAAGCGTGGCTAGTGACTTTTAATCCCCTAAAGACAGAAACCCTAACCCTCACAACTAAACGCAACATTGTGAAACCACCTCTATTAATGAAATCAATAAGAATAAAGGAAGTAACTGAACACAAACATCTTGGACTTATTTTTCAAACCAATTGTAAATGGAACAGTCACATTGATAGTATAATTAGTAAAGTGTCAAAATTAGTAAACTGTCTTCGCTCCTTTAAATATCGCCTAAACAGAAAATCGCTAAATACCCTATACTCTTCATTTATTCTGCCACACTTTGACTATGCCGATGTAATCTGGGACGGGTGCGCCGACTACTTATCTAATAATCTCGAATCTCTTCAGCTTGATGCACTACGCACTATATGTGGGGCAGTTGAAGGTACTAGTCACGCTTCCCTGTACGCGGAAACTGGGTTATTCCACTCAAAGAACGACGAAATCGGCACAAATTAAAATTACTACACAAAATTATAAACAACCTAACCCCACCCTATCTCAAGAATCTCATAAATCTGGAACCAACAAATACATATTCATTTCGAAACGAAGATAAAATCAAAGAATTTCGATGTCGTACTGAATTATTTTCTAAATCATTTATCCCATCCAGTATAAAGGAGTGGAATAAACTCAGTCCCCCAGTGAGAAATTCAAGAACTCTTAAAATATTTTCAGATCATCTCTCCAAAGCAGACATAAAAATTCCACCTTTTTACTATAACGGTCAGCGGAAAGTCCAAATAATCCATAGTAAATTCAGACTCCGATGTTCTGATCTACAGGGTCACAAGTACCTTAGACATGTTGCTGACAGTCCCGCATGCCTCTGTGGTCACTACTTTGAAGATCCTGATCACTACCTTTTGCAATGTTCTTTACATTCAAATGCACGAAAGGAAACCATAGACAAATTACAATATAACCATAAAAACATAAACTGTCTCTTGTTCGGATCCACAAACTACAGTATTGATGTAAACAACAATATTTTTAATCAAGTCCACAAGTTTATTGAGATGTCAAACAGATTTTAACAGATTTTAAAACTAGCTCATTAGCAGCTTCGTTTTATAGTATTAATTTTAATTAACGTGATGATTTAACCCATAATACATAATATGTTATACATTGCTATCTTTCCTATTATATATATATTATTGTATTTAGGTATGTGTTTGCCATTTTAACTCTGTATATACACCCATTTTGTTCCTTTGTTTTAATATTATGTATGTATATTATCTAGGGAGAGGGGTTTTACATAGGCCAAGCCTGTTCCCCAATCCCGTTCAGACATTCTGAATAAAATATTGTTTATAAAAAAAAAACATTACTTGTGATTTTGCCTGGTAACGCCAAAACTCGATCATGTACTAAATAATGGCGGCACAGTAAAATTTCTTGATTGTCAAGTTTTTGGTTATAAATAAACCCTCGCGATTTTTTTTTTAGTATGGAATCAAATCTACGGCTATTTCTGTAAAACACATGTTTTTTTTTTCTTTTTCAGGCTTTCGTCGCTTTCGCTGTCTGTTTGACAGTAGCTGCTTCCCAATACATCGATGCTAAAATCGGACACGGTTTCGGACATGGTGTTGGTGTCTTTGCAAACGGAATTGGTAAAGGATATGGAAGAGGACATGCCGGTGTTGGACATGGTCTTGTTGGTGTAGGAGCTATTGGCAACGGACTCAACCATGGTATTGGACATGGTATCCAAGGAAACCGACTCAGACACGGAATAGTAGCTGTTGGCAAAGTCGGTGTTATTGGTAACGGAATTGGTCATGGTATTGTTGGTAACGGTATCGGTAACGGTATTGGACACGGTATTGTTAGAAACGGAATTGGCCATGGTATCGTTGGTAACGGTATCGGACATGGTATCATTGGAAACGGAATCGGACACGGACTTATTGGACATGGAGAGGTTGGTAACGGCATTGGGCATGGCATCGTTGGTAACGGTATCGGACACGGTATTGTTGGAAACGGAATTGGTCATGGTATCGTTGGTAACGGTATCGGACATGGTATCATTGGAAACGGAATCGGACACGGACTTATTGGACATGGAAAGATTGGTAACGGCATTGGGCATGACATCGTTGGTAACGGTATCGGACACGGTATTGTTGGACACGGAATTGGTCATGGTATCGTTGGTAACGATACAACAACGGACTATACAAGTACAACCAATACAATAATAAAGGATACAATAGTTACAACGGCCCCTACAATTACAACAACGGTTACAACAATGGCCACAATAACAACGAATATGGGAAGGGATATAACAACTACAATAACAACGGATACGGTAACGGATACAACAACTACAACCGTTGTCCTTCTTACAATAACTATCAAGGTTGCGGTTACAACAAATATTAAGACAATACGGCTATTTGATAGCATAATATTACCATAGCTTTAATACTTATAAATACTAGTATATAGTTTCTATTGTTCATGCATAATGTATATACGTAAATCAGGGAGTTAAGATATATATAAATTTAATAAAATAATATACATATAAACTCTTGTTATTTATCCGTTTATAGCTTACTACTAGTCCGGTCTATAGCTTGATAACCTCAATGTGCATATATACGTCACATCCTGTCTTCATTACGTTTGGTCAAAGGTCACGAGATGTAAATAGGGATATCGCTTATCCTAACCCAAGACCTAACCTTAGCGCTTACCCTAACCCTAACCTACAATCTCGCCTGTCCAATCTCATGGGTTTATCCCGGGACCTGCGGTTTCCTCCCACTGTTAATATGCGCAAGCAGATTATTAAAATAAAATTAAACCATATGTTAGTCCCAAAATGACCTAGTTTGCGTCGAGTGGACGTTAAACCCCATTTCTCTCTCTCTCTCTCTCTCTCTCTCTCTCTCTCTCTCTATCCTCTCCGTGTCATGGTTATTCAGTGCATATAACTGTAATTTCGATATGTCAATTACTTCACGCAAACCTTAAAGTAATGTACGATTATTCCACCCTCGCATATTGTTTAGGGATTTTCCCACAAACAGGTCTCATCTTACCGCTCCTATGGAAGACAGCGAATAGAATGTAGCATACCTGGAATGCCGAATGATTCTTTGAAGAAACGAGTGAGTTACCATTACTGGAAAAAACGGTATTATGTCAATAGTACTGTTAGTTCAAAAGCGTTTTATAGCTGAGGCGCTGGAGGCGCCAGCCTCCCCGCGAAAAAAATCAAAGCAGTTGAAAAAATAAAACGGGAGAAAAATGCTAAAACCGATGCGAAAAATGAAAATGTGCCCTAGTTAGGGAGGGCTCTAAAGACAGACAAAAGGGTCCGACGAATGACAAAAGGGTCCCTAGTGCCAAGGGAAAGGGCCCCCGAGTCCAACTCAATCGTTTTCTATACACTGTTACTGTCGAATCCACTACTGAATGAGAATGCAGCCATTGCATTGGGGTGACAATCATCAATCAAGAACCTCCCCTCGCGACAGAGGGCCCTCAAAATAGTACAGCCTCCGCCATGATAAACCTTAAAACGCCCCTATGCTAGTTCTGTAACTGAAAGTCAAAATGGTGAAAGATGTTATTTTGTCAACATTTATCTACACTAACACAGACATTTTCAGATGAGGCGTGTAATAAAGTGGCTTAAATATATGAAAATCTTGAAAGAACTGATCGCAACCTATACCCTGCATTTGTTAGGTGTGTGGTTGCGAATGGGATATAGCGTCTTGTGACACCACCCCCACCCCATCACACACACATATACCACCCCGATTCTTCAATCCAAACTGATTAGAACCTGAATCACAATCGATCTAGTAGCAATCATACACAGTCGATATCAAAAATTGATTTCCAATCTCAAAGACGGCTTATCTCCCCTGAAACTGTTGAGTAATACGCGATTCCCAATTCACACAACTTTCATAGATTTAAGGAAATGGAATGAACTGAACAGAAATGGTTTTAACGACCTATCTTTTTGCGCCGACTGAATTAACTAAAGTTTGATCGGACAGCGTCGTTACGGTCTTTTCTTTCGAATTCCAAATGTTAAGTAGTCTTTTACGGGCATGTAGATATTGTTCCTAGCCGGGCCATTTAGGTTTCAAATTTCACAGTGTATTGATAGCCTTCTGGTTTCTGCTATGATTCGTTCATTGTTTCGCTGTTTTTTCTACTATGAACTCGTCTACTATTAATTCGTTCATTGTTCCACTCTTATTTCGGCTATTATTTCGTTAAACGTTTCATTGTTATTTCTGCTACGAATTCGTTAATTGTTTCATCGTTATTTCTGCTACGAATTCGTTAATTGTTGAAGTGTTATTACTGCTATAAATTCGTTGATCGTTTCATTGCTATTTATGGGAATCACGGTGGCTAAGTGGGCAAGGCGCTGGCTCGTTAGAATGGAGGTCGGGTGTTCGATCCTTGCATTGGCCGAGAAAGCTCATCTCGATTTTCCGGCGTGGTTTCCTCTTGTCAGTGATGCAGAAGGAGGGCCTGATAAGGACAGCTGCCTAGTCGTTCGGATGGGACGAAAAACCGAGGTCCCGTGTACACATTGGAGTGCACGTAAAAGATCCCTTGCCCGGGCAAAAATTCCCTCATAGCACACTGTGTGGCGTATGGCCGTCTTCCATTAGCCCAGGTCAGGTGCAGAAGAGTAGGACGTAAAACCCCATTTCATTTCTGCTATGAATTCGTTAAGTTTTGCACTGTTATTTCTGTTATGAGTTCGTTGATCGTTTCACTGTTATTTCTGCTGTGAACTCGATCAAGTTTGAACATTCTAGCTGACCTACAGCGAGAAACATTTCAACCGGGCCAAATTTTCTATTTTAACAGTTTAATTTGCACGGTACCTTTAGTTATCAACCGAATATTACAAAACTTTTAAAAATAAGCTCCCCCTGAACAGCTTAATCGTTCGCAATAAACGGGGTTGGACATCATATTCCATGTCACGTGCAACCTGGCGATCGAAACGACGCCCGTTGACTCAATGACAGACGTTACGATACAGCGCGCACATGCTAACCATTCAGCCATTCAGCCTCCCTGAATTCGGAAAATTGCTGACTTATAGCAAGAAACATTTGAACCGGGCGAAATTTTCTGTTTTAACAGTTTAATGTGCATGGTACTTTAATTACCAACCGATTATTACAAAACTTTTGAAAATAAGCTCCAACTGACCAGCGTAATCGTATGCAATAAAAGTTTGGCTTGAATTGAAAGTTCTGCACGGAGAAAGTTCATCCCGATTTCCCGACGTGGTTCCCCCTTGTCAGTGAGGCAGAACGGCTGTCTAGTTCGGATGGGACGAAAACCACAGTCCCGTGTACACATTGGAGTGCACGTAAAATATCCCTAAGCAGTTGGAATTCGATACTGTTGAATAAGCTCTATACGATGACTAAATGTGTAGATTGTAGTCACCCACACTGCATGTTTCGCTTAACAATGAAAGGGTGCCGTTTTCAATGTTCGATCCTTTTGTTCTTCTACTCCTGATATGTTGGACTGTTGATCGATGGTTTCATATAAAAGACTACCAATAAGACTCTTTGTAGAAGAAGTTCCCAACAAATATTATGTTGACTTTACGAGAAAGACCTCTAAACATACTCCAAGTTGTAAAAATACGACTTTTTGGATTTTCAATCTCCTTTTTTCGGCTATCCCTGATATTTAAAAAAAAATGATACAATGATTTCACACAACAGGCTAGCTATTAGACTCTCTATTGACAAAAGTTTCACCGCCCTCCCTTCATTATAACCGAAGTTATCGCGCCCTAAAGAATCAACAAATCAACATGCTTATCTCTGCTTACCCTCAGCAGAAAATGCTCATCTTTGAACTTCATCATAACATTGACCTAGTGAACGTCTACACCAAGTTAGAACATTCTAGCTTAATTAGAATGAGAGTTATTGTGCTCAAAAGTCTCGGCCTTTCAAATTGCTTCTATTTTTGATTTTCAATTCAAAATGGTGACTCCCGGTTGACCTAAATCAAAATTCTGTTCGCGACATTTTTTAGGCCTTCCTACAAGGATTCAGAAAATATAACCCCCGAGTCTGTAAGTAAAATAGCAAAAAAGCCTTATTGATTTTTCACGTTTCAAGATGGTGGCACTTCCGGTTCGATCGACAAACTCCATATTTTGTGTACGAATCAGTAATTCCTTGTCTAGTATCGAAAAAAAAAATTAGGTCATTCTGACCTATATTTCGACGATTTTTTTGAAAACTTTGATCCTTAATTTCACCAAGGGGAGATAATTTAGAAAATTTATAATTATATTTTTGAAGTCACATCGGTAGGATCTACTTATATACTAAATTGAATGAAAATCGCACAACTATTAAAGAAGTTGTCAAATTGGTCTAAACTTCCGGTTCGAAATCACAGCGACGAATTTTCGAAATTCGAAAATGTGAAACTGCTGATGAAAATGATTTTTTTCAAGGTATTCAAAGAAAAAAGATTTAGTAAAATCGGTCAAAAAACAATAAAGTTACGACTATGCATTGTCCATTTTGTCGTTCGTAAATTTCGGTGATTTCGGATTCGTAAAACGTTTTGAAAATATATTTAATCAACAGCTACCACCCATTTTTGGGGGGGTAGGTAAAAGTTTCATAAAGATACTGTGGTTAGATTCTGAGAAATCCGATTTGTGGATAAAACACAAAAAAAAAAATAACAACTAGATCTGCTACTGTCCCATGCAGATATGAAAGCTTTCATATTCATCGTCACGTGTCATTGATTGTATCAAGTATCCTAAGTAAAAGGATAAGAAGAAAAAATTATTAAAATTGGTCAAAAACTCGCGAAGTTACAAGTCTAAATATAGTATGAAACATTGCACCCAGGCATAACAATAATCTGAAAACTAAAGGGAAATAACTGAAACTTGTATTACTGTAATGAGACGGATGAGAAAATGAAATGAAAATGGCGGGAAAAAAAATTAAAAATGGCAGGTTGGACAGGCGACCTTACTCCTTGTCACGTACAACCGGGCATTCGAAAACACGCTAGTTAACTCAATGACAGGCGCGCGTGCTAACCATTCAGGCACCCAACCCCCCTTTGAAATCAGACACGTGCAATATGTCATATAAGAAGAATAAGAAGTCGCTCACAACAAAATGGTAAATTAATGAGTTTAGGCCAAAAGGTTGAGCTACTGTTTTAGAGTACTTAATAGTTTTAAAGAAACACGTTAAGGGTTGTTCATAGTTAAATGAAAGTTTAATTTTAAATAAGACCAATAAAATTAGGATTTAATAATGCCAGACTAATATTTTCAATATGTTTGGTTATAAGTAGGAAATCGTGACGACTTCTTAAGCATGTTTTAAACAAAGGATCATGTTTGTTTAAACAAGAATGGCACTCTGCAATAAAAAAACTGGCCAAAGCAAGATTTCTAATTAAATAATTGCCAGAACCAGAAAAATATTTATCCACTATAATAAATAAGCAACATAGAGAAAATGAAATGAAATTGAATGGGGTTTAACGTCCGACTGTTCTGCTCCTAAAATGGGCTAATGAAGACGGGCATATGCCATAAAGTGTGCAATGAGGGAAATTTTACCCGGGCAGCGGCGGTTACGGCCTACGAGGTTGGACAGGCGACCATACTCCTTGTCACGTACAACCAAGAAATCGAAACAACGCCAGTTGACTCAATGACAGACGTTATGATACAGAGCGCACGTGCTAACCATTCAGCCACGCAACCTCCCTAAAATCGGCAAATTGCTGACCTACAGCGAGAAACATTTCAACCGGGCCAAATTTTCTATTGTAACAGTTTAATTTGCACGGTACCTTTAGTTATCAACCGAATATTACAAAACTTTTAAAAATAAGCTCCCCCTGACCAGCTTAAGCGTTCGCAATAAACGTTTGCCCCTTAAAATCGGCAAATTGCTGACTTTAAAGTGAGAAACATTACAACCGGGCGAAATTTTCTGTTTTATCACTTTTACAGTACCTTTGATTACCAACCGATTATTACAAAACTTTAAAAATAAAAGAGAAAGAGAGAAATGCGGCCTAATGTCCATTCGACACAAACTAGGTCATTTCGGGACTAACATATGTTTTTTAATTTTATTTAAAAACTCCCTTTGCGCCCTTGGGAGGAAACCGAAGGACACGGAGAAAACCCACGAGGTTGGACATCATACTTCATGTCACGTCCAACCTGGAGATCGAAACGACGCCCATTGACTCAATGACAGACGTTACGATACAGTGCGCACATGCTAACCATTCAGCCATTCAGCCTCCCTGAATTCGGAAAATTGATGACTTATAGCAAGAAACATTTCAACCGGGCGAAATTTTCTGTTTTAACAGTTTAATGTGCACGGTACTTTAATTACCAACCGATTATTACAAAACTTTTGAAAATGAGCTCCAACTGACCAGCTTAATCGTATGCAATAAACGTTTTGCCTGAATTGAAAGTTCTGCACAGAGAAAGTTCATCTCGATTTCCCGGCGTGGTTCCCTTGTCAGTAAGGCAGAACGGAGGGCCTGACAAGCACAGCTGTCTAGTCCTTCGGATGGGACGAAAAACCAAGGTCCCGTGTACACACTGGAGTGCACGTAAAATATCCCTAAGCAGTTGGAATTCGATACTGTTGAATAAGCTCTATACGATGACTAAATGCGTAGATTGTAGTCACCCACACTTCATGTTTCGCTCAACAATTAAAGGGTGCCGTTTTCAATGTTCGATCCTTTTGTTCTTCTACTCCTGATATGTTGGACTGTTGATCGATGGTTTCATATAAAAGACTACCAATAAGACTCTTTGTAGAAGAAGTTCCCAAAAAATAGTATGTTGACTTTACGAGAAAGACCTCTAAACATGCTCCAAATTGTAAAAATACGACTTTTTGGATTTTCAATCTCTTTTTTTCGGCTATCCCTGATATTTAAAAAAAATGATACAATCATTTCACACAACAGGCTACCTATTAGACTCTCTATTGACAAAAGTTTCACCGCCCTCCCTTCATTATAACCGAAGTTATCGTGCCCTAAAGAATCAACAAATCAGCATGCTTATCTCTGCTTATCCTCAGCAGAAAATGCTCATCTTTGAAGTCAATCATAACATTGACCTAGTAAATGTCTACACCAAGTTTGAACATTCTAGCTTAATTAGAAGGACAGTCATTGTGTTCCGAATTCCGGGCCTTTCAAATTTTTTCTATTTTTCATTTTCAATTCAAAATTGTGACCATCACATGACCGAAATCAAAATTCTGATCCGATAGATTTTTAGGCATTCCTTCAAGGATTCCGAAAATATAACTCCCGAGTCTGTAAGTAAAATAGCAAAAAAGCCTTTTTGAGTTTTCACGTTTAAAGATGGTGGCACTTCCGGTTCGATCGACAAACTCCATATTTTGTGTACGAATCAGTAATTCCTTGTCTAGTATCGAAAAAAAAAAATAGGTCATTCTGACCTATATTTCGACGATTTTTTTGAAAACTTTGATCCTTAATTTCACCAAGGGGAGATAATTTAGAAAATTTCTAGTTATATTTTTGAAGTCACATCGGTAAGATCTACTTGTATACTAAATTTCATGAAAATCGTACAACTATTAAAGAAGTTGTCAAATTGGTCTAAACTTCCGGTTCGAAATCACAGCGACGAATTTTCGAAATTCGAAAATGTGAAACTGCAGATGAAAATGATTTTTTTCAAGGTATTCAAAGAAAAAAGAATTAGTAAAATCGGTCAAAAAATAACTAAGTTACGACTATGCATTGTCAGTTTTTTCGTTCGTAAAATTCGGTGATTTCGGATTCGTAAAACGTTTTGAAAATATATTTAAACAACGTTCGCACCCCATTTTTGGGGGGGTAGGTCAAAGTTTTAGAAAGATCCCATGGTTAGATTCTGAGAAATCCGATTTGCAGAAAATACACAAAAAAAAAATAATAACTAGATCTGCTACTGTCTCATGCAGATATGAAAGCTTTCATATCCATCGTCACGTGTCATTGATTGTATCAAGTATCCTAAATAAAAGGATAAGAAGAAAAAATTATCAAAATTGGTCAAAAACTCGCGAAGTTACAAGTCTAAATATAGTATGAAACATTGCACCCAGGCATAACAATAATCTGAAAACTAAAGGGAAATAACTGAAACTTGTATTACTGTAATGAGACGGATGAGAAAATGAAATGAAAATGGCGGGAAAAAAAAATTAAAAATGGCAGGTTGGACAGGCGACCTTACCTCACGTACAACCGGGCATTCGAAAACACGCTAGTTAACTCAATGACAGGCGCGCGTGCTAACCATTCAGCCACCCAACCCCCCTTTGAAATCAGACACGTGCAATATGTCATATAGGAAGAATAAGAAGTCGCTCACAAGAAAATGGTAAATTAATGAGTTTAGGTCAAAAGGTTGAGCTACTGTTTTAGAGTATTTAATAGTTAAGGGTTGTTCATAGTTAAATGAAAGTTTAATTTTAAATAAGACCAATAAAATTAGGATTTAATAATGCCAGACTAATATTTCCAATATGTTTGGTTATAAGTAGGAAATCGTGACGACTTCTTAAGCATGTTTTAAACAAAGGATCATAGACGGAATTATACAAGAATGGCACTCTGCAATAAAAAAAAGCTGGCCAAAGTAAGATTTCTATGCAGAAATTAAATAATTGCTAGAACCAGAAAAATATTTATCCACTATAATAAATAAGCAACATAGACAAAATGAAATGAAATTGAATGGGGTTTAACGTCCTACTGTTCTGCTCCTAAAATGGGCTAATGAAGACGGGCATACGCCATAAAGTGTGCAATGAGGGAAATTTTACCCGGGCAGCGGCGTTACAGCCTACGAGGTTGGACAGGCGACCATACTCCTTGTCACGTACAACCAAGAAATCGAAACAACGCCAGTTGACTCAATGACAGACGTTATGATACAGAGCGCACGTGCTAACCATTCAGCCACGCAACCTCCCCAAAATCGGCAAATTGCTGACCCACAGCGAGAAACATTTCAACCGGGCCAAATTTTCTATTTTTTAACAGTTTAATTTGCACGGTACCTTTAGTTATCAACCGTATATTACAAAACTTTTAAAAATAAGCCCCCCCCCTGACCAGCTTAATCGTTCGCAATAAACGTTTGCCCCTTAAAATCGACAAATTGCTGAATTTAAAGTGAGAAACATTACAACCGGGCCAAATTTTCTGTTTTATCACTTTAACAGTACCTTTGATTACCAACCGATTATTACAAAACTTTAAAAAGAGAAAGAGAGAAATGCGGTCTAGCGTCCATTCGACACAAACTAGGTCATTTCGGGACTAACATATGTTTTTTAATTTTATTTAAAAACTCCCCTTGCACGTACTGGTCTTTAGCCGTTGGGAGGAAACGGAAGAACACGGAGAAAACCCACGAGGTTGGACATCATACACCATGTCACGTGCAACCTGGAGATCGAAACGACGCCCGTTGACTCAATGACAAAAGTTACGATACAGCGAGCACATGCTAACCATTCAGCCATCCAGCCTCCCGGAATTCGGAAAATTGCTGACTTATAGCAAGAAACATTTCAACCGGGCGAAATTTTCTGTTTTAACAGTTTAATGTGCACGGTACTTTAATTACCAACCGATTATTACAAAACTTTTGAAAATAAGCTCCAACTGACCAGCTTAATCGTATGCAATAAACGTTTTGCCTGAATTGAAAGTTCTGCACAGAGAAAGTTCATCTCGATTTCCCGGCGTGGTTCCCTTGTCAGTAAGGCAGAACGGAGGGCCTGACAAGCACAGCTGTCTAGTCCTTCGGATGGGACGAAAAACCAAGGTCCCGTGTACACATTGGAGTGCACGTAAAATATCCCTAAGCAGTTGGAATTCGATACTGTTGAATAAGCTCTATACGATGACTAAATGCGTAGATTGTAGTCACCCACACTTCATGTTTCGCTCAACAATGAAAGGGTGCCGTTTTCAATGTTCGATCCTTTTGTTCTTCTACTCCTGATATGTTGGACTGTTGATCGATGGTTTCATATAAAAGACTACCAATAAGACTCTTTGTAGAAGAAGTTCCCAAAAAATAGTATGTTGACTTTACGAGAAAGACCTCTAAACATGCTCCAAATTGTAAAAATACGACTTTTTGGATTTTCAATCTCTTTTTTTCGGCTATCCCTGATATTTAAAAAAAATGATACAATCATTTCACAAAACAGGCTACCTATTAGACTCTCTATTGACAAAAGTTTCACCGCCCTCCCTTCATTATAACCGAAGTTATCGTGCCCTAAAGAATCAACAAATCAGCATGCTTATCTCTGCTTACCCTTAGCAGAAAATGCTCATCTTTGAACTCCATCATAACATTGACCTAGTGAACGTCTAAACCAAATTTGAACATTCTAGCTTAATTAGAATGAGAGTTATTGTGTTCCGAAGTCCGGGCCTTTCAAATTGCTTCTATTTTTCATTTTCAATTCAAAATTGTGACCATCACATGACCGAAATCAAAATTCTGATCCGATAGATTTTTAGGCATTCCTTCAAGGATTCCGAAAATATAACTCCCGAGTCTCTAAGTAAAATAGCAAAAAAGCCTTTTTGATTTTTCACGTTCAAAGATGGTGGCACTTCCGGTTCGATCGACAAACTCCATATTTTGTGTACGAATCAGTAATTCCTTGTCTAGTATCGAAAAAAAAAATTAGGTCATTCTGACCTATATTTCGACCATTTTTTTGAAAACTTTGATCCTTAATTTCACCAAGGGGAGATAATTTAGAAAATTTCTAATTATATTTTTGAAGTCACGTCGGTAAGATCTACTTGTATACTAAATTTCATGAAAATCGTACAACTATTAAAGAAGTTGTCAAATTGGTCTAAACTTCCGGTTCGAAATCACAGCGACGAATTTTCGAAATTCGAAAATGTGAAACTGCAGATGAAAATTATTTTTTTCAAGGTATTCAAAGAAAAAAGAATTAGTAAAATCGGTCAAAAAATAACAAAGTTACGACTATGCATTGTCAGTTTTTTCGTTCGTAAAATTCGGTGATTTCGGATTCGTAAAACGTTTTGAAAATATATTTAAACAACGTTCGCACCCCATTTTTGGGGGGGTAGGTCAAAGTTTTAGAAAGATCCCATGGTTAGATTCTGAGAAATCCGATTTGCAGAAAATACACAAAAAAAAAATAATAATAATCTTAACAGAAACAATAAGCTTTCATATGTAATATGAAAGCTTAATAATCTTAACAGAAACAATAAGCGTTCATATGTAATATGAAAGCTTAATAATAATCTTAACAGAAACAATAAGCTTTCATATGTAATATGAAAGCTTAATGATAATTTTAGTAATCTCAATAGGCTAATAATTTTAACAAAAACAATAGTGTTTCACACAAGCTACGCAGTGTGAAACCCTAATAAAATAAAACACTGCCCAGTGCACATCGGATAAAAATTAGTTTTACTTGAATGACCCGTTCCACATCCTAGACCGGTTTTGTAACAATGACGCCTCTATACCTAATTTTATTAGTTCACTGTTGAACGTGAACAATAAAGCTAATTTCTCACAAAAGAATTTAGAAATGTTTTATATATAGTCGACATCGAGAGATAGGGATCGGCTGTCATTTATAAGCTACGAGTAAATAGATGACGGCGTATACAACGGATATTAACCAAAATAGTCATCATAATATATATCATATGTCATAAGAACACAAACTTTGTCGCCTGAAGGCCAGGGAAATTTCGGGGAAACCCCAGCGATGGTTGGCGTGACGCACCAAATATAGACCATGACAAATAATGTTTTAACAGTATATGTATACTGAATGGCGGGTTTAGGTATATAAACGTATTAGCTTTGAACACCTGAGGACTGCAAGGTGTATCTCTTATAGGTTCGTCTTTTTAGTTACCTAGATTCCATATCTCGGCTTGTTTTGTTTTTGTGGCATTTGTATCTTCTGTTTTGCCGGCAGAGTGGTGGGGTGGCAGCTTGTCTACAAATACAGATAAAAATGTAATCCGTTTAAACCAAAAGAAAACTTATTTTATTTTAAACAAACAGTATCGGTATGTTAATTAGAATCCATGTGACCGTAAGCATTCTGTTTAACATTTGGCATAGTTTAGGTTAGCGTAGCGATATATTATTTTTTTTTAAAAAAAAACAATATCGGTATGTCAATTAGAATCCATGTGTCCGTAAACATCGTATTTAATGGATTGTCTTAACATTTGCCACAGCTTATTTTTAGCGATTTATTATATACAAAATGTGGACCGCCTCATTTGACCCTGTTTAATTAATATTTGCGGAAGTTATATGTTTATAGCGTCATCTTAATCAATAAATTTAAACGATAACTTACATTTCGATGTCAAACAGTTAAATAACTGATATTTTGTCAATATTTAAATTGTCAAAAAACACTCTAATGCTGGAGTGATCTTTAGAAAATTGTGAACAGATAGTTGCTAGTCCGATCGGCATCACCCGTGTAGATCTTGGTCACTCATAAATGCATGGGCATTGTATTATCATTATGATTAAAATAATCATAGATATTTTTATGGTAAAATATTGCATAACTGCCATTTCTTATTAATTTATTTATTTCTAAATATTGATCCAAACTAGGGTATATTAGTAAGCGTACATATATAATTGTCTGTAAAAGTTTCATCTTCGAATATAGACATCAGGTGCTCTATAAATTCGATATTATTATTACCTACCTAGGTAAAAAGTTTACATGTTACCTAGTGCGAGGGGGGGGGGCTTCGGGCATTTTTTTTTCATTATAAATAAAAAAAACGAAGTTAAATCACTGCGTTGGTAATACTACATTTCATCTTTGCCATTAACGTAACTCCCAATATAGTTTCGTGTCAAGCGACGGGTGCATGATATGCTTACAGTGTACTTATAATATTTAAATACCAGATACCACTTCTAACTTTTCTTTGAAACTTTAGTGGCTAGCTACGCTGCTGACAACCCTTTCTAAAATGAAGTTCCAAACTATCGATTCATTAAAGATACATTATGGGAGATTCAATAAAGAGTTGGCAGTTTTCATTATAATAGTTAAAAACTAGACAATGTAAAGGTAATTTGCTGGCAATTTCATTCAAATTGATCCACTGTGAACCGAGATTTAAACGATTGAAATTTCCGCCCAGTGTCGTTAAAAAAATATGAAATGAAATGGGGTTTAACGTCTTACTGTTCAGCCCCTAACCTGGGGCTAACGAAGACGAGCATTCACCATACAGTGTGCTACTACATACTCTTATATCGAATTCCAACAGCCAAGGGATCTTTTACGAACACGCCAGTGTGTGTATACGAGACCTCGGTTTTTCGTCCCATCCGAACGACTAGACAGCTGTCCTGGTCAGACCCTCCGTCCTGCATCACTGACAAGGGGAAGCCACGCCGGCAGTACGATAAAAGCATAGTCTCTATTTTTATTTTTTTATTTAATAGTCAATGAGCGTTAAGCAGCATATTCAGGCGCTCAGACTTGAAAATTTTTTATGCGATTTTATTGGCGATTTTGACCTGTAATTTTGGAAATTATCAAACCTAGACCCCTCCCTTGCAAAAAATCCTGGATCCGCGCCTGCATATTAGGATTGTAATAGGAGAGAGAGAATGGGGTTAACGTCCACTCGACACAACTAGGTCATTTCGGGACTAACATAATTTTATTTCAATAATTCGCTTGCGCGTAGGGGTCTTTAGCAGTGGGAGGAAACCGGAGTGTCCGGAGGAAACCCACGAGGTTGAAAAGGCGCCCCAATATCCATGCCTCATACGCTCACACCATGGATCGAAACCATAGCCGCAAGCCAGAGGTGACCGGCCAGCTAGAGGTCGAAGCGCGGCACTCTAGACCACTAGGCCATCCCAACCCGCACATTTCTCTCTTGCATAATACATTTTTAAGGAATATGCTGTGCCAATCTTAAACTTGCGGCGTTTGCTTAATATGCTTTTAGGGCAGTTTGATAGGCCTATTACTTAGCGCGTGGTTCACATTTAATCGCGTCTCTGACTGGAAGAATATCGACATATATATTTAAATCAAAATAAATAAAGTGAAACCTATGATGGCCTAAATCGAAGGAGTAAAATGATCTACGTGTGGCCGTGGGTGTGGAAAAGGTGAATCCAACTAGTTCCGTTTTCTCACCATTTATCACACATTCTCCATCACCATTCTCCAAGTGCCGACAGCTACAGAACCCAACCCCTGTATTTAACAAGCTTTCTGTATTATTAATTGTAAACATATTATGCTCGTCTTTGATTACAGATATTTATGAGAGCAAGAACCATGACTGAACTTCCTGAATTCAAAAGAGAAGTTGCCACAGAAGCTGACATGGAGGGCGAGGCGAACTGCGAAAAGAATCCCGGCCATAATGGTTTTATCCCATTTCAAGACTTCTCCATGGACCACCTACCATTGGTATGGCAAGAGGGGAGGGTGTATGAATATATCAGAAGTTTTGGTGAAAGGGTTGTTCGTTTGGTTGTTAAGTGTGATAATGGTTCTTTTAGGTATGGATCTGGTGTTGTCGAAAAATGGGAAGATAAATATGTCATAGCAACAAATAATCACGTCATCGAAAATGACAGCCAGGCTAAACGATGTCTTATTGAATTCAACTTCAATAGTGACGACAGATCAGACGTAATAGTCTGTGAAGGTACAGGCCTACTGGAGACATCTAAAACGCTGGATAAAACTTTAATTACATTTCTACACATACCCAAAAAGATTCAAGAAATCTACATGGTGGATGAAAGTTTGTTTATTCCGGAAGTAGTAACTATGGATAACGATGGACAAACCTACAGCTACCAGTCTTTAACCATGCCATACACAGTTAATGGTTTACCAATCCTTGCAATGCCCCTCAGATTTGACTTGAATAAAATGAAAGAAACGTCGATAGAATTCTACGACGGAACCGTGAGTAAAATGGCGAGCGAGATAATTAAATTTGAACCTGTTCCAAGTGAAATTGAACCAAGAAATCCGAATGTAAAAGACATTCATCCGAATATCTCAGTTAGGGACATCAACGGTCAAGTGAAGACCATGACTGGTAACATAGAGTATATTGAAGGAGAAGTTTTTATAAAACTACCTGAAGCTTTTACTGATGAAGAAGCTCAACAATGCACAGTTACTTTTCCTAATGGTAGTGTTAGTAAAGGTACCGGTGTGCACTTTTTACCCACAACTCTAGCCACTGCAAACTTGCAAGGTCTGGATATAAATATCGGAAAACTTCTGACCCTGGGTATTCCAGAAATAAAGAGATTTGCAAATAATCCATTCTGGAATCTACATTTTAAACCGACTCCCCCGGGTCTTGAAAATCAGTTGAGTATTCAAGGTACGTATAATACCGAGGAGCGGCGACAAATTAATACAGCAATCGCCATTGGACATCCTCATGGTGGAAAGAAAATGGTCACCATTGGCAGAGATTTAGCGTTCAGTCTGGAACCAACCGCAACAGAGTTGCGATGCAGTATCGCCTATTCATGTCAAACCTGCCCTGGATCCAGCGGTTCACCAATCCTATATTTACGAAGCTGGAGATGGTACGTGCATTGTCTTGGACTTCGGGCAAACGAATTTCAAGAAGAGGTTGTTGAGACTGGAAATATTAATAAAGCTTGGTGGTGGAAGCAGTACATTTCAGACATTGTTGTAGAAGAGCACATGTAAATCATTGCTATAAATTCCATTGAATCGACGTTATCTATGTACATACAATACTCATTAGTTTCGGTTTACACCTTCTCAATCTTACTAAGCAAGAAAGGTAATACAATACTTATATGACTATTAGATTAAAACCACGAGTGCCTCTATATTATAATATATTTTAAATTTCATTGTATGTGTTATTTTGTGAGATCAAAATCTGTCTTTGTTGACAATTTTACATCTACTGATCAAGTCAGTGTTTATATTTTCAAACTTTCTATTACCAAAAATAAAATTAGCAGCCCCAGTCTTTTTCTAATTAATAATGTGCATAATCTTGGTTTACACTTTGATACGAATTTAAATATGAACATTCACAAAGCATTATGTAAATCAACACATTTGTAACAGTGTGACGAATTATATATGTTATTGACACTGCTACATCACGCCTTGACCACAGCAATTATTTTCGAAACAATCTTCCATCCTAATAAAAATTATTACCCGAACCAAAACTTAAAAATCATGTCACTCCCGTACTTTCTGGACACTCTGATGACACACAAGTTTGTCTTAAATCTCCACTTCACCTTTACACCACAACCCTCCGATCCCAGAATAACAACCTTCTTACTCCTTCATATGTCAATATATCATCGGCAAGCTCCCCTTTCCCTTTGCTGCTCCCTCTACATGTTAACGAGTTTAAGCGATTCAACTGTTGTTTATAAACGTAGATTAAAGAACCATCCTTTTCAAGGGGCTTGATATTATAATACCACGAATTTAGTATTTTTTTATAGACGTTTCATTATACTTTATATATTTATTTTACGTATTTAGTCCGGTAGTTATATTACATTTTATGTTTATTTTTTTATGTTCTATTAACTGGATTACTGGTAATAGATAATTAAACAGCGCATGAAACAGCCCAGGTGAATACTTGATTGTCATAATTATGTTTCGTTAGCTGTGAGAAGGAAACCTATCATGAATCATTCTCGTGTTGCGGTTATGTTGAAAACTTATCGACACAATAAACATCTATAAGCTCTACACGCAAGAAAATTATATTCGTGAATTTCAAACGCTGGTAAATGCTATCAATAATGCATTTGAAGTCAAACTAAAGACCTGTAATAGGCAGGTTAGCTCTTGGTGCATCTTTAAGTATCTTTGCTAGGGTATAATCAAATGTATGTAGGGTACAATTAATATTTATTATAGTTGTCTTAAAGAAATACTTGACTTTCGCCATATTGAGATTAATTTGTATATTACTAGTATAAAGAGATTGGGCAATTATGAAAGCTAATCTACAAAGTATAATTATTTACCTACTTTGCTCACTGTAGCTTATCTTAAAATATATACTCATAATGCAAAGGTTTTAAGGTTATCATGATTTTAATCAATATTTATACTGTATAAACAATTTTGTATATGCATACCGTCTGTTGTTATAATTGATGTTTCAGCGTGAAGTACCTGTTTTAAATATTATCACATATAGAATAAAATGGTAAGCCAGGGTAAAAATGGGTTACCTTTATTGATGTATTTTGAAGTGTTTTGCCTGTGGAACCGCAGTAAAACGTTCGTAAAATTTTGCAGCGTGATCTCTCTTTATAAACTGTGTTAAGACGAGGCACAAAGGCCTTTGAAGATTTTCCGTTCATCTAAGCCAACCACTTGTTCATCAGATCCCATTCCCACATCTCTTGCACACGTGCGTCTTCCTACAATAACTTTGATGATTAATAGCAGTTATTTTGAATTATCCCCTCAGATTCTGATAATCTTTCGAACGGAGTTCCCCAAGATTTTGTGCCGGTGCCAGTGCTATTTGTACTTTTCACTAGGATTCATTTTTAGAATCACATTAAGTACAGAAGATATCAAATCATGGATGACCAATAATATCAATGAAGACAAAACAGAGGTCATGGTGCCAAACAACAGCCTTCTAAATAAATCAGCATCTACCCACCATATCGCTGACTCTCAAATAAATATTGTTAACGGGGTTAAAGATCTTGGTGTCCTTCTTGATTCTGAGCTCAGTACGGAGAACCATGTCAATCAGTTGTGTAAAGTCTGCTACTGTCGTCTCCGACAAATGGGACATCGTATTACAAAGAATGCTATGCAAACTTTCGACGGAACATTAGTTTCCTCACGACTCGACTTTTGTAACAATCTACTCTGTAGTATAAATCAAAGCCTGATAAACAAACTACAAATTGTAAACAAAAACACTGCAGCCAGGTTCGTCTACAAATCTGACAAAAACTGGAAAGCAATAACCCACAAAGTCCATTTCAAACTCATGTGTAGCCCATGTTTAAATGGAACAGTGCCAAAATATCTTGGTTCAATGCTATCTGAATACACCCCCTCCCCCCTTCAAGGTTCCGAAATGATCACATTTCCCACATTGTACCAAAACAATGGAACTCCTTTCTCTAGTGTGATGGGAATAGGGCTGGATTTAGCTTGTGGGATGCCCGGGACACAGTAGTGGGAGAGGTCGGGGTATGGTTTCGTCAACAATATCTTGTCGACTATTATCATCTATGCCCTATCCATCACATCAACTATTTCCTGTCGAACACACACGCATCAGAAATTGATAACAACTGTTTACGATGGAAATGGAATTCCTCGTTTATTTTTTTCACTATTCAGTAACTGCTAACTGTAGAATTGCATAGCTGCGGCTGCCACTTTATGGTGCCCTGAAAAAGTAGGCTATTTTCGGAGAAAAGATATCAACTTTCGTTTATAATAACAATAATATCTTTATCCAACTACTTTGTGGCCAAAAGTCATGGGGGGGGGGGTGCGCGCTGTATCATAAGGTATGTCATTGAGTCAACTAGCACGGTTTCTCGGCTGTATGTGACAAGGAGTTGGGTCGCCTGTCCAACCTCGTGGGGTTTCTCTGGGTCTTCCAGTTTCCTCTCATTGCTTAAGACCCACACGCGCAAACAAATTATTGAAATAAAATTGAACCAAATGTTAGTCCCGAAATAACCTAGTTTGTGTCAAATATTAAATGTGATATGGGTCATTCTCATATGACCACATTTAGACCTTGGAAAATTCAAAAATATAACGCGTCTAAATGAATAATTTCTTTATTCTATGCAATGCTCAGCACATTGAGAAATGCAGTTATGATGATTTGCACACAGTCAGCAAATAAGATATTTTGATAATAGGGGTTTTGATTTATCAACTTGGAAAAAATGTCAGTGCTGTAACGAGCATAAATGTTTATATTTTCACGCTTTTAAATAAATAAAAATAAAATTCTCTACTGTTGTCATTATCCATATTGTTTCTCTTTTTAATTGTGGGTTTACTTATTTAATTATTTTCACAATTTAATCCTGGGTTTGACAAAAGGATCTTGATGTGTGAAAAATGAAATGCTTACATGTGGCCTTTTTATGTTTATATAGTAAGACTGCTCATGTTTTGTTGATTAATAGTGAAGCTAATTACAGTAAGTTTAAGATAGGACAGTCTAACTGTAAAATAAACTTTTGGAAAAAGTTAAAATATTGACAAAGATGTATGTTACACCACTTGCAAATTACTAAAGATAAAAGCCAAACATACTGTCACATATAGATTAAAATGAGTTATTTGTCATCATTAAAGAACAGGTTTTTAAACATTGGGATTTGCAAAACAAATCATATCAATATCATGTAATACTTCAAAGAATACTGTTACACCAATGACTTATTTTGTTACACCAATGACTTATTTTGTTACACACCTGATTTTCTTTACATAGGTATTATACAAATTAAATGCCTTTTTTGCTAATCATCAAAATCAAAAAGGCTTAATAGTAAAGTCTGAACAAGAATATTTAAAAAAGTTTAAAAAAATATTAATATTTATGAAAAGAAAATATTGTGGTAATATTGTAACACCAATGACATATTTTGTTACACCACTGACATTTCTTTATCTTACTACAAGACAGATCAAAATAAAGTGCCCTTAATTGCAAATTTACATATGTTATGGTTCAACATAAAATTTTCAACATTCAGTTGTTTCGAGTTAGGAACGTTGACAGATTAAAATCAATAAACTGTACAAAATTCAAAGAATAATGTTACACTATTGTCAGTTTTCGTTACACCACTGATTTTAATGATCTATATCTAGCATAAAACCGAAATATGTTGATCATATTGTTATTAGGCAAATTGTAAGGGTGCAATAGTAAATTCTAAACACATAAATTTTCAAGTTCTCTGAAAAATAAAATTAACATATGAAATAAACATATTGTTGTAAAAGTGTTACACCAATAACATATTTTGTTACACCAGTGAGTTTTCTTGATAATTCTATTAGACAAATAAAAATTAGTTGCCGTATTTGCTAATTCACATATTTTTATGGTTCAAAAGCAATTTATGAACACTAATTTTTAAGAGTTTACACTGTAGACATATTAAAATCGATAAAATGTACAGTCAGAAAATACTGTTACACCATTGACATATATTTCGTTACACCACTGATTCTCTTAGACCTTACTTTAGGATAAAGTCAAATTAAGTTAATTCAATTGCTAATTGACAAATTGGAAGACTTCAAGAGATAAATCATTAACACCCAGAATTATTTTCTGAACACTCTGAAAATCTAAGTAGAATTAAATGAACATGTTGTAGTACGAGTGTTACACCAATGACATGTTTGGTTACACCAGTGATTTTTCTCAATCATACTACAAGATGAATTGAATCAAATTGCCCTTATCACTAATACAGATACCCTTATGGTTAAACAGAATGTTACAAATACTCAGATGTTATAATATCACCATAAAGATATCGAAATCGATAAAATGTCTACATTCAAAGAAAACTGTTACATCAATGACATATTTCGTTACATCACTGATTTTCTTTGACAAAACTCTTATGATAAAGCCAAAGTAATTCCATTTAATTCTTAACTGACAAATCAAAGGTTTCAATAGTAAATTCATAACACTTAGATGTTTAAAAATTTTAGAAAAATAATCTGATCATGAAGAAAATTAATATATAGAATTAATAATTTTACACCAATAACTGATTTCACTGGATATTTCTCAAAGATTTATCAAACTTTGGTGCTTTTAATGTTAAAATAGCATTATGCAAGAGAAAAATCTGCTTATTACAGGTCTTTCTTTAGGCCTGAAATGTTATCTAAATAATCAATTAGACATTAATTAACATATCCAAACCATAATAAACTCTTGATGGCAAGGCTAGCCTTCGATGTTGGCGGATTAAATTCATATATGCCGCTTAATGGCCGTTGATAATTAAATCAATCAAGTGGATAATCGAGACTATACTGTTTATATTAATGATATGAGTAATGATGACCGAGGCTATGTGAATATTTCAAACGGCTAATAGTGGACCAATTTGACTGAAATTTTACAGCAAATTACCTTTACACTATCTAGTTTTTAACTATTATAGTTAGAACTGCCATCTCTTTATCTTATCTCCCATAATGTAACTTTAACTAACATATTTTTTTTTATTCCACAGAAAGTCATGTGCACTTGAATATTAAAAGTTTCTAAATTCACATACTATAAGAACATTTGTCAACACTTTGAAAACAATACACACACCAGGCAAACTTCTCAAGTCAAAACAAAGGGTGAAACACCCAACCTCAACCATGTCAAATCAAGTTCAATTAACAGTAAACAAACTTCAAAATTAAAATAGTATACCAGTATGGCATATTGAGAAAATTCACATACTATAAGAACATTTGTCAACACTTTGAAAACAATACACACACCAGGCAAACTTCTCAAGTCAAAACAAAGGGTGAAACACCCAACCTCAACCATGTCAAATCAAGTTCAATTAACAGTAAACAAACTTCAAAATTAAAATAGTATACCAGTATGGCATATTGAGAAAATTCACTTCTATTAAATCAAGTTCAATTAACAGTAAACAAACTTCAAAATTAAAATAGTATACCAATACATGGCATATTAAGAAAATTCACTGCTATTAAAGTCTTGATAACGTTCTGAAAAGATTGTTTCGAAGAAAAAATTTTGCCTATTTTTTATGGGTAAGTTATTGCTTCCTAAATCTAGTCAGAGCTATACCAATCAACGTCAACCAAGTAAATTCTCCAGCCTAAACGTAACAAACAAATACTCAAACTCAACGTTAACAAAGTCAACTCAACGTCAACAAACAGATAAATTCAACTACTATTATACAATAGTGCAGCATACAGAAAACTTCACTTCGTTCAAACTCTGAACTATTTTCTCCCAAATTTCTGTTTGGACAAAATATTTTTTCCCAATTTTTGTTGGTTCAGGTATTACTCCCCAAAGGTGGTCAAAACCCATACCAATCAACATCAACCATTTTTGGCCAAAAGAAACTATACGCATTTATGTTTCTTCCCGCTCTATGCATGCAGTGAACAAACACTTGTTCCACTTCAGTGTCAACTACAAGTCCAGGAAATGGTAAACCAGCATAGAGAACAATCACATATTTGCCCAATAACGTCTCCAAAGACTCCTCAAAAAAAGCATTTTCAGAAAGTCTTCCTTGATTTTCTGCTAGGTTTACTGGGTTTTCAATTTCTTCTTTTTTTGACATATTTTCTTTTTTCAGTTCCTTCATTTGATATGTTTTTGTTTTGAAGTTAACTTTGTTATTGTCCAGTTCATTTTCATTTGAAAATAGAGTTTCTTCCATTTTCTCAGTTTCTGTTACATCCAATTCTGCTTCATGTTCTTTGTCTACTGCACTTGTACCCTCACCCACTTTCTCAGGTTCTGTTTCCTCAATTTCTGCTTCATTTTCTTTGTCTACTCTGCATGAGGCTTCAGACTGGATTACCACACCCCTCCCCTCTTCAATCGGTAATAAAGGCACAAAATGATTTGGTTGCCTGTTACGAGGAATCATGTCATTCCGTGTTGTAGTCCACAGAACATTGACTGGACAATGAAACTCAACTATTCTTGGCACAATGAGGCGATGTAGGTGCTTCCGTACATTAGCATTGCCCAATTTCGGGTGAACTGAGTACAATGGCCTCTTCAAAACTGTGGCCATTGCAACAACCTGCCAGATGCCCATTTCAGATCTGTCTCTTGTAATATTCATGATTTCCTTCTGATATACTTCTTGAATGGCTTCATCTCCAAGGGCTCCACCAACATATTGATCAGAATACATTGCAAAGCTTGTTTTCAACTTTAAGTCTTCTCCATTATGTTGCAATCCTTTCGTGAGGTTCTCTTCTTTCAGATAGTAATCTTCGTGGACTGTCTGTTCAACTATTATGCGTACCCTCATCTCTGTGACTCTGTTTGGATGTCCAAAAGCCAGTACACTTCCAGAATATGGTAAATAATTTCCATCACCTAAGACTTTTACTGGGTATAGAATTGATGGTCCATAGGTGTCATGAGGGCAGTAATCCAGAGCAATCTCATCAATTTGTATGCCTGTGTCCATGATTGATGCTAATCAATCTTATGCTGCATTTGTTCTGTTTCTAATTGCTTGCAGTAAGTTTTGAATTTCTCCAAAAGTTTTCATTTTATTCAGCTTTTTCAAGCTGTTCTCAAAAAACTTCTTTCGTTCTAAAACTGGATCATTTTTTCCGACGCTGTAGCATTTTCAATGAGACTCTTCTCTTATATATTCAGAGGCTTGTCAAACACTTTGCAATCGAGAGACAATTCTTTATCCAATTCTGAGGAACTTGAGCCTGTTGAAATGTCTTCTTGTAATGACTGATCAGGTGTTTCCAATTCATCATTGTGATCACAGAGACTTTGCTTTTGAGATTTTGCATCACTTGTCTTGTTGGTAGCTTTGCGACTCGAAGTTCTTGATCTAGTTCTAGTGCAAGGAACAGATGCTGTATAGCATGATGACTTTCCAAAAAGAAAAGAACTTGAGGTGCTGTCCTTGGTGCTCGTGTACCTCCATTGAATTGTAGCTGAGATCTCTGTACCACAGTTCACCTCGCTTTACTGACAATATCTGATGTATTTTCATTGTCCCTGGGATAGGCTGCAACTTCAACTTTTCTATAATTTTTGACTTTACATCCTCTTCTGTGACTTGGAAAATCCGAATTTTAGAATCAGGTGTTTTCACAGTTTTGACAAAGTCTGTAGCCGTGGTAATGTCTTTACCGTGAAGGACACTCATGTTCTCTGTTCGTTTCAGAGAGCCCCCTACTCCATCCGGAACCCCTATGCCGTGACTGGTCTCATGGAAATTCCAGGTGGCTTGTTTCATGTTTCTATCTGCCATTTCTTTATTGAAAAGATAAAAGTTTCCTTTCTGTCTATACTGGGTGGCAGGCCCATCACTGTAGAAGTTAATGGTATCAACATCCGAAACCTCAGCTTTTATCCTATCAAGAACAGGAGTGAGGTAGGCCCAAATAGCACTGGGACTATGCTGGAGAGAGTCTGACACGGTGCAGAACGTGTGTGCTTCGTCATCCATTCCAGTATAGTACACCCCAGTATGCAGTGTCAGCTGTTTTTGCGAGGCCCTTAAGTGCATACTTTGGATTTCTGTATGCATCTTGCACACAAAATTCTCCGCAAAATCAACATGAATCAAAACCTGGTTTGGTTTTAAAGATGCCCTCAGATTTCTGTAATGATTCAGTTGATTGGCTATGTTAAAGCTATGGATCCTGAATCTTTTCAATTCTCTGTAGAAGGTATCAATAACATTTCCAAAGGTGTCAAATGCACTCTTCTTTCACAGTTATTGTTACTTCTTTCACCTCCGACCTGATGGTTCTCTGTTCCTTTTTAGTTCTCCACTGTTTGTAGGACATTTCTTCATTGACATCATATTGTCCCTTTTCAGCCAATACATGTGGGTCATTGCAAACTTCACAGAGTCCATACATGCAGTTGTAGCTTTCTGTAGAGCATGATGATTGCTTCACAATATCATGTAAGCTGTCTGTAGAGAGAATACCCTTTTTTGAGAGGGCATCTGCAAATAACTGCATGTTCTCATGTTGTTTGCAAGCTGCAAACACACGTGTCTCGGTACTTCTCACGTGGGATGAGTACCCAAAATGGTCTGAGTCTGCAGAAACTTGCATAACTGATGTTAACATCTGGAATCTCTGTTACAAATCTTTCTTGAAGCTGCTGAACATCTCTCGTTAGAACTCTTTTTTTGTTTCTTCACCTTGTTTTTTGTTACTGTTTCCTTAATACCTGCATTTATTTGACTATTTTCATCTCTCTCATAGAAGTTCTGTATCTTTCTGAAAAGCCTTCCTGTTAGTGACCCTGTTGATAGACGTCTCTTTGTCTGATCGTGGCTGAGCCCCATAGCTTTCTTTGTTTTAGTTACCAGCTGATATTTCTGAAGGACTTTCATTGTTGCAATTTCTGTTAATGTTTTCTTTTTCTGTCCCTTTTCCTTCCTGTATTTATTTCTCAATGCATCATTAAGTGCAAAATGATAGAGTAGGGTTCTTTTTACATTTTTAGTTGTTTTCTTCTTTTCTTCTCTTTCTTCTTTTCTCGTTAGTTGTACCTTTGAGAGCCTCAAGCCACGTAGTAGTTTTCTTGTCTTCTTACGAGGTGTGTCCATACACTCTTGTCCAGTTTTTGTTTTCACTCTTATCCATCTTTTCATATACATATTTGTTTTCTTTTTTTCTATTTCGATATGCTTTTTCAACATTTCATTCTCTCTGTAGCATTTGGCTTGTTTTCTTTTTTTCCTCTTCAGTTATGATGATGTTTGATATGAGACACGTGGTTGAGCTTCATTTGTTGGTGATTGGGGTGGTGTTAGCCCTTCAATATTTTCCAGACTTTTCTGTCTAGCTCTGTATATTCTTTGAGTTATTCTCCATTGTTTCCGAACAGCTCTTTTTTCTCTATCAGAGAGTTGTTCAAGTGTCTTTCGCTTTCCAAAAGAACCCTTTTGTATTTTTCCCTTTTCTTTTCGAGGTAAGCTGCACGCTTATCAGGATAGTTATCTCTCCTTTCTCTAAACTTTCTTTGGCGTTCAGCATTTGTCATGGTTAAAGATGTCCCTAAAAAACCAAAATACCAATGTCAGTGGCATAACAGAATGACACATACATTATTTAGAGAGTGATTTAAATTCATACATGTCAACTACTTATGGTCTTAAATATGTCAATATCAATATCAATACATAGTTATGGTACTCCTTGTTAACCATATCAAATGAATGAACTTATCAATGCCATCGGTGTAACACATTTTAGTTAGTGAATAAAATGTTTTAGGCACGATATCTATTCACAATTGGAAAACAATTTAAAATTATCTACCGTTAAAATTGAAAAGACAAATTATCTATTATTTTATTGTTGACATGTTGATCACTTGAATATTTGAAGTCAAAAGTTTATGAAAAAGCGTATGTTTTATAAACTCATTTGAATATGTTACCTTTCAAGCACAAAATCGGAGGAAACAGACCATTCTTTTCTAATTCAGGCCACTAAAAAGACACGCCTGGGGAAATAAAAGTAGCACAATATAGATTTGTAATCATTACTTTAAGATTTATGATAAAACAAGCAAGAATGTCAGTGGTGTTACAAATTTGTCAATGGCGTAACATATCTAGCCAACTTTAGCACATAAAATGTAGCAACATTACTTTTACAGTATGCCACTTTAATAAAAGAATAAAATAAACAGTCTGAAAGAAAATACTCTTGATAGATGTATTGCAAACCAATTCAATTTTGCAAAACCTGTCAATTGTGTAACACTTTCTAGTGTTACACCACTGACTGTTACACCACTGACCCATTCATAACAATAAATGCTCCCTAAATACTGACCACATGGCATAAATGATGATGTTTTAATAGTTTTAATTTGCTTAAAATACAAAATGTTTTAAATTAGTTCATATGAACAAGTAATCACTGTTACCCCACTGACACAATAAAAAGTTATGCTGACGGGTAGACCTACCTTATTGCGTGGAACTTCTACAGTAATTCAAATTTGACCTCCTTAAAACTTCAGCCATAAGCAGGAAGTCAACAGCAAAGGGAGCAGTCAGTATTTCATATAATTTTCAAGGGAGATAACCATTTAATGTCATAGTTTTAGACTTCGTTACACCACTGACCGTGAAATTTTGGACAGTCATTATTTGTGTGATTAATATTGGATTTTCATAATTTTTCCTAATATTTCTTTTAGTTATGTGTTTGTTTTACTGGAATTTTATTTCAAATGCCAAAAGAATATTTAAATGTCTTGAAATTAACATTTTATTGTTCTGCAAAGTCATTTCCGTATACACTGACGGTGGTTTTTCTTCTGAATTGATGATAAAAAGACCTATTTTCTCAAAAAATTGTTTACAAATATACCATTTTACAACTTTAAGAGAAACAAAATATCTTCTTCTTAATGATATGACCTTTGACAAAATATTAGAATAAAAATTTTCAGAGCTTTGTGCTACTGACTGAAATTTGGTCAAATTTTGAGAATGACCCATATACTACCAGTGGCTGTGATTCTCCTAAAACGGCGAATGGCGAACGCCAAGAAAATAAACATAATGCGACTTGATAACCGGGATTCCTTTATTTCTCGTGTATTTTTTTATATACTGATACATAAATTAAAACTACCAGGAAATTTACAACAAAACGAAGAAATGCCATAGCTGTTATGTCTTCTATTCACTTAAATCATTAAATATTCGCTTATATCTGTTGATAATTCTATTATACTATAGGCAGTTGACCTCAAGTGCATCTAAAAGTGCATGCAGCAAAACTATACAGGGGATAAGACTAACTAAATGTTATAAAAGATATAAATCGGAAATACCTATTACTGAAATATCACAAGCATGCTTGATATTTTATTGTTTCGTCGATTTAGAGGTTTCGGCAGTTTACATAAGATAAGCAACCATTGTCGAGAAAACTGTTTGTGATGACTAAAGGAAAATAAAATTCACGAAAGTTCACATGCTGCCCTCTATAAATATGTCATTGATGTATTTCTTCCACCAGAAGGCCTTATTTAAATTACCAGTTTCAACAATCTCCCCCTTACATTCCGTACCTGTACCACCACGAGCGTGGATGTACCATCTACAGCTACGCAAATACAATACGGGAGAACCACTTGATCCACGACAAGTTTTACAAGAATAGCCAATGCTAAACCTGAAACCCCTTTCTGTGCGTTCAAGAGTGCCTAGGGGCAAATGTTTACCAATTGTAACCATTTTCCTGCCACCATGGGGATGTCCAATTACTATTGCTGTATGAACTAGACGCCTTTCTTGTGTGTTATTTCTTTTTTGGATATCCAGCTGTTCTGTGAGGCCTCTTGGGATAGGTTTAAAGGCTAAACTCCAGAACGGTTTGTTAGCCAGGACATGAATAGCTGGGATGCCTGTGGATAAAAGGTTATCCAAATTTATATCCAACCCTTGTAAGTTGGCGGTGGCTAGAGTTGTGGGTAAAAAGTGCACTCCTGTACCTTTACTAACACTACCATCAGGAAAAGTAATTGTGCATCGTTGAGCTTCTTCATTAGTAAGAGCTTCTGGTAATTTTATAAAGACTTCTCTTTCAATAAACTCTATGTTACCAGTCAGAGTTTTCATTTTGCCTTTAATATCTGCAATTGCAACGGTCAATTTTAAATCTCCTATATGTTGGTTGCTCAAGCCTACCCCGAGCCTCGGCTCTCTAGGAATCGGTTCGAATTTCATGACATCACTGGCCAGTTTACTGATGGTACCTTCGTGGAAATGTACCATAGTTTCTCTCGCTTTATTCAATTCACAAGTTAATGGCATTACAAGAATTCCCGCATCATTTACTTTATTTGGCAAGATTAATGCTTGATATCGGTGGGTTTGTCCATTTTCGTCTGTGCTTGCCACCTCTGGAATAAATAACGTTTCGTCAACCATGTTCAGGTCATATATCTTCTTTGGCACATGCTGAAATGTAATTAAAGTTTTGTCTAACGCTTCTGATGTCTCCAGTAGACCCGTACCTTCACATACTATTACGTCTGATCTGTCATCACTATTGAAGTCGAATTCAATAAGGCATTGTTTGGCCTGTTTTTCGTTTTCAATCACGTGATGATTTGTTGCTATGACGTATTGACCTGCCCAGTTTTCTACGAGTCCAGAACCATAATTACACTGACCATCATCACATTTAACAACCAAACGAACAACACGTTCACCAATATTTCGAATATATTCGAAAATTCTCTCCTCTTGCCATATCTGTGACAGGTGGTCAATTGCGAAGTCCTTAAATGGTATAAAACCAACGTGTCCAGGATTCTTGGAGCAATCCATCTCGCCTTCTACGTCAGCTTCAGTTGCCACTTCTATCTTAAACTCTGGAAGTTTAGCCATAGCAATGCCTCTAACAATCGTCTGTAACCAAAATAAAAAACCAGATTTAGCAGTAGGTATCAATAGATTAACTAAATAACTAGCAATATATTTCTATAACTAAAATGGGTGGTGCTGGTCGTGATGACGAGAAAAATGTACCTAGTCGATCGGAGGGTACAAACAACTGCGGCCCAACCTGTACACATTGGTGTTTAGAATTCGAAGAGTAGGAGGACACACGACTGTCTATACCCCTTACATTTCACACGTTAATCAGAGAAATGGAATTTGTCAAAATAACCGAAGTATTGTGCTGACGTGATTTTAAATATTAACGTAGATTAACACAATTCAATGAATAATAATAGATAGATCACCTTCGACCCACATCCATTTGCTAAAGAAATATTCACAGGGGCGTTTTAAGATTGATCATGGCGAAGGCTATGCTAATTTGAGGGCCCTCTTTTGCGGGGGGGGGGGGACTTGATTGATGATTTTTATGCCAATTCAATGACTGCATTCTCATTCAGTAATGGATTCGACAGTAACAGTGTATAGAAAACGATTGACTCGGACTCGTGGCCCTTTCCCTTGGCCGGAGGGGCCCTTTTATCAGACGTGGGGCCCGTTTGTCTGCCTTTATGGCCCCCATAACTAGGGTACATTTTCATTTTTCTCATCGATCGGTTTTAGCATTTTGCTCTAGTTTTATTTTTCCAATTTCTTTGATTGTGTTAGGCGGGGAGGCTGGCGACCCAGCGCCTTATGGCGGTATATTAGAGTCAAAATTCTAACATGCTATCGTCTAATTTTTTACTTCTGTTCATGTAATTTCTAACCTCCAATCATGCAATTTCTAACTTCCATTCATGTAATTTCTAATTTAGGACAATGTATAACCCAACTTCTTTTTTTGTTCAGTGTAAATGTTCCAACTTGTTTCTATTATTTAAACGAAAACTGTCTTCTTAATAGATGTTTTACATGTTTAGCATCAAATTTAACGAATTTATACATTTCTGCCTAGCAACCATCATTATTAAGTCGTTTGGTGTCGCCACTGCGTGCTCAATTGGTGATTGCGCACCTGATCGGGACCATTATTTGGTATAAGGTATAAACGACTCATTCTTCGTCCGGTTAAAGGTTGGGAGGAGTGCTGAAATTATTGGCTCCACCGAAAAAAAAAAATAAAATAAAATAAAATTCACCAAATCCCGTTCAACTTATATTTGAAATAGAACCGGGCTAATGGAGACGGACATACGCCATACAGTGTGTTTTAGGGAAATACTGCCCGGAGAACGGACCTACGACCTGGACTTATATCGAATTCTAACGGTCACGGGATCTTTTACGTGCACGCCAACATGTACAGCGGATCTCGGGTTTTCATCCCATCGGAACGACAAGGGGAACCACGCTAGAAAATCTGGATGAACTTGCTCGACCAATGCAGGGATCGAACTCCCGACCCACAGCCTAGCGAGCCTGCGTCTTACCCACTTAGCCACGGTATTCAAAATAGTATTTGCAAACCATAGATTTATATCACTTCAATGTTGTTTAGAGGGTAGGATGGCCGAATGGTTAGCACGTGCACACTGTAACTTAAGGTCTGTCATTGAATACGTGACATGACATGGAGTAGGGCCGCCTGTCCAACCTCGTGGGTTTTTATCATGGTCCTCCGGTTTCCTCCCACTGCTAAACACCCCTACGCGCATGTGAATTATTGAAATAAAATTGAACTGTGTTGGTGTCGAGTGGATGTTAAACACCATGTCCCCATCTCTCTCGATGTTGTTTTCAAATTTAACACTGACGAAGAGCGAGTCGTTTGTATCAATAGAATGGTCCCGATCAGGTGCTAAATCGCCAAACTGAGCACATGGTGGCGACACCAAACGACATCAAAATAATATTTTGGCAGGAAAAAGTATATCATAATTCTAAATTTGTTTGCCGTTCATGCTTAACATGTAATACAACAATGAAGTAGACATTTTTCGCCTCAGTAATAGTAATAAGATGAAACAGAATTGATATTTACACTGAACAAATAAAGAAGTTGAATTATACATTGTCTTAATTTAGAAATAACATGAATGGAAGTTAGAAATTACATGATTTGAGGTTAGAAATTACATGAATAGAAGTAAGAAATTAGACGATAGCATGTTAGAATTTTGACTCTAATATACCGCCATAGCGCCTCAGCTATAAAAAGCCTTTGAGCCGCTCTGGCACGTATTAATAACACACTGAGATTTGTATACTATGGTGCATTTACATGTAGAATAATCAGAAGATATAATTATTATCAGACTTACCTTACGAAATAATTATAAAATTAAAGGTATGGTAATCGAACTCAGGGTGTCACTGTCAGTACGATGAAACATATGTGTTATATGTTGACGCAGACTAGCAGATCTGTAATTCTTTGGGAATTTCTATTTCTAAGAAATTAGATCGGCCTTGATCGATACTTTTGTCTGTTATCAAAAAGGTTGATTTATGCTTCAGCACGCGTCGTTATCAAGGGGATGGGGAATTTGTTGGGGATTTCCCATTTTGAAAGTATTCAAACAGATTTGTATGAACAGCAATGCATCCCACTACAATTCGCCTATCTGTTTACTTCCTTGTATCTTTGAGCCGAGTGTTCATTCAGCAAAGTATTCCCAGGGCACGCTCTGTAATATAATCCGACTATGATCTAATAGGATAATTATGTAATCTAATAGTGCACATCTCAGTTAAAATATCATCTTTGACCTTTTTAAGGTGATGGAAATAAAGAAAATTGAGGAGAATCAAAATATGTACACATATCACGTTTAAACATTTATCGTTGATGATTTTAGGGTGGTGGAGATATAAAAATAATAAAGTTTGATGTGGTCTGTGTAGTATTATCGGTCAAAATTTGAATATTATGATTAATGCTATTTACCGCCAGCACTTAAAGTTCCAATATCATATTTTTAAGTTATATTTTTAAAATGTATTAAAATAAAGCCCTAAAATAGATTGTACATATAAACAGTCCTACCTTGTTAAAGAATAATCCTATAAATCCTATAATTCACTATTGCCAGTTGAGAAATTGACAAAAATATCATTTTCAACTTGAAATTCAAACGTTTGAAGATGGCCTTCCATGGAATGGGAAAACAAGGGAGGTAATTGAGTTACTATTTCCTCAATCAGCCTGTGTCAGCCATTTTAACGCCTGTGAAATTTTGCCCATGATCGTATTATAGTGGGTTGACAACCTTTTGAGCAAAAGACATAGAAATAATTATGTTTTGACTTTCTTAGAAAATATGTACAATGCTAGCTACTACATGCATTTATATAAGACATCAGCTACAGTGCTTTAAAGATTTCAAGAACACAATTGAAGCTACATTCGAATCTATTGTCCAAATACTATGGGTTGCATGCTAGTATTTATTTATTGTCTAACTTAAACAAAAATAAAAGCTGACTATTTAGAAGATTAAAACGTCCTAGGAGGGTACCAAAACCCACCCACCCCAATCAAAAGATATTTCTTTTATTTTAATTTTTTATTTAGAAAAATCAGACTTTTAAGGGAAATAATATTTGTCCCCAAAAATGACACTGGACGCCTGGCCCCACATAGCGAGTAGCCACTGTCGCAACGACCCATTTCAAATTTCGGGCACTCAATCCGCCCTTTAGCAGAACTTAGGCCCTACATAACCAAAGGAATCGCTACGTTTACCCTCCCAGGCTAATATATATGCACATAACTAAAATATGTGAATTGTTTTTACAAATATAAATTTTAATTGACAAATTTAGTGAAAAGTCACCTTTGGATGACCCTTCCCAAACAAGTAGGGTTCACAGAATTTCGATGTATCGAACATTTCAAAGATCAGTGGTTTCATTAAAGTTTTTATTGTAATCCTTGTTTTGAAGCTAGCTTTTTGAATCTGTTCGTCAATTTCTTGAAAGGAAATATTACCAAGATTGTGGTCCCAGTTACTTATTCAAGGATGAAATAAAGAAACAGTTATGACAGAGTACTATAGTATTAGCGGTCTGATTCCTATATTAAACCACTCGGAACTGAAACTGAAAGTGGAAGTATATTTTTCCTTCAAATTTATCTGACAAGGCACAAGCAGTGGTGTGTTGCATTAATTTTAAAGTTTTCTCTGTACTATAAGCTGAACTTACAGAACTAAAGCTCGAATTTATTCAAGCATAAAGGTAAGAGTAAAGGGTTGTTCTTGGAAATACCATATGATTGACACATTAGATTTACCGGTATCGTTGAAATATATAGATTTCTATTGTGAAATCAAATGTATAATACATATCATAGACTGTATCGTTTACAAACAAAGCAAACAAATCACCCTTTTAGTGTAAATAAAATCCCTGTTAAAGTTGCCCTATGTTCACACATTTTGTTTCCTTTCACTTAGTTGACCAAAGTATTCTTGAGGTCCGTATTTTTTAACACAAGAGTTCCACAAGATTCAAAAATTTCTTCTCAGACCCCCTGTGTGGTACCACATTCCACAAGATTTTAGACTTAGAATAATTTTGATTCGGTGTTTTGGTTTTGTGGTGTCCTTTCACCACAAGAGTTCCATAAGATATTAGATTTATAAATGCAAATTCAAAATTTTCATCTCAGACCCCCTATATTCCTGTGTTTTGGGCCTGTGGTGTCCTTTCACCACAAGAGTTCAGAAATTTCTTCTCGAAAATCTTGTGGAATGTGGTACCACACAGGGGGTCTGAGAAGAAATTTTTGAATCTTGTGGAACTCTTGTGTTAAAAAAAACACCACAGACCCAAAATACTGTATCAAAATTATTGATAATCTTGTGGAATGTATTTATTTTCAGAAATCCAATATCTTGTGGAACTGTTGTGGTGAAGAGTTCCACACAAATGCCCCCAAACCTTGCCATAAATGAGATAAAGAGCTGACAGTTCCCACTATGATAGTTAAAAACTAGATAATGTAAAGGGAATTTGCTGAAGATTTCAACAAAATTGATCCACTCTGAACCAAGATTTTAGCCTCGATCATCATTACTAAGTTGGTACAATAAAAAACATAATCTTGATTATCCATTTCATGATTAAATCAGGAATGAAAGTTGAGCAGCAAATAAGATCCTGAAGCAATGGTTCCAGAAATCCCTCTCTGAGTGTGACCAGGTTTTATCAAACTGTAAATAGTATTTATGCACAAGCAACCCACTAAAACTATGATCGAATAGCCTTTAGACAACATATTACACTATAGCAGCTTGTTCTGATTTGAAAAAGCCTTATATATAGAACTCCCAACATTAATTTTTTTAAAATCTGGACTAATACAATTTTTAATCATTGTTCTTCATTTCAGGTGACAATTTGTTTTCAAAATGGCCGAATGTAAAACCATTAATAATTGCAGCATTTGTTTAAGTAGTTTCACAAAGCCCAAAATTCTTGAGTGTTTTCACAGTTTCTGTGAAACATGTTTAGAAGATTATGCACAGAAATTTACAGTAAATAACCAATTTCCATGTGCATTATGTCGTAAAAAGATAACAATCCCTTCAGACGGTGTCAAAGGATTTGCTGTAAATTTTTACATTGAAGAAAAGCAAATGGAGGCACCAGTTTTACAGATGTGTCCTGATCACATTGAACAACCACTTGATGGTTATTGTGAAGACTGTGGTATGATCGCATGTCAAATATGCTTGGAATTAACACACGAGGGGCATGATTATAAGAGTCTCCAAGATACTCGAAACGATATCTTAAAAGAAATGACAAAGCTAAAACAAAAACTACATAACCAATTGCCAAAATTTGAATCTTACACAACTTTGGTTAGAAGCAGGATATCCGAAATCAAAGAAACTGCAGAGGAGGTCTGTAAAGAAATAGATCAACAAGTAGAAAATATCACTGCACAGGCTCAGGTCGTAGCACACAATCTGAAAAAAGAGGTGAAAACTGTAGCAGTTGAAGAGGAGAAAAAAATGAACCGTCTTATTGTTAATGCAAAAAATAGTATTCATCAATTAAAAGCTAACCGAGATTATGTTGATAAGATTTTGAAAACAAATTCAATAGATGACATCGTGAACATCAAAACGCTGGTTCAGAAACAAACCCAGGAAAATGAGGAGACGGTCCTTCCAGAATTGCCAAAAGTTCAGATCATGGAATTTAAAGCCAATGAAAATATTGATTGTGAGTTTTTATCAGAACAGTTGGGTGAATTAAATACCATAGAAGAAGACATGATAGAGTTTGATTTCAACATTCGTAACATAAAAGATAATGTTTATGAGCTTGATAGTGATGTTATTAACAAATGTGATTATGATTGGTCAATGAGCATTGGGAAGGAGGTACATAAAAGATCTAAGTCTTTCTTGTACATTCTATTCAGAATGGTTGGTGAAGACGATTGTGTTAATACCGTGATTAACATTAGACTTGTAAACCATAAAAATTGGAGACAGTGTTTACAAAGAAGAGAAGAAAAAGTGTTTGATGATGATAACAATTTCGTATTAGATTGGCCCCATGTAATAGATTTAAAGAAGTTGTCAGATCCTTGTAATGGATTTACTGATGAAGATGGCAAGTTTACAGTACGAGTTCAGCTAAGAATCATTAACTGAAGTTAAGACAACAGAAACATTTGTATCAGTTTTCGTCCTATTTTAAATATTACAACCTTTACACCTTAGTGATCAATTATTTACTGTTTAAAACATAATTGTAAAGGTATCTTATATAGTTGGCTTAATTTTGTTACAGAAATTGTTATATATTGAAAATATTACATGATCATGAAATTTACATGTAATTCAATATATAAATTATTTTTATTTAGTATTACATAGCTTGATTGAAATAATTAGTCTACAGTATCTTTTTATATCATGTTTAAATTTAGTGAAAGATAGATCTGGTTAATACCAAACATGTATCATAGTATTATGCTTTAAGTAACTAGTCTCCAGTATTATGCTTTAAGTACCGGCCTGTAGTCACCTTTTTGTTTCATCAGAATTATTGAAATAAAATTAAACCATATGTTATAGTCCCGAAATGACCTAGTTTGTGTCGAGTGGACGTTAAACCCCATTTCTCTCTCTCGGTTGCATTGTGCACAAGCCTTTAGTGAGTTTATATAGAGAATCTCCTACGAGTGTTTTTTGATATCAAAAAACACGAGTTGGAGATTTTATTTATCACCCAATCCTTTCTTACATGCACAAATAAATAAATATAATTCTTTGGTATAGATTTTACTTTTACTGAATCTAATTACATTACAGCATAGTGATACATCAGTTTTTTGACAGCAGTTTAGCTATTGCAAAGTCTTGTATATTGACCCAGTATTTCCTTCAAGGTCAATTAAATAAAAACAATTTCTTTATAATAAACAAAAAGTCGCTTTTTATTTAAAATAAGTGGTTTCTTTAAAATAGAAGAAAGTAGTTCCTTTTTGATTGACCGATCAAATTCAGTAGATTATGTAATTTATCATACAAGTGATATCTACTGTCAAATGTGTTATTGGGTGATAAATATAATTAAACTGACAGTATATTGTTTCCATTGGCTATGTACAATACACGGCTAAAAACGGGCTCAGTAATAGTAAAGATAGGTTGCAGGCACCGAAACATACGCCCACCGCAGCTAAATTGTCCGGGCAGTGTCAACAAGGGTTGTCGCATATTTTTACTTTTTTTGGTACCGGTAATGAAACATTTGTAATACACTAAAATCTGATTTAGAGTAACAACTCATGTAATTATTAGAATAAAGTTTTAAGGGTTGTCAACAACAAGGCTTGTCGCATATTTTTACTTTTTTTGGTAATGAAACATTTGTAATACACTAAAATCTGATTTAGAGTAACAACTCATGTAATTATTAGAATAAAGTTTTACCCCACGCTAACAATTAGTATGTACATGAAACATTTTATATCATGGATTTAGCTGTTCAAAATTCATTGAAAATCAAAATACTTGTTTGTTTCAACACCTTAAACTCTGTGTATCAATCTGAGGTTTGGCCTCTTTAACGTCACAAGATTTTTTGAAGTTATCAAGGGAGATAACTCTGGCAGTAATTATTTGAAATCTCTGAAAATCAATAGGCTTCTTCGTCTCATGACCTTAAACACTGTGTGTAAATTTAAAGTCGATCGGATATTAACTTTAGCCTCAAGAGCGTCCACAGGATTTTTAATACGCCCTTTTTAGCTTGTGGTCCCTCTGGAGGTCAAAATTATTATCCGATTTAAAAAACCATTTGAATATATCACCGTTACATGGTAATGAAGGTTGAGTTTGAATTTCGTGAAAATCGGACCAAAATTGACAAACAAAATGGCCACCGTTTGTACGCGAATAATGTGAAAATATGTTATATCAAGGTTGTGGACCCTATAGAGGTCACAATTTTGAACCGATTTTGATGAAAATTTACATGTATGTTTATAACCTAAAGATCTTGGTTCCTTTCGATATTTGCACCCATCGGATTGTAACTTCCTGAATTATGGCCCATGATTGTCCGAAAAATTGCCCTTTTTAGCTTGTGGTCCCTCTGGAGGTCAAAATTATTATCTGATTTAAAAAAACGTTTGATTATATCACCGTTACATGGTAATGAAGGCTGAGTTCAAATTTTGTGAAAATCAAACCAAAATTGACGGACAAAATGGCCACTGTTTGTACGCGAATAGTGTGAAAATATGTTATATCATGGTTGTGGACCCAATAGATGTCACAATTTTGAACCGATTTTGATGAAACTTGACATGCATGTTAATAACCTGAAGATCTTAATTGGTTCCTTTCGATATTTACGCTCATTGATTCTTAACTCCCTGATTTACGGCCCCTGATTGTACGAAAAATCACCCTTTTTAGCTTGTGGTCCCACTGGAGGTCAAAATTATTATCTGATTTAAAAAAACGTTTGATTATCTCACCGTTAAATGGTAATGAAGACTGAGGTAAAATTTCGTGAAAATTGACAGACAAAATGGTCGCCGTTTGTACGCGATTAGTGTGAAAATATGTTATATCAAGGTTGTGGACCCTATAGATGTCACAATTTTGAACCGATTTTGATGAAACTTGACATGCATGGTTCTTTTCGATATTTGCGCCCATTGGATCATAACTTCCTGAATTATGGCCCCTGATTGTACAAAAAATGACCTTTTTATACGCCCACATTTTTATGTGGACGTATATTGTCGTCGCCCCTGTCCGTCCGGACGTCCGTCCGTCCGAGCACAATTTGTTTGTGGACCCTCTACAGGTCACAATTCTTATCCGATTTTGACGAAACTTGAAATATAGGTTTATCCCCAAAAGATCTCGGCTGCTTTCGATATTGGCATGTATCGGATGAAAACTTCATGGATTATGGCCCCTGATTGTACGAAAAATCACGTTTTTAGCTTGTGGACCCTATAGAGGTCACAATTTTGAACCGATTGTGATGAAACTTGACATGCATGTTTATAACCCAAGGATCTTGGTTCCTTTTGATATTTGCGCCTATCGGAATGTAATTTCCTGAATTATGGCCCCTGATTGTCCGCAAAATCACCCTTTTTAGCTTGTGGTCCCTCTGGAGGTCAAAATTATTATCCGATTTAAAAAAACGTTTGATTATATCACCGTTACACCCTACGGTAGGTTGAAAATTGCCATACAAAATGGCCGCTGTTTGTACGCGAATACTGTTAAAAAATGGTATATCAAGGTTGTGGACCCTGTAGAAGTCACATTTTTTATTCGATTTTGATGAAACTTGATATTCATGGTTATAACCCAAAGATCTTGGTTCCTTTCGATATTTGCGCATATCGGAACGTAACTTCCTGAATTATGGCCCCTGATTATATAGCAAAATCGCCTTATTTTAGCTTGTGGTCCCTCTGGTGGTCACAATTATTATCCGATTTACTAAAACGGTTGATTATATTACCGTTACACCGTAAGGAAGGTTGAGTTCGAATTTCGGGAAAATCGTACCAAAATTGCCATACAAAATGGCCGCGGTTGGTGCGCGAATACTGTTAAAAAATTGTATATCATGGTTGTGGACCCTGTAGAGGTCACAATTTTAATTCGATTTTGATGAAACTTGAAATGCATGGTTATAACCCAAAGATCTTGGTTCCTTTCGTTATTTGCGCATATCGGATCGTAACTTCCTGAATTATGGCCCCTGATTGTCCGAATAATCGCCTATGGTCCCTCTGGAGGTCACAATTATTATCTAATTTGAAAAAACGTTTTACTCTATCACCGTTACACCCTACATAAGGTTGGGTTTGAATTTCGAGAAAATTGGACTATAATTGCCAGAAAAAATGGCCGCCGTTTGTACGCGAACAGTGTAAAAATATGGTATGTCAAAGTTGTGGACCCTGTAGAGGTGACAATTTTAATTCGATTTTGATGAAATCTGAAATGCTTGTTTATAACCTAAAGATCTTTATTCTTTTCGATATTTGCGCATATCAAATCGTAACTTAATGAATTATGGCCTTTGATTGTAGGAAAAATCACTTTCGGTATTGCTTGTTCTCTGTCTATCTCTCGAACAATTATTATATGATTTAAAAAAAAACTCTGATTATATTACTGTTGCACCGTAAGGAAGGTTGAGTTCGAATTTTGTGAAAATCGTACCAAAATTGCCGGACGAAATGGTCACAGTTTGTACGCGAATAGTGTAAAAATATGGTATATCATGGTTGTGGACTCTCTACAGGTCACAATTCTTATCCGATTTTGACGAAAAGTAACATTTCTAGGTTGTGTACCGTCAAACCATAATCATTGTCGGCTTCGAATTTCATGAATATCAGACTGGAACTGACCAACAAAATGGCTGCTCCCAATACAGTATGAAATACAGGACTTAATGATGTAGGAAAAATCACTTTCGGTATTGCTTGTTCTCTATCCATCTCTCAAAAATGTGGGCGTATCCTGCCTGGCAGTGCCAACCTATCTTTTAGCTTGTGGTCCCTCTGGAGGTCAGAATTATTATCCCATTTAAAAAACTGTTTGATTATATCACCGTTACATCGTAATGAAGGTTGAGGTCGAATTTCGTGAAAATCGGACCAAAATTGACAGCTGTTCTTGTCAGGCCATCCATCCTTCATCACTAACAAGGGGAAACCACACCAGAAAATCTAGATGAACTTTGTCACCCAATGCAGGGATCAAACACCCAACCTCAAGGCTACCAAGCCAGCATCTTACCCACTTAGCAACATGATCCCCAGTCGAATTTGAAGCCCACTGAAATGAACCTTTATAACCCAAAGATCTTAATTCATTTCGATATTTGCACATATCAAATTCTAACTTAATGATGTAGGAAAAATCACTTTCGGTATTGCTTGTTCTCTATCCATCTCTCGAAAATGTGGGCGTATCCTGCCTGGCAGTGCCAGCCTATCTTTGAAGTGATCAAGGGCCATAACTCTGGCACTAATTATCGGAAAAACGCTGAAAATCAATAGGATTCTTCGTCTCATGACCTTAAACACTGTGTATAAATTTAAACTAAATCGGATATTTACTTTGGCCTCTAGCGCATCCACAAGATTTTTTTAAGTGATCAAGGGCCATAACTCTGGCACTAATTATCAGAAATTGCTGAAAATCAATAGGCTTTTTCGTCTTATGACCTTAAACACTGTGTATAAAATTGAAGTCAATCGGATATTAACTTTGGCCTCTAGAGCGTCCACAAGATTTTTTGAAGTGATCAAGGGCCATAACTCTGGTAGTTATTATCGGAAATCGCTGAAAAACTATAGGCTTCTTCGTCTCATGACCTTAAACACTGTGTTTAAATTTAAAGTCAATCGGATATTAACTTTAGCCTCTAGAGCGTCCACAATTGCTTGTGGACGCCAGCCCGACGGACGGAGGCGACGACAGTATACGACCACATTTCAATGTGGGCATATAAAAATGAAATGGAATAGGGTTGAAAATTCTATTGTTATGTACTGACTGGGCTAATGAAAATGGACATAAACCATGTGGGAAAGTTTGCCCGGACAGCAACACTATGGCCTACTTCTATATCAAATTCCAGCTATCAAGGGTTCCTTTATGTTCTTGCCAATTTCTACATAGGACTTCATTTTTTATCCCATCCGAACAACTATACTACTATACATTGTTCATTGCCAGACCCTCACCAGTGATTAGGGGTGGGGGGGGACCACCCGAGAAAGTCACAAAGAAATTTCTCGGTAACACAGGGATTGAACTCAATACCTCCAGGTTAGCATGCCAATGTCTTCCTCACTAAACAACCATGCTCAATGATAGCAGTTACCTTTAAATATCTCTGGTTTCCTCCCACTGCTAAAGACCCCTACACGCAAGCGAATTATTTAAATAAAATTAAAAAACCAAATGTTAGTCCCGAAATGACCTAGTTTGTGTTGAGTGGACGTTAAACCCCATTTCTCTCTCTCTCTCTCTACCTTTAAATAAACTGGAAATGAAATGAAATGGGGTTTAACACCCTACTGTTATGCTTCGACTGGGCTAATCAAGACTACCATAAGCCATACAATGTGCTATAAGGGAATTTTGCCCGGGCAGTGGCATTATAGATTACTCTTAGATTGAATTCCAACTGCCAGGGAATCTTTTACGTGCATGCCAATGTGTCTCAGTTATCCATCCCACCCAAACGACTAGGCAGCTGTCCTTGTCAGGTCCTCTGTCCTGCACCACTCCACTTTCTTGGCCAATGCAGGGATAGAAATGCAACCTCCAGGCTAGCGAGACAGCCTCTTACCCTCTTAGCAAATGAACTGGAGGTTAGTTGGCAAACTGGTTTAACACTGTAAATCATAAAGTCTCTAATTGATTGATGTACAGGGCATCCTTTTATTTCCAAAACATTTTTGTTTTACTGTTGTTCATTTGGTAGGTTATTGTGTTACAGTTTGGGCAGTTTAGTGAAGCAGTGTAGAGTGACATAAATTAAACACAACTGTGAGAAGTACGATTACCCGGTACAAAAGGAGAGAAACAAATTAAGAGAGAAATGGAAATTAACATCCACACAACACTGATTAGGTCATTTTGTTTTGTTATTTCAATCTGGTAGTTCACTTGGGTCTTTAGCAGTTCATGAGATTAGACAAAAGACCCTACACAAACCTGGAATTGGAGCCATATCAGACCAAGTGATCTGTACCACAGAAAATCAGCCTTTTGACAAGATGTAAAGTTGATTTAACCCGCTTGTTACAGATAAATGCATACGGGATATAAAGGCTGTCGACTCTCTAAAGCCTTTCTGACATTGAAAATTTCAAAAATATTAGTCAAACCAAGGCAATAATATCTAGTCATTATGATGATATGTGTAGAAGCTTCGTCAGGAATTGAAAATTTTAAGTTATTTCAAGATAAAACAATAACAATAATAACCATTAGTTAATTGATGATCAGTTTTTATTGAGTGAAAAGAATGCTTTTTAAGCTATTAGACATATAGTAAGTATTAATTTATTATATAAAATGATAAACCCGTTTACATGCCACCTTCAGTATTGTGCATAATTCGTACCAAAGATATACCATTGACCTTCTTAGATGACAAGTACCTACTTTATGCTGAGATATAGATAGGTCCATGTGTCTTAATAAGATCTGTAAATGCTGTTAAACTCATTGAATTCAGGAACTCAAACATATATCTTCATAATAACTGTATGGATTTACTACTTCTTAATTTATTATACACAATGTTTCAATACTCTCACAAGTACATGTATTTCTACTGCTACTTCAAAATGTCATTCAAGGATATTAAAATATCATCTGTCAAGGATACTCAAGCAAATATTACTACACATCACTATGTAAATGTCAACATTTATGGCAAGACAGATTTTATCATCTATAAGTTGAATAGTTTTGATGGAAAATGTTGCTTTCTAAGCTAATTAATGACATCTAAATAAATAAACATGTAAACATAATGCGAAATACACTATTTATCCACAGATTCACTCTGATATAAACAAATAATTTACAATCACAAACAGCTTTTGAAGTCCAAAAACAAATCTGAAGAAAAATTGCTGATGTGCACTCTTCTTAACAATAAACAAAACAATACTATTTGCACATAAATATACAACCTACACAATTGAAAAAAAAGGCATCAAAAATACTTGAGAATGGAATGTGTATAAGAATAATAATGAAAATAAGCAATACATTTTGGTCTATTTTTGTTCATATTCATACAAAATAAATTCAATTATATAATAGCATACCGGTATACATAAATCAAATTCATTCATTTACTAACTACAACATATTCAATAACTATATTTACATTTGTTTTATGTATAGAAAAAAACAATACATATCCAAAAACAGAACTATATGAAAAATATATTATCCATGTACAAGCAATAAACAAAAAATACATTTCTATCAGATGTACTGTATCTGAAAACATCAATGTAACTCATCTTATACTTTCATGGAATAAATCAATTTAGCATTATGGATGGGACTGTGACCTATTTCATAGACTTACTTCTGCCAAAAAATATGTAAAACATTAATTAAAATCATTTAGTGACATTTAGCGATTGGGAAACATTACTGAACTGACACAGTTATATGGGACAACAATAACTGGTTTATTATACACAAGCATGACATTTCTATAAACCTTACAGTTTACTAAATGCCATTGTGGTTGATATCGATAAGAGCATACTTATGTGTATAATAAACCAGTGATTGTTGTTAGTTCAACACATTAATTAATTGGTAATCAAATTAATTACAATTAAAGACGAAAATTAAGCCTAAATATTTATTCAATAAAGGTCAGGAATCGCCATTTAATTCAGCAAAATGGTTGGATGATCTGCTAATAATGAATATCAGTTAAATCTATTAACTGTACTTGTACATATATATAATATATATATTAGATTATCAGATAATAATTGATTCGAGAGACAGAGAGACAAATGGGGTTCAACGTCCACTCAACACAAACTAGGTCATTTCGTGACTAACATATGGTTTAATTTTATTACAATAATTCGCTTGCGCGTAGGTGTCTTTAGCAGTGGGAGGAAACTGGAGTGCCCGGAGGAAACCCACGAGGTTGAGAAGGCGACCCTATCTCCATGCCACATACGCTCACACCTGGGCTCAAAACCACAGCCTCAAGGCAGAGGTTACCGGCCAGCTAGAGGTCGAAGCGCGGCACTCTAGTCCACTAGGCCATCCCAACCCCCCAATAATTGATACACAAAGCTTTATAGGATCATTGGCGCTAAGAAATATTCCCTGGAAGTTGACTTAATAAATCACTTGATTTAAACCACATTTTATTCAGATAAGATTCATGTTAAATACATACATTCTCAAAAATGTAAGGATCTAAAAACAAACCAAAGGCTTAATAATTATTTCATTTTCTTAGAATCACTTCTTAACTAAGTGCTATAAGAAAATAAATGTAATTAATTGTATACAATATCATTCTCAAAATAACCAATGTATCAACTTGGAACAGACTTTCATGGAAGTCCTTGAAAACAATTACACTGCTAGATTTTTGTCTCAAATTTTGTACACCAAATATATTTAATATGCTCTAATTATAACTGTATACAGATATAAATCATGATAGTACATCTTTTCAAGTTTAATGACAACAGAACTTACATTTAATTACAACAGAACTTATGTTATAATTACAACAGAACTTATGTTATAATTACAACAGAATTTAAGTTAAATTACAAAAGAATTTATGTATAAAAACACAAAAATAAATAAGTCAATATTTCTTTTAATGATGATAAATAAGTTAATATATCTGTAGAAGAGAAAAAAAGAATGCCCATAGGAAATATGGGAACCTGAAATATGGACAACTAGCATAAATGTATCTGACTAGGAGAATTATTCATAATCTTACTCAGTCAGATCTGTGGGATAAAATGGGACCGTTGATGTCCATGCTTGATAAAGAAAATAACAATAAAGTTAGTTGTTGATACATTTAAATGCAAATCTGAGAAAATAACAACAATAGCTTTAGAAATAAATAATTTCTTGATCAATAACAAAGTGGAAGCCATGGGTGGCTAACTTGTGTGAAGATCTTGTAAACTTTCAGTTAAAGTATCTTCTGAGGCCTCTGTATGATTTCTGAGAAAATAAGCCTGTTGTTCATCTTGTGGTAACGTACAAACACCATCCCATTGAGCTTCATGAAAAGCATGAGACTGCAAAAAGAATTTAATAAAATAAAAGACTGTAGATTACTGTAAAACACCTTTAAATTTAATTAAGAAACGGAAATAAATGCAACACTAACAATAGGAACCCAGCTAGAAAATCCTGGGGAACTTTCTCGACGAACAGAGGGATCAAAGCCCAGCAGGCCTTTTGTTTGTGAGCCAGTCAGCGCCTTACACACTAAGCTGCCACAGTCCCCTATATTAATCAAAGGGGCAAAGATATTAATCTGGTTCATATAGAGATGATGATGGCAACATACCAATTACAATCAAATGGCCATAAAGTAAAGGGGCATTATGTAAGAATTAGATAAAGAGCTGGCCATTCTTGCTATAGTATGAAAATAGATAACTTTATTCTGAGCAAAGTCATGAATGGCTACTATTAATGTATGAGAAGAAACTCTATTAACGACAATCATTGTTTCAGGCCACTATTATTAGCTTATCATGTGAATAAATTTCTAAATAACCATTATATATAATCTGAAGTCAGAAAAAAAGCCTGCAATAGGCTAAGAGAGCTCTCCCATAATGCATCTTTATGTTAGAAATGATTTTAATAGAACTTAGTAATAATTGTATTTTTGACTGAGTATGGTCTTAAAACCTTATAGCTGATTATTAGCCTTCATAAATATTCTGTGTAATAATTACTAACCATTTTTATATTTCTGTGCCAAACTTCATCACATTGACCTAAACATATGGGACAGGGACGTGTTAATGGATATCCACCACATTCATGACAATCTTTGGTGAAATTACCATCAAACCAACAAACATGACATCTGAAATATAATGTAAATATTTGTTCAGGTGTAAATTATTGTAATTGGACACAATTACTGGTAGTTCACTCAATGACATGCATGGTGGCCAATTCAAAATCACATCATAATATTTTTAGCCAAATGAATTCCTCAAATGATAAATAGTATCAGTTGTAACAGAAAGAGTATGCACACTCTGCTTCATACCAAACACCTGTCACAACCTAAACCTAAAGTGAGCAATAATTATCAAAAAATCTACCATTTCAACATTAAAGAGTAAAATCATATTAAGCTGATTTAGATGATCAACTTTATTTAGCATACTTGTAGCAGGCACCAGACACTATGGAACCTGCCATTTTGTCAGCACAGATTTATCAATTCATCAGTGTTTTAATACTATTTTTATGTATTGGCAGGCACAAAGTTTAAAATATTAAGTATTAGTTCATTAGTATCTGATAGTCATACATAAATTTACAGTTTTGACAACTGAGAAAAAGTGTTACTCTTACAGATGACATGTAGCTATTTTTTTCTGATATGGTTCTGACTTCATGAGGTCTTCTACTTCCGATTTACTGTAATCTTTACCCGAGATATCAGATGATGTCATGTTAGGTTGAATATCAGGAACATAAAATACCGTAGCTTGCGGTCCATTTAATACTTCATCAACTAAATTCAAAATATAATACTTGGTGAGCACCTTATTAATGGAACCTGGTCCCTTAATCAGTGTGAAAGTAAATAAAACAATTGCATTTGAATATTAACTAAAATAAGATAATGTACCGAGTTCTAGCATGTAAACATTATTGCAGTACCTTCAGAATCAGCCTGTTGATTGGATACTTCCATAGCTTCATCATCTGCATTTTCAGTTTCTACAAATCCTTCATCATCTAAAGCTGGGCTGTTATTCCAGTTACCAGCCATCCTTTGTCACTTGTCTCAATAAAAAAATTATAGCTAACAAATAATAATTCAAAAAAGTATAAATGAAGTTATATATCTAAAAAGGCAATATGTGTCTTTTTCATATTTCATTAATGCCTAGGCAAAAGCAACAGTGGAGTTTTAGGGATATGGGATAAAAAGATGTGCCAGTTCATAAATACATCAGAATTACTAGCATCACTAGTACTGTTTGACCCAGTTACCAGTTTCACTCTGTTAATTATGTGTGTGAGGGGGGGGGGGGGGGAAACTCCACTCAACACAAACAAGGTCGATAAGGTAATTTCAGGACTTACACACAGTTCAATTTTTTCTCAATAATTCGCTTGCGTGTAGGGGTCTTGTGGGAGGGAACCAGAGGACACCGAGAAACCCAGCAAGGTTGGACAGATGAACCTACACTGTACTCCTTGCCACGCACAACCAAGCAATCGAAACCAAGCCAGTTGACTAAATAACAGACCTTATGCTACAGCATGCATGTGCTAACCATTCAGCCATCCATTTCAACCCCCTTTGCAGATAGGAATTCTTACATCACAATCACTGCTTTTATTTGTTGGGATACTTAGTGGTGCAATGGATTTTATTTAACGGGAGTTCATTTCAAACACACAGGTAAGTTTATAATAACCAAAGTTAACTAGTTTGTTCATAATTGAAGAAATCCGTTTATTGTTTACCATGGGTCAAACTCAAACAGTAGGACTAGGAGGAGTAGGACTGAACTGAGAGCTAAGGGAGTAAGTCAGTAAGCAGTAAGGCAACAGTCAAAATTAAAATTTAAAAATAACACTAATAATCATGCGCTCTGATGTGCACACTTCCCCAATATAGACGTCAACCAAATTATAGAAAAAAAACAAAAAGATAACCAAAAGTGGTCAGCCCAACTGAATCTCGAATCCACAAAAACTTAGACACATGTATGTTACCTTGTTTCTAAACAAAAACAATATTCTATGCAATGTTTACTTCCGCCACTTCCGGGAATCGATCTTTCAACATGATGTCGTAAAATTCTGTGTTGAAAACATTTTCTCTTTCTACTTAAGCTCATCTTAAACTATAAATTTTTACATGACAAATTAAACAGATTTTCAAAATATAAATGAATATATGCTGTTAAAAAAATAATAAAGAGTATAATATTACGACAACTAAAATGGAGTTGGCTCCCTTTTGCCATAATAGGGCTTTCTCAGCTATTCGCCAGGGCAATAATGTTATTTCAAATTTTAGAATAAGCCTAATAATGATAACAGTAATACTTTAATTTCTTCCTCTGATAGTTATGACATTGTATGTGTGTCTTTAGTTTGAGCAAGCTAGTAAAACGAGAAAAACCTCTGCAGAAAAGTGTTTTAGTTGAATGTTTCTCCTCAAATTATAGGCCTACTATTACCAGTAGGCCTATACTGAAGTATAATAGGGTCAATCAAATCATACAAATCAAACCATATCTATTATGGCTTATTATCCATACAATATTCTTACAAGTTCGAAACCACAATAACTCATACCTGTAGAGGTTACATAAGATTTCAGTGACTTAGACAATAAGCCTGAATAAAATCCCTGTCTTCATTATAATAGCCCAGGTTAGAAGCAGAACAGTAGGACCTAAAACCCCATTTCATTTCATTTCTGAATGAATAAAATCACAAGTAAAGTATAACTTCACTTAAAATGGACCATGCATTTTTTTAAAAACCCCAACAAATTCAAGATGAAGGACCTGAGGAAAGCTGTCTAGTCATTTGGATGGGACGGAAAACCAATAAGGTCCTTTGTACACAAAATTGCATGCAAGTAAAAGGTCCCTAGGCACATGGAATTCAATGAAAGAGTAGAGTGTAGTGCCACTTTGCAGACAAAATTTCCCTCATAGCACGCTTATGGCATATGTCGATCTTCATTAGCTCAGTCGTAGCAAACAGTACTAGAACATTTTCATTTCTAAAAAAAAATCAATCATGTATATTATAAAAAGATCAACTTAATTTTGACAATATTTTATTACACAGAGAGCAGCACCAGTTGCAGAATCACAGTCTAAACCATCAACAAATGTAAAATCTTTAAATAAGTCTTTTATGTGATTTCTTATCAATGGATTTCGTGAAAGGACGCTTCCGCTACCCATAATCTTTTCGATATTGTGTGATTTTAGAAATTCTACAGGCATCATTGCTTGTGCATTTTTAATCAGTCCAAAGCAGATTGAATTAAACAGTTGGGGTAAATTAAAATTTTTAGGGGTCAAGCCAAGGATGGTACCAAATTCACTTGGTGCATGACGTTCTCCAAATAATGTTGGTTTAACCTCCAGATGTTCATCTAGAGTCACATTTTCACCTTCTTTCAATAATTTCTCCCAAACATCATTTTCACTAACACCCACATCTGTAATAAGAGTTATTTAAAAAAATCAGTTAATTTGATAAAGGTCGGAATAATATTAACAGATGGTATTGTTTGGGGCAAAAGGTTTTTGACAGATTAATAATTTGACTGTCGATCAATGTTTAATGTAGGCTGGGAATCTATGTGAAAAATTTCTTATTTTTCATATCAAAATTTATAAGAGGTTCTGATCATTTTTGAGAATTTTCACATAGATAACAGTCCCCCCATACAAGCCTGAATGCACAGCTTTGTATTATGAAAGTTGTGCCGACATTATCATTATACAATCTATCAACATCCGTTGTCAACACAAAATTAGATAAAATTGTTTGTGTATACATACAATGTCTAATAAATATATGGCGATAAATCTTTGGAAAGGGAAATAATTAGGCTTTCCATTAATGTATAATCTAAGGTATGTCTGGTGAAATCGTCAAAGACTTTCGAAACTTGTGACAAAAAATAATTAATAGACCTATATAAAGACCATAATTTGCAAATGCTGTTCTCTCTTATAGTGCTTGCTTTAATAAGTACATGTTTCCGAAACAATTATTTAAAAGTTCTATGATTCCATGAAGACAAATTCCAGAGAAAACTCCTTGTCTCATACATCTGGGAATCGAAACCATGCCAGTTGATACAATGATAGACCTTATGCAACGCGCACACACTAAACATTTGGCCATCTCACCCCCCATGCTTGCTTTAACAGGTTCATGTTTCAGAAACAATTATTTAAAAGTTCTATGATTCAATGAAGACTAATCCCTTTGTGTACTGATTATAACAACAAACAGTATGTAAAAGACACAAGCTAAATAGTACATACTAAATTGTTTCATCCATTTAACAAGCATCTGAACAAATTGGTTAATAACATTTCCTCCATTTAAACTGGCTGCTAAAGCAAGATAGTTTCCATTAAAATAAGGAAAGTATTGGATGCATGTTGAATCTGATTGTGCGAAGTTATCTGGTTCAATTATACAGCCAAGTTGGAGTGAGGTACCCAAATTTAATAATGCTGAAATACAAATTGTAAATTAACAATTCTTTATAAGCTTAGTAGAACATACTGAAATAAAGTGGTTATTATCTGAACATGTCCAATTTTTTATAATATCAAACCTGTTCCTATGAAAGTCATAGGTTCTTTTCTGAGTTTGTGCATGACAAGGCAAAGGGTCCTTGCCTAACTTGTTTGGAGGAATTTTACATGTGTATTTACCTGAATTTTGACATGACAAGGAAGAAAGAAATGAACACTGAACATCTCCAAGTCCAGCCAAAACAGATACACCCTTTTTAATGCCATGCCAATCATCAACAAGTTGTCCTACAATGGTACCTGCTTTTACAATCCTTGGTAATCTATCAACTGGAAAGCCATTTGTCTTTAATCTGAAATTAAAAACCTTTATATAAATATTTACAAAATTAAATAAACATACACTAGGAGTACCATTTAAGTACCATTTGAACAATTTTGGGCCAAGGCCAAAAAATAATGCAGGAAAAATGCACAACAATAAACAGATATAACAAACTATATACAGGATCACAGCATTGGAGTGAAAAAACAAAAGTACAGATCAACAAATAAAATATATTTATCTTACTGCAATTGGGAATTAACATGATTTAATTTCCTACTGCTGTGTATTTTACTCTTTATAGGAGCCACAATGACTCAGTGAGTCAGACATTGGATTGCTAACTTGGAAGTCTTGTGTTTGATACCTGCGTTGACAGAGAAAATTCATCAGGATTTACTTAATGGTTCCCCAATGTCAGTGATGCAGGACAAAGGGCCTGGCAAGGGACAACATATAATTGTTCAGACTGGACAAAAACCAAGATCCTGTGTACATGTGCCCGTAAAATTACCTGTGGTAGATAGAATTTGATACAAGAGTAGGCCATAGAGCCACTGTCCAGGCAAAATTTTACTCAGAGCACACTAAAAGTTGTCTCCATTAGCCTAGTTGGACCAAAACAGTAGTATGTTAAACCCCATTTTATTTCGTTTTACTCTTTACAAGATTTTTCATTTCCTTACATTTCAATATTCCAAGTATTTGATAGGGTGTTAAAAAATCCTAAACTTGCTGCTAGTTGACTGGTTGTAGCTGGATGTTCTAATCGACACAATATGAAAACAAAGTGATCCATTATAGTGCCTAACCAATCAAAATGTTTAATCCTGTGTGGCTGATGCTGCAATAGCCAAAAGTAAGTCACACAGCCAAAACCAGTCGCTAAGGGAATATGACTGTCTGGAACAGGTAGCGAAGACAGGAATTCTGGTATAGCTCTTTGATCTTGCCAAGTGTACAAATTAGATGATTCACATTTCATTAAATCCAAATCACTGTGTGGTGGTGTTTTCCACATAACCAGCCCATGCATTTGTCCTGTTACTCCTATAGTTTTAATGTTATTTTGCAATTCATCAGGTATCTGGAGAACTAATTTTTCCAAGGCTTCATAAATCTTCTCTACATTCTGTTCATAGCCTGCTTCTCCAATCTCGCTCTCAAGATCAGCATCTGTCTTCACATTGGAGGAGTAAAGTTGTTGACTTGTTATTTGATCCAGAACTACTATTTTTACTGAGGTTGTACCAAAGTCAATCCCCAGTACATAGTCCATTTTTATTATCTGCAAAATTGAGAATCAAGCTATGACTATGCATTCAAAACAGTAAGTTGAACCCTGATGATTTCTAGAAATCACCTCCCTTTAATGCGTCAAGGGAGGTAATATCACATAAAACTCATTTATTCCACGTACTAAAATGTTAATATTTCACTACTTATGTATTTTTTATTTAGGTAACATCGGCTATATTATAGCGATTGTGTCTTTAATTTTATTAACCGTTTCGTATTACATTTCATACAAATATCACGAACGGCATATTTACTAGTTATCTCCCCTGAATGTTTTCTACTTACACTTTATTTATAAAAAAAATACTGTACCAAATAGCAATACTTACTTTTGTAATTCCGCCCCAAAATAACACAATACGCTACATCAGTTGCGTTGACCTACATGGTGAACGGTTAAATGAAAATATACAAGAGCTTCCCAGAATGACAGCATTATCCAAATCAAGTCAATGTACACAAATTTACTGTCGGCAGAAGCCTACGCCTACTTCGCCATTTGAGGGCGGATCTACAGATAAGGTAGTCTAGTATGACGTATGTATGTATGTACACCCTCCTATGGGCGATTTTAACATTGTTGAAGTACAATGCTACCGAAAGTCAACCACAGTTCTGCCGAGCTGAAAGACGAAAATAATTTCTGTCGCTTGTTTTAAGTGGTAGGGCCGAATTATTTGCGGAGAAACTAATTGAGTTAACTTTTATTGTGTTAGACTGATTCGTTGTGATGTATATCCTTTCTGCTTTCTTTATGTTATGATATATGTTTTTTTTTTTTTTTTAATCTTATATGTATTCCAATGAAATGTAAAAAAAAACACAAAATAAAAGCGCCGTTGCAATGCATTTTTGACTTTCTAATCAAGATGACTTCTTGATACCCTTCTAAGGTAGGCCACATGTATCCTCCAAATTTGGGTAATAAATCTATGCCTTCATAATATAAAATAACAATGGGAGGAAACCTGAGGAATTGAGAAAAAAAAACGCAAGGCCGGATTAGACTTGTGTGTGTGGTCATGGTGGGTGGACACATGGAGGTGTATATATTGGTGGACCCCAGTTTGACCCACCCCCACCCCGTCCCACCCCACACACCACCACTAGCAACAACGCGTAGATACAGTAGGACTACTGCTATAACGAATAAAAATTATTCAATAAATCGGCCAAAATAAATCACACATATTGCTTTTATTGCATTTTATTTTACAGTGTATATCCAGAAAACTCGAATAGTCTATTATGAGAAATCAATAAAAATTTTAATTTGTTGGCGAAACACCATTATTTTTCTCTTCCCATTTAGTGTCAACAGTTGAAGAGTTAGCTTGTTGGTTTGATGCTGTCTTGCCTTGTATTTTCTTTCGCTGCATCCCAGGTACTTACTGATTTGCCAAATTCTTGACTAATCTTATATGCAACCTTTGCGTTTTTCTCTGAAAGATACAACAAAAAAATTTAATCTATGAACTGACTTCACTTTTCACTCTCTGAATAAGATTTTCTTTTTCTAACTACAGTACAGTGCAGTGTACAGTACAATTTGTCTTGTTACATTTATAACATCGGTTATTATGTGTCAAAATGAACGAATGCAAAAATTACACATTTATTTGGAAACACCTCAAATAATCTTTATATCACTTTTCATTTATGACTGTTGTCAACAGTTTTCCCTGGCCTTTTTGGTAACACTATTACAGTTTTTTTTTTTTTAAAAATGTTTAAAATCCGTTGTGTGCACTTTTATTAATCGCATCACTAATATTAAGTAAGACGTGGCTGACGCAAAACGACCATGAGCACCTTTTAGTAGTAACAGGCCACAGAACACTAGATTCATCATACGATTAGGTGTACATTGACGTATATCATTATACCAAATAAAAATCTCGAATCCAGGTTCCATATAAGAGAGATTCCCATTCGAATCATCACAGCATCACAGCCCTGAAGGCTGAGAGGCGGGGCGCGAGGGCGCCCCCCACCCCCCCGGGCTAATTTTCGACAGTGCCTTTTTTTTACTGTTGAAAGTGCCTTATTTACTGCTGAAAGTGCATTTTTCAGACCCAAATATGTCCTCTTCGACATAGCTCTTGCCAAGTCTACAGATGCAAGGAAAAGACGGATAATTGTCTTGGGGGATTCCCCCGCCCCCACCCTCAACCCCATCGCAAACGATGTGCCCCGTCTCCGCAGTAAGTGCCCTCATTTTGCGGCGCCCCACCCCTTTTCAAAATTCCTAGATCCGCCCCTGAGGCTTGTAAAGATATGGTACTGAAATACATTTTAAATAACATCTTGTAAAAATGTAAGAACAGTGGAGCAACTACTGTTCCGTTCTTCAGATGTGGCATGGAGATAGCGGCGCATTCTCAACCTCGTGGGTTTCCTCCCGGCACTCCGGTTTCCTCCCTCTAACGACCCATACGCGCAAGCGAATTATTGAAATAAAATTAAAGCATATGTTAGTCCCGAAATGACCTAGTTTGTGTCGAGTGGACGTTAAACCCCATTTCCCTCTCTCAGGGGACGGTGAGGAGGGGTGGACAAATGCACCCATGGCCCAGCTATTCCGGTGCCTTCTGTAAGCAATTTGTAGACCATATTTTGGTAGAAGAACACTGTTACAGTTTACCTTGATCGTAAAACTCTCCACCAAATGATCTGATACCTGAAGGTATGTCTATTTTAAGAGATGGCGTAACTGATGTTGTTGGTTCCTCTTGACCCTCCTCTATGGTAGGTTCTGACTGACTTGGTCCACCAAGTACTGGCTTGATTGGAGGGAGCTTCACGGGTATTGAAGCTATTATCGTGTCCTGTGTCTTTCTATTAGTTCTAGGTGATCTATAGTTCATTTCGGTTTTGCTAATGTTTGGCAGACGGGCTTTAACATCTATATCTGATGGACGGGATGGTATGTTCGTTCTGTGAGTTATCATTTTATCATCAAAATCAAAAACCTGAACATCCATTGGAGTGTCTGATTTATTAGGTTTTCTAGGCGACATTGTGTGGTCCTGTTTATGTGTACTACCCACACTGGATATTGGATCTGCATTCCAAGCATTATGACCCCCATCTACAACATCTTTTCCACAATGTTGGCATGCCAAATAAGCCAAAGATAACAAAGTAAATGTCGCATGTCCATTTCTGTTTAAACATTTACACGTATCTTTATTAGACGACCGTAGTCCTATGCGAGGGCTATCGGTTCCACGCCTATCTAGGTCTAACGATCTTTGACCATCCCGTTCAGCTTCTGTTGGGGAAGTATCCTCGTTTCTAGTCTTTCTTAGGGGCAAAAGAGGACTTAACTTTAAATTTGGCCTGGCTTTTGGCAATCTGTGTTTTCTCCAAGACAAAACCTTGTCAGTATCTAAGACTTCATCATCACTCATATTAAATGTCGACTTTCATTTGTAATAGTACGTTCAAATAAACTGGAAAAAAAATGTACAAGAGGTTACGGTTCATAGAAAATCTTTGTGAGCTGTGTGAGGCCAAAACATTTATGGCCAATCAAAAACGGAGGAAGTTCCACGCTTCCTGAAAAAAAATTGAATGACGCAAGTTTTGCAAATAGCTCAGCTGAGAAAATGTTTCCGCACGGTTTTAATAAATAAAGTGAGAATCTTAATCATATTCATGCATTCTAGAAAGGGTAGAAGATTTAGGGATAAATATTACTGGTGGTATTAGTAGGGGAGACCGGGGCACATTGAACATACGGGTACATTGAACCACCATGGATAAATTGTTTATAAATAATACTAGACAACACAAAACTACACAGAAGTGAGATAACTTCTTAAACCTATTTTTCCATCAATAAGCAGTAGCCACATGCTGTCAATTATTTTTTATGAATGATTTTTTGAAAAGAGCGCTTAAAAGTGAAAATGCACTGCTTCCACTTTTCATTTTCTAAACATGTTTACTGCTAAGTCTAGGAAATTCCTGTACTTAAAATCGGTTCATATATGTCTAGTCTAAAATCGTGATAAATGGGGGCTTGATACATAGAGAGTATTTTGAATTTTTTTAAAATGTTTTTCATGAAACTGTGTTGGGGCAGATTGAACCACTGTTAATGGGGTACTTTGAACTGGTTCATTGCACCCCAGTGCATTATAGACTATATAACATGTAATATTTTATTTTATCCTACGAAATTCTTGTATGCCTAATCTACAAACCAGATAAACAAGGGCTTGATACATTTTAAATTTTTTTAAAATTTTGATCACAAAACTGTGATGTGGCAGATTGAATTGAACCACTGTAAATGGGGTACACATACCCCAGTGCATTGTAGTCTATATATCATTTGATAATTTCTAATATCTTTGAAAATATAAACAATAGATTTAGAATATCAGTTGATCCAACTCTGTAGGCCTATTGTATGTAGGCCTATCGTATAAAAGGAATTAAAGCTTCATGGGAGCAGTGTTCGAAACTTGTCTGTGACATGCAGGGGGGCAATGAGTCTCCCTGACTAAAGTCGCCCGTCAGCAAATCATGCTGTCCGAATTTAGAACGAATATTGGACAAATTTTTGTTTTATTCACTATAAAAGTGGAATGGGATCCCACCAAACTGCTAATTGAAGTGCATTTTACGACGATTTGTAGGAGCCTAGGGAATCCGGACTCCTGCTTGTTTCGATCGTTGCACGAATGTTAAATCTGTGGATATTTGTTTTTAATTAAACACTGATTGTTTGCAGATTCATTAGATCACTACGAAACAAGTGACTATGATTGTGATCCAAATCCAGATCTATGTTTTACATGGAATTTTTACCACTGTTCAAAGTGCCCCATTATGTGGCTAAACCTGCCCCGACTTAGGCGACTATTTTGTACAGCGGGGTACATTGAACAATTGTGGTCAAGTGGATTAAAATGTGTTTTTTTAATAAAAGTTATAGATTAATTTAAATGAATCTTATACACAATAGCAACTATGATATGTCTTCAAACAATACAATAAAGTAAAGAGACCTTTTAATAAAAACATTTGATATAGAACGAGGACAACCATGTATGTGAAAAAACTGGTTCAATGTGCCCCGGTCTCCCCACATTCGCCTATTGTTGGCCCGGCAAAACATCTTCGATTTAATATATGATGACTGTCAATAATTTGTTAGTAAGAGTTATCAAGATTTTTGTAATCCTACCTTCTGTCTGACTGCGTAGTTAAAATCCACAAGTTGATATATATACACTGTTTTATAATGCACGCTTGATTTGAGCCATAAAATAAATCTTATTATTAAAATAAGTCTCACGTGTATATAATTATATACTATAGTTAAATCCCGTGTACAATTTAACCATACAAAGTTGTCCTAATAATATATCTTTCCTAATTATAGATATTATATAAATTTAACTTGGCACAAAACCTGTTTGTGTGTAGATGGTGTTTCTGTTTTCTTTTGGACAGTTTTAAAGATAAACAGGATCATCTTGATTTTTTTTAGATTTGGTGTGGCAGAAAAGCCTGTCTTGTATTGTAATATTTTATAAGGGGATTATGTGGTTGCAGTAATACCCATTCATTAATTTAGTAATATAGCATGTTCAGTAATATTACACATAACATAAATTACACTCATAATAAGAAACAGTAAGAAATCAATCAGTGTTAATAATATAGTTACTTTGATTAATAAATTGATTTTATTTATTTTGGGAACTGATACATTTGACAAAATGAATTGTGTCGAACATCCCATGAAATCCAATGAAAGATTGACTGTATTGATTGAACATCTTGTCTTTAGTTATTAAACTCCCTTTGTGGAAATACAAGCACAGATATTTGTTAAAATTCTTTGAAAACAATTGACATTTAAAAAGTTGACCCATTTTTGAGAAATAGACATTTTGGTCTGGAAGCCAAACACCAGTTTAACCCTTGAGTAAATCTAAACATGTATATTCAAGATGGTTGCCAATAGGTTTTTACAAGAAATAGACCCACTGAATTCAAAGAGGTTGGTTATCTCACCCAAAAGTAACACCCAATTCCGCTAAGGGGCTAATTTCAAAATGAGGGCTCATTTTGAGGAGAAAATATGTCTCAAATTCTGCATACCACAAAAAAACAACAAAAAAAAAAACCCTCAAAAACATGCATGATGTAAATGTAGAGCAAAATCCAATTTTTAACCCAAGGTCAATTCCTTCCAAACTATAATAAGATGGAAAGATAGAGAGACATGCTTCATTTGATTTTACCCCTATAATCTCAAATACTGAAAAACAAATAACCTAAGCTGTTATAATCACATGTGAAATAGTATACTATGTTTATATATCTAAGTATATCAGATATACATTGTAACATGTATTAGGTACTCTATGCAAACAGATAATTTGTTTATGCCTACACTGTACATGCTATTATATTATATTATTTTCTTGTTCAATATAATATAGTAGTTCTATTCTGAATTTGCTTTATATATTTAATGCAGGTCAAACAAAATATCCATTTTGAATAATGTCAATTAGTTTATTCAATGTCAAATCACAAAAATTTTAAATATAAGATGTGAATACATCATAAAACAATATGCTTCTAAAATCCAAGTTGAAACTATTAAAATGCCAATTTAATGCCTTATGCACAACGATATATATCCTTACTTTTTCCTGAACAACTGATACCACTTCTCATATATTTGTATTGTGAAATTCAAATATAACAAATTAAAAGTTTCTACTGTTTATAATCATGGCATGCAGACAAATAAGTTTAAAATATTGGTATCCTGGAAACTAATCTGTGACAAATTGACATGGAACATGAATAAAAGCATACCTTGATCTTTCACTCTTTCTGAGTCCCAATTGATGAGATGTTTGACAGGATAAAGAGTCCCAACTGATCAGATGTTTGACAGGACAATCAATCAAAAGATTATTTATTATATAATAACCAGACTCAATGATAAAAGGTAAAATATATATTTTATTCTGGTTTATAAGAGAAAAGATATGTATTATTTAGTACATAAGTTATGAGACTTTGGTTAAATAAGGGAATAGTAATGAAATATTATTTAAGATAATTAAAAGGCATAAATATAATGAATCATAATTATATTAAGTACAATAATAAACAGAGCAACCTTTACATCATATCTTCATGTGGTTATTAACTCACTGACATTTGTCACTGTTTCCTTGTTAAAACAGTTCCACTATTTGGAAGACAATGAAGGATTACGTTGGCACAAGTAAAGATAGGTTGCCAGGCAACGAAACATACGCCCACAGCAGCTAAATCGTCCGGGCAGTCAACAAGGGTTGTCGCATATTTTTACTTTTTTTTGGTAATGAAACATTTGTAATACACTAAAATCTGAGTAACAACAACTCATTATGTAATTATCAGAAAATCATGAGAATTTGTTTGCTTTTTATAAAGTTTTGCCCCACGCTAACAATTAGTGTAGGAAACATTTAATATCATGGATTTAGCTGTTCAGTTATCAAAATTCATTGAAAATCAAAATACTTGTTCGTTTCAACACCTTAAACTCTGTGTATCAATCTGAAGTCAATCGGATGATAAGTTTGGCATCTACAGCGCAACAAGGTTTTATGAAGTGATCAAGGGAGATAACTCTGGAAGTAATTATTTGAAATTGATGAAAATCAGAAGGCTTCTTCCTCTCAGGACCTTAAACAGTGTGTGTAAATTTAAAGTCCACAGGATTTTTTGATGTGATCAAGGGCCATAACTTTGGCACTAATTATCGGAAATTGATGCAAATCAATAGGCTTCTTCATCTTATGACCTTAAACACTGTGTATAAATTTAAAGTCCATCGGATATTAACTTTGGCTTTTAGAGCGTCCACAAGATTTTTTGAAGTGATCAAGGGAGATAACTCTGGCACTAATTATCGAAAATCGCTGAAAATCAATAGGCTTCTTCGTCTTATGACCTTAAACACTGTGTATAAATTTTAAGTCAATCGGATATTAACTTTGGCTTTTAGAGCGTCCACAAGATTTTTTGAAGTGATCAAGGGCCATAACTCTGGCACTAATTATCGGAAATCGCTGAAAATCAATAAGCTTCTTCGTCTAATGACCTTAAACACTGTGTATAAATTTAAAGTCAATCGGATATTAACTTTGGCTTTTAGGGTGTTCACAAGATTTTTTGAAGTGATCAAGGGCCATAACTCTGGCACTAATTATTGGAAATCGCTGAAAATCAATAGGCTTCTTCGTCTTATGACCTCAAACACTGTGTATAAATTTAAAGTTAATCGGATATTAACTTTGGCCTCTAGAGCGTCCACAAGATTTTTTGAAGTCGTCAAGGGCCATAACTCTGGTAGTTATTATCGGAAATCGCTGAAAAACAATAGGCTTCTTCGTCTCATGACCTTAAACACTGTGTATAAATTTAAAGTCAATCGGATATTAACTTTAGCCTCTAGAGCGTCCACAAGCAATTGTGGACGCCGGACCGACGGACGGACGGACCGACGGACCGACGGACGGACGGGGGCGACGACAATATACGACCACATTTCAATGTGGGCGTATAAAAATTGCCTTTCAGAAAATATATTCTTTTAAAATTAAACTAATTAATGAAATTTGAGCCATTTTAAATTAAAACTAAGCTGTTGGAAATATTGCACTAATATTATGAGCCAGGGATTATGCATGCAAAAAATATCACTGATTAAATATATTTTAACATAAAATGAAGGAAACCTAGAAACAAATGACAAATTTTCGATAAAATGGTGGGACAAGTGATACCATTGCTATGACAATGACAACAAAATAATCAATTTATAAGAGGTGAGAAATTTTAAAATAAAATTCATAACTAATAATATAATATTTACAAGAGATAAAATGATCTTGTTACTCTTTATTCAATACTGATAACTGTAAATTACAGAGGCAAGAATTCAACATAACAAATCAAATCGCTTAGAGAAAAGACAAATAACAGAAATATATAAAAGCTCTGGAGATTTGGGGTGGGGGGGGGGGCTAGAAGCACATTTTTTCTATATGCTGTAACAGGCAAAACTCTTACAACTGAAGTCTGATGCCTTTTGAGACATTGCTGATTTTATTTGCTCAAAAATTCCATACAATGAAATTCAAAAAATGAATAATCTGATCATTGGTAGTACTGGTAGACTATTAAAAGTTCATTATCAAAAACTGACATTCTAACTAAACATTTCTTCCTGTTAAAGCAGAAAATGAACATAAACATTATAATTTAGTAAAAGGATTTAATATACACATGCAATTTTAAAGAAAATACTGATTTATTGTGCTATAAATATAAAGTCTACTTTTTTGTCTGCAATATCACCTCTGTGGAAGTGGACATTAAATAAAACTATTTCACACACAGAAGACATTTAAAATCAAGGGACAGAAGCCAAACCGGGATTAGTAACCTTTGTATATATTTTTTAAATCAACAGGGTTCCAGGTCTATAATTTTAACAAACATTTATTTTTATCACCTACATGTAAAGACAATTACTAACAAATTTTAAAGATGTATTGAAGATTTTCTAATTTTGCACTTTAAGAAATGCTTGACTACCTCCTATGGCAGCCAGCAACTTTATTTGAACAAATGTGAATAAACAGCACCCTGGCTACCAAATTTATAAAGAAGCTTAAGGGAAAACGTAATAAAAAATAACTTATTATTTACACCAAATGGTGGGTCAATGGGCTAAAAACACAAGCACAAAGAATTAATCTTAAAAATTAAAAATAACAAATCATTGCCATTAAAATAAACCTATAATTAAAATATTGCAAGGAAGTCTTAACTAAAAACTAAACATATATTTATACAGTACTAATGAAGACACACGGACAATATAATAAAACTTAGAATTTTATTTTGTATTTGAATTGTTAGTATCTGTCTCTCATACATAAGATCTACCTGTAACTACTTCTTTGACATGATGTCTATTCTCTCTCAAGTCTAAATGACATAAAAATGAAATAATAAGAGACAAGCAAAGGTAAGGTCTCCTTTTAAATTCTTCTCCTGACCGATAGTTGCAACTGAGAAAAATAGGGCCAATAGCTAGACACACTGGTTTTATTTATCAAAAATCTGTTTGTATTACTAGAAATAAAACAATACATTAGATTAATGTGCATGTAATTGAATATTTTTATGACTACCATTAATGCTTATAACAAAATATATATTAAGATAGGTTGCTAGGCAACAAAACATGCACTCACAGCAATCATCCAAGCAGTCCAGGAGGGTTGATACTTATAAATAATGGGAGCATTTACAAGCCAATACAAACTGATCCAGAGAAACAATCCATAGGTAAATTATCAAAAATGATTCAAATTTGATTGGCTTCTAGTTCTTCCTGATACCAACATTTATTACACAGAATTGATGGCTTGGTGACAATATATAACTACATATCAATGTGGAATATGAAAAATAATAAAAATAAAAACTTTATCTCATTACATGTATAAATAAAATTGTTATGGCGTGATGACAATGTTTCCTTTTTTCCTCAAATAAAAATTCAAATCGCTAAAAACAATTAATGAGGTATAAAACTATTTATAACAAAAGTTTAAATCTAAACTGTACAAAAATTCACTTAAAACAGGAAGGTTACCAGATTAAATGGTGAACACTTGAATATATTCTATATGTACTGAAATACAACTCTTAATTCTGATTAGGTTTGAGTGGTAACATTACAGTGCATAATTACATAAAAAAAAAAACAGTTTGGTTATTCTATGTTAATACAAGTTTGGTGAGTTTTGTTTTTGGAATAAATGTATGAATACTTGAGTCTAGAATTTTTTGTCATATTGTTACTGAAGATGTTCGATGAAACTGAAAACACGGGCCGCATAAAACTGTGTTTCTTTCCTCAGTATTTTAATTTTCATATATATTATGGTATAGTTATCTGACTGAGATTGTTTCTGATTTTGAAATTATATAAATAAATCAAGTAAAACTTCACAATTTATTACATAAAAAAATTTTCATCATATTATATTAACCGATGATAAATAAGCACTTCACATTCAGTTTATTTATCAAATTTCCTTCCGGTTTTAGCTATCTTTTATTTTAAGATAATGCTTAGTTTTTAGACTAGGGATAATAAAACAGTTAAGTGCAGAGATCATATCTATGATTAGTGGTATTAAAAACAAGGCCTACATAAATAGTCAAGAATAAGGTCAAACAGGCCATTAAGTCTTTGTAATGGCATTCAAATTACTGTTGACATCTGTTTTGTTTCGCCAATCTTCAGAAAACATTTTAAACTGTTTGCTGATTTCTTCATGCATCTGCTGAAATGTTCTTGGATTTCTTGCTAATGTTTTACTGGAAGTGAACGCAGCCTCTTGACCTGTTGCAGCATTAAAGTAATTAACACTGTCCCAGTCTAAGGTCATATTCTTCATGGAATTAAAGGGATTCTTACGCTTAACTACGGCATGAGATTTGGGTGTTTTGAAGCTTCCACCAACAGCCCCTGGTGAATTTTCATACACATTTGAGAGCATGATGCTATTACGATCTGCTTCCTGAATCACTGACTTAGCTGTATCAGAGCTAAGCTCGCTTAACTTAAACTGTAGTTCAGAAACCATCAATTTAACATAATCATACCCAGCACAACTTAATGCTTTCATCCAAGATTCCATTATTTCTTGGCTTTCGGCACTTATAACGTATGTCCGACACCCTGAGTGAGGAAAGACAATTTGAAATGTAAAATTATCAGTGTTTTCTGCCAGTTCAATTGTACATCCTTCTAAAACTATCATTCCAATAGGTTCGCGATCTCCTTTTTTCTCATAATAAAACAAAAAGTTTCCCTTTAACACAAACCATCTCTTCTGGAAGCCCTTGTTCACCTCTCCTTTTTTCAAGAGGTAGCCTTCTTTATCTGCTGGTGCTCCAGAGCCAGCATATAATGCCAATCCTTTCTCATTTATTATCTTCATTCTACTGTTTGAAGATCTTTAGACTATCAATGACATCAAGATTTTATCATTTGGTTTAATTCCATTGGTAGGCCTACCCATACCTTGTAGGAAAACTCTGCTGCTGGTAAATGACTAACATTTAAGCTTCTAAAATTCCTGAAGATAAAAAAATTATAAGATTAATTAAATGAAAATTGTTAGCTTAATAAAAAATATTAATACAAAAAATACTTCAAGACTCAAACCCTTAAACTCACTACATACGGTATTGGAAATTCAAGAGAGTCAAGGTACCATTCCTCCACCAACGTATTCTACCGGTAATTAGATTTTTTTTAAAGTTTTGGTATATTTATGTGACAAATACTAGTTCCATACATGATACAATGCTTTCCAGATAAAAATATGTTGTCACTCTGACAGGACTTGTGGATTATGTCTAGCCTCGTTCTTCGGGTCCCTTAAAGTTGTTACAAATGGCACTGAAATGCATTATTAGGCCCTATTGTACACGATTCGTGTACCAATGGTAAAATGTTTATTTTGTCTTGTTAAAACTGGGGCTGAAACGCATTAACGATCCGATTCGTGGGCCAATAGTAAAATGTTTATTTTATCTTATAAATACTGGTTATTAGAAGCCCATCTTTTTTCGGTAAGGTCACCACAGTACAGTATCAATTAATGTTGATTTAAATTGACAAAAAATTCGTGTTTTCAATGTTGAAGATTTTAGATGATATTATTGATATAGAGTTAGAGATCACCAAAGACAAAATCCCCAACCAATAATTAACAGACAATTTGTCTGTTAACGAAAGTTGTCTGGTAAGAGTGATCAAAAGCTAGCAGACAAGAATTAATATAGATAAAAATATTCACCTCTGAGCACAATGGGTTGATCTGCTCTAATCACGTGATCAATTCTGTCCACTGCCCGCCGTCGATACTGATTTATCGTAGAAAACACGGAATATAACAAAAACAAACGAAACGAAATACAATGTTAATAGTAGTTTGAACCTTAAAAATCACCCCGAATGTATTAATGTGCCAGGAAAATGTTTATATTTCCTGAAAGATAATAGATTGTTCTTTTAAACAGTATGTGATAGTATACTTGGAATTAGATTTTTCATATTGCATTTCACTGCGACAAGACTGCATCTATATCAACACGGCCTCGATATCTGCTACCCCACCCCTATTTTACTTTATAATTCACCCTGTAGATATTAATGTGCCAGGAAAATGATTATATTTTCTGAAAGATAATTCAGTCCTCTATTATCTGGTATGTAACATTATACTTGGAATTTGATTTGTCATATTGCATTTTGCTGCCGTAAATGACAGCATCTTAAATCAATATGGCCTCGATGTCTGCTACCCCACCCCTCTTATACCTCACAATTCACACCGTAGATATTAATGTGCCAGGAAAATGATTATATTTTCTGAAAGATAATACATTCTTATATTAAATGGTATGTGACATTATACTTGGAATTTGATTTTTCATGTTGCATTTCGCTGCCGTAAATGACAGCATCTTAAATCAATATTGCCTCGATGTCTGCTACCCCACCCCTCTTATACCTTACAATTCACCTTGTAGATATTAATGTGCCAGGAAATTGATTATATTTTCTAAAAGATAAGTCATTCGTCTATTAAATGGTATGTAACATTATACTTGGAATTTGATTTTTCATATTGCATTTTTCTACCGCAAATGACAGCAACCGATAAAAATACTGTCTGCTACCCCACCCTTCTACCGTACAATTCACCCTGTAGATATTAATGTGCCAGGAAAATGATTATATTTTCTGAAAGATAATTCATTCCTCTATTATATGGTATGTAACATTATATTTGGAATTTGATTTTTCATATAGCATTTTGCTGACGTAAATGACAGCATCTTAAATCAATATGGCCTCGATGTCTGCACCCCACCCCTCTTATACCTTACACGTCACTCTGTAGATATTAATGTGCCAGGAAAATGATTATATTTTCTGAAAGATAATACATTCCTCTATTAAATGGTATGTAACATTATATTCGGAATTTGATTTTTCAAGTTGCATTTTGCTGCCGCAAATGACAGCAACCGATAAAAATAACGTCTCCATGTCTGCTACCCCACCTTTCTTCTACCGCACAATTCACCCTGTAGATATTAATGTGCCAGGGAAATGATTATATTTTCTGAAAGATAATTCATTCCTCTATTATATGGCATGTAACATTATATTTGGAATTTGATTTTTCATATTGCATTTTGCTGCCGTAAGTGACAGCATCTTAAATCAATATGCCCTCGATGTCTGCCTCCCCACCCCTCTTATACCTTACAATTCACTCTGTAGATATAAATGTGCCAGGAAAATGATTATATTTTCTGAAAGACAATACATTCTTCTATTTAATGGTATGTGACATTATATTCAGAATTTGATTTTTCATGTTGCATTTCGCTGCCGCAAATGACTGCAACCGATAAAAATACAATCTCCAGGTATGCTTCCCACCCCTCTTATGCCTTACAATTCACCCTGTAGATATTAATGTGCCAGGAAAATGTTTATATTTTATGAAAGATAATACATTCCTCTGTTATATGGTATGTGACATTATACTAGGAATTTGATTTTTCATGTTGCATTTTGTTGTCGCAAATGGCAGCAACCGATAAAAATACCGTCTCCAGGTTTGCTACCCCACCCCTCTTATACCTCACAATTCACTCTGTAGATATTAATGTGCCAGGAAAATGATTATATTTTCTGAAAGATAATACATCCCTCTATTAAATGGTATGTGACATTATACTTGGAATTTGATTTTTCATGTGGCATTTCGCTGCCATAAATGGCGGCCTCTTAAATCAATATGGCCTCGATGTCTGCTACCCACCACTCTTTTACCTCACAATTCACTCTGTAGATATTAATGTGCCAGGAAAATGATTATATTTTCTGAAAGATAATACATCCCTCTATTAAATGGTATGTGACATTATATTTGGAATTTGATTTTTCATGTTGCATTTCGCTACCGTAAATGACATCATCTTAAATCAATATGGCTTCGACGCCTGCTACCCCACCCCTCTTATACCTTCCAATTCACCCTGTAGATATTAATGTGCAAGGAAAATGATTATATTTTCTGAAAGATAATACATTCCTGTATTAAATAGTATGTGACATTATATTTGGAATTTGATTTTTCATGTTGCATTTCGCTGCCGTAAATAACAGCGTAGTTAAATCAATATGGCCTCGATGTCTGCTACCCCACCCCTCTTATACCTTACACGTCACTCTGTAGATATAAATGTGCCAGGAAAATGATTATATTTTCTGAAAGATAATACATTCCTCTATTAAATGGTATGTAACATTATATTCGGAATCTGATTTTTCAAGTTGCATTTTGCTGCCGTAAATGATAGCAACCGATAAAAATACCGTTTCCATGTCTGCTACCCCACCCTTCTTCTACCGTACAATAAACCCTGTTGATATTAATGTGCCAAGAAATTGATTATATTTTCTGAACCATAATACATTTCTCTATTAAATGGTATGTGACATTATACTTGGAATTTGATTTTTCATGTTGCATTTTGCTGCCGTAAATGACAGCATCTTAAATCAATATGGCCTCGGTGTCTGCTACCCCACCCCTCTTATACCTTCCAATTCACTCTGTAGATATTAATGTGCCAGGAAAATGATTATATTTTCTGAAAGAGAATACATTCCTCTATTAAATGGTATGTGACATTATACTTGGAATTTGATTTTTCATGTTGCATTTTGCTGCCGTAAATGACAGCATCTTAACTCAATATGGCCGCGATGTCTGCTACCCCACCCCTCTTATATCTTACAATTCACTCTGTAGATATTAATGTGCCAGGAAAATGATTATATTTTCTGAAACATAATACATACCTCTATTAAATGGTATGTAACATTATATTCGGAATTTGATTTTTCATGTTGCATTTCGTTGCCGCAAATGACTGCAACCGATAAAAATACAATCTCCAGGTATGCTACCCACCCCTCTTATGCCTTACAATTCACCCTGTAGATATTAATGTGCCAGGAAAATGTTTATATTTTATAAAAGATAATACATTCCCCTGTTATATGGTATGTGACATTATACTAGGAATTTGATTTTTCATGTTGCATTTTGTTGTCGCAAATGGCAGCAACCGATAAAAATACCGTCTCCAGGTTTGCTACCCCACCCCTCTTATACCTCACAATTCACCCTGTAGATATTTATGTGCCAGGAAAATGATTATATTTTCTGAAAGATAATTCATTCCTCTAATACATGGTATGTAACATTATATTTGGAATTTGATTTTTCATGTTGCATTTCGCTGCCGTAAATGACACTAATGACAGCATCTTAAATCAAGATAGCCCCGACGTCTGCTACCCGACCCTTTTTATACCTTGCAATTCACTCTGTAGATATTAATGTGCCAGGAAAATGATTATATTTTCTGAAATTATTAATGTGCCAGGAAAATGATTATATTTTCTGAAAGATAATTCATTCCTCTATTATATGGTATGTAATATTATATTTGGAATTTGATTTTTCATGTTGCATTTCGCTGCCGTAAATAACAGCGTAGTTAAATCAATATGGCCTCGATGTCTGCTACCCCACCCCTCTTATACCTTACACGTCACTCTGTAGATATAAATGTGCCAGGAAAATGATTATATTTTCTGAAAGATAATACATTCCTCTATTAAATGGTATGTGACATTATACTTGGAATTTGATTTTTCATGTGGCATTTCGCTGCCATAAATGACGGCCTCTTAAATCAATATGGCCTCGATGTCTGCTACCCCACCCCTCTTATACCTCCCAATTCACCCTGTAGATATCAATGTGCCAGGAAAATGATTATATTTTCTGAAAGATAATACATTCCTCTATTAAATGGTATGTAACATTATATTCGGAATTTGATTTTTCATGTTGCATTTCGCTGCCGCAAATGATAAAAATACAATCTCCAGGTATACTACCCCACCCCACTTATGCCTTACAATTCACCCTGTAGATATTAATGTGCCAGGAAAATGATTATATTTTCTGACCGATAATACACTCCACTATTAAATGGTATGTGACATTATACATGGAATTTGGCTTTTCATATTGCATTTTGCTGCCGTAAATGACAGCATCTTAAATCAATATGGCCTCGATGTCCGCTACCCCACCCCTCTTATACCTTACACGTCACTCTGTAGATATTAATGTGCCAGGAAAATGATTATATTTTCTGAAAGATAATGCAATCCTCTATTAAATAGTATGTAACATTATATTTGGAATTTGATTTTTCAAGTCGCATTTTGCTGCCGCAAATGACAGCAACCGATAAAAATACCGTCCCCATGTCTGCTACCCCACCCTTCTACCGTACAATTCACCCTGTAGATATTAATGTGCCAGGAAAATGATTATATTTTCTGAAAGATAATTCATTCCTCTATTATATGGTATGTAACATTATATTTGGAATTTGATTTTTCATATAGCATTTTGCTGACGTAAATGACAGCATCTTAAATCAATATGACCTCGATGTCTGCTACCCCACCCCTCTTATACCTTAAATTCACTCTGTAGATATAAATGTGCCAGGAAAGTGATTATCTTTTCTGAAAGATAATACATTCCTCTATTAAATGGTATGTGACATTATACATGGAATTTGATTTTTCATACTGCATTTTGCTGCCGTAAATGACAGCATCTTAAATCAATATGGCCTCGATGTCTGCTACCCCACCCCTCTTATGCCTTACAATTCACCCTGTAGATATTAATGTGCCAGGAAAATGTTTATATTTTCTGAAAGATAATATATGCTTATATTAAATAGTATGTAACATTATATTTGGAATTTGATTTTTTATGTTGCATTTTGCTGTCGCAAATGCCAGTAATCGATAAATATGCCGTCTTCAGGTCTGCTACCCCACCCCTATTATACCTCACAATTCACCCTGTAGATATTAATGTGCCAAGAAAATGATTACATTTTCTGAAAGATAATACATTTCTCTATTAAGTGGTATGAGACATTATATTTGGAATTTGATTTTTCATGTTGCATTTCGCTACCGTAAATGACATCATCTTAAATCAATATGGCCGCAATGTCTGCATCCCACACCCCTCTTATACCTCACAATTCACTCTGTAGATATTAATGTGCCAGGAAAATGATTATATTTTCTGAAAGATAATACATTCCTCTATTAAATGGTATGTAACATTATATTCGGAATTTGATTTTTCAAGTTGCATTTTGCTGCCGCAAATGACAGCAACCGATAAAAATGCCGTCTCCAGGTCTGCTACCCCACCTCTCTTATACCTTACAATCCACCATGTAAATATTAATGTGCCAAGAAAATTATTATATTTTCTGAAAGATAATACACTCCTCTGTTAAATGGTATGTAACATTATACATGGAATTTGATTTTTCATATTGCATTTTGCTGCCGTAAATGACAGCATCTTAAATCAATATGGCCTCGATGTCTGCTACCCCACCCCTCTTATACCTTACAATTCACTCTGTAGATATTAATGTGCCAGGAAAGTGATTATATTTTCTGAAAGATAATACATTCCTTTATTCAATGGTATGTAACATTATACTTGGAATTTGATTTTCCATATTGCATTTTTCTACCGCAAATGACAGCAACCGATAAAAATACCGTCTCCAGGTCTGCTACCCCACCCCTCTTATATCTTAGATATTAATGTGCCAGGAAAATGATAATATTTTCTAAAGGATAATTCATCCCTCTATTAAATCCTATGTAACATTATATTTGGAATTTGATTTTTCATATTGCATTTCGCTGCCGTAAATGACAGCATCTTAAATCAATATGGCCGCGATGTCTGCATCCCACACCCCTCTTATACCTCACAATTCACCCTGTAGATATTAATGTGCCAGGAAAATGATTATATTTTCTGAAAGATAATACATTCCTCTATTAAATGGTATGTAACATTATATTCGGAATTTGATTTTTCAAGTTGCATTTTGCTGCCGCAAATGACAGCAACCGATAAAAATACCGTCTCCATGTGTGCTACCCCACCCTTCTACCGTACAATTCACCCTGTAGATATTAATGTGCCAGGAAAATGATTATATTTTCTGAAAGATAATTCATTCCTCTATTATATGGCATGTAACATTATATTTGGAATTTGATTTTTCATATTGCATTTTGCTGCCGTAAGTGACAGCATCTTAAATCAATATAAGAGGGGTGGGGTAGCAGACATCGAGGCCATATTGATTTCAGATGCTGTCATTTACGGCAGCAAAATGCAATATGACAAATCAAATTCCAAGTATAATGTTACATACCATATAATAGAGGAATGAATTATCTTTCAGAAAATATAACCATTTTTCTGGCACATTAATATCTACAGGGTGAACTATGAGGTATAAGAGGGGTGGGGTAGCAGACCTGGAGACGGTATTTTTATCGGTTGCTTTCATTTGCGGCAGCAAAATGCAACATGAAAACTCATATAATGTTATACATGTATTCCATTTACTAGTGGAATGAATTATCCTTCAGCTAACATAATCATTTTCCTGGCACATTAATATCTACAGGGTGAATTGTAAGGTATAAGAGGGGTGGGTAGCAGACATCGAGGCCATATTGATTTAACTACGCTGTTTTTTTACGGCAGCGAAATGCAACATGAAAAATCAAATTCCAAATATAATGTCACATACCATTTAATAGAGGAATGTTTTATCTTTCAGAAAATATAATCATTTTCCTGGCACATTAATATCTACAGGGTGAATTGTGAGGTAAAAGAGTGGTGGGTAGCAGACATCGAGGCCATATTGATTTAAGAGGCCGCCATTTATGGCAGCGAAATGCCACATGAAAAATCAAATTCCAAGTATAATGTCACATACCATTTAATAGAGGAATGTATTATCTTTCAGAAAATATAATCATTTTCCTGGCACATTAATATCTACAGAGTGAATTGTGAGGTATAAGAGGGGTGGGGTAGCAAACCTGGAGACGGTATTTTTATCGGTTGCTGCCATTTGCGACAACAAAATGCAACATGAAAAATTAAATTCCTAGTATAATGTCACATACCATATAACAGGGGAATGTATTATCTTTCATAAAATATAAACATTTTCCTGGCACATTAATATCTACAGGGTGAATTGTAAGGCATAAGAGGGGTGGGTAGCATACCTGGAGATTGTATTTTTATCGGTTGCAGTCATTTGCGGCAACGAAATGCAACATGAAAAATCAAATTCCGAATATAATATTACATACCATTTAATAGAGGTATGTATTATCTTTCAGAAAATATAATCATTTTCCTGGCACATTAATATCTACAGAGTGAATTTTTTTGTAAGATATAATAGGGGTGGGGTAGCAGACATCGCGGCCATATTGAGTTAAGATGCTGTCATTTACGGCAGCAAAATGCAACATGAAAAATCAAATTCCAAGTATAATGTCACATACCATTTAATAGAGAAATGTATTATGGTTCAGAAAATATAATCAATTTCTTGGCACATTAATATCAACAGGGTTTATTGTACGGTAGAAGAAGGGTGGGGTAGCAGACATGGAAACGGTATTTTTATCGGTTGCTATCATTTACGGCAGCAAAATGCAACTTGAAAAATCAAATTCCGAATATAATGTTACATACCATTTAATAGAGGAATGTATTATCTTTCAGAAAATATAATCATTTTCCTGGCACATTTATATCTACAGAGTGACGTGTAAGGTATAAGAGGGGTGGGGTAGCAGACATCGAGGCCATATTGATTTAACTACGCTGTTATTTACGGCAGCGAAATGCAACATGAAAAATCAAATTCCAAATATAATGTCACATACCATTTAATAGAGGAATGTATTATCTTTCAGAAAAGATAATCATTTTCCTGGCACATTAATATCTACAGGGTGAATTGTAAGGTATAAGAGAGGTGGGGTAGCAGACATCGAGGCCATATTGATTTAACTACGCTGTTATTTACGGCAGCGAAATGCAACATGAAAAATCAAATTCCAAATATAATGTCACATACCATTTAATAGAGGGATGTATTATCTTTCAGAAATTATAATCATTTTCCTGGCACATTAATATCTACAGAGTGAATTGTGAGGTAAAAGAGTGGTGGGTAGCAGACATCGAGGCCATATTGATTTAAGAGGCCGCCATTTATGGCAGCGAAATGCCACATGAAAAATCAAATTCCAAGTATAATGTCACATACCATTTAATAGAGGAATGTATTATCTTTCAGAAAATATAATCATTTTCCTGGCACATTAATATCTACAGAGTGAATTGTGAGGTATAAGAGGGGTGGGGTAGCAAACCTGGAGACGGTATTTTTATCGGTTGCTGCCATATGCGACAACAAAATGCAACATGAAAAATCAAATTCCTAGTATAATGTCACATACCATTCAACAGAGGAATGTATTATCTTTCATAAAATATAAACATTTTCCTGGCACATTAATATCTACAGGGTGAATTGTAAGGCATAAGAGGGGTGGGTAGCATACCTGGAGATTGTATTTTTATCGGTTGCAGTCATTTGCGGCATCGAAATGCAACATGAAAAATCAAATTCCGAATATAATGTTACATACCATTTAATAGAAGTATGTATTATCTTTCAGAAAATATAATCATTTGCCTGGCACATTGATATCTACAGGGTGAATTGGAAGGTATAACAGGGGTGGGGTAGCAGGCGTCGAGGCCATATTGATTTAAGATGATGTCATTTACGGTAGCGAAATGCAACATGAAAAATCAAATTCCAAATATAATGTCACATACCATTGAATAGAGGGATGTATTATCTTTTCAGAAAATATAATCATTTTCCTGGCACATTAATATGTACAGAGTGAATTGTAAGGTATAAGAGGGGTGGGGTAGCAGACATCGAGGCCATATTGATTTTAAGATGCTGTCATTTACGGCAGCAAAATGCAATATGAAAAATCAAATTCTAAATATAATGTTTCAAACCATATAATAGAGGAATGAATTATCTTTCAGAAAATATAATCATTTTCCTGGCACACTAATATCTACAGGGTGAATTGTACGGTAGAAGGGTGGGGTAGCAGACATGGAGACGGTATTTTTATCCGCTGCTGTCATTTGCGGCAGCAAAATGCAACTTGAAAATTCAAATTCCGAATATAATGTTACATACCATTTAATAGAGGAATGTATTATCTTTCATAAAACATAATCATTTTCCTGGCACATTAATATGTACAGAGTGACGTGTAAGGTATAAGAGGGGTGGGGTAGCAGGCGTCGAGGCCATATTGATTTAAGATGATGTCATTTACGGTAGCGAAATGCAACATGAAAAATCAAATTCCAAATATAATGTCACACACCATTTAATAGAGGAATGTATTATCTTTCAGAAAATATAATCATTTTCCTGGCACATTAATATCTACAGGGTGAATTGTAAGGTATAAGAGGGGTGGGGTAGCAGACATCGAGGCCATATTGATTTAACTACGCTGTTATTTACGGCAGCGAAATGCAACATGAAAAATCAAATTCCAAATATAATGTCACATACCATTTAATAGAGGAATGTATTATCTTTCAGAAAATATAATCATTTTCCTGGCACATTAATATCTACAGGGTGAATTGTGAGGTAAAAGAGTGGTGGGTAGCAGACATCGAGGCCATATTGATTTAAGAGGCCGCCATTTATGGCAGCGAAATGCCACATGAAAAATCAAATTCCAAGTATAATGTCACATACCATTTAATAGAGGAATGTATTATCTTTCAGAAAATATAATCATTTTCCTGTCACATTAATATCTACAGAGTGAATTGTGAGGTATAAGAGGGGTGGGGTAGCAAACCTGGAGACGGTATTTTTATCGGTTGCTGCCATTTGCGACAACAAAATGCAACATGAAAAATTAAATTCCTAGTATAATGTCACATACCATATAACAAGGGGATGTATTATCTTTCATAAAATATAAACATTTTCCTGGCACATTAATATCTACAGGGTGAATTGTAAGGCATAAGAGGGGTGGGTAGCATACCTGGAGATTGTATTTTTATCGGTTGCAGTCATTTGCGGCAACGAAATGCAACATGAAAAATCAAATTCCGAATATAATGTTACATACCATTTAATAGAGGTATGTATTATCTTTCAGAAAATATAATCATTTTCCTGGCACACTAATATCTACAGAGTGAATTGTAAGATATAATAGGGGTGGGGTAGCAGACATCGCGGCCATATTGAGTTAAGATGCTGTCATTTACGGCAGCAAAATGCAACATGAAAAATCAAATTCCAAGTATAATGTCACATACCATTTAATAGAGGAATGTATTATCTTTCAGAAAATATAATCATTTTCCTGGCACATTAATATCTACAGAGTGAATTGGAAGGTATAAGAGGGGTGGGGTAGCAGACATCGAGGCCATATTGATTTAAGATGCTGTCATTTACGGCAGCAAAATGCAACATGAAAACTCAAATTCCAAGCATAATGTCACATACCATTTAATAGAGAAATGTATTATGGTTCAGAAAATATAATCAATTTCTTGGCACATTAATATCAACAGGGTTTATTGTACGGTAGAAGAAGGGTGGGGTAGCAGACATGGAAACGGTATTTTTATCGGTTGCTATCATTTACGGCAGCAAAATGCAACTTGAAAAATCAAATTCCGAATATAATGTTACATACCATTTAATAGAGGAATGTATTATCTTTCAGAAAATATAATCATTTTCCTGGCACATTAATATCTACAGGGTGAATTGTAAGGCATAAGAGGGGTGGGGTAGCAGACATCGAGGCCATATTGATTTAACTACGCTGTTATTTACGGCAGCGAAATGCAACATGAAAAATCAAATTCCAAATATAATATTACATACCATATAATAGAGGAATGAATTATCTTTCAGAAAATATAATCATTTTCCTGGCACATTAATAATTTCAGAAAATATAATCATTTTCCTGGCACATTAATATCTACAGAGTGAATTGCAAGGTATAAAAAGGGTCGGGTAGCAGACGTCGGGGCTATCTTGATTTAAGATGCTGTCATTAGTGTCATTTACGGCAGCGAAATGCAACATGAAAAATCAAATTCCAAATATAATGTTACATACCATGTATTAGAGGAATGAATTATCTTTCAGAAAATATAATCATTTTCCTGGCACATTAATATCTACAGAGTGAATTGTGGGGTAAAAGAGGGGTGGGGTAGCAAACCTGAAGACGGTATTTTTATCGGTTGCTGCCATTTGCGACAACAAAATGCAACATGAAAAATCAAATTCCTAGTATAATGTCACATACCATATAACAGGGGAATGTATTATCTTTCATAAAATATAAACATTTTCCTGGCACATTAATATCTACAGGGTGAATTGTAAGGCATAAGAGGGGTGGGTAGCATACCTGGAGATTGTATTTTTATCGGTTGCAGTCATTTGCGGCAGCGAAATGCAACATGAAAAATCAAATTCCGAATATAATGTTACATACCATTTAATAGAGGTATGTATTATCTTTCAGAAAATATAATCATTTTCCTGGCACATTAATATCTACAGAGTGAATTGTAAGATATAAGAGGGGTGGGGTAGCAGACATCGCGGCCATATTGATTTAAGATGCTGTCATTTACGGCAGCAAAATGCAACATGAAAAATCAAATTCCAAGTATAATGTCACATGCCATTTAATAGAGGAATGTATTCTCTTTCAGAAAATATAATCATTTTCCTGGCACATTAATATCTACAGAGTGAATTGGAAGGTATAAGAGGGGTGGGGTAGCAGACATCGAGGCCATATTGATTTAAGATGCTGTCATTTAGGGCAGCAAAATGCAACATGGAAAATCAAATTCCAAGTATAATGTCACATACCATTTAATAGAGAAATGTATTATGGTTCAGAAAATATAATCAATTTCTTGGCACATTAATATCAACAGGGTTTATTGTACGGTAGAAGAAGGGTGGGGTAGCAGACATGGAAACTGTATTTTTATCGGTTGCTATCATTTACGGCAGCAAAATGCAACTTGAAAACTCAAATTCCGAATATAATGTTACATACCATTTAATAGAGGAATGTATTATCTTTCAGAAAATATAATCATTTTCCTGGCACATTTATATCTACAGAGTGACGTGTAAGGTTTAAGAGGGGTGGGGTAGCAGACATCGAGGCCATATTGATTTAACTACGCTGTTATTTACGGCAGCGAAATGCAACATGAAAAATCAAATTCCAAATATAATGTCACATACCATTTAATACAGGAATGTATTATCTTTCAGAAAATATAATCATTTTCCTGGCACATTAATATCTACAGGGTGAATTGTGAGGTAAAAGAGTGGTGGGTAGCAGACATCGAGGCCATATTGATTTAAGAGGACGTCATTTATGGCAGCGAAATGCCACATGAAAAATCAAATTCCAAATATAATGTCACATACCATTTAATACAGGAATGTATTATCTTTCAGAAAATATAATCATTTTCCTGGCACATTAATATCTACAGAGTGAATTGTGAGGTAAAAGAGTGGTGGGTAGCAGACATCGAGGCCATATTGATTTAAGAGGCCGTCATTTATGGCAGCGAAATGCCACATGAAAAATCAAATTCCAAGTATAATGTCACATACCATTTAATAGAGGAATGTATTATCTTTCAGAAAATATAATCATTTTCCTGGCACATTAATATCTACAGAGTGAATTGTGAGGTATAAGAGGGGTCGGGTAGCAAACCTGGAGATGGTATTTTTATCGGTTGCTGCCATTTGCGACAACAAAATGCAACATGAAAAATCAAATTCCTAGTATAATATCACATACCATATAACAGAGGAATGTATTATCTTTCATAAAATATAAACATTTTCCTGGCACATTAATATCTACAGGGTGAATTGTAAGGCATAAGAGGGGTGGGTAGCATACCTGGAGATTGTATTTTTATCGGTTGCAGTCATTTGCGGCAGCGAAATGCAACATGATAAATCAAATTCCGAATATAATGTTACATACCATTTAATAGAGGTATGTATTATCTTTCAGAAAATATAATCATTTTCCTGGCACATTGATATCTACAGGGTGAATTGGAAGGTATAAGAGGGGTGGGGTAGCAGGCGTCGAAGCCATATTGATTTAAGATGATGTCATTTACGGTAGCGAAATGCAACATGAAAAATCAAATTCCAAATATAATGTCACATACCATTTAATAGAGGGATGTATTATCTTTCAGAAAATGTAATCATTTTCCTGGCACATTAATATCTACAGAGTGAATTGTAAGGTATAAGAGGGGTGGGGTAGCAGACATCGAGGCCATATTGATTTAAGATGCTGTCATTTACGGCAGCAAAATGCAATATGACAAATCAAATTCCAAGTATAATGTTACATACCAAATAATAGAGGAATGAATTATCTTTCAGAAAATATAATCATTTTCCTGGCACATTGATATCTACAGGGTGAATTATAAAGTAAAATAGGGGTTGGGTAGCAGATATCGAGGCCGTGTTGATATAGATGCAGTCTTGTCGCAGTGAAATGCAATATGAAAAATCAAATTCCAAGTATACGATCACATACTGTTTAAAAGAACAATTTATTATTTTTCAGGAAATATCAACATTTTCCTGGCACATTAATACCCTCGGGGTGATTTTTAAGGTTCAAACTACTATTAACATTGTATTTCGTTTCGTTTGTTTTTGTTATATTCCGTGTTTTCTACTATAAATAAGTATCGACGGCGGCCAGTGGACAGAATTGATCACGTGATTAGAGCAGATCAACCCATTGTGCTAAGAGGTGAATATTTTGACCTAAATTTATTCTTGTCTGCTAGCTTTTGAGCACCCTCGGCAGACAATTTGTCTGTTACGGAAAGTAGTCTGTTAATTATTGGTTGGGGACAAAATCTTCAACAAAAATACTGAGACTAAAAAATGGGAGCCACATCAAATATGAATACCCAAATTTCCCACCTCTTCTATCATGAAAATATAATATAGCAATATCAATATCAAACTCAAGTCAAAGATTTAGTCATTTACTTACACTTCGCAGTCATTTCTGGCTCGTTTCATACAATACTTGTGCCCGTGGTCTACATCTATGTAGGTCACTGATATCATTAAGGCAACGGCTTGTAGCACTTATCAATTCGATTTGGAACACTTTTATTACAAACGAGGTCAATACGGCCACTTTTACTTTAAGATTTGATCTCTGTACTGTAGCGTAGGCAGACGAATTTCATTCCGATTATCGAAGACGAAAATCAATTTTTATGGGACTAGGAGGGGTTATAGGCTAAATTGAGTGAAACTAACAGAAATTCATCAATATTATGAGTATAAAATACTGGCCAATTATTTATTATTATAAAAATACTATTGTAACGCGAATAATATGCAAATTTATTCCTAGTGTATGAGAAGAATGTGTTAAAGTAGAACAACAATGTATACTCCCGTTTCACGTGATGTCACAAATCATGTGATGATTGCAAAATGGCGGCCCTCATGCAGCTGTTTAATTTTCTGCTCTGTTTGCAAATAGTTTATTCGAATTTAAAAGAAAATGAATTACAAACAGCGTATGTTACGTATAGTTATACATCTAAAACCTTTTCTGTTGTTGACTATGAAGTAAAAGAGTGGGTTGCTAAGGCAGAGTTCCAAAACTCAGTGAACAAAACTTGGTGAGTGCTTTATGTAGGCCTATGCACTGAGTACAATACCAGTATATATTATAATAATGATACAGCCACCCCCTTGCTACAGGCCTGTAATCGGTTAACAAATTTGTGAAAGTCCGATCTCTAAATATATCGGTCCACACATTTGTTCAATTTCATTCTCAGTATATTTACAAAGGTATCATGACGTGAATTCAAAACTTTTTGTGGGCCACAGTCAGTAAAATACTCTTGGCGATAAGTTGTCCAAAAATTCTCACCTATTGACTTAGGATTTAAAAGGTCTAAGGACACCAGGGTTGTAAGTGTGGGTTTGTGTGGTGGGATGGTACACCCGTGAGGAAAAAAAATAGCCGGTCACAAAATCAGTGCAGTCGGTCGCTCGATTCCATTGTAATATCATTCTTCTACTCGGTTACCTATTTGAAATTATAATATTATAACATCATTCTTCTACTCCTATGTTGTTTTATACTGTCTCAGAACTATCATATTCACGATTATAGTGAACTGCCCAGTTTGTATTACCACTGGTGTGTGGGTCGTGGGGCGTCAGATTGAACAGATGTTATGTAAACTCTTGCAAGACAGATCTCGAGATGCTGTCCCTTTGACTGACATTTCTGGTTCACTCGTCCACAAGAATTTCTCCCAGCAATGACCTTAAATGTCAGGATATTGAATCAATTTTTTCAAACTTTTCTCAAATTACTCAAGTGTTATAAGTGCTATGGGCACAATCATCATTTATGATATAATCTATATGTGAACTTAAAAAATAAAAAAGCTCTCCGGCGAGACAACAATCAGCGAACAACTATATAATTATGCAATACTATCTATGTTCTACCGGGACGCTTAATGTTATAGCCAGTATTTTAGAGTGACAGTGGAGTGAAACAGGCGTTTTAGGGCTTCAATGCATGCGCGGACTGACAAGGTAAATATCTCAAATCTCAACCAGCCAGTACAGCTGAAACATATCTTTTGTGTTTAATTACATCACAACTCTACTCACACTACCTCAGTTGTAGGTACTAACAAAACTGTTACAAGATTGCAATATTTGTCGCACAATTGAAACGTTTTACCTTTTTTATTAGAAGAAATGTGCTGTGTAATCTATTTTTGGCATGTAATCCTATATTGTTTAATCAGGAAAAGACAGGATAGATTCTAAATTAATATTTACCATACACAGACAACACGTCATCTTGGATTTTTTCCATAAATAAAATGAAATTGTATAACAAGAAAGAACAGGACAAATGAGATGTAGATTATTATATAAATAGTAGGCCCAATACATTATAATGAATAGGTATGGCACAGGTAACAAACTGGTCATGACTGCAATAAGAATGTCAAACTTTTTAATATGTGTATGGAGTGTGGCTGAATGTCTTCATTTACCTTTAAGTCTGAAATATACATGTCTTTTAAAGTTTAATACATCAAATTTTAATGATACATTATTAGTTAACATAAATCTTTAAGCTAAATCTGTTCCTTAATCACTCGTCCTTAAATGATTCACGGTAAGTGCCTAAATTTATAAGATAAATCCAATGAATTTTTTTTTTGTTTACAATTTCAGCTGGGCTTTTTTAGATGTCACAACTAGTTCATCTTACAACAGCTCTTCACAAGCCTATGCTGCTGGTCTGGTTGAAGGCTACATTACTCGTGATCTTATTGCTATGAGTTGGCAGAATACAGTAGCTGGATATTGTACTTCCCCTTACAGTGATTATTGTACAAGATTACAAACATTTTTGCAAACCAACTACAAATGGGTCATGGAACAAATAAAGCAGAATCCAGATTCTCCATATTGGCACAATGTATGTGAAACTGTCAAGATTAGTTCTTATTTAATCTTTCTCTTTTTTTAATAAGCTAGTATTCTGCTAGTTTCTATCAGTGTTATTTTGTTAGGGTTTTTTTTCTAAAAATTAAAACTTGCTGGCATTGCTATGGTAATTATAAGAAAGCAATCTTATATCAGAGCTAAAGGTCAGACAACAATCATTTGTCTCTTGTCACTGAAGCTTTCAAAAACATGGAACATTTAATTTGGAAAGGCAGTAAAATTGAAACTAAATATTAAAGCTTTGATTTGAATTCACCATGGGAACTGATATTTTGTAAATACATGTACTACACATAAGCTATTTCAATATAAAAATATCCCTGTAATGGGACAACTTGTCATATCAAAGGAAAATTATATAAAATTCAAAAAATATTAACATTGATATTTGTTTTTAAAACTGTGCCTTATAAAATAAACTTTCTGTTTTTGGTACTCAGGTAGAGATGTTCTATGCTCAATTAATGGGATTGGAAGATGGTTATCTTGGCACTGGACCTGGAAAAGTCCATTATGATTTAGATGTATTCGGGATGTAGTAAGTACATTATTATTATTTTCAAGAAATATTTATTAACATAATCAACTTCCTGGGCCATCGAATGGTTCCAATTTTAGTAGATTAGATCACCTCAACCATTTGAGAGTATAATAGATATGCAATATACTCATTTTCAATATCTATTTTTATACGCCCACATTGAAATGTGGTCGTATATTGTCGTCGCCCCCGTCCGTCCGTCGGTCCGGCGTCCACAAGCCTCTAGAGGCTAAAGTTAATATCCGATTTTCTTTAAATTTATACACAGTGTTTAAGGTCATCAGACGAAGAAGCCTATTGTTTTTCAGCGATTTCCGATAATAACTACCAGAGTTATGGCCCTTGATCACTTCAAAAAATCTTGTGGACGCTCTAGAGGCCAAAGTTAATATCCAATTGTGTTTAGATTTATACATAGTGTTTAAGGTCATAAGGCAAAGAATCCTATTGATTTTCAGCGATTTCCGATAATTAGTGCCAGAGTTATGGGCCTTGATCACTTAAAAAAAATCTTGTGGACGCTCTAAAGGCCAAAGTTAATATCCGATTGACTTTAAATATATACACAGTGTTTAAGGTCATGCGACGAAGAAGCCTATTGATTTTCAGCGATTTCTAATAATTAGTGCCAGAGTTGTGGCCCTTGATTACTTCAAAAAATCTTGTGGATGCTCTAGAGGCCAAAGTTAATATCCGATTGACTTTAAATTTATACACATTGTTTAGTGTCATGAGACAAAAAAGCCTATTGATTTTCAGCGATTTCTGATAATTACTGCCAGAGTTATGGCCCTTGATCACATCAAAAAATCCTGTGGACGCTCTAGAGGCCAAAGTTAATACCCGATTGACTATAAATACACACACACTGTTTAAGATCATGAGACGAAGAAGCCTATTGATTTTGAGCGATTTCAAATAATTACTTCCAGAGTTGTCTCCCTTGATCACTTCAAAAAACCTTGTGATGCTATAGAGGCCAAACTTATCATTCGATTGATAAACAGAGTTTAAGGTGTTGAAATGAACAAGTATTTTGATTTTCAATGAATTTTGATAACTGAACTGCTAAATCCATGATATTAAATGTTTCGTATACTAATTGTTAGCGTGGGGCAAAATTTTTATAAAAAGCAAACAAATTCTAATGATTTTCAGATAATTACATAATGAGTTGTTACTCTTCTTAATCAGATTTTAGTGTATTACAAATGTTTCATTGCCAAAAAAAGTCAAAATATGTGACAACCCTTGTTTACTGCCCGGACGATTTTGCTGCTGTGGGCGTATGTTTCGTTGCCTGGCAACCTATCTTTGAACTAATATTCTATTATAGAGAAATGGCTATCTCTTTATCTAAATCTTACATAATGCATGATTATAATACGGTAGCTTCAATAATTCATTTATTACAATTATTTTCTCTGATTTTATTCAAAGGACTAATCTTACTCTAAGTAAAGTAATTAAAAGGGAAATATTTCTGAAAAGAAATGTAATGTAGACTCTGTTAGTTACATGTACAATGTATATCCACTCCATGAAAAATTATCTGGTCCAATATTCAATACCATTAACAATGAGATGAATATGTTTTGTAAAGATAGTCGTTACTCTTATTGAATACAGTTCTTGATCTATGGAAATAAACATGCAATGATACAAATGTCTTGTCAATAGGAGCAAATGTATAACAACTGAATACCTATTTATTTATGTGTCTGTTAATTAATTTAGATTTTTTTTTATAGTAAAATACTGCAAAATATAATTAAATCACGATACACAATGTAATTTTGAAACTATTATGATATATGCAAACAATTCAATGTAACCCAACAATATGTTTAGCATGTTACAGATTGGAGGTGATTTAGAAGACTTAGAATCAGCACTTCATAAGCCCCAGCAATCCCGAGTGTTGGGTTCAGGATCATGCTCAGCTCTGATAAAACTATTACCAGATTTTTCTGATCTTTACGTTGCCCAAGATACATGGTCAGGTTTCAACTCAATGTTGCGTATATTGAAACGTTACAATTTTTCCTACACCATGACAGATTCAACTTCAGGTAAAAAAAATTTCACTACATTTAATTATGATTTTACTATATATTTTAAGAAATGAACAATAGGTTAGACACTATAACCAGAGCTGTTAGAATATTGTTAGTCTCAGATTACACAGGATATCTGTTGGTACAAGAGGGTTAAAGTCCTTCACTCAAGGGCCAACAGTAATAGTCCGGTGGCTGAAGGGGGGGAATCACCACCCGAGCTGTGAATTCATGAGATCAAGTTTTCCTAGACCAGATTTTTGTGTAGATTCCAAATTGGGGGGTGATCAGGCGTTTGAGTGGGCGTTTTTCGAGATATAGGGGGTCCAAAGTCTACAATGGCTGTGTGTGTGGGCGGGTGGGGTGGGAGATGTCATTATGTTGACATAATATATTAATAAAACAAATTTCTAGGACTGCCCATCTTTAAATTAGTGTTTATGATGCTCCTGGACAACTGTTTTGATTTGTGGGGAGGTGGGTTGGGGGTAGCAGGTATGCGTGTCTGGAGGGTGGGGTAGAGTGGGGATAAAATTGGCGGGAAATGAGTTCATGGGATTTAAATGATAATTGTCTAAGAGCTTGACGAGACATCTCTAAATATGTTTATAAGATTCCCATTGTGAGTGGGGTCGAGTCTGAGTGGGTGCCTGTGTGTGCGGGGGCGGGGGAAAAATGTATTTTTGTGGGCAGAAATCATTTTGTTCATATTGAGCTTAAAGTGGTATCTTGCTAGTGTTTTTGTTCAAAATATTAAATTCAAATGGTACTTTTCAAGAGATCTGGGAATGTAAATCAAAAACACAGAGATATGTTTAGTTATTAATCTATGCTTAGTCTTCATCAGAAGATTCAAAATCAAAAGTTCATATGATAATAAAGAAAAGTCTGTTATTTTTTGGGGGGTGGGGGGGGGCTTTGACTGCGATATTGGTATTGAACAAAAAACTTCAATTTTCATGTCAATTTTGAACCAAATGGTTTCTGTCCCGCAAAACTCATTTACACCCCCCCCCCTCCAGATCTCTTGAAAAATACCATTATAATTATATATTTGGAACGAAAACGCTAGTGAGATAAAGTTTAATATATACAAAAAGATTTCTGTCCACAAAAATTCATGCCCCCCCCCCACACACACACAAACATAGAGGCACCTAATCGGTCGTCCACCCCCATACAAAGTGAAAATGGGAATCTTATAAACATATTTACAGATGTCTCGTCAAGCTCTTATGCAATTATCATTTAAATCCCATGAACTTATTTCCCGCCTATTTTATCTACACTCCACTCCACACACGTACACCTGCTACGCCCACCCCACCTTCCCACAAATCAAAACAGTTGTCCAGGGGCATCATAAACACTTATTTATAGATGGGCAATCCTAGAAACTATATTTTATTAATATATTATATGTCAACATCATGACATCTATACACACACACCCGCCCACACACACACACACCTATTGTAAACATTGGACCCCCTTTATCTCGAAAACTGCTCAAACGCCTGATCACCACCAAGATTCGGAATCTACACAAAAACTCGTCTAGTAAAACTTAGTCTCATAAATTCAAGCTTGTTCCAAAATCTTGACCAATCAAATTGCTTATTGTTTCTTTTACTCAGAGCAGAAAATTCTCACTATAGAACTTAGTCAAGGTAATGATATAATGAATCTATATTCATGGCTCTCACTTCATTATAACCAAAGTTATTGTGCCCGAAAGCATTAACCAATCAGATTGCCTATCGCTGCTTACTGTAAGCAGAAAATGTTCATCATCGAACTCCATCAGGGCATTCACCTAATGAATGCCTACACCAAGCTCAGTTAGAAGGAGAGTTATTGGGTTCCAAAGTCTCGCCCAATCAATTGCTATATTGTTTCTTTTACCCAGAGCAGAAAATGTTCATTTTCGAACTTAGTCAAGGTATTGATGTTATGAAACTATGCACCAAGTTCCATCACCCTCACTTAAGTAGAACTAAAGTTATCGTGTCCCAAAGCATCAACCAATCAGATTGCTTATTTCTGCTTACCCTACGCAGAAAATACTCATTTTTGAGCTCCATCAAGGCATTGACCTAATAAACACATACACCGTGTTTGAACATTTAACTCAATCAGAAGGAGAGTTATTGTGTTCCAAATCTTGGTCTATCAAATTGCTTATCGCTCTGCTTAATTTGCAGAAAATGCTCATTATCGAACAAAGTCAAGGTATTGATATAATAAAACTAACTATACACTAAGTTTCATCACTCTCACTTAATTAAAGTTGTTGTGTCCCAAAACATCAACCAATCAAATTGCTTATCTCTGCTTACCCTAAGCGGAAAATGCTCATCTGCAAACTCTGTCAAGGCATTGATCTAATAATAAACACCTACACCAAGTTTAAATGTTCTAGTTTAATTAGTAAGAAGAGTTATTGTGTCCAAAAAGCGGGATGAACTAATGGACGGACAGACAGACGGACAAACCCATTTTAATAGTTCCCTGTTTTCTTTGAAAGGTAGGGGACAAGAAAACAAGTGTACCTGTATATGCAAACAGGGCCTTATCTAGCAAGTGTGCAGGGGGTACATTGAACTCTGAGAAAAATAAGGCGTCCCAAGAAATATACACGTGGTGCTCTTATATATAAGGCACTGATCAATCGGCCGGTTTTAATGGCGCCCACATTCTTATATCACCTATGTGGAGGCTCTGGGGTGCCACCACAGACGCGGATCGCGGGGCTGGGGCAATAGGAGCAACTGTCTCTCCTAAAAATATGCAGTCCCTGTAAAAATAATTGTCCATTTAAGATACAAAACCGACTTTTAGATATCACAAGAGTGGCCGAAATAGGAGTTTCTAGCAGAGTTATTTTTCCAAATATCTGAGGGTGGACCCCAGACGTGGGTGCCGCCCCCCATAATCAAAATGCCCCTCCTATCCCCCCTTTCTTGGTCAGCGCCTGTCCCAAAACATGACATTAAAGGGTTCTTTTTGGACGCTCTATACACATTTGATTGGGCCTTATTGACATTATTAGAAATTCTCGTTCTGGTCGCGACCGTCAAATTTTCAAACTTTTGGGTGGTGGTGATGATGTCTGGGTGTCACAGCTCCACACGCTCAGTAACTCGGGCATTATATTGGCACCCGCTCCCACCACTCTACTGTACCTCCACTTTTGAAATCCTACATACGGCCCTGTATGCAAAAGGGTCACCTCTGCCGATGGGCAAACTTTGTATTATGTCACTCAGATACAAAATTTATGCTTAGTGTTTATGACAACTGTGACAAGCACACTACCTTAAACTAGCAGATACAGTTATTGGAACACTGTTCAAGCTGACTAAATTATAAACTTGTCGCCTATCAAAAAAACATTTCTTTGAAAAATTCATACATAGATAACCAAGCTTATTCCCACTATGAACGACCTAGAAGTTTCTAATATCAGTATTCATGCTAACCATATTAAGCACCTTGATGAAATTCCAGTGCCAGGCCCACAAGCTGTTCTTCTCGTTCTCAAAATGAATAAAAGTCGTTCTGTGTATTTTTCTGGTCTGAGGAAAAACCTGCTAGGCTTAGTCCCTAAAAATATAATATTTGAAGACCTTTGCATAACACTTAGCTAACATACCTTATAATAGCATTAATGAATTAGGGTTATCTGTCTTTTACTCTTTTTTGTGTCTTTGGAGTCTCCAGTCCCGAAGGGTGGTATTGCCAGCAATACGAAAACTTGTTTGTCAATGTACATACCAGTATTCCACTGGTGAACAATAAATGCATAATGTAAGCAATAATTCATAACATACAGTGTTTAAAATTGTTATTATAATGGCATCCATATGTGCATTACCTGCATTAATGTGAAGCTGTATCATAGAGAGGTAAAAATAGAAAAATATGAATCTCTCATTTCTTAAAGATACCATATGGGAGATTTGATACAGAGTTGACTGTTCTCACTATACTAGTTAAAAATAGATAACGTAAATAGAAGATGTTGAAAATTTCAAGTCAAATTTTCGTTTTATTGTTCAAAATTTTGTTTTTCTTGTCTTTAGGACACTATAGGATCTGGAAGAAATTGTTATCATTGATGTGCTCTGAATGATGTGACTCGTATGACCTCTGACGTGAACTTCCATTGATAACTTGTCAGATCTTCATGTAGTGTTGGCCCTCAAAAGTATAAAGAAAATCAAACGAAATATAGATCTGTATTTTAATAAGATTGTCCTTAAGTTAAATTTTCATTGTAATAGCTTCTAATGCACTTGCATATTAGACAAGCACAGGAATTGAAGGGATTGAAATAAAACTTCTTACTACTGCTTGACTATATAGTATAGTATACTATAAAGCAGTAACAAGAAGTTTTATTTTAATCCCTTCAAGTGCCTGTGTAGACAAGGTAGCTGGAAATACAATACTAATAGTTTATTTATAGATGTTCTATTAATTATCTTTTAATTAATATGTGAAGAACAGGATGTGCTCACATTTTGCAAGAGATATATAGAGAACAAACTAAAAACATACACGATTTTTTGTACAATCAGGGGGCAATAATCTAGAAATTTATAGCCTGAAGTGTGCAAATATCAAAAGGGACTGGGATCTTTGGGATATGTTATAAGTTTCATCAAAATCAGATAAAAATTATGACCTCTAAGGGTCCACAACCTTCGTATTACACACTTCTACAAAGAGCGGCCATTTTGGGGGACAGTTTCATTTCAATTTTCCCAAAATTCGTATCCAACTTTCATTAAAAAGGAATGGTGATATATTTAAACGGTTTTTAAAATCGGAAAAAAATCTGTGACCTCAAGAAAATTCGCAAGCTAAAAATGCAATTTTTCGAGCAATAATCCAGGAAGTTACGTTTGGGTATCCGCAATTATCAATGTTACGATCCGATATGCGCCTATATCTTTGGGTTATAAACATGAATTTCAAGTTTCATCAAAATCGGATCAAAATTAATTGTCCACAACCTTGATATACCAGATGTTAACACTATTTGCGTATGAGGGACATCCATTTTGTCGTGCAGTTTTGGTCCGATTTTGAACTTAACAAACATTACGGTGTAAATTGGATAATAATTGTAAACTCTAAGGGGACCACAAGCTAAAACCGTGATTTTTCGTACAATCAGGGGCCATAATTAAGGAAGTTACAATTCGATATGGACGAAAATCGAAAGGAACCAAGATATTTGGAACAAGTTCCATCAAAATCAGATGAAAATTGTGACCTCCAGAGGGTTCACTACCATGAGAGCTATTTTAACACTATTCGCAAACGAGGGGCGGCCATTGGTCCGTAAGTTTCGGTCTGATTTTTACGAAATTCAAACTTACCCACCCTTAGGGTGTAACATGATATATTCATACGGTTTTCAACATCGGTTAAAAATTGTGACCTCGAAAGGGTCCAGAAGTTATAAAGATAGGTTGCCAGGCAACGAAACATACGCCCACAGCAGCTAAATCGTCAGGGCAGTAAACAAGGGTTGTCGCATATTTTTACTTTTTTTTGGTAATAAAACATTTGTAATACACTAAAATCTGATTAAGAGTAACAACTCATTATGTAATTATCTGAAAATCATTAGAATTTGTTTGCTTTTTATAAAAGTTTTGCCCCACGCTAACAATTAGTATAGGAAACATTTAATATCATGGATTTAGCAGTTCAGTTATCAAAATTCATTGAAAATCAAAATACTTGTTCGTTTTAACACCTTAAACTCTGGGTATCAATCTGAAGTCAATCGGGTGATAAGTTTGGCCTCTATAGCATCACAAGGTTTTTTGAAGTGATCAAGGGAGACAACTCTGGAAGTAATTATTTGAAATCGCTCAAAATCAATAGGCTTCTTCGTCTCATGACCTTAAACAGTGTGTGTGTATTTAAAGTCAATAAGGTATTACCTTTGGCCTCTAGAGCGTCCACATGATTTTTTGATGTGATCAAGGGCCATAACTCTGGCAGTAATTAATCAAGGGCCACAACTCTAACACTAATTATTAGAAATCGCTGAAAATCAATAGGCTTCTTCGTCTCATGACCTTAAACACCGTATATAAATTTAAAGTCAATCGGATATTAACTTTGGCCTCTTAGAGTGTCCACAAGATTTTTTTTAAAGTGATCAAGGGCCATAACTCTGGCACTAATTATCTGAAATCGCTGAAAATCAATAGGCTTCTTTGTCTTATGACCTTAAACACTGTGTATAAATTTAAAGTCAATTGGATATTAACTTTTGCCTTTAGAGCGTCCACAAGATTTTTTGAAGTGATCAAGGGCCATAACTCTGGCACCAATTATCGGAAATTGCTGAAAAGCAATAGGCTTCTTTGCCTTATGACCTTAAACACTGTGTATAAATTTAAAGCCAATCGGATATTAACTTTGGCCTCTAGAGCGTCCACAAGATATTTTTGAAGTGTTCAAGGGCCATAACTCTGGCAGTAATTATCGGAAATCGCTGAAAATCGATAGGCTTCTTCGTCTCATGACCTTAAACACTGCGTATAAATTTGAAGTCAATCGGATATTAACTTTGGCCTTTAGAGCGTCCACAAGATTTTTTGAAGTGATCAAGGGCCATAACTCTAGCATTAATTATCGGAAATTGCTGAAAATCAATAGGCTTCTTCGTCTCATGACCTTAACCACTGTGTATAAATTTAAAGCCAATCGGATATTAACTTTGGCCTCTAGAGCGTCCACAAGATTTTTTTAAAGTGATCAAGGGCCATAACTCTGGCACTAATTATCTGAAATCGCTGAAAATCAATAGGCTTCTTCGTCTTGTGACCTTAAACACTGTGTATAAATTTAAAGTCAATGGGATATTAACTTTGGCCTTTAGAGTGTCCACAAGATTTTTTGAAGTGATCAAGGGCCATAACTCTGGCACTAATAATCGGAAATCGCTGAAAATCAATAGGCTTCTTCGTCTCATGACCTTAAACACTGTGTATAAATTTAAAGCCAATCGGATATTAACTTTGGGCTCTAGAGCGTCCACAAGATTTTTTTGAAGTGATCAAGGGCCATAACTCTGGTAGTTATAATTGGAAATCGCTGAAAAACAATAGGCTTCTTCGTCTCATGACCTTAAACACTGTGTATAAATTTAAAGTCAATCGGATATTAACTTTAGCCTATAGAGCAATTGTGGACGCCGGACGGACGGACGGAGGCGACGACAATATACGACCACATTTCAATGTGGGCGTATAAAAACGCGATTTTTCGTTCAATTGGGGCCATAATTCAGGAAATAGGGTCCGATATGCGCGAATATCGAACGGAACTGATCGAGCGATCTGTGGGTTATCAACATACAATTCAAATTTAATCCAAATCGGATAAAAATTGTGACCTCTACAGTGTATTCAGTAGCTAAAAACGTAATTTTTGATACAACCTGGGGCCATAATCCATTAAGTTACAATCTGATACATGTTAATATCTAAAGGAACCGAGATCTTAGGGTTATTGATATCGGATAAAATGTAGAGATAAAATTAAAAATAAAACCAATTACAATCCAAACCATTAGACAGAATTCGAAGTCCTAAAAACGTTATTAGGCAAAATATTGTAATCAGCAAATGGACTGCTGACTGCTCCCCGAGTAGAAAATACAATTGTGGACGGACGGACATGAAAATGTGGGCGTATGTAAAATATTAACCAATGAAGGGTTTCGAATGATCGAGCCCTTTGACCGATCACGTGATTGACATTTTCCCCTCGATGTCACGTCTGATTATTTTACTCTCTATCTCTGTCTGTCTCTCTTCCCGTTGTGAAGTTACTTCTCATTGGCTTAGAGGTGACCATCGGGGGCATAATGTTATTTTGTTATTTTGGATTTAACTGACTGAAAACGTAATATCTACACAAATAAAAGATAGAATCTAAGAAAGTGATTCCTCCTTTGCTATTGTAAGGACTAAAATAGAATAATTTTATCATCAACGCCCACTAGGTCACTAATTTAACGATACTGAATAATTTATTTCCACCAATCAAATGCCTTCGCTGTAGCCTCCCAGGGCATAACAAAAGGAAGGCTGACATCGAAGAAGCCATGAAAGTTAGCGAATACAACGAAATTTGCTGAATTGTGTGACATAGTAGGCGACCTGTGACGTTCAGATTCTGTGTATCAGATCTGACTGTTTCTGTTGCATTAATAAGGTTTTTGCGTGGTTTAGCTTGTGAAGCGATCGTCTGATATAACGAACTGCTGAATGATGTCGGAACTCACTACCGTATTTTCACTGGTTGAGCCAAGTATTGCATTTGTTTGTGTACTACTAAGAGGCTGAATTCAACACATACGGCCCTTTCGAAGGAATTTATTGATGACTCTCTCTGCATTAAAATTACAAGGAAGTGAACTATTAGGAACTTCACTATTGTGCTCGATCGATTAAGTAAGCAATTCGACAAATAAACCCTGTTGACCTAATTAAAAATGGTCAATGGCTGAAATTCTGGAAAGTAGGTCATTGTGACTGTGGATGACACATTGACACACTGAAATATTGCAATCGAAATCACTTATAATTTAACTTCATTGAAATTATTAGTTTTTGCAAATATAAAGATGGAGGTGGACCCACCAACTTCAAGCACCCCACCAGGCTCCAGTTCAGGTGGTAGCATCCTGAAACGATCAAACAGTGCTCCAATGATTAATGCTTTAGTGACCACAGAAAGCTACACTCAACCAAGCACATCAACGTTCAAACATTCTGAAGCATCACGCATCCGTCGGTTTAGTTCAAGTAATATGTCCCTTAACTCGGCTATGGGGATGGGCCTAAGCATTAAAATTCCAGATCGGATAAATCAGATTAAACAAGAGGAAAGTCACATTTCACACCGGGAAACTGCACATGAACGTGAGGTGCGATCAGCTATACAGATATCTACATCTTGGGATGGATTTAGCCTTGACGATCAAGACAACATGTTATCTATGGAAACGCCACCCCCAAGACCTCGCTCTTTTAGTGAATCACTTCATATGCTGCCATCTCCAAATATATTGTGTGGATCACCATCGCCAACACGTGTAGGAAAACAGTGTTTTTCACCATCAATGCATGTGCCAATAAAAAACAGTTCCTTTACGCCAAGTCCCAGTCCAAGTCCCACACGTAAAACATTTATTCGTAGTTTGAGTCCCATAGCAATGAGACCAAGTCCTTTAGGGAAGAGAAAAATTGACTCTGATGGAAGTGATCGATATGATTATCTAAGTCCGCCAAAAAAGTTTCATACAGGCCCAAGTCCACCAGATCGAGATCGTGTTCTAGCTCATCCTTTAGCACACAGTGTATCTGGTAGTAGCCTGGAAGAAAATAGTCCTGAACAAACAGTGCCTCGCTATCCACCAACAACTGTTGAATCACAGAATAAAGACATGTACAATTTTATGCCTCTGCGAGAATCTCAAGACATTCATATGACAGATTCAGAACATTTAGACATGAATGAATCCCATGACATGTCCGAGTCACATGACACAATGGCAACTAGTTCAGATGGACATTCCACTAGAGGCTTTCAACCGATCAAACATGGGCATGTTTGACACAAGGAGAAATGGGGGAGGAACAGGGAAGGTCTATGCAATATCCAGAGGTGAATAGGGATAGTTTTATTGTTAACATATGTACATGTATCATTCATGCTAGAAACCCTGCAATTTTATTATATTGTTAATTTTGAATCTAATTTGGATACATGAAATGTACAGGAATATTGTTTTAAACAATACTTATTGTTCTTAATTTATCAAGGGTACAGTGGTACAGAGTAGCCTACAGTACATGTATATGATGGAGCAACTTATAAGAAAAGTGTTTGCTCAAATATTTAAAGCTTGTAATTCCAATAAAGATTAAATCATTGATTGTTCTTCATGATTGAACACTTATTATGGTTAAACAAGCTGCTGTGCTCAGTGTTCTGTGAATGTTTTTTCTGGTTGCTTAACAACCCGTCATAATAAATTTTTTATTAATTGTCATTTAATAAAAAAAATTCTTTGATTTCAGAAACGGTGCCAGGTCAAGTATTGACATTTTCATCTTACCCCGGGGCTCTTACATCCGGTGATGATTATTATCTGCTTTCCTCTGGCATGGTAGGTTACCATAGTTACTAATACTCTTTTATAAATCAATATTTAGATGGTTTGTGACAGATCATATGACTAACTATTCATTCAGTAAAGGAACTGTTGATGGGGGTGGGGTGTATTGATTTTTGTTTTTAAACACCCACATTGAAATGTGGTCGTATATTGTCGTAGCGCACGTCATTCCATTGATCTTGCGCCCACAACAGAGTTGTTGCCCTTGAGCACTTTGAAAACTCTTGTGGATGCTTAAGAGGCTAGACTTAATATCTGATTGACTTTAAATTTAAACACAAAAGGTTTAAGGTCATGAGACAAAGAAGCCTATTTATTTGCCAATTTGAAAGGCCTCCAAGTCTGATATTCAGGCAAGTACTGATCCACTTGACGCACTTCTAAAATACCAACAAGATCACAGAAGAGCAGAAATACATACAGTTCAGTCACGTCACTCATTAGCTTATTTTGTCTGCCATTTTCTTAAAAGTAATTTGATTTGTAGCTTTCACCAAGAAAATTGCTAATTATATCTGTATTTCAAACCAGTTATCAAAAATCCAAGTAACACAAAAATGTTCATGAATGGATTGAATGCCCCCTAATATCAATAAAATGATTGAAACAATACAATCATCAGTCTCACCTACATGTAAACTGTTAAGAAAATTGTAGTAAATGTATACTCTTAGTACAGACAATCTCATATATTCTATATTTTTAGGTTTCCATGGAAACTACAATAGGTAATAGTAATTCTGATTTATGGAGGTTTGTACAACCAACCATGAGTGTCTTAGAAGGGGTGCGATCTGTTGTTGCTAATAGAATAGCAAAATCTGGTATGGAATGGGCGTCAACTTTCGCGACATACAATAGTGGAACGTAAGTGGGATTTCTGTCAGAGTTATGGCCCTTAATCACTTTGAAATTTTTGTGGACGCTCTATAGGCTAAAGTTCATATCTGATGGAGTTAAAACATTAATACACAGTGTTTAAGGTTTATTGTGATTCAGATTATTGTACACTGTACAGGCTTAGGAACAAGAATTCTTGATTTCTGGGTAGTATATTTTTTATTCACTCTGACAAACCCCCTGACTATAATGAGGCAGGGAATATTTTACTTTTTTACATTTGATTAGCAGTTTCCAGAAAAATTGTATAAGAATGCTAATCAATTGTATAATTGAGTAGCAAAATTTACCAATTGATTAGCAGTTTTTAGTATGTACATGTAATAGAATTCTTATTTCACATAATTAGGCCTATATAGTATATGTGACAATAACAATACCCATATTATTTGTATTACCAAACGGTTGTTTATATTTATATATAAAATAAAAATAAAAGTATGTGACCACATGTTATTCTTTGTACGAAACCTTGACATTCTTTATTTACTTCATACTCTAGTCAGATCTTTTCTGGGTCATATTTCCTAACCCAATCTTGAACTGTTGCTAATATTAATGTCGAATTTGAAGACAGAACTGAACATATATCCTGTGTTTGAATTTCGCGGCATACCCTCGATCATCCGGTAATTTTATTTTGTAGTGATTTGTCACCTCTATCATCAAAACCTTTACGTCTATAAATAGAGACGGCAACGTGTGCTGCTCTCGTGGACCGTTGCAGGGGCACGTAAAGAGTCTTGATGATATAGACAATAAAATTGCGAGATTTGAGATTTGTTTTGATGTGTTTTACGATAGTGAATGGTTTTAAAGTAAAAATTAATTTTCAAAACTTTGATTCGCGCTGAAGCATGGTTTTATGCTAATAATGCTAATCAAATATGAATTTGATTTGCAAAATCGGACGTTTGAGTCTCAAATTGCGATACGAACCCGGTTAAAATATTCCCTGTAATGAGGTTATTAATGATTAACAAAATAAAATAATTTTTTGTCAGAGAGCATAATAAGGAAGTCACATTGAGTTATTTACAGTCATTGTCTCCATTTATAAGATGCATGAACATTATTTTTTTTTTTAGGTACAATAATGAATGGATGATAGTAGATTATAAACAATTCCAACGTGGAAACCATAATCTTAAACCTGGTCTACTTGTAGTTTTAGAACAGATTCCGTAAGTTTGTCTGCACAAAAATAGTTAATTACAGTAAACTTTGCATAAGTTGGATCTAAGTGGATATCTGAATAATGTGAAGCTCCCAAGTTAGCTGAAAACCGAAATTCAATCTTAGTTCAATTAGAAATAAACCTCAAGAGCCAGGTAATGATTGATTCAAAGGCACATTTCAAACTTTTGTTCGTATGTGTAAGTAGATAACTTTTGTTTTGGTGCAAGTTTTGAAAAATGTCCTGAATTTTCCCATCTAGTGTCTTGTACATCTGACTGCAAAATTTGAATTTTTGGGGAAAATTCTATTATAGCGTCGGCTGAAATAGGCTGATTAAAGCTGGAATAATATCAAATGGACCAAACATTTTGATCAAATTTGAACAAAGGTCCGACTAGACAATCCGACTTAGCCTTGAAATTTAATAAGAAAAACATGCAGGATCAAAGGGTCCAAGCGATTCTATCGGAGTTGAGCAAAGACCTGACTTGTACGAATCCAACTTATGTAATGTTTATTGTATTTATTTCAAGTTTATAAACTATTAATTGACATTTATGAACAAAAAAGACTAATCAACTCTCAATGGTATTTTATGTTTTGGATCTCCGATTTGCTGCTCATTTAATCCAAAAATGGATAATTGAGACTTAGTCTATGCCAAAAATTCAAAGGCTAATATCTTGGTTCAGATTGGAGCAATTTGACTTGGATTTTCAACATATTCCCTTTACATTATGTAGTTTTTATACGCCCACATTGAAATGTGGTTGTATATTGTCGTCGCCCCCCGCTTGGCAGGCCAGCCGGCCGGTGGTCTGGCGTCCACAAGCAAAATTCTAGAGGCTAAAGTTATCCGATTGACTTTAAATTTATACACAGTGTTTAAGGTCATGAGACGAAAAAGCCTATTGTTTTTCAGCGATTTCCGATAATAACTTCCAGAGTTATGGCCCTTGATCACTTCAAAAACTCTTGTGGATGCTCTACAGGCCAAAGCTAATATCTGATTGACTTTAATTTTATACACAGTGTTTAAGGTCATGAGACGAAGAAGCCTATTGACAAGTATTGATGGCCCTTGATCACTTTTTAAAAAATCTTGTGGACGCTCTAGAGACCAAAGTTAATATCCGATTGACTTTAAATTTATACACAGTGTTGAAGGTCAAGAGACGAAGAAGCCTATTGATTTTCAGCAATTTCCAATAATTAATGCCAGAGTTATGGCCTTTGATCACTTCAAAAAATCTTGTGGACGCTCTAGAGGCCAAAGTTAATATCCAATTTACTTTAAATTTATACACAGTGTTTAAGGTCATGAGAAGAAGAAGTCTATTGATTTTCAGCGATTTCCGATAATAAGTGCCAGAGTTATGGCCCTTGATCACTTCAAAAAATCCTGTGGATGCTCTAGAGGTCAAAGTTAATATCCGTTTGACGTTAGATTTATACACAGTGTCTAGGGTCATGAGAGGAAGAAGCCTTTTGATTTTCAGCGATTTCCGATAATTACTGCCAGAGTTATGGCCCTTGATCACTTCAAAAAATATTGTGGATGCTCTAGAGGTCAAAGTTATTATCCGATTGACTTCAAATTTATACATAGTGTTTACAGTCATGAGACTTAGACGTCTATCGAGGCCAAAGTTAATATCCGATTTACTTTAAATTTATACATAGTGTTTAAGGTCATGAGAAGAAGAAGTTGATTTTCAGCGATTTCCGATAATTAGTGCCAGAGTTATGGCCCTTGATCACTTCGAAAAAATCCTTTTTAAGCTCTAGAGGTCAAAGTTAATATACAAATCGACTTGAAATTTACACACATTGTTCAAGGTCATGAGACAAAGACGCCTATTGATTTTCAGAGATTTCAAATAATTACTACCAGAGTTATCTCCCTTGATCACTTCAAAACATCTTGTGACGTTATAGAGGCCAAACTTATCATACGATAGACGTCAGATTAATACACAGAGTTTATGGTGTTGAAACGAACAAGTATTTTGATTTTCAATGAATTTTGATAACTGAACAGCTAAATCCATGATATTAAATTATTCATGTATATACTAATCGTAAGCATGGGGTAAAACTGCCTGGACGATTTAGCTGCTGTGGGCGTATGTTTCGTTGCCTGGCAACCTATCTTTAAGTATTATTGTGAGACCTGCCAGCTCTTTATCTAATCTTTTATGAGGTATCTTTAAATAAGATTGTTTTTTTAAAAAAAAATACTATTCAAAAAAAGTAGGGGATATTTGATTTTTAAGTGTTATTAAAGTCACCTAATGAAACAGATGAAGAAACAAATGACAAAATGAAATGAAGTTCACATTCATCGATTTATTCCAAGTGATCGTTAGACTAAGTAAGGCACAGACTGACCATTATAAGGGTAAAATGATACCCGGGGTCAAACAGCAAAGTTACCACAGCATCACAACAAAGTCAGTAACGGGTAAATCCTCCTCTGTTTGCCAAACAAGCATTGATCCGACGTGGCATACTCCTAATGAGATGTCTAAGGTCATTTTGGTCCAGATTGTCCCATTCCCGTTGCAACGCAGCAGCAAGTTCGTGGACATTGGCAGGACGTTGTTGACGTTGACGTAACCTCTGTCCAAGCATGACGCAGACATGCTCGATGGGGGAGAGGTCGGGACTCAGTGCTGGCCAAGGTAATGTGGTGATGTTCTGTTGTTGAAAGTAACCTGTAACGATCCTGGCCCTGTGACATTTTGCGTTGTCATCCTGGAAGATGAAACGGCGGCCATGACGTCATGCGAATGGCACAACGTGGACTGCCAAGATGTTGTCCCGGTAGTACTGGCCTGTAACACGCCCTGCAACAACATGTAAAGCCGTTCTTCCAGCAACAGTGATGCATCCCCACACCATAACAGAACCACCCCCAAATCGATCATGTCTGATGACGTTAACGTCTTGGAAGTGCTCGTTTCGACGACACCACACCCTCCTACGTCTGTCCAAAAAATCAACAGTGAACCTTGACTCATCTGAAAATATCACATTGCTCCAGCGTCGATTATCCCAGTGTTGACGATCCCTACACCAACGACGTCTTGCCTGAATGTGATGATCTCTCAAATAAGGGATCACACGAGGACGTTGGGCGCAAAGGTGACCCCTATGCAGTCGATTCCGAATCGTCTGGCCACTCACTCTCACACCAGTGTCTGTTTGAAGACGAGCGCTGATCTGATTTGATGTGATGACACGATTTCTCAAGGCCAAGGTACGGATAAATCGATCCTGGGCTTGAGTTGTCGCCCTTGGTTGACCTGAGCGCGGTCTGTCCTGTACAGATTGTGTATCACGGTATCTGGACCATAGCCTGCTTATGACAGACTGAGAAACGTTCATCGTCGGCGCCACAACCGCCTTTGTTGTGCCGATCTGTAGCATGCCAAGGGCACGTAACCTTTCATTTTGGGTAAGCCGACCCATATCAAAATTTGTTTTCTGGTCACTAAAACAATTAAACTGATGTTTCTACCCTGGAATTCAATGCCACAATGACTGTAACATTCAAAGTCAGAGTCGTGCAAATCTTGGGTTGGACCCCATGATGATCCCAAGCATCACCTGCATTCCATGCGGTAGCTATTGGTGCGTTTGAGCGGCACATGTAAATGGAAATGTTTCTTCTGTTAGGTTCTATAGTGACTTTTTTCGTAGTCATTTGCATATTTTAGTATTATGCCCCCAAAATCAAATATCCCCTACTTTTTTTGAATAGTGTATATTTGAGAATGATATAAATGACAATTGTTTATAAACAGGTATTTTTTATTTTTCAGTGGTATGGTCACTTACCAAGATTTAACTGCACTTCTTCAAACTAATACATATTTTGCCAGTTATAATGTTGCGTATGTATTTATTTTGGATTGATAAGTTACGGGAATAACTCATCAGCAATACGCCTATATATCATTAACATGTACGTGTAACGCTTTGCAATGGTATGCATCGCTGGTTAGATGTAGAAAGCTAGTAAGCCAAAACCTCCCCACATCCAATGTGTGACGCAGACTCTCTTCTCTGCTACATATTTTATTAGCCTTGTGTCTAGTATTGTCTGGTTATATTTGTAATTCTCTTCTTATGGCTGAGACTCATAGTCATGTTGTGTTTTTATCTTAGTAGTAGTTGTTGACGTTTGTCTATCGGGTAAAACAATGCTACAGTTTGTTTGAACACTTTATATCAAGCATGGATACATAAGTTACAAGCATAGGTTACATCACTAAAATTAACATCTCTCAACCCCAGCCCCATGTAAAAAAAAAACTTACCTGTGTGGCAAGACTCAGGAAACTGCTACATCATATGGTCGTCGAAAGAACCCAAGCAATGTCTAACACTAAAGAATCTACATAATGTGTATCTATCGGCCAGAGCTCTGATATTTTTTATACGCCCACATGGTTGTATATTGCCGTCGCCCCTGTCAGTCTGTCGTCTACAATTTGTTTGTGAACGCTCTAGAGGCTAAAGTTAATATCTGATTGACTTTATATTTATACACAGTGTTAAAGGTCATGAGACGAAGAATCCTATTGATTTTCAGCGATATCCGATAATTACTGCCAGGGTTATGGCCCTTGATCAATTTGTAAAATCTTGTGAATGCTCTAGCGGCCAAAGTTAATATCCTTAGCCTTGTATGCATAATAAGAATAATTCCATGTTTTGACTTTCAGACGCCACTTGTACATGTAAAAAATTGCTTGCCTTGTACTAACTTGTAGGCTGTAGCACTGCTGTCCGAGCCACATTTCTCTCATAGCACACTGTTTGTCATATGTTTGTATTCATTAGCTCAGTCGGAGCAAAACAGAGGACACTGAACCTCATTTCATTTCATTGAATAATGTTGCTTGTCATACTTTAAATTGAAATACAAGACAAAAAATAAAACCAAATGTACATGATTATGTTCAAAATCATGTTTGCTCCAGTTTTGTTAGAATTGATTCCCGTATTGAATAACTTTAAAAATTAAATTAATTTATTTACAGATATTTTCCTGGAATATTTAATGCTAGTGGAGGAAATGAAATGGTGAAAAAATATGGTGATTGGTTTTCTCACAATTATACTGCCAGAGCAAATATCTTCCGTAGGGATCATGGAAATGTTAAAGATATAGATTCCATGATGAAGTTAATGAGGTATGAATAGCAACTCAACTAGCTAGTTTAATTCATGTGCTAAATTATAAAATAAAATTATCTTCACACCTTAAAATGTTTTGAGTTTTATTTCATTGTTATTCTACTGACTCCAATAATTGACAGAGAACTATAATTTGAGAATTGTTTAATGTATATTTCTAGGTACAATGATTATACCAAGGATCCATTATCTAGATGTAATTGTACACCACCCTATAGTGCTGAAAATGCTATCTCAGCCAGAAGTGATCTAAATCCTGCAAGTGGCACTTATTCTATATCTGCATTGGGTCATAGAGCTCATGGTGGTACAGATATGAAGGTAAGAACCCCTGTTAGTTCAGTTCGGACTTAGTATGTGCATAAAAAGTAATTCAAGCCTGGAAATTATGTCAGGCACAATTTCAGGATTTGTCAGGCACAAAACCTTTGGTGCCTATCATTTTGTCCATCACTGATTTGTCTTTTTCATTGATATTATTAATACAAGACCGGCACTCAGTTGAAAATGACTGGTGTTGTTTCATTAATGTCTGACATTTTGTCAGGTACATCTAAAACCGCTGTTTCCAGGCCTCACAGTAATGTTATTGTATTTCAATGACCCTCATATTTCAATTCATATTATACAATAACCCTCATATTTCAATTAATATTCTGTCCAAAGATGCTTTCTTTTCTTTTAAAAAAATGTTCATTTAATTTCAGTTAACCAATTTTGAAATGTTTAAGACAATGGAAATGGTTGCTATTGGTGGTCCGACCTACGACAATCTTCCCCCCTTTCAATGGAGCCAGTCTGACTTTGCCTCCCAGATTTCACATTTAGGTCACCCAGACAAATTTATGTTTAAGCCAATTCGATATAATGGTGCTGTTCCAGCAACTGCTTACCCATAATTAGTTTTATCTGTGATATTTTTGTCTGCATTGAACATAATCAAGGCATCAATGTAAGATGTTACTCTGGTGTTGATTAAGAGAAATGTCTCACCAATAGTATATAGTTTAATAAGCTCAAGAAATTTATATTCTATAACTAATAGTGACACTTTGACAAGCACGAAACCAAAGTGTTTATAGATTTATATTATATCATATTCACTACCCGGTGTTGATTCATATAATTTATATTGAAATTTAAGCACTTTTGGTCAGGAATTGACTTATCAACCTTGCATATACCAACCATTGAATATGAACATTCCTGATCCAGTTGTATAGTTTAATTAGGAGAAATTTTTTTACCACTGGTTGGTGATCACATTTTATTCAGTCTTTTGATAAAAGTTTGTGGTTAATGTAAAAACAAATAATTTTCTTTTTAATGAAATAAGATTTCACTGTCTATGCTGATAAATGACAAAGAATTATTGAACTTCTTAAAGACCTAGGATAATATTAAACAGTTGTCATTTAGTTTATTGCATAAATACAATCGATCTACGACTTATCAAGACTTATTTATTACTTGTTTGGTTAATAATGATGTTATCATTAAAAAGTGAGATTTGTAGACTTGCGTTTCATTAACAATAAATAACTTATTTTTTTTTATGAAAAGTATCAGTAATAATTATGTACATGTGTATTATTATTAGGCAAGTTTAAAACATTACTATTTGAAATGCATGTTTGTTTTGAAATTGAGATGTATATAATATGTAACATAATATTTTGAATAATAGTTACCATCTTGTCAAACTATAATAATGGGTTTGTGATGTTATATATTCAAACCATGGCTTTTATATAAAAATATTTATATCTAACAGTAAATTGTACAATATTTGATATTATTAATAACGAAAAAATTGTCATAATATCAACAATATATTATGGAGATTGTAGATATAAATATCCTCATTTGTTAAATCATTTCCCCCTTTGTCCTATAAAGGGCGGGCTAGTCTTTTTGAATGGTGTCTTTAAACAAAAACTAGTTGGCATAATTATATTGCTCATGAATTTAACCTCAATATTGCCTTTATACAGTAATAGTACTTATTAAATGTTTTATTAAACAAATGTTGTTTTGTTTTTTCATTCACAAATAATATATATAAAAGAGTGTCATATAAAGCATGTTTTTGTATCCATCTAGTAATAATGTTTCAATTGAATAGTCTTCCACAGTGGGAGACAATTGAGATTTTGTAAAAGATGACTGCTGAATTTTTTCTGAAATTTCACTGTGTGTAAAATTTGAACCGATGTTGTCAAAATGATATAAATTGTGATTGTAACTTTGTTTGATATTATATAAATTTGATTGTTGATAATTTGTATTTGTTATATAAAAGATAAATATTAAACACAATATTCTATAGTTGGTTGGAAAGCTTTGTTGTTATAATATTTATCATATATAAGTTTGTTAAGTGCTAAATATTTGGTATGAAATTTACTTTTTTTGTAAATATGTTAACGAAGTGTAAATATTTAAAGAGTGAAGAGATCAGTGTGGAACTATGATATTATTTAATTTTGTTGAAAATAAACTGTTTAGTTTTGATAACATAAAAGTTTTTTCTTTGTTGTATTGGAAGATGGGCACTCAGTTATGTTGTATTGAAAGTTATGGGCACTCTCACCCCCTTGTCCAGCTACACTACAAATCAGCTTCAAGTGAATGTATATTAAGAAAAGAAAATATATTAAAGATTTTGATCATAAAGAATGGCATTCTAAACATTCTTTGTGCAATGGACTAAAAAAAATTTTGATGGTGGCAATTCTTCATAGTTCTGTCAAAATATTGTTTTCATCTTAAAAACAGACTGATCTAAGTATATGGGTGGGCAAAATCTCTTTCCATATTCACAAAAAGGTTTAGAAGCAAGAGCTGCTATGAAGGAAAATTCTAGTCAGTATGGGGTTCACTTTAAGCAGCTTCTCAAAATTAAATTTTCTCTGAACTTCATTAGTTAAAGAAGCATTATGTAAGATTCAGATAAAGAGCTAGCAGCTAGCCAATTCAAAATTAATATATTGAAAATTTAATTCAAATTACTTTATTCTGAGCGACAGTTTCATTGTTTTGACAAGATGTGGTTTATTATCGTAGAAACTTGCTAATCAAGACTCAGCCTCACTTCTCAATTTTTAATAAAAATCATTAAATAAGGATCATATTTCAATCCGTTTCAATCTCTGCCATCCAATTGATTATAGATTTTTTGGTTACGTGAATAAATTTCTAGAAAATAATGCCAGAAAAAAGACCTTCAATAGGCCGATTTAACTATGACATAATGCATCTTTAAAGGACTTTACTGAGGGCCAAAGTTTTTGGATATGTGATATAAATGGTGAAACTGATTTCAGATATGATTTTAACATAGAAATCGTTGCTATAGATCATCCACATTGTAGTTTGCTGATGATTCCTCTGAAGATGGAGACTGTTTATAAGGACAATTGATTGCTACAAGTTCAGAAAAACCAGTGAGTTCATCACCTAGATTTTATATGTGCATATTAAAACGTAATATATTGTCATTAACTCTGATTGATTTTTAACTTTAAATGCTGTGTTTATGTTCAAGGACGGGAAAGCATATTGATTTTCAATGATGTCCTACTGTTCTGCTCCGGCGGGACTAATAAAGGTTGGCATACACCAAAAAGTGTGCCTTGATGAAAACTTGCCTGTATAACAGCACTACGACTTACTCTTCTAATGAATTCTAACTGTCAAGGGATCTATAACGTACAGTCAAAAAACTGAGGTCACAGTACCTGCTTTCGTGCGCATAAAATGAAACTTGACATTAGAAATTCAAAATATGAGTAGGTCGTGGCGCCACTGGCCAGGCACAATTTCCCTTACAGTACATCTTCATTAAACTAGTTGGTGCTGCAAAGTTGGACATTAAACCCCATTTCATTTAATATTGACAACAAATGGAATACTCTTGTGTTAGGTGTGTTCAGAAAATTATGTTTTTAAGAATGTAACAGTCAATCAGCAGTTATAAATTAAGAATCTAAACTGACCCTTGAGCCTTTTACAGTGCATGTGCTGTGTGATACAGCCACAACCAACAGACAGTTTAGTAAAAAAAAGTGTACCTGTAATATTGATAAATAGGTCTTTAACTGTTATATAAATGCTTTTCACCTTTCATGATTGATATATGTATGTTATCAGGTTACTCTTTATCTTGATATTAACTAGATACCTATTGTAATTATCTATGGTGACATATATTAAATTTATTTACATGTATATGTTACATGATTGATTCTAGATAATTAAACTTACAATCATATGATCTAGTTCCAACAAGATGGAGGTTTGTTTACCAATACTAGCAGTTCTTATATCATTCAGGTTTGTTAGATTTGTTTTCTTTTATTCTATTTGGTGTCAATTTAGGAAAAAAAGTCACCTCCCTTGAACCATCTTTTAGTTTTATCTTACTGATGTTATGCGTCAAAAAAATCTGGTACTCAATCAAAATGAAGGATGTCTGTAGGTAATGGAGTGCTGACTGGGCTACAGCCAGGGCCTCCATATTAAAGTAACTCCCAAATTAGATCTAAAAATCTTTTATTTGCAATTTTGTGAATTTATTTATAAGGTTGTGCCAAATAAAATTCTATGAATGTACCATATAGGCGTGCATATTGCATTTGTGTGAGTGTCTGAGTGTGACAGACAATGACAGGAATACCTGGAGCTTCCCTTTTCAGTATTGGTGCAAGAGCCCCAGTGCCATTTTCAGCCAGGGGCCCCATGTTTTAGCTTAATCTGGTCCTGGCTACCTGTCATTTCAGATTAATAATGATAACTGTAAAATTTTTAGTTATGGTACTGATGGTAAAGATCCATTACGAACATCAGCCTGTGCATTATATGATGTAACACAGCAGAAATTTGTGATTAAAGATGGCTACCAAAGTGAATGTATTGTATCAGGCCAGTTTATAAACTCAGGAAATACAACCGGGTAAGTTTGCTTTTATAGATTTAGTTTTGTAGAAAATCCTGTTTAAGCACCAATCTGAATCAGAAATTTTGTGGATGGCACATTATTAGAAGTAAATTGTGATTAACTCTGAAGGGATAAAAAATACATAAACATTTACTTAGGAGAATGTTGGGAAAAAAATCAGTAGTTTAGTCATATGGGGGAAAGACAGTGCAAGGCAAAGGCATACAGTTTCGTTTTCGTGACATATTATGAGCGGAGCCATGTGTGGGGTGTTAGACGAGAACTAGAACAAGGCTTCTATTAGTAGAGCCAGATTTAGTTCAGCTCTGTACAAGTGTAATGAGACCTACATTCAGAGCTGAACTAAGCCAGATTATGGAATTGTTTGAGCCCCAATCCATGCATGCACTCTATACATCAAATGTTGCTTTCCAAGCATTTCTTTCATTTGTGCTCTATAATAGTTAATGTAGATTTTGAACATAACAGAAAATAGAAGCTTAACTTACTGTCCAACATAATATCAATCTTGTTCTATTGTCATTGAAGTTGTAGACGATTTATAACAATTCGTTCTCCTTCATTAATTTAATAACCGAAAGCACTTTCCAACCATATGTCCCAAAGACAATTTTGATGTTTTTTTAGTCACCAAGTCGCCTTTTTTGAAGCATGCTGTGACCCTACATGGATGATGATACAGTATAAAATTATTTATCTATCTAGTGTTTTCGGAGCATTATATAATGATTTTGAGTACTGTAATTATCTTTGAAAAATAATGATAATACAATGTTGACGTTTTTTTTGTATTTCAGATGGGGTGAATTAGGTATTAAAAGTGTTGATACTAGTGGCAATTGGGATGATTCAGCTATTGCTTATGCAGCTGGTTTAGTTGAAGGTTATCTCACCAAAACTCTGATTGAACAATTCTATTTCAATACCCTGGCAACCTATTGTCCATATACATTACCATGGACACTATATTGTAGTCAGCTAAATAAATATTTAATATCTAATTTAGATTGGGTCCGTAGTATGATAACAGATAATCCTCAAGATCCCTACTGGTATCAAGTAAGTACAACAATACAGTTTTAAATGTCTTAGGCGTGGGATGCAGGGCTATAGGTGCAAATGCCCAACTGCACTCAAAGCATGGGGCAATTGCCCAGGTGCCCTTATATTTTTGCTGCCTATTTATTAAAATATATTAATTTCAGCAGTGTATCTTTACAATTCTTCAGGGCTAAGTGGTTCAGTGAATCATACTTTTAGATCACTCGAGATATTTATTCTTTATATTTAGAAAACGTCCACCACATTGGTTCTTGTTCCTAGTGATTTTAGTTACATTCTGATGAGTTTAAATGATAAACTGGCCTCAATACATCAGATTTCACTATTTTTGTACCAGAATTTGCGAAAGAAAATTCAAGGGATCACCCTGGGTGACAGAACATACAAAACCTTAACCATCAGATCTTCCAGTGCCCCTGTCTCCAGTATATTTTGAACTCATGAGTGGGCATCTATTTTTCAAGTTTGCTCTGCAGATTAAGGTCATTTAGGTACTAATAATTCATCATTACATCAATTCACTTGCATGTATGATACATGTATATAACACTCAATAGTGATGCTTTGAACATCACATCATGTGACATCCCTAAGAAGACAAATTATTCTAGATTTGAAGGTGTTTCAGCACTTTTCAAACTGACAAGGAAAATATGTAGCTTAATAGATGGAAATAAAATTGTGGAATGAGGTAGAATGAGAGATAGAAATGGAGTTTAACATCTACTCAACAAAAACTAAGTCATGGGACTAACAAATGATTCAATTTTATTTTGATAATTCCTTTGTGCGTATGGGTCTTTAGCATTGGGAGGAAACAGAAGGACCCGTAGAAAACCCACAAGGGTTGTCATACCACCCTACTCCTTGTCACGTACAACTGGGGAGTCGAAACGACACCAGTTGACTCAATGACAGACCTTATGAAACACATGCTAACAATTTGGCCATCCGACCCCCTGATGTGAATAAAGTCAAGAGACTGCATCAGTTGTTATTATGTATTATAGGTGAGACTATTCTATGAACAGTTAGCTGGATTAGAAGATGGATATAAAGATAAACCAGGACAAGTTCATCTAGATATTGATGTATTTGGACTATTGTAAGTTCTATCATTTAATTCATTCTTATTTTTCTTGGATTAAATTCAAACTAATTAATGCTCAGGCTAGTGAAAAAAGACCATTCCGAAAGAACTAAGATTTTACTCTCCTTCTCTACATGGTAGGTGAAGAAATAACAGGAGATTTCTCTGCCAGTTCCCACTTTTCAAGGATAGCATCTATGTGGTTGCCAAGGAAACATGCATACACAAAGCCAAGCAGATTGATTAAAAACCAAGGTCTACTTGTGACCAAGACCCATGGATCACCCATTTATCAAACGTTAAATTTATTTTGTTGTCTTTTACCTTTTGGAGAAAGCAGGATACTAATGAAAAGGAACACTATGCTGCTGTTTGATGTTAGTATTGATGTTAGTGATAAGCAATTTGATTGGTCAATGCTTTGTAAAATGATAATTTTGATTGATTCCAATTGAGAGGGATGAAACTGTTCATGTTAAGTACAGTAATAAACAGTTAAGACTTTAGAACAGATATGATTCTAAATACTGAGAGGGATGAATAACTCAATCACATCCACTGCAGGAGTACCAGACAGGGACGTCAGCTTTGATAGCTTTCTGGCTAGCTGTTGCTCATTGGAAAACAGTTATTTTATGTACTATTTTTCTTTCTAAAGTTTAATGCAGATAAATGATGATTTGGGTGATTTAGAGAAAGTTCTGGGTAAACCAGGAGTAGGTAACTCTCGTCCAATAGGTCATTGCTCAGCATTGGTTAAATTATTACCAGAATATGATTTATTAACATCACATGATACCTGGTCAAGTTATAATACTATGTTACGTATACTTAAAGTTTATGATCTACCTTACTATACTACAGTACAGAAAACAGGTAGGTAGCTGTTTATGCATAGGGGGTTTTATGGCTGAATGGTTAGAATGTAATTGCTGTATCGTAAGGTCTGTCATTGAGTCAGATGGCAAGGTTTCAATTCCCCGGGTGTATGTGACAAGGAGTAGGGTCACCTGTCCAACCTTGTGGGTTTTCTCCAAGTCCTCCGTTTTCTTAAAAAAACCCAAACACGCAAGCAAATTATGGAAATAAAATTGAACCATATGTTAGTTTCGAAATGACCTAGTTTGTGTCGAGTGGATGTAAAACCCCATTTCTCTCTCTGTTTATGCATTATTCTCACTACATTCCCATAGTTGTTATGAACTAATTAGTGGAAAAGTGGAATTATCTGTAGGAGTTATCAATCTGGTTTCATTTGTTATTCTGGTACTAATAATTGTTTTGATTTTCTTTCATTTTCAGAAAAGATAGCTGGTTCGAGTATAAGTTTTTCATCCTATCCTGGTTATCTTTATTCATCTGATGATTATTATATTACATCAGCTAGAATGGTAAATAACATATTTCTATTTGAGTAATGTATAACATTTATAGGTTTAGTTGAAATATTTATAACGGAGTATAAACACCAGAGGATGTATCAGCTCCAAATACCAACAAACCTTAGAATTGTCAGAAAAAAGTTTTTTTTTCCAAGAATAGAAATATCAGTTGCATTAAGTTTCATGTTTCTGTTTTCATTGTCTTGCAGATTGTCATGGAAACTACAAATCCTACCAATAATCTTACTTTGTTTCATGGCCTGAAACCTGAGGGAATCGTCATGGAAGGAATACGAAACCAAGTAGCCAATCGAATGGCTAATTCAGGACTTGAATGGGCCCAGATTTTTTCGAAATATAACAGTGGAACGTAAGTTAAATGTGACAAATTTTTCAAACAATCGCATTTTACACATATTTCACGGGTTAAATCTTGGTAAATTTCTACCTGGGGCACTTTGAGTCTCTTAATTCACATCATTCAAAGAAAAATAAAGATTAGGTAAAAAAAAAACAAATTTAATAATTTTGATAAATTATATTTGATTCTTAAGTAACAGTAACAAACTAATCTCAAGCAAATGTAAAAAGAGAGAAAGAAACTGTTCGGGCACCAAACTCCCCAAATGTTAAAAGGAATTTGCATAAATAATCTTTGTATATTTTTGTATAGGTATAATAATCAATGGATGGTAGTAGATTATAAACAGATCACAGAATTACCTCCAGCTCGACTATTAATGGTGTTGGAACAAATACCGTAAGTTGTTATTCTTTATTTCAGCCTTGTTTTATGGCTCAGCTTGAATTGTTAGGGTTTTGAAAGACTTCTTTTTATCTCCTTATCGTTGGTTTATTAAATTTAAGTGTGAAGCCCATTTTGGTGTTTCGTATGTTATTACTCGAATAGCTAACAACCTTAATGGTGAAATTCGTCACATTTGTTAGGATTTTTTGAGAACAATAAAATTTCTACCAACCATTATGTGATTTTCGAAATTATAAAGCAATAATCTATGATGATAACATAAATATCATTCAAAGTTATTTTATTTTCATACATGAATATATTCGTCATGTTTTTAATTAAAGTTTAACAGTCTACAATGATATGTTTGATATTTCTAGAGGTTATATACATTATGAAGATCAGACAGCTTTATTGATGAAGAAGGGTTATTGGTCTAGTTTCAACAGAATGTAAGTACATAAGTAGTATAGTGAAATGGGGTTTTACATCTTGTATTTCTCCGCTGACTGGACTAATGAAGACTGGTATACATCATACTATGAAGGCAATTTTGTCCGGATAGCGGCACTACAGCCTACTCTTATTTTGGTTTTCCAAATTTCAAGGGTCCTTTACGTGCACGCTAATTTGTGCAACTGAGCTTAGTTGTTTTTGTCCCATTTAGATAAATAGACACTGTCTTTGCCATTGCAAGGAATGAACAACAAAAATCAAATTAAGTGAATGGATCTGGGTACCAGCTGTAAGTGTCCACTTCTCTGTACCGTCCCGGGTCTGTAAATGCTGTATTTTCAAATTTTATTTTGACTTGTTCCCAGATAAACTGTGGCATCATCCAAACTGATCTTGGTTTACATGAGAACCCTAGGCACTCATATTGATTTACTATTTGATCCTTTGATCAAGATTCCACTTTCTACACTTAACAAATTATTCTAAGTGAATGGGTATCTGATGTTAACTTCAAACTGGTTAATATACAGTTAACCTACTGACCTATATTTTATTGGTGTATAAAGCAGATATTGAATCTTGGATATTGAATGTTCCAATTTTACCTGGTGCACATTGAATATTGACTGGTGTATATTGCAAATTGGACTGGTGTATATTGAATCTTGACTGGTGTGTATTGAATATTAACTGGGGTATATTGAATATCGCCAGGAGTATACAGTAGAATATTGTCTGGTGTATATTAAATTCTTTATATATTAGATGATTTATATTATTTTCTATTTTAGCTATTATCCTGATGTTTTTGAGAGGAGTGGAGAGCAGGAATTAATTGATAAATATGGAGATTATTTTACACATGATAAAACATCAAGAGCTCTTATATTTGATCGAGATCAAGGGAATGTCCATGATATGCCAAGTCTTTTCAAATTAATGAGGTAAACCTTCTATTGTTTTTGTGTTGACAATGCAAACATAAAAAATATTACTCTTGAATCTGGACTGTAATGATGAAAATTAATTCTTGCGTAACTTCTTGGCTTATGGCCCCTGATTGTATGAAATATAACATTTTTAGCTTGTGGGTTCTTTTACATGCTGGCGCCTCACTCTCTTTCGATATCTTGACACAATTAACCAACCTTTTTTTGTAAATATTAACTTTTTTACAACACACCAAGGTCAAGTTGTAGTTTTGGCTTCATGACATTACAAATTTATTTTCTTTACCACTTTTTACCACTGTTGGTACAATGATTTTATCAAGGATCCATTATCTTCAGTGTAATTGACAGAGAACTATAATTTGAGAATTGTTTAATGTATATTTCTAGGTACAATGATTATACCAAGGATCCATTATCTAGATGTAATTGTACACCACCCTATAGTGCTAATCTGGCTATCATGATGAGAGGTGATTTAAATCCTGCTGATGGTGTTTATCCTTTTTCTGAGCTAGGTAGAGCATTAGTAGGTGGAATCGATACAAAGGTAACTAAGAGAAATCAGTTTGTTGAACCCCATCTTTCGGAGAATGCAGGGAAGGTGACTATGAAAAGGAGTTTATCCTGTGTCAAGACTTTGGGACACGACAACATTGCTTTATTATGTGTTAATTAGGTTAATGTCCTGTATAAGCTAAGTCTTTAAGAAGCTGTCTGTGTGTCCATCACACCTTTTATAACACATTAATTTTGCTTCTAATTGACTGTTCTTGAATAACTTTTGGAACAAAATTTGATTTATTGATGTGTTCGGACACGATAACTTGAATGTAACTACAATTAAATGTTCAAATGATGTCTGTTACACAGATGGATCTATTTTTACAAAAAAATCATTAATTGCATATTTCTTTTCTTTCAGGCATCTTCACTGTTATATGTCAAGGAATTATCGTTTTTTGCTCAAAATGGTCCAACTTCTGATGATCAAGCACCCTTTAAATGGAGTGATATTCCAATCAGTGAGCAGCCACCACATGCTGGTCAACCAGACCTCTTTAACTTTCCAGTTATTTCTTTTAATGTATCAAATGTATTGAATACTTTGTGACATGCTGTTAAAATTTGACATGCATATAATTTTCAATTCTTTATTTTTTTACTTTCATCTTGACCAAGATAAAAATTAGATTTAGACCTGCTAAAAATCTAGTAGTCAATCCAAGAAACCTGCATGCACACAACAGCATTAAAAACACAACGATCCACAAAATGTCATGTTGAAATCCAAATAAATGATCAGCTCTGACTGAGATTTGGGGGTCTGAATGGTTAGTGCATGTGTCCTGTATCATAAGGTCTGTCATTGAATCAATGGGCTTGGTTTCAATTCCCTGGTTGTATGTGAAAAAGAGTAGGGTCATCTGTCCATGGCCTGGACCATCATTTTCAGCAAGCCAGCACCTTACTCACTGAATCACCATAGTTCTTAATCTCAATAAGGTTAACCATGTATAACAATTTCATAAATACTATTTAAAATTAAGAACAATGCTCACACAAAATTGTTCAGGTGAAATACAGAGATCTGTTAATATGTAAACATTTAATTTGGGATATAAAAATGAAATGAAATCGGGTTTAACGTCCTACTCTTTTACACCTAACCTGGGCTAATGGAAGACGGGCATACGCCATACAGGGAAATTTTGCCCGGGCAGCGGCGCTACGGCTTCTACAATTATATCGAATTTCAACTGCCAAGGGATCTTTTACATGCACTCCAATGTGTACACGGGACCTCAGTTTTTTGTACCATCCGAACGACTAGGCAGCTGTCCTTGTCAGACCCTCCTTTCTGCATCACTGACAACAGGAAATCACGCCGGAAAATCGAGATGAATATTCTCGGCCAATGCAGGGATCGAACACCTGACCTCCAGGTTAGCGAACCAGCGCCTTATCCACTTAGCCACCGTGACCCCCAATTTGGGGTATAAACACTTCATGTTTCTCTACAGGGTTTGTGTTTGTAACAGGTTGTGGGTTTTCCATCACAGTTTATTCTGTAACCTGGCCTACAAAATTTACGAAAGAAAATGTATATTGTAGAGAATATACTTTATTCAGAAATGTCCAACAGACCAGATATCATATTCCAATATGTATATAAATATTTCTATGTATATAGACGATATGATAAACCAGTACTTTTATTTGAGCAAAAACTCAAATATGCCATAACACTCAAATACAAAAATTCAACCTATAGAAGAAATCTGTCTATTGACCTCTAATGTCTCTTAAGTGTTATTTAATCACTAGTAAAATGTACTCATTTTGGTCACATTTATCTGCAACCCTGGATAACATAACCTCAATTATAGAATCTCAAATGTGTGAAGATTCACAATATAAAATAGTCAATATTTTGAATCCTTTAAAGGAGTGGTACACATTACTGTTATAATTTGAGCCATAAATCAATAATAAATATAAGTATAATATTGGAAGATCATCAAATCTGGGACAACCTAATAACCTCCTATATTACAGGTACTTGAGTTAAATAACGTCTTGGTATATAAAACGGGACTGCAAGTATTAATATTGTAGGTATTGTTTAAGCACAGATTATGGTTTCAACTACAGTACATGACTAATTCTGACTAAATTGTACATATTAACAAAAACACTAAAACATAATGCAATTCAACAAAATAAAATTGCTTGCATGACTTTAGCAGTAATAACATGAGGTTATTTCCATAGGTTTCAGCAGTTATTTTTTTGGAATGTCACATCCATCATAGACATATCCCAACATTAATGAGGATAATCATCTTTCAAATAGTGTTTATTTAATATGATGTTTGTTTAAACACTGTTTACTGCCTTTAATCAGGTTGTCTTTGATTAATGTGACATAAATCATTTAAAACATGACCACACTATGTCTCTATATACCATGAATAATCGGCAGATGTAATTTTAAAAAAAAAAATCAATTAACCAACTAATAATCAGTACAGAGTTATTTGGGCTCTAGATGTGCTGGTATGCAAAAGACTTTGTAAGATTCCAAATTGCCCAGAATGTGAAATATGGGCATATCTGTAACTCTACTGTACATTAAAACAAAATGCAGGCTAAAAAGCTTCAGTTTCTGTATATCGGTCACATACAAATTTCATGAAAATTGAAAATGTAGTTTAGCCACATTATATAATAAAATAAACATGGTTTTTATTTTCTTCTTTGGGGTTTATTTATATACATTATATAAAAGTCAAGTTAATTATTTATATAGCTGCTATCCTGAAACACATTAAAGCACACGTTATAACATTTAACAAATTAATAAAATATAATGTAATAATTTACAAGGTAAATATAGAAAACAATAATACTTGGTACATAATAGAAACATTATAAATTTCATAATAATGAAAATGCAAAGAAAAACAGTTAAAGTTTAAGGACTGTAAAAGGTAATTATCAATGCTATAAGGGGCATTTAGTAGTTATATAAGTAGGTATGATTCAAACTAACATTTCTAAATGAAAAAATGAGTACTCATTACCGGTATATAATGTATTCTGACTAAAACTGAGAAAATAGCACAAAGATCTACATAATAAAACAAGACATGGAAATATCAATCAATATATTAATATTCCAGTAACAATGTCTAAAATAGCTGCACTTAAGTAGAGTGTGTTTTAAATCATAATTTAAGATTTACAAATAATCCATAGAGTATGTTTTAAATCATAATTTAAATTAAAGATTTACAAATAATCCACAGAGTATGTTTTAAATCATAATTTAAATATTAAGATTTACAAATAATCCATAGCTTTAAAGCAATTACGATTCAAATCAGTTCATACAAAAACATGAGTGTAAAATACTTTTATTTGAAATCATTAGAAAATGGAATGACCTATATTACTTTAGTTCCTTGAAATATCAATTTACATTGAACTTGAATATAAATTTGGGTCCAAATTTTAATAAATTTTTTACAGAATTACAAGATTACAAAAATTATACCAATACATGTACATGTAATGTCTTCAATAATAATGTTATAATTTTGTGTCAAGAAAGCACTAAAAAAAATATTGATACTTAGGATAAAATAAAGTCACACAAAGTCATACAAAATATTTTTTTTTAAAACACTCAAGAAAACAATTATACCAAAAGCTGACTCTATATGTAATCTCAGACATAGGTCAAATTTCCACAAACATAAGGCAAGCAAATTAAAATAATATAATGGTATTAGAAAGAAAACTTTCTTATCAAATCAATGAAAACAAAAAACAATCTTTGGTTCAATGACGATAAGAAAAACAAAATTAAAGCTGGATAAGAACGGGATCTCAGTTCCCGGGAAAAGAGCAAAAGAATACTGATTTAATTAACAAGAGCCCAAATCAACCTTCTAAAATATTTCAGATTTTTGCATCATGATTATTAGTTAGAAGTACACACAAGGTATGAAAAAAATCAAATTTCTACGTGGTCTACATACTTGCTAACAAAATATATACCAAATTTTGGTTCTATTATTTTTTTACTTAAAGATTTCATGAGCTTAAATTACTTTTAAAAAATTTGAGAAGATGGAATTGAGCCTTTGTGGGCACTGACCATAGTAATATCAGAGGCACTTGTAAAATGGGAAAGCTTTTTCAAAAATAACATTATGCTGAGGCAAGGTATTATGTTCATTTATATAAGGGAGATATTCAAATTCAGATGCAATTAACTCATTTGAAATGAGTCTAGTAATACACATTCAGTACCATGACCATTTTTCTTTAATTCTCTCTAACTCGATTTGGCCAACAAATTTTTCTATGCTTGTTGTTTAAGACCATAGTACTTATTGTAAATAATTATTTCCACCATAAAAATATGTTGTAATGATGAAATAATTCCTTAGTTTTAGCCAAAAAAGCAGATTTTATTTACTCGCTGGGTGGGATCAATAATAGTTTATTCACAATTAACTAAATGTGTGTATAGATAAGAAATGGAAATAGAAGTAATAATAACAATGAATATGAACATAATAGACTTTTGGCATAATACTTAGCCTCAGTTTGATTGTAAGAGCAGGAGGACAACACTACACACAAACAAAAACCATTAGACAAGTCTGCGGACAATGGGAAACACAAATTACTGACACAGCAAGCAATAAACAGCAACCGTTTTTTAAACATAATACATGTATATCAAATCAAATGATTGGGTATGGGGCCAACTGTAAGCGTCCACTGTGCTATACAATGTTATTTTGGATAGATATCCCATTTTACAAGGAACCATGAGTAAAATATAAGATAACAATAAAAGTCACTGTATAACCTTCACCTGAATTTCTGTGCAGATATCATTTAGGCAAACTGTGATCTATTTACAAAAAACATGGTTAGTCAGTACTACATGTACTTAAAGTCTGCTTCCCACCATCGCGATATTGCAGATAAGGTTACAAAATATAGTTCACAAACAATTTCATATACAATCATCTTTAAAGTTTGGTTAGAATATATAGTAGTAATAAACATTTCACAGGTATTCTTTCCATACTATAATTAATACACAAGCAGTCCAGTCATAGAAGATATATTCTATTCTTTATATAGTATTGAAATATGTAATTTAAAAAAAATCCTTTGCTGCTTCTTGTAGCATTGAAATAGTTTTCAAATTGCAGAACCCAATGTACAAATCATTTCATCTAGAATTAATAAACTACGACCTGGGATGTGACTTTATCAGGGTAGCTATGTGTATCAGTCAGTGTTAAACAACAAAGTCATATGGGGCTTGTGCCATAATAATATCTAATAATCCTATTCTACATACTAAGAAAGATGCTGAATCAAGGCCTATTATAGCATGTGTCTATAGCTTTGTTTAGTAGAGTGTTTGACAGACTGTATGTTAAATGAAAGATAAAAATATCTATTTTATACTTTGCGTTAAGTATCGTTAAAACTATTTAAAAATAGATAAATGATAAAGATATTTCAGTACTAAATAAATAATCAAATGTAAAGAATCTACAATGACTGAACTTCTCATTAATTCCTGCCATTCTGTATAACCTGGTATAACAATATAAAATGTTGTAATACAGCTCCCATTTTGTGCATAGATTTATACAATCCAAAACGAGGCAATTGAGCATTCAATATTATCTCCTTATAGTATTCAAATATTACATCTATTATATAAACAAAAATCTACAATGGTGATAGTAATTTTACCAGGTGGTTAGAAGGCTCTCATAGGCCTTTGAGTAAAATCAGCAGTTTTGAATTGTTTCAGTCTGTCCTGGATGTACTGCTTATTGGTACCATGGTACCAATTGTTAGGATGCATTAGTTCATATCATTTTATTTTAGCCAATACCAAAATCATCAAGAGAGATATATATACAAGAAACATTGCACTTTTCCATTCACATATATGAAACATTCACCAATCGAAATGATCAATTTTAAATTTCACCCACCTGGCTTAATTAAAGATATCATGGTTTAAACCCTTATTAAACTTTAAAAATAAGACTATCACCGATATTCTGGCTTCATTTAACACAGATATTCACTGTTTCACTGGGATCCATTATATTAAATATGTTTATACTTGAGGAATTCTTTGAGTCTTAAAGGAAGGTGAAGATGATCGATTTTAGTTGTAGGAAGGTGGCGCCTGGTGGTTAAACGGCAAAGATGTTGTAATGATTCTATCTTCCGAGGACAGGATAATATCTCGACTACACCTTCTCGATTCCTGTTAAAACATTTATAGTGTACTGTAAATATCTTGTCATTATGATTTTACTGGAAATCAAATTTGTTAACTGTTATCGTAGGTACTAATTGTAGTTAATAACTAAGGTTACATCTAAAAACTATTTTATCACACTTAAACTTTAAATGAAGCACTCAAAAGGTGAGAATAAACCTTGTTGTCCTCGCTTCAAGCAAATATTCCACAGAGCAAAGTTTTCTGGGGAAACATGAAACATTTATTAGGGGCATTTGTACAGACAGCATTGTGGGAAAAATCAAAAGTGAAACATACAGAGAAGTTAAATTCTGATGCCATCGGGTAACTTTTAGATCCCTGTTCGACAGTAAATCATTGACAAGTAACTGTGCCCTACATATTTCATTTGTCATAAAATAATAACCAGTCAAATTTGATTAATAACTATATAACGGGAGGTAACACTTACCCAACTGCTAGTGCCCTACCATCAGGGGAAAAGGAGCAACAAAGTGCATTACTATTAACACTAACACCTATCCTACATGGATCTCCTTCCTCGGCTAAATTCCACACACGAATAAATCTAAAAAACATGAGTAACATTGTAATCTAAACAAGCAGTTGCCATAAAACATTCGCTCACATTCTGCAAATGATGGGACAGAGAACAACCTAAATAAAAAGGGATTTTTCATACAATCAAGAGCCATATTCCAGGAAGTTACAGTTCCATAGGCACAACTATCGAAAGTAACCAAGATCTTTGAGATGTAAACTTACAATCAGGAGCATAATCCAGGCACTTACAATCCGCTATGCACATATATCTCGAAAGCAACCAAGATCTTGGGACATAAACATATACATGTATTTTGTGTTTCATCAAAATTGGATAAAAAGTGCCACTTGTAGATTGTCCCCAAACAAAATGTGAATGGACATCATGAAAACAAGGGCAACATGAAAATGTTGGAATACAAAAAGTATAAATAACAGAGCTTTATGTATTAAAGATAGGCTGGCACTGCCAGGCAGGATACGCAAACATTTTTGAGAGATGGATAGAGAACAAGCAATACCGAAAGTGATTTTTCCTACATCATTAAGTCCTGTATTTCATACTGTATTGGGAGCAGCCATTTTGTTGGTCAGTTCCAGTCTGCTATTCATGAAATTCGAAGCCGACAATGATTATGGTGTGACGGTACACAACCTAGAAATGTTACTTTTCGCCAAAATCGGATAAGAATTGTGACCTGTAGAGAGTCAACAACCATGATATACCATATTTTTACACTATTCGCGTACAAACGGTGACCATTTCGTCCGGCAATTTTGGTACGATTTGTCACGAAATTGAACTCAACCTTCCTTACGGTGCAACAGTAATATAATCAGAGGTTTTTTTTAAATCAGATAATAATTGTTCGAGAGATAGACAGAGAACAAGCAATACCGAAAGTGATTTTTCCTACAATCAAAGGCCATAATTCATTAAGTTACAATTTGATATGCGCAAATATCGAAAAGAATAAAGGTTATAAACAAGCATTTCAGGTTTCATCAAAATCGAATTAAAATTGTCACCTCTACAGGGTCCACAACTTTGATTTACCATATTTTTACACTGTTCGCGTACAAAC